>JAGPOW010000261.1:244090997-244123270 GCA_030014935.1 Caiman crocodilus
ACAACAATCATAGACAATAGAACGTAAAATATCGTGAAACAAGTATAAGGACCATTAACAATCTGGAAGGGGGTCACAATTTTAAACTTTTCTATGACATTGAGCACCATCAACTTTCAAGTGCCCTGCTCTTTCTTCAGGGAGCTATTTTTCTGGAGTCAGAAATTTGCCTAAGAGCTCCCTCTGGTAACCTTCAAAAGGGGATTAAAAGGATGCCCATAAGTACTACATCCTATTTTTCTGTGGCAGTGATCAAAGGTCACCCTTGTTACATCAATGCATGCCAATTTACAACATAGCACAATAGAAAGAAAGCTCACTCTATATTCATTGAGATACTGGATAAGACACTGCCATGATATTGTAGATGGGTTTGACTGAAAATCACATAAGCTTTGTTTAGGGACTCCAGCTTGATGATCACAGTTAGCATCACAAGCCGTCTCAATATTAGACACTCAACACAGTCCTTAAGAAAACAGTAATTGTTTTGCTTTATAGCCAATAGATTTAGGACGACTTAGGCTGAGTGGGTCTTCCTATTGTGTGTGTTAAATAAATAGGGATTTTGATGATAAGCAACTAAAAAGAGGTCAGAGTTGTAAAGGGCAAACAAACCACAGGTGAGGGATGAGATCTTGACAGAGTCACAAAGCCAGATGGCTGTGTACATCAACTGTTCTTTTGCAAAAAAGTATCGCCACCATTTTAAAATCAGAAAAATAGATAAATATAAGTAAAGATACTGATTATTTGGTATAGTCCAATGAATGGAAATTACTATAGCAAGCAGCAGCCCTCCTCCCAAGTGGCTAAGTGGCAGGTGGACATGGCTTATGAAAGGCTGGAGAAATGCAGAATGAAAGAAGGTGGTTGAAGATGGAGCATACCAATCAAGTTCCAGAATAGAGAACTACTGCTATGTGAGGACAGCTTCAAAGAAGAGTGCAATGGTCTTCAGTCTCCACTGCTCTCATCCAGACACACCTGCTGCTACACTATAAGTTAGCAACTGGTGGGATACTGAGAAACAACCAGCATGGCTTTGTTGACGGGAGGTCATACTTAAGAAACCTGGTGTCCTTTTATGACCAGGTAACTAACCAGCTGGACATGGGACAGGAAGTAGACATCATCTGCCTAGATTTCAACAAGCCCTTTGATACTGTTTCCTATGAAATCCTCTCAGTTAAGTTGGAGAGTACTGGCCTCGACCAGGCTACCATAAGGTGGGTTGGCAACTGGCTCAGCAGCTGATCCCAGTGAGTGGTACCTGATGGAGTGGCCTTATTCTGGAGGGCCATCTCCAGTGGTGTCCACCAGGGATCAGTGCTTGGGCCCATGGTGCTTAACGTCATTATAAATGATTTGGATGGGGGAGTGAAAAGCTCAGTGATTAAGTTTGTGGACGATACCAAGCGGTGGGGCATGTGGGCATGTACGAAGACAGGGCAAAGATCCAGGAGGACCTTGGCAGGCTGGTCCTATGGGCTGAATGCAATCAAATGAGTTTCAACAGTGTTGGGTCCTTCATCTGAGTAGGAAGAACCATGAACATATCTATACAATGGGTGGTAGCCCACTGGCTGACACTGTATCCAAAAGAGACCTGGAGGTGACAGCTGACCAGAGAATGAATATGAGCCACCAATGTGATGAAGTTACCAACGGAGCAAATGAAATTCTGGTGTGCATCAGCCGATGCATTGCCAACAGAGCCAGAGAGGTGCTCCTCCCCCTCTATTCAACTTTTGTTAGGCGACAGGTGGAGTACTGTGCCCAGTTCTGGGAACTGCCCTTCAAAAAGGATGAGGACAAGCTCAAAAGGGTGCAGAGAAGGGCCACTTGTATGATCAAGGGCCTGGGGGAGACAGACCTTATGAGGAGACACTTGGGAATCTGGGTTTGTTCAGTCTAAGTAAAAGAAGGCTGAGGGATGACTTGATGGCCACCTACAAATATGTCAAGGGAGAACACCAGGATCTGGGAAAGCAACTTTTCAGAAAAGCACCCCCTAGAAGCATGAGGACCAATGGGCATACGCTAATCAAAGTAAAGTTTAGGCTAGACATAAGGAAACACTTCTTTTCCATGTGAGTAGCTAAAATCTGGAACATGCTTCCAGTAGAGGTGGTGCAATCACCATCCGTGGTGGTGTTCAAGAGGAGGCTGGACAAGCACCTGGCTGAGCTCATTTGAGCTTCATTATCTCTGGCAGGGGACCGGACTTGATGATCTTATAGGTCCTTTCTGGTTCTTCTTTCTATGATTTCTACACTTCTATTTTTTCTTTCCTTAACTCAGTTCTTAGTTGAGTTGAATCCATCCTGAATGTTTCTGCATGGTGTGCAGTTCACAAGGACCATAATTCAGCAAAGAGAAGCACAAGGTCAATGTAAGCCCTGTTTTTAGCAGCAGCCTACAAAAAGGGAAAGGACAGGGTCTAGGTGCAAACCCTACTGAAAACTGGAATGCACTGTCTAAATGATAATTGCACAAGGTCATTAGAAAGCAACACCATGTAAACACTGATCTGCTCTGAACTGGGGCTGTCTCGTGAATGTCTATAAGTATAGCTACAAGGAATATCCACAGTGTGATGTTTCACAGCACATAAAAGTCAGTCCATGAAGCTTTGTGAGTCCCTCAGGTGTGTAATGATCTATAATATATAATTGTTACACTCTTCACCCGAGTGAGTCACCAGTATATTAATTTGTTTAAATAACTGAGCACACTGACAGCAACCTCTTGTCTGTATGTAAAGAATAGAATGTCTCCTTAATGGAAATCATCCTCTCCTATTGTTCTATAAATCTGGGTGTTGTACAGTGTTCACCCTGTCTGTATCTAAAGTGCAAGGCTGGCAGTTCACAGCTCTCTGAAAAAACAGAGTACGGTCCTTTTATAACTCTCCAGATTCACAAGTTTTTTCCTTCCTATGCTTCTCTCCAAATTATTTCCTACCCAGGCCCCCAGATTTACTCTGCTAAGAGGACAGAATCCTACACACGCCCGTAATGTTCCATGGGCCTCTGCAAAGTGTGCTCCACCCATGTAGTACAGTGGTTTTACAGGGACCTAACATACTGCAAGCTGTGCATGAATGCTTCTGGGCCCAAGATGTCAGTCATTTCATGAAAACAGATGTTCTGGTGACATTCCTCAACTGCAGTTGGACTAGCAACTCAGTTCTGGATTCCACCTTCAGTCATAAGACCCTGGAACATGTCCTCCTATGCAGGCAAACAGGTCTGAACACCAAACTTTGTTATACACTTTCATGGCGTAGTGGAGAAGAGCAAGAGCT
This sequence comes from Caiman crocodilus, assembly GCA_030014935.1. Lineage (NCBI taxonomy): Eukaryota > Metazoa > Chordata > Crocodylia > Alligatoridae > Caiman > Caiman crocodilus. The sequence continues at coordinate 244,094,308 of JAGPOW010000261.1, forward strand.
CTAATGAAAGCATATTTGTATTCAATAGGAGGAGGGATTAGGTAGGGCTATGTTTCCTTAGATAGGGACCATGGGAAAAATGAAGCTTCTAGTTCCCACTTAGATTCTTTGGACACTGAGCTTGGCAGAAAGACAGCTGCAGGACACCCCACTCTCCCCCAGCGTAACAGCAGATGAGTCTCATTTTCTTTTTCTCCTCCCTAGATACCACTAAAGCAGCTGATGGAAGAAAGGTGGTGGAATGAGTTCTTCTAGCAGCAAATAACAGTATCACCTGAAGTGCACCTAATTCCCCCAAAAGTGGCAGCTGACTTAGTCCTAGTCTTGTAGAGGGCTGAAAATGAGAGCAAGCACAAACAGCCTTAGCATTTTGGGAGGAGGAAAAAAATATCCACCTCCCTTATTTCCACAAAAGTGATCAGCTTAATTCCAGCATACCAGACTCCTACCATCCTAACTGGGGCAGCTGAGAGATACTGGAGTGAAGTAGCAAGACAGTGCCTTGAGACCCACCCAAAACTGAGCTGATTGTTGGCACAGAGGAAGCCTCTGTAAAGTAAAAGAGAAAATCTTCAACTCTGTCAAAATCTTATAAATGGGTCTGAGATTCTGCTTCCTTCCATCCTATGCTGGTTCTTTTAACAAGGCTTCCTTGTCCTTTCCTTTGTAGACTCACACAAAGAACCAGGGATTCAGCAGGGAGCACAGGCTCTGCTGAGATGGACTCTGGAAGCCTACTGCAGCACACAGTGGCAGGTTTATTGAATCTATAGATTCATGAACATAGTCATATCTCCCAAAAGAGGGTACCCTTCCAGTTCATTGTGTATATATAGGTATATATATGGACCCTAGAAGTGTGTAAAATGTTCTGGACGTTTCATTTTGACACTGTTTTGACTCATTTTGAGCTCAAAACAGTGACATTGAAATTAAATGAAGGGCTTTCAAACAGCCTCAAAACAAAATGAGGCTAAGTGAAACATTTTGAAAGTTTTGAAACATTTTAAGTTTCAAAGCACCCAGCATCTAGGTGATGGGAGACAGGCATGTGCTCCCAGTGGCTCCAGGCTCAGCCAGGTGGGGAACGCAGCCCTGGTTCTCCCTGCATCCCACGGAAGCTGATCGCAGGACAGGGGAAGGGAACTGAGCCCTGCCTCAGTTCCCTTCCCCAGCGCTGCAATCGGGCTGGAGAAGGGAACTGAGCCAGATCACTCAGCTTCCCTCCCCAGCCCTGTCATCAGGCTGGGAAAGGTAACTCAGCCCAGCTAGCTGAGTTCCCAACCCCAGCATGACCATGCATTCCCAACCCCAGTGTAACAATCACACCGGAGAAACCAACTCAGCCCAGCTGAGGCAGCAGCACCGGCTTCCCTCCCTCATCTGGCATGCAGATTGGGGTCCCTCATCCCTGGAAGGACAGGCACAGCCCCAGCAGCCCTCCCGGGGTTGAGTCCCGATCTGCCGGCCAGATGACAGAGGCTGTTTCGAGTTTCCCCATCATAGCCAATGGGCAAAACGTTGAAACAGAGTCAAAACAGCCTCACTGCTTCAATGGAGGAAAATGGAACAGCTGTTTCAACTCAAAATGAAATTTGAAACAAACAAACAAAAAAGCTGTTCCATCCAAACCTCAAAAATGAAGTCAAAACAGAACAGTGCCATTTCGCAAACCCCTAATGGACACCCAATATTATAAATTAAAAAGTTCCAAGTCAGACAAAAAAAAAATCACAAAATATTAACAAACAAGATTATATTGTGTAATATTATGTTGCATTTTGAGGTCTTCCTTCTCCTTATCGAACTCCCCTCCAGCCACTCACAATGTACGTGGCAATTAAAAGGCTGCCATCTCACACATTAGACAGAAGGAAGGGCATGGTGGCATTTTATAGACTAACTTGTTCAGAAATTGATGGGAAAGTGATTTGGGACCTGTTAAAGCCCTTACTAAAAGCCAAAGCTAAGACTGGAGTACACATCATTTTTTATATGACCTGATGATGGACAGCACTCATGGCTTTGCTCCAAACCCCACGCTTTAAATAGATTAATCGTGTACCCTCTCAGTTCCACGCTATTCCCACCCCTCTGGCATGGAAAAACAAGATACAGTCCCAATGCAAGATTCTTTTCTACTTTCCTAAGCCTGGTGTAAGTCCAGGAGAACAGAAGACACGAGTTGAACAGTTGACATTGACACAGCACTGAAGAAGGAAGCAAAGATAGCTTGAGCAGCTAGGCTTTCTTCTCTCTTCCTCCCATCGTTTCACTCTGTGGAACTGTGGCCCTATCTGTGGAGCTGCCTGATTTGCATCTCTGAAAACAAAGGCAAAGTCCACAAGGTCAAAAGTCTAACATTCATGGGCTTTTCATAAATACTTTCTTTAGCACTGTCAGCTTTTTTGGACCATTTCTCCCTCTGTTGAATAATGAGTTCATTCAAAATTTGTTTAGAAATCCAATTATTCCTACATTTTTGCAGCAGTAAGAAATGTGATTTCTGACATTCCATGTTTATGCAAGTTGCCTACTTTAATTTTCACAAAATAATGTCAGGAGTGTGCAATTTAAATAAAGGATAACAATTCATATTAAGGGAATCCAGAGGCAGAAGAAAAGCTACGTTCCTGGACTTTTTTGGCAGTAAAATCTCATAAATACCTCAATACCTAATAAACAGGAGTATGACAAACACCTATCTCTCCTAATAAATTAAGCTGCTAGAGGTCATTGCTAAGCCATGCAAAAGTAAAATAAAAAGAGCAGCCTCCTCCCCTCCTGTTGAATGTTCATTACTAGATTATAGCTGAATGATCCTAGACTTTGCAGTGCCTATCCATTTCATTTCCACTTCATAAGAAACTCCATACACTCTTTAAGTGGTCCCCTTTTGTTCTGAGATCATTTCAGAACTGCACATGACTTGGCAACATCACATCGTCTAATTGCAGCAACTAATTTTTCCAGTTTGTTTGTGCCTTCCTGTCAAGAGGACAGGCTGTCTTATTTCTTTTGTCTTTGAGGATATCGTAATGTAAGAAGCAACACCAGCCATAGTTAGATGGAATTATGTTATAAATCCTTACAGGACAATATATTTTCTGAAGAATGCCTGGCAAAAATGTTTGCAAAATGACCTATTTTGTAAGTTTGCTGCAAGAGGTATAAATTTAAGCAACCTGGTAGATTCTATCCCAAGAAACCATATACAGAAAACTCATTTGCTACAGGACGTGATTCCCTTCAAAACATTTCTGGTATGCAAATATTCTCATGGTTTTCCTAAAATGGGACTAATTTTCTGTTGTACGTACAAAATTAAGATTTAGCCCAACATATGTTTTGTGTGTATTCTGTGTTCAGACAACAGTTAGCACAAACAGGTTCTGATGCATGATTAGTTTTATTAGGGGGTACTGCAAGATAAATTAGTATTTGTATTATTAATAAAATACTGGTGTCTTCATTACATATGTCTAAGGATTTATTGCTGATATACAAATCCACTTCAGAGCTGCAGGTTTGCAAAAATGATTTCTATGAACAGTTGATAGGCATACTGCATGCACATTTTTAAAACAAGTTAAAAAGTACATTAATTTTGACTAATCATGAAGCTAGGAAAGAAGAATGGACTATAATTATATTTTAAGCAAAAAAACCGATTCTTTTCTGAAATACTTGTAATAGTTGACTATTACAAATTATAAATGTAAGCTGAAGATAGGGAAGAGCAAAGAATAAATAATACATGAAATAACTGGGAGAAGCTTAAAAAGACAGTTTGTCCGGTATTCCAGATGTAGTTCTTAGTCCTGTACTTGCTGAAGCCTGTAACAAAATCCCTAATGGCCTCGAGACAATCTCTAGGTACAGACATTCAAAAGGCCTGAGGCAGAATTGATCAAACCTACATGTGCTTCTTTATGCAACATAGGTCAAAGTGAGGGTGAATCCATAGGTTATATCAAGACTGTTTACCCTTTGGTGGGAGGGAGCGGCAGGCTGCCGGCAGGCTGGGGGCCTCTCAGCAGGCCCCGCAGACTCCCTGGGTTGCCAGTTAGATCCTGCCAAACTCAGCCAAGCACCTGGACCCCCCCGACGACCCGCTCTGAGTCTTTCCTGGAAGCCTAGGGCTGGATGCAAGGAATAGTCCATGGGGACAGCACGGGTTTCGGGGTGGGCTCACCCATGCCCAGTAGCCAGTCAGGAATGGCCCAGTGCATTCTTAGAAGGAAGGATCACACCGCTGGGAACTCTGGGACCAGTGGCAGCCACATTTGAATAATTAAAACTTCTAAAGCACATTGAAGGAGATGCAATGGTTTTTAGCATTCAGGAAAATGGAGAATAATACTGGCAATAAAATTAAACGAAAAAACAATTTTAAAAAATTCTTAAGCTCTAGTTGGTCAATACATGCCAACCTTCCTTAAGAGAATGAAAGAAATGAAGAGATGTGATCCTATATAATGGTCTGGTGTGTATTTAGCTTTCCACTCTTAACATGAAAGGAAAGGAAAGGAACAACGCTTTAGGCAAGGCATTTTTATTTTGTGGTTGGGTTTTTTGTTGGTTTTTTTTGGGGGGGAGGAGGGATTGGTTCCAGTATGCATATTCTATTCACAAAGCTTTTCCATAATCTAAACTCTATTGATATCATCCCCGTGGCAGATAACTAGCATCTACAGAGATTTCGTCTTTGCTAAGATCATAGAGCTTAAGTTTCTCATATCTTAAATAACTAAGACTTGCAGCGAAAGAATCTTTATAGAGCTCAAGGCAGACTAGATCCTTTTTGGTCTTGTCTACAGACTTATTAAACATGCTCTCCCTTCTCTTCTGCAAGGGAATATCAGTAGGTTAAATCTGAGGTACTTCTTTAAAAATAACCTTTCTAAATCCTTCTGCAAAGGATGATATTTTACGACGTGGCTTTTTAAAAAGATACTGATGAATAAATAAATAGAAACAAATAAAGGAAAGGGGGGGGCCAAAAGTAAAAAGGTAAAATAAAAGGAGAACAGTAAGGAAACTGGTTTCTTTATATAAAGGAAGACTGGGAGCCTCAGAGCTGAGCTCTGTTTCAGACTCTGTTACTGAAGTGTTGTATACAAGTCACTGTTCTTCTTTTCCTGCCACCTTCAGTGTCTGCCTTGTATATTTAGACCAGTGGGCCCAGACTGACGCATGTGGGGAAGGGAAGGAGCAGGCCTCGCCCCCTCTTGGGCATGGGCCCACTCCTCCCCCACCCCCCTTCCCTGTGTCAGCCCCAAGCCCGCTCCCCAAGTGAGCCCAACGATAGGGAGGAAGAGCCGGTGCGCGATGGCATCAGCCATGACAGAGAGGCCGGGGAGGACTGGGCCCAGGCCTGGCGTAGGATGGGGAGTGAGCACAAGCCAGGGGAAAAGCCGGCCTGCCATGGTAGTGTCAGGGGGACAGCAGGCCTGACCTGGCCCAGCCCAACATGGCAGCTGAAGGGGGAGGGGAGGAGAGAGCCTCTTCCCCCATGTCAGGCCCAGGCCCACTCCTCCCCCACCCCAGCTCCCCTGTGTTGGCCCCAAACCAGCTCTTCCCATCCCCCTGCCACCACTGGGTTGGCCCGGGCCCACTGCTCCCCTCCCCACCACCCTGCCGTGGTGGCCCAGCTTCTCCCCACCCTCGGGCCCACTCCTCCCTTCCTCCCGCTGCTGCATCAGGGAGAAGGGAGCAAACCCAGACCCCAAAAAGCAGGAGGGAAGGGGGAGTGGGCCCCAATATATGAAATTGGAAGTATGTCTGTAAACTGGTAGTACAAGTGCTAATAACACCAAAAATATCTTAATTACTTTGGTTATTCTTACTTATCAAAGTTCTTGACAAAAGCTGAGTAACTGTCACAGATACAACTAGGAAGCCACAGGAGCATGGCCATTTAAAGCAGGGAAAGTAGCTGAAAGTAAAGTGCAGTAGCATTTAAGAAAATGGACTAAACTTAATAAACTACGTACCACCAAAAAGTAAGACTAAAGTTCTCATTCTGCTACCAAGTCTCATGAAATAAAGTAAGGAAAGCTAATACATTAGAAATGTAAAATATATATTGAAGTAAATTATTGTGGACCAGACTGTAAAATTCCATGAAAAATTGTATACAATTGAGCCATTTTGGGTACAATCCCTCTAGAGTAAGGCATTGGAAGCTGTAAATGGCCATTACTATGACAGTAGACTTGACTAGAGTGGCCCAATGCTCGCCTGTAGCTACTTCAAACCTACTAGCTTTCCTCTTTCTTCCCCTCAGCTTATCGCAGTGCTGTGGTCATTCTCCTTTATTTTTGCAAAGAGATATATTCTACAAAAATTATGAGATGGTGCTCTTCTATAAAACGTTGGCTTTCATGAATGGAGAATAATAGTATCTTGTTCTGAAGACAGTTTGTTCTGTAACCTCATCTATAAATATTTCCATATCTTAATATCTCACCAGCAATTCTCATCTCAAGACACTTGAATCATATCTGAGCCCAAAGGACCATGAACTATTTGCAACAGGTGCCTACACTGTTTAGCTACCTAGCAAGCAGTAGTACATTCTTCACTTGGACTAGAGACAGAAGTTTCGCATAAACCAGTTTAAGTGATCAAAAACTGGTTTAAACCTATAACAGAACAGAAGCGCAGTGCATGTAGACCAGTTTCAAGATGGCTAAAACTGATTTAAGTGCAACCCTGGGTGCGACACTACCTATGCCTTCACCTGACTAGTGGGATCCTGGGCTACCCAGTAGCCAGTGGCCCACCAAGCTCCCTGGGTAGCTGCTGCAGGGTCCCTGAGTGGGGAACCTCCCTTTACAATCAAACAACCTTGCAGACTGTTATAAAACTAATTACAGGTTTTCACTATTTACAAAGTATCATATAACCAACACAATAGAAAAATGTTACACTGTATGACCTGGTGATGGTGGCTTAAGGGTTAATGCTTCTTGGATATACATTACACTAAGGGAAGGTATACAAATTACCCATGATAAATAAGGAACCAATACATAAATACATTGATACTCCAATTAATAAACCATCAAGAACTTATTTACACAGTCTGTAACTTGTATGCTGTGTACTGAAGACCTTGTGTGTACTGCCCCTGCCTGAGTGTGTCAGAGAGGACTGTTTCTGGGCCCCTGCACAGGATATGTGGGTGGATCTCTGGTGCTGACGTCTCTCACATGAGCTCCAGGGGTCCCTGTGCACCAGGTGTGGTTCCTTCCCTGTGGTCCCTGTAAGAGAATTGATTCCTGCTCGGATCCTTTCCCTGGTGCAGCAGGGAGCAGTGCCTGGGCTGTAGGTTGTAGCATTTCCCCTGCCCAGCACAGCCTCACAGTGCCCAGCAAATGCAGCCCCTTCCTGGGCCCTGCCTGCCCCTTGGCTTCTGGTGGCTGGAGCAGTCCCTGTCCTTCTAGCCCAGCACCCTGAGCCTGCCACTTCCCAGAGTCTTCTCACTCATAGAGGAAAAACCAGGGCAGTCACCAGCAGTATCCCTTGGTCCTGCATCCCCCTCCCCTGCTATGCTCACTCAGCCACACAGGGGCTTGCAAAAGGGTCTTCCCAAGCTTGGAGTCTCCTCACGGGCAGCTCCTCTCTTGTCCTGCCCGGCAGGACAAGGAGAAGAAGAAGGAGGAGAAGGAGGGAGGAGAAGGAGAATGAACACACTGTAGCAGTCTCTGCCGGTACTTCTGCAGCGCTCTGCCAGGGGTTTTCTGAGGGACAGCCGTGGGGAGATCCTTTCCCTGGTCTCCAGCCCATCTCTCACCCCCTGTCCCTCCTCTTTGTTCTCCCCCACAGGAAAACTCCTCTTTTAACCAAGCCTCTCAGCCAATCCCAGGCCAGGGTTCTTTCCGGGCTTTTGTTAACATCTCTCATTCAAACCCTGCTGACATCACTCCTCTCACTTCCAAGAGGGCTAGCTCCAAAACAGCTTCACTTGCCCTCAGGGCAAATGGTGTCCCTACTGGAACAAATTCTGTCTCTTCATACTCTGTCCCTCTGCAGGGCAGCCCTTTCTATTCCTTCAGATGGGTCCATTTTTAGTGCTACTACATAAGATAAACCTGTTTGAATGTAGTATCAGACTTAACTGATTTGGGTCAAACCAGTTTATGGAACTTCTGTCCTAGATGCCTTCTTAGTTTAAGTTAAATCAGAGTCCTCCAGCATCCCAGCATTTTTGCCCTCCCAACTTGTGGCCTGAGCCACTGCAGGCAGGTGGCTGCATTTCCTGAGTCAAAGGTAAATGTCTGTTCACTTCAGTTTCAATTAATCTGTGCAGTTTAGACAAACCTGCAAAGACTGAATCAGTTCAGCCTCGGGCTTTTTTAATGTCTGTACCTAGCCTTAGTGTAGTAAATTGGATAAGTATCCAACCAAACTTGACTACTGCTGGTCTTCTATGTCGCTCAGTAACTCCATATGCACTCTAGGTTTTAAATTATCGCTTTATCTGCTAGAATTCTCCTTCCTGTACAAGAGGCTGACTTAGATTTTGTTTAACCTCACTAAAATTATTAAAGATATACTATGCTGATTTTCTGACTCCAGCTCCGTAATATATATTTCATAATCAATAGACAATGAAGGGTAATAGATAAAATTTAGTACACTCCAATAGATTTTGGATTAGGTCAACCCTGTTTCTGTGACCCACTGGATTTATTAGTTATCTGTCTAGTAGCCATATAGCTCCAAACAGCTCTTCTATTCTTATTTAAAACAAACTCTTCATTCCATACAGTGCTGTTTTCCCTCAAGCTAAAAAAACCAACCCATTTAAAGAATAATAATCCATTTACAGTAAATGGTTGGCATTTACTTATTGTCTGTTTGGAATATTTTTTTGCCTTTATCAGGTTTACTAGCAGACATAAAATCCAACCAGATTGCATGTGTCTTGCACCACACAACAGTAGGAAGATGGCATTTTTCTTATCTCCAATGTTGTTTTCACTGAAGCACTGACTAAGCCTATTTACATATGCCCACAAATGTCCATCAATCTCTTTACAATAAAACCCTGCTAAACCTTGCAATTTCCTCTTTTGTCTGAAATCATTTTTCCCCTTTCAAATACTATTTCAATGTATCAAGTACCATCTTGATATATTCTATTTAAAAACTAACCTAGTATTTTCCTGCTCTGTCCATATATGAAACAAAGCTAGTAACTTAGCTTCAACAACTTATATCTTTATTTTGAGCAACCTTGGAAAAGTATAATTATTGTTTTCTATAGCTTTGCAGTACCTTGCCAATTGCTTCCTCATCTAATTCTGTCTACATTCTAAGAAAATGACCTTTACACATGGGATGCTTCCCTCAGACAAAAATGTTCCCTGACTTCCTATGCAATCATTTATAAGAGTATGAAAATGAATCATTTAACCAGGCAATGTCAAAATTGCACTGTTAGATGGAAGGATAACACAATTGCACACATACAAACACACAAATCAATTAGGTGGATACATACACACATGGCCTGTACACACACTAGACACATACACATGCAAGACTACCAGTCTAAGCACATGCACACCTATCACAAATTCAAGCACATACACAATATACACACCAAAAATTAGACAAAAATCAGTTGTCAATACCCACACACTCAATACACATACATGGATCACTAATTTGTATATCACGCACACAATGAGATGATATATAGATATATATATCTATACTTATTTTTATTTTTTTTGCCAGTTCACACACACCACACACCTACATATACGCCCAGGTGAGTTCCTAACTTGGATAGTGTGGTCTGTATGTGTGTGCTTAGGGTACCTGGGATACCTAGGGTGCTTGGTGACTATGGGAGGAGAAGTCAAGGGTCAAAGATTTCCAGAAGGAGGGGAAGGAAGAAGATGGATGGGGGCTAAGATGAGAAAGGGAAAAATAAGAGCATAAAAGTACCAGGAGTGAAAGTTGCTGGGGCCAGCATTAGAACCCACAGAATGGAGGAGAGCTGGGGTTTCTTGAGTTAATTGGTGTTAATTGAATAAAGGAAAATGCCCAAAGCTGGCAGAGCAGAGGAGCAATACCAGGGAGAAGGTGGCACAAAGGCTGGGACCAGAGCTGGAGCTGCGAAGCAACCAAAAGGTATGTGGGGAGAGGGAAACTGGGACTGTGGAGAACTGGAGGGGCTGCAGGGAAGCTGGAGAGGTTCCAGGGAGAACCAGGAGGCTGCAGAGGAGCTGGAGATGGTGTGGGAGACCTGAAGGTTGCAGGGGGAACTGAGAGATTGTGGGGAAGGCAGGAAAGACTGGGGAGAGAAGGCAGAGAGAGACAGGGATTGGGGAGAAGGTAGAGGCAGAGAGAGACACATGCAGGAACAGAGAGAGAGAGGAGGGGAAGGCAAAGGTGGAGGACAGAGGGCTAGAGCTGGGAAAACAAAGAGTAGGACGGGAGGTCAGTGAAGAGGGAAAGGAAACCAAAGCTGGGGAGATAAAGGCAGCAGAGAGGAATGAGGCCCAGAAGGAGGTCAGACAGACAGGGATTTAGCTGGGAGCCTGCAGCAGGACAGAGACCAATTTGGGCTCAAGAATATTAGTTTTATTAAACAGGCAGTATACTATACAGCTCATAAAGTTATTGGTTCCTATACATGCACACACACACACACACACAAGCATTCACACACACGTCCACACAATGGTAGCAAGAGAGAAAAAGGCTTGGTGAAGAAATTGAAGTTGAAGTGTGTAGAGACAGAATCCAGATCATGTGCTTGTGGAAGGGAGGTGGGTGATAGTTACTTATCTTGGGCTCTGAGTTGATCCTCAATGGCCTGTTGGGGTCTTCTCCTGCAAGGTGTTGTCCAGAGGGGGTCACCGGCAGGGTCTCTGAGTGGTGTGGTGTAGTGCTAGTACACATGGAGAGGGCATCCCAGGGAGGTCACACTCTACCTGTGTCTCCTATGGGAGGCCAGGCAAGGACAGTCCTGCTTAGATGCCTACATGCAGATCCAGGTGTCCTCATTGTCTGGTAGGACACAATGGTGGGGTTGCTGGTTTCTAAAGGGTCTTTGTCTTTCAAATGCTGGGTTTCTATTCTGTTCCTGGGTGAGGTCTGTGGTTCCTGGGTGAGTCAATGCAGGGCAATAGCCTGATCATTGAACTGATGGTCCAGTCACTGAGCTGATTATTCAGTAGAGGCCTGCTACTAATGTATCTCAAATACCTTCATTCATCCCCATTTATTCAGGAACCAATTAACATGATACTGGTTAGGCATGAGTCATGGGTTATGCCCAAGCAGAGGACACAAGATGGAGGCTTGACATACAAAAAGGAAACTTGACTTTACTTATGCTAACTTACACATGTAGGCCTAAATCATATAGTATCAATTTAAAAAAAAAACAGCAAAAATCAGTAAAACTGTAATCACTCAGTAAAAATCCATATAGACATAATAATTATACAATATAAAACAGTGGATCAAAGGAGAGAGAAGAAAAAAAAACTTGCTACAAGAATGCTAAAATTTATGTCTTAACTTACTCATACTTATCTATAGGGAATAGAGAGACAAAAAGTCAGATATAGTTGGGGAAGGGAAGAAATGTATTTTAAAAGAAAAAAAGAAAAGAAAAACGGGGGGGGGGGTTTGCTACACTATGAAAACAATTCATAGTGTCCAGCATGCTGAGCAGAGGGATACACCCTTTTCTTCATCATTTCCTGTTGGCACATATGAAATCTTGCCTTTTTGGCAGACTTGGGAAGTGGTCATTAAGTGAATCAGTCTGAAGCAGACCTAGAAACTAGTTTTCTCTGGGAAAACACCCTGATCACCAGTGTTTTTATATAAAATGTGACTAGTACCTGTTGCTCTTGGGTTTTGTAAAGAAATCAATGGCGTATGTCAGCTGTGTGCTGAGCATGCCTTTCTGAGTCTAGACACTTCAGGGATTTAGGTATAGAGGTGTTGAACTAGTGAATCTCAAATAGATGTAGGCATGATAGGAACTGGGATGCTCAGCTCAGCCAAGATAGCACTGTCTTTGGTCCAATGTTGTAGCACAACTTGACATGGCCAAATTATCTGTGTGGTGAAGCCTCTCAAGACTCTCAGAGGTCTATGTAACTAGCTCAGCTTTTAGTGATTTACTCATTTGGAATAAAAGTGCCTGACCATACCCATTTTTTAGATATGGTCCTATGGTGTTACTGTTGCAATTACTAATTCTATTACTACAAATACCAAGGAAGGGTACATTTCAGCTGAAGAAAAGTCTACTAAATCCCTAAGTAGGTTATTGCAAAGGATAATAAATCTCAGTCCTAACAGTTTGCATTACATTGTCAGTGAGTGCGTCTACATATTCATTAATGTGCTGTAGTTACTGTGCATTCAGTTTAATACTTGGATAACCAAGTACTAAATCAATGAGCAGTTACTCACGCTACTATGCCAGTGCACTTTTTTTTTTACGCTTACTGCACAGTAGCCTAATAACCCTGTGCAATAGCATATTACCATGATTTTTGCCCTGCATGCAACTGTGCAGTGTTATTAGGATACTGTGTATTAAGCATTAAAAAAAAAAGTGCACTGGTACTATTGCGCAGCAGTGCAAGTTACTGTGCATTGAATTAATACTTGGTTAGCCAAGTACTAAACTTAATACACACTAACTAGGGTGCATTAATGAATGGGTAAACATGACCAGTTATAAGCACAGTTCCTCATGTGCTTCTTGTGTGATGTTATGTACAGAAGATTTGGGGGTGTGACTAGGCAGTATACCCATATTTCTGTTATCCACTGACTATTGGTTCCCAATAGAACAGAGGCACAGAAGTTATAGTACAGTGGTCCATTCTTATGACATAGTTGCATGGCTTAGAGAAAAAGGTTTTTTTCATTTGTTCAGGAGAAAACCCCACTTTTGAAGATGTTTCATTGCTTAATTGTGCAGAAGAAAATGCCTGATTAAAGACATCTCTCACTTAAAACCCTGGCTGAGATAGGTGCTACGCCACAGAGAAAGCCGGCAACCAAGGGTCTTTCACTCAACCAGTGGCATAGCAATCCAGATGCCCTCAAATAGACTCATTCTTAAAAAGAGGAAAGAAACACGATTTCTCATGCATCTAAAATATATTAAATCAAGGTCTGGATTATGCATGACAGTTGTTACTACAATGCATGCTTTAGTTGAACTACTAATTTTAATTATCCTATTGCTGTTACTTGTGTGCCAGCAATTCATTTTTACATTGCAAGGGAGTGGCTGTGCATTGTGATCTAGAGAGAGACAATCTCCTTCATCAGGGAGTAGCATAATGAAGAGTAACGAAGATTATTCTAGTGTGGACATGAACTAGATTCTCCTCTGAATGAGGACTGGCCCATGTACCACAATATATGACAAATCCTGATAGACATGCTACATATTGGATGAGAGCATTAAAAATGGAAGTAAGGTGTATTTCAATAATATACTCAAAATCTTTTTTCTTACCTCCTCCAGGATTGCTTGTAGCATAAATTGGCATCTCCCAAACTTTTCAAGCCCAAAGCACACCTGCACTAATACAATTTTCTGCAGCACACCTGTTAGAGCATTCCCCATCCCCACTTACGAACTTATTGTAGCTCATTGCTGTGGCAAAATTCTGCCAAAATTCACATCCCCCACAGCCAACACATGCGAAGTAAATGAATTTCCTTTGCTCAGTTGGTTCTCACTCTCCCTCACAGCTGATATACGTGCAAGTTAATTTTTCTTACTATGCTCCCATCAGCTTAATTAATTAATCCCCATACTATGGGGACTTTTTACCATCTTGTACCATCTACACTTTTCCCAGAGCCTGACAAAGGGACTTTGATCCCAAAAGCTTGCAGAAAAGAGCAGTTTTGTTGCCATTTTCCAGTTGGTCTAATAAAAGGTATCATTTTGGAACCAAGAGTTCTAGTTTTTTGTATGAATTTCTACATGCACTTGGCTAATTAGTAAATATAGGAATTTAAGTGTGCTGATTAATTGGGAGTTTAGTTTTAAAAATAAATTGTTTATAAAAAGTATCTTAAAAAGAAGGCAGTAGAAAGGCTTGTTTGCCACAGACTGACTCCAGGATGAGAAGAGGGTAGGCATAGATTCTTAAACAGAACCCCCCCCCAAAAAAAACTACATAATTTTTCATAGTACAAAACATTCTGGGGAGCAAAAATTTGTATAGGTTCAAAAGCCAGAAATGCCCTTTATTTCATTTGATTTACTCATTTTTCATATGGATAAATACAACAATGCTATTTACAGGGGGATGAGCATATTTTTTTGGGAAGCATGCACTCTGAACAGAAAAGGTTATGGGCATCATGGCAGCTAATCAACTACATGCAAACCCCAGTTTCATGCAACAGGTCAAAAATGCTAATACAGGTTACTGGACTTAAAGGAAAAATAGCTGGTGCAATTCTATTGCTTATATAATGCAAGAAGTCAGACTCAAACACAGGGGTCTTTCTAAACCTGATTTCAGCACTTTAAGTATTCGAGAACCTAAAAAATCCCTGATAAGTGCACATGTGTGGTTTGCAGCACCTGAAAGCAGTTTGAGCCACCCCAAACCACATGCATTGCACTAGCACCCATTCACGGGGCTGCTAATTAGCAGTGCAGCAAGTTGTTTTTGGCACCGGGAGATCCTCATTTAAAAAAACCAAAAAAACCAACTGCCACTTAAAAAAACATCACAAGAAAGGAAGCCTGGTCAGTAAGAGCCATGATCTGTCTGCAGTGGCTGGCTCAGTACCATTGCTGCTCCAGGAAGCCCCCAGGACCTAACTAGGGGCTGTGCTCTTCTAGACCTACTGCTCACAGAGAAGACCTGGTGGGGAATGTGGTAGTGGATGGCAACTTGGCAGCAGTGACCATTTGATGTTCAGGATCCTGACAAAAGAAAGAAGAGCAGCAGAGTATGGACGCTGGATTTCAGGAAAACGGCCTTTGATATATATGGTAGCTGCTGAGCAGGATCCCCTGGGAAGCCAGTCTGAGCGGGAAAAGAGTCCAGGAGAGCTGGTTGTATTTTAAAGAAACCTTACTGAGGGCACAGGAACAAATCATCCCGACATGCAGGAAGAATAGCAAACATGGAAGGCAACCAGCGTGGCCTGGCACAGAACTCTTCTGTGAGTTTAAACACAAAAAGGAAGCTTATAAGTAGTGGAAGCTAAGCCATATAACTAGGGAGGAGTACAAGAACACTGCCCAAGCATACAGGAATGAAATCAAGGCCAAAGCACAACTGGATTACACTTACCAAGGGACATGAAGGCTAACAAGAAAGGTTTCTACAAGTATGTTTCTACAAGTAGCAACAAGAGCAAGGTCAGGTAAAGTGTGTGTCCCTTCCTGAATGGGGGAAGCAACGTAGTGACAGATAATGAGGAAAAGCCTGAAGTGCTCAATGCCTTTTTCACCTGAGTCTTCACAGGCAAGGTCAGCTCCCAGACTACTGCACTGGGCAGCAGTTTTGGGAGAAAGTGAGCAGCCAGCAGTGGTGAAAAAACAGATGGACATATACTGGACATATGTATAAGTCCAGGATATAAAAACAACTATATACAAGTCCATGGGACCAGATGGGATGCACCCAAGGGTGCTGAGGGAGTTGGCTGATGTGAGAGCCACTGGCCATCATCTTTGAAAACTCATTGTGATTAGGAGAGATCCCAGATGATTGGAAAAGGGCAAACATAGTGCTCATATTTAAGAAAGGGAAAAAGGAGGATCCCCAGGGAACTACAGACCAGTCTGCCTCACCTCAGTCCCTGGAAAAATCATGGAGCAGATCCTCAAGGAATCCATTTCTAAGCTCCTGGAGGAGCAGAAGGCGATTAGGGACAGTCCGCATGGATTTACCAAGGGCAAGGCATGCCTGACCAACCTGATTGATTGCTTTCTGTGATGAAGTGATTGGCTTTGTGGATGTGGGGAGATCAGTGGATTTGATGTACCTTGATTTTATCAAGGCTTTTGATACGATTTCCCACAACATCCTCGCAGGCAAGCTAAGGAAGTATGGGCTATATGAATGGGCTGTAAGTTGGATAGGAAACTGGCTGGAACATCAGGCTCAGAGGGTAGCAATCAATGCCTCAATGTCTACTTGGCAGCCAGTATCAAGTGGAGTGCCCCTGGGGTCAGTACTGGGGCTGTTTTTGTTCAATATCTTCAGCAATGACTGGCAAGATGGCATAGCATGCACCCTCAGCAAGTTTCCAGATGACACCAAGCTGGGGAGAAATAGATGCTCTGGAGGGTAGGGCTAGGATTCAGAGAGATCTAGACAAATTGGAGAATTGGGCCAGGAGAAATCTCATGAGGTCTGTGAGCGAGTGCCTATCCTGGGTATCCAGTAATCAGATAACTCCCCCCAATTCCCGCCTGCCACGACTTGATCTAAATGAGATTTGTGAGGTCGGGGGGGAGGGGAGTAATAGATGTTAGATACTGGTACCCCGGTAATAACCACGCAGGGCAGATCTTCAATGTAGGTGCTTTATTAAAGTAAATCTGGCTTTCTCGCTCTCCCTTTGACTCGGATTGCTTGGTCTTGCCGCAGTTCCCACGGTCTGCCTTCTTGGAGTAACTTAGGGTTACTGGTTTGCTTGTTACATAATAACCCGTACTCAACAAGGCTAATTAACGCCTGTTGGCCGCCGACACAGGGATTCCCCTTGGCCACGGTTTGTGCCAGCTTCTAAAGTCCGGCTTAGTCAATTTCCTATCTTCTTGTGCAATAATCAGCCATTAACAAGCCAATTAATGGCTGATTGATGCGGATACCGGGATTCCCCTCCGGCTGTGGGTTGTGCCAGCTTCTAAAGCCTGGCTTCATCAATTTCTCTTTTTTTTCTTTCTTTCACTTTCTGCCATCTCTGCTTTCCCTTTTTCCTCTGAGGAGAGCCTGGAGTTACTGGGACTACAGGACCCTGCCAGGGCTTCTCCGCCCCTTTCTCTCTGTCTCTTCTTTTCTCTTCTCTCCCCACCCCCCTCAGGCAATTCTCACCCTAAGCCCCCTTGGAGCTGCGATTGATTCCCACGCCACCACTCCATGGATAACTCACAGCCGAGGCGAGGCTGTCTTCCATCAAGCAGGACACGATCAGGGGAAGGACGTCTCAATTCCCCTCAAAACTCCTACTTCCGTCTTGGAGTGTCTCTCCTGGTTCCTTTCCGTGAATGCATGCCTGAAGGTGCCCTTGGTAATTTTCCTCCCCTTTTTATTATGCCTTTCCAGCTTTGTATTGGCTGCCTGGGGCTACCCAGCAACTTCCTGGCTGTCTTAGTTCCTGGCAGCTGTTACGTCTCTTCTAGCAACCAAGTCACAGTTGCGGCGCTGTTACAAGGTTCAATAAGGACAAGTACAAAGTCCTGCACTTAGGACAGAACAATCCCATGTACCAGTCCAGGCTGGGGGCTGGCTGGCTGGGCAGCAGCTCTGCAGAAAAGGACCTGGGGCTTACAGTGGACAATAAGCTGAATATGAGTCAACATATTCAATTTGTTGCCAAGAAGGCTAACCAGCACACTGGGCTGCACTGGTAGGTGTGTTGCCAGCAGGGTAAGGGAAGTGATTATTCCCTTCTATTCAGCACTGGTGAGGCCACATCTGGAGTACTGTGTCCATTTTTGAGCCCACCACTACAAAAAGGATGTGGACAATTTGGAGAGAGTCTGGCAGAGGCCAAAAAAAATCATTAGGGGGCTGAGGCTCATGACCCCTGAGGAGAGGCTGAGGGAACTGGGCTTATCTAGTCTGCAGAAAAGAAGACTGAGGGGGGATTTGATAGCAGCCTTTCACTATCTGTAGAGTGGTTCCAAAGAGGATGAAGCTGGACGGTTCTCAGTGGTGGAGCATGAAAGAAAAAGGAGCAGTGGTCTTTAGTTGCAGCAAGGGAAGTTTAAGTTGCATGTTAGGAAAAACTCTCACTAGGAAGCAGTGGAACGGGTTACCTAGAGAAGTGGTAGAATTGTCATCCTTGGAGGTTTTAAGATAAAGCCCTGGCTGGAATTATCTAGTTGGGGATGGTCATGTTTCTCTTGGCTGAAAGAGCAAATAAAATCTTTTCTGAGCAATTCTGATTTTTTTTTAAATTTGGCAGTGAACCAAAAGTTCAGTTATTCTCAAAGCTTCCATTGGAAGGGGCACTTTCTTAGTCAGAAGAAGAAGCAAAGAAATTCTCTAGGAATATTAAGAACAACTTGGCAGTGAAAACTGTTATGTAATTCCCAGAAGACATTACTGATATAGAGTCCACAGGGATCTAATTGTCCTTTCAAATAGAAGAGGTATCACCATAACTTTCTGTTAGACCACATGGTGAGAAAACTCAGATGCACTGACTTCAGTTTAAGTTATTTGTATCCTACAACACAAGAACTGAAGCCCCAGGAGCCATAACATTTACATTTTCCTGCAGGAAAGATTTGTCGGTCTTAGAGAAACTCAATGCAGTTCAGAGGAATGCACTGTGCAGGGTGGAAAATGCTGTGCAGGTTAGCTGAGTTTTTAAGTCTGTTGGTGTATACTGGTCTGGTTTTAGATAATTAGGCTCCTCATGTATGTAATTTTTGTACTGTGTGAAAGCCTATTTTATTCTGACATTAGCTTTAAAGAACAGGTCCAAATTCCCACCTGTTAAGAATAGAGTCCACAAATTAAGATTTAATATTATACAATTAAAAGTGGACTATGATTATTTGAAGTATTATTCTATTGAATGAGTCTTAAAAATGATTACAGGTTTCTTAGTCAATACATTGACCATTCCCACTGAATGACACTAACATATTAGCCAAAGAGCATTTATTATAGCTTTTTACCAACCCATGCAACTTTGATTTAAAGTCATGCATTCTAATATGTTTTGACAAGTAAATTGCTTGCCTTTTTTCCCTGATAGCCAACCATATAAATAATGCATGCATAGTAATAGCTAGAGCAATAATGTAAAAGTCAAGTAAGGAGACACATACCGCATGTTAATGATAAAGGTGCACTATCCATTTCAAGCGGGAAGAAGAATTAGGCAAGTACACAAAATAGGAAAGGGAACAGCCCAATGCTAAAAATAGAGATTTTTAAGTGACCGTGATAAGCAGCCAATGGATTATATGAGAGTATTTAAATGTAAATATTTCTGACATTCCAAAGTTCTTTCCCTTCCAAACTAGGGATCCAAGTCAGCAAGTCATTTTTGCACACATAGATTTTAAAACTAGAAAGGATCTATTTTGACCTCTTGTATATCAGCTGGATAATTTCATCCAGTAATTATTCTTGTGTCAAGACACATGACTTGTGTTAGACTAAACCATGCTTAACCAGAATACAAAGTTAGGCTTCTTTATGTTTAGACATCTAACTGCCAGTTTAGGGTACCTACAAAGTTGATTCAAATCTAGCCTTTATATATGTATTTATCTGCCTCAGTTCCCTTCCAAAATAGGGTTATTTTCTTGAATTTGGCCAATATATGCATGTCAGGAATATAACTTGTAGAAAACAGGAACATTTTTCATGAACAGTGAAGATGAAACCTTAAAAAAATCATTTTTCTACCTTTTCTAGGTAAAATATGATTTTTAGTGGAATTTAAACACTGAATAAATAGCCATTTTTGGCTAAGATCTAAAGCATCTTGATTTGGAAATGGCTTGGTTTGCCAAGGGATTTTTGAGTCAAGTGTATTGCTTTCAAATGCTCTACAATTGATCAGGCTCCCACTCCAGCCAATTCTCCTGGAAAAGTTTGACTACCTTTAATCAGGATTCACCTGATTGATTCCAGCTGTGTTCACTAGTGTAAAAAGAATATAAATGGTAGGAGATCTAGACTCCACATCTATCAGTTATCAAAAATGCATGGATCAAAATTACTTTGCCCTGATTTTTCTGGTTTTGCATTTTGTTTTGTGCTTTTGGTTTTATTGAGTTGTAATCAGACAGACAGTATTCAGGTCTTGTGAAAACAATATACTTCAGAAGATATGTGTTTAAGGCATGAACAATAATATTTCATTAAAATATTTGATATTTTTCTTCCCCTAGGGAAAGATTTAAGCTAAATCCTATAAAATTTTGATTATAAGAATCAACATTCTATCATTCAGCCAAAATGTGTGTTACATATAGTGCATATTTTGGAGTTCAAATCTATCTGTAATCTGTTTTAATAAAGGAATATAAAGTTAAATTGTTTAAAATGCAATTATTAGTTCAATAAATGCCACAGATGCAGAGACAGCATCTTTTGTTTGTATTTTTAGTACAATATCTAGCTGCCAGCATTCCTTTCTGATCAGTTTATCAGCATGTAATTTAAATGCTCATATCTTCCCAGAGAAACTGTATGATTAGCCATTTAAATACCCCCATTTTGTTCTTTTAAACAATTGCTATAAAGAGCAACCCTTTGCCATATCAGCAAATGATTTGAACATGAATTATGCAGCATGTAGACAGTAGTTACAAATAATGAGAAGGAACTGATAGAAAAATTTAAAATATATAATTTTATTGAAATCATGTTGAAACACTCATACAGAATGTTAGTAATATCATACCATTTTGGATAAAGGAATGGCTACATCTTGGAAATAAATAGCATTTTACCACACCTAAGGGACCGTAAACAGGAGATAAAAGGAAGGAGCAAAGAGATGGAAGAACATTCTCATATGAATTATTAGTAGATATATCCATTTTTAAAGCATTAGTGTTTAGGATCTGAAACATCATATAATGTTACTTGGAGGATTCAGGCATAAGGCTGCATAAACAATGTAGATATTTTCCATAAGCGTTTTCTACAAACTTTGAATATGATTGTGTAAGTATGTCTGTGATCCAGATTTTCTTGCATGGATTCTGAGTACATGTTAGGCTGCAAACAGTTACTGTAATGCCATTATAAAATGTTTATTATGACACAAAGCAAAAGCAAACAGATATCCATGCCCTTTGTTGTATCACACATGCCCAAACTTTGGCCCTAACAAAAGACAGTATAAATTTGTTCTTTATTTTTTGAGGCCATCTATTTGTTTTAAGGCAGGAAAGTATTGGTATCCCAGAGCTGCTCAAGCTTTCCAGCTGCTCTGGGCAGGCACTTCTAGAGCTTCAGCAGCCCAAGCCTGTATTTCCACGGAATTCCCCTACAAGGATTGAGTAGGAGATCCCCTGAAGCCACAGAAGCACCCATCCAGGTTTCCCCATTGGCATAAATACAACCTAAGTCATGATGCCCATGCGTGTCCCTGCAAATCCAGAGTTCCCCATTTGCAGAGGTGCCCTGAGACAGCCAAGGGAGCAACCATATGGGACAATGGGCAATATCTGTTTTGCCCAATAAAGCAGATCAGCTGCTCCAGGACGCATCTATTCATAGATTCATAGATGTTGGCTCCAATGTTGGAGATGCTGAAGATCATCAGGTCCAGCTCCCCTGCACTTGGGTAGGAAAGACTGCTGGAGTCATTATAGCTTTAGCAATAGTAGAGCCATGGTTTAAATCAAAACTCCCTGGACTGACCTGCATTCTGATATTAGCTGCTTACCTCTTTTATACATGACCCTTTTTACATCATCTCATTGATACTAATTGAAGGTAGAGCAGTAAGATGTGTTGATTCATTGCAGACACACTTTTGCATGGCCCATTGCCTGGAAACCACAGCTGCAGCCTGCAAAAAAGGGGAAGGTACTTCAAGAGTCTCTGCATCATCAGGGGACTGTCGTGGCCTCTTGACCAGCACCAGTCAAATTATGCTGTGGAAGCAACAGCCAATGGAAAATCATTAATGCAATAGAGCTATTTCAGTGATCATGACTCAAAGAATCACATGATCTTGATCTTGGAAAGGACCTTAACAGTTTCCTAGTTCAGTCCTATACTTTACCATTAACATAGCCCTTAATCTCCTTTATATTAAGTGAATGCCAATAGGAACAGTAGCAAAATCAGGCCTTAGAATTGCTAAAAATAAGCAGGGGATGAATACTTTTAGGAGAGAGGATTCAGTGGGAAGGGAGGTCATGAAGCACCGCCCAAGGCATTCATCAGACATTAGCTGGTTTGGTCTGTGAACCTGTTTGTTGTTTACAGGAATAGAAATATTCCTGCTGGCTCAGGGAGCTTTGCACTGATGACAAATACAAACAAAGCTGCACTCTTGTTTTCTTGCCTATCAGTCACACTAGGTATGTCTAGGGATCCACTGAACTGCACTAAACTAACACTTCTGATAAAAATTATTTAACATTCTAAAGGTCTTAGAACATATGTGAAACCAATTGGCCAGAAAATGAAAATTGCAGCATGGCCAAAAGTGTTTATAGCTCTTAGAAACCACTGAATGGAGAATGCTCCTTGCAAACTGGCAAAGCCCTTAGGAGATCTTTAAGAAGCCTCTTGTCACTTAGCAAATTGAAAAAACAAAACAAAAAAGCTTAAAAGGAATAAAATTTCCATATCAATCTGCTGGAGCAACTGAGGGAATGGAAAACCTCAGGAGATCAAACTGAGCCTACTGTACCAAGGAAGGAAAAAACAGAACACATTTTTGGTAACATCTGTGGAGGAAAAAAAGGAACTTAGAAAAGCATCTTTGACTACATAATATAAAGAGTCCATTGAAACAGAGCCATTGCCGCATCTGGAAGATTAAATGGGAGACTAGTTGAAGAAAATACTAATGGACACTGAAGCATTATTTAGAGAGAGCCTAAAGAAAACTGATTGAATCAGTCTCTTGTATTCTCAGGAATTGTATATCTGTCTGTGTCTCTTGTTAAGTGGGGGTTAGAAGCAACATTGCATCTTACCAGCCCCAGTCCTTTTCGTCTCATGTAGAATGCCGATTACCTTGAGCAGGAATTTAGACTTCATTAAGACCTGAGTTAAAAATTAGTAAATATTTCCAAAAATACAAAATGTATTTCTTGTATGCCAAAGTAGGAACTGACAAATAAAGCCAAATAACAAGTGACCCATATTTTTGCCAAAGCCTGAAATCAAACCCAAACTTGTAATAGTTCGAAGTGTTTCAGTGTTTTTCTTTCTTTCTGGCTGCTAATGAAGAAATTACAAAAATAAGTAAAAAATGTGTAACATTTATTTTATTTTCTATGGTTCTTCACTGGACAGTGAAGCCATACATATACTGTGCAAGGCATATGTACAGTATATAAATACTTTTAATTTTTTTAATTTACAAACACGTATATAAGGCACTCTATTAATACTTTACTATATTATAGTCATATTACAGAAAAAGGACCCATACAGTAATGCCATTGTTGCCAATTAATCATCTCAGCCTTGGAAGAATGAGGATATAGATCAATTCTGCCAGAAATTACAGATGTATTTCCAAAAAGTCTATACATTTCTGCTCCAAAACATAGACCAATAAGCTGCTCATCTTGAGTTAAAGTTGTAGTACAGGCAGTCAAACTTGCCTGGGCCCCATGAGATGGATCTAAACCACAGAGTTCCCCATAGGGCTGATCCACCCACTACTCTGGTGGTGGGGCATGCAGTAGCAGCATTAACCCATGTTGTCCCAGGGAGCCATAGGAATTAATACAACCCTCACTAACCCTATCACCTCCAAAATATATCACCAACAGGGCTCTGTAACCTGGAATCTGCTGGTAGGCTCTGCCCCCAACAGTCCTGCTCCCAAATTCCTGGTACCTTCGGGATCCCCATGAGCTGGGTGACATGGATCCATGAGCTAAATCCAGTCTGCCAGCCACATCTTTGACAACCTGCTGTAGTGTCATATGTTCAGAAACCAGTTAGCCTAAATTCAGTTACATTATGAAAAATACTTTACCAGTATGGCCTAATGATAATCCTTAAGAATTCATTTTAATCCTTCAAGTCTCTATAAGCATAAAAGCCTTTCCCGTTCTTGTGCTAAATGATATGAATATGAACTGTATTAATGTTCACAGAAGAGTTTACCATGGAAATTTACTAGTATTCAAACTCACCTCACCAATCCCTTGCGTTTTATATTCAAATCACTTCCTCCATTTGGCACACTGTTCTGTGCATGTCCTTCCAAAGCATCTGGTGAAGTTCGTTCAGGCTCATGAAAGCTTATGTCATGCGTTTCTGGTGTCGTTGTTCTATAAGGTGCAAATCTACCATGACTTCCACTTTTCTTTCTCTAGTAATTGTGACTTATACCGGAAAGACAGAATTTATGTTTTTCTAGTGAATTGTCCCTTTTATTGAACTAGAAAGGTAAAAGACAGGTGAATAGATGTTTCTGTACTCTACTGTGATGGCGAGGTCCTTCAGGAGGGCCGTGATCCCCTTAAGGCCCCCTACCTGTGCCAAGTCGACCCAAGGACACCCTCAGATTTTCTCCCGCCACGTCTTTGATGTTAAGTAAAGTTGGGAGGCTGCCTTATACCACCCTGGGCATGGCATGTCGGGACCTCTGTCCCCATGATCTCCCGGACCTACCAGGGTGTCTCCCTGTGTGATGGGTGCTTCCAGGCACCCTGGCCTTAGGGCCATGCGTGGCTCTTACCAGCCCCTAATACCACGCCCCAAGCCTCGCAGATGTACTGGACGTTGGTCAGTCAAATGTATGCCCGCTCCCTTGGGCCTCTCAATTGTTGCCCCCCTGTGGGCCTTTCCTCAAACCTCCAGTGTCTCAGACCCACCGCGCTGCTACCCTCTGTCTTCTGGGCTCAACCGCGCTACTATCCCCTTCTCCCGAGGACAGCCACAGCACCTCGGCCTCCCCAGAGGACTACCGCAGCACTCGGCCGCTGCCGGAGCTTGCCACGCCCATCCTGGGCTTCCCCAGTACTTGCCCCTGCTCGGGGGTTTTCTATGCCCACGCTGGGCCCCTAACAATGCTGCCCCCTCTCCAGGCTTGCTAAGCCCATCTCTCGGGCTTCCCTAATGCTGCCCTCTCTCGGGCTTCCCTAATGTTACCCCTCCCTAGGGCCAGGGGTCTATGCACCCTGTGCTACCGCACCCTCTCTGGTGCTTGCTACCGCGCCCTCTCTGACACTGGACTGCACCCTCCCGGGCACTAGGGCCCCACACCCCTGTGGGCCCCTATGAGGCCTCCTCCAACCCCTACAGCCTCACCCGAACCACCGGTGTAATACAACAACACAAACTCAAGCCTCTGGCTATAACTTAAATATAAGGTACCTGGCCATAACAATGTGAACCGCCTGGCTATATCTCAACATTGCTCCTGTGTCCCAGAGCCACCATCCCTCAATCTGCTCAGGCCGGTGCTCCTATTCCTATTCCTATTCCTATTCCTATTCCTATTCCTATTCCTATTCCTATTCCTATTCCTATTCCTGCTCCAGCTCCAGCTCCAGCTGGCAGGGAACTGCCAGCCTGGCCTTGGCTCAAGGCTTTATAGGAGCCAGGCCCTGCCCCTTGGGATCAGCTGACTCTCATTAGTTGCCTGCAGTTGCTCTGGCAGCTTGCAGCTGTGCTCCTTCTCAACTGCTAGGGCTTTCTCCCCACAGATACTCTTCTTTAGCATCTTCTCCATGCTGGGCAGGAAGGCCTAGTGGGGCTTCTGGTGGTGGGCAGTCCCTATGTTAATGCCAGGAGTGATTACCTCCCTGGTGTAAGGCAGGTTGGGGCACCTTAACCTGTCTCCACCTTTGGGTGGATTATATAAAACAGGGAGGGCCAGGTAATTTTTTGGAAGTGCCTTAGCTGGCTAGGGGAGTGTCCCAGCAGGGCCAGGCATGCTCTGCAAAGCACCTGAACTGGGAATGTGGGAACCCCAAACCCTGAAAGCAGGCATGCAGCGTAGACCTGACCCAAGGGACCCGACTAATCAGTGCTGGAGCCGGGACCCAGAGAGGGGTCAAAAGGGCCATTGGCCCACTGAGGGACATCCACAGAGAGCAAAGAAGCTCAGGGTCCCAACTGGCCTGAGATAGGGCCAGGGCCTAAGGGGGAGCCAAAGTTCCTAGGGAAGGGATGACAACTAATGAGCAAAGGGGACAGCTGAGTTAGCTGTCTGAGATGCCATCTGTGAGGCTTAGGCCGCAGCATACGGGTAGAACATAGCTGCGAATAACCCCCTAAATATCAGGGTACAAAATGGGCAGCCTCCCACCTAATTAACACCATAATCGTGTTTTATCAAGTTGTGGCAAGAAAGTGAGGCGGGCAGCTGGCCCATAGACAGGGGCAGGTTGGTGCTTACACTGAGCATGAAAGTTCGCCCCTGCCACACAAGGCAATAGCAAGAGTCAATTGATTTCTAAAAGCCGGTTTGTAGAAAAGTCTCCTTCAATGCCCGCTGTGTCTGACACTGGCAAACAGCAAGTAGACGCACAGGCTGAGAAATTGAAGATATATACCACACTGTTTCATAACATGAACAGTTTACCATAACAGAGACAAGGGACTCTGCTGCACTGGCAAGGTCACAATGCCCAAGTGCAGTGCCTTAGGATTGTCAATTTTGTGGGGACAGACCAAATTAGGATGTGTGAATGTGATGGGTTTGTGAAACAAGGAATAGGCTAACAGGACAGAATATGGACAGCATGATGACCACAGGGAGACTGTGGCAGGGGGCCATCTCGGGGCCAGTCACAACATCAGCCCACCCACCTATCTAGGGCAATTCATCCTCCTGACTCACCTGCTATGACTTGGTTGTAAATTAATAGTTGTCTGTAGGCAGGAGGTGTCTCATTTTATGCCTTGATGCCAAGGGCATAATACACAGCTCTGACCTCCCCTTTACTGTGTCCCATTTTGAAGTGCAGTTGTAGGATTGGGGATCAGACCCTAATCATGCCATACTCCCAGAGTGGCGGGGAAGGGGGCTAGAATCATGATCCTGGGCTCCCCATGCACCAGAAAGTGAAGTGCCCAACAATCAGCTGATTTTTGGCTGGCTCTGGGGTAGCCCAAGTCCCTGAATGGTCCCTGAAGCTAGCTGATGATCAGCTGCTGTTTACAAGATATGGACTGCCACGGGGTTTTTTCCCTGGGGCCATCTTGTTCAGCTGATTTTCCCCGGTGCAGTCCCATTTCTGCACAGGATCAGCTGTTTAGGACTGCTCAGGGGCCCAAGCATCAGGACAGTCCCTGCCCCACATTCAATATAAGGTGTATACCTTTTATAATAGCTATGTAACTGATTTGTGATTTGTGATTTTATTGTGCCATTAATCTGCGGAATATGTGGACACTTTACACTTTAAGAGATATTTTACTGGTTAATTGTATCTTAAGTGTAATGTCTGCCTGGGGTCTTATTAGAGATAAGAAAAAGATAACAGACACTATTATTAGCAATAATAGGCATGTCTACATGAGACATTGGCCATGCTGTAGACTAATTAGTCGCACAGTAAGCATCTTGGCATCAACGTGTGCATTCCTATTAGGCTACACTAAACTAATTCACTTTGCAGCAGGTTAGTACTTGTAAGTACAGGCACTGTCCTGCTGTGGAGTAAAAAACCTCCCCAGCTAAGCACATGTGGACACTGCCCTGGCTGGCTGGGGCACAAAGCTGTTTGAGTGTGAGGGCTGCTTGTTGACTAGTCCTGCACTGGGTGTTGCTTCTTGGCTAACCCTCATTCCCCAGCCAGGCCCTCCATAGCATGTTCAGCTGAGGGAAGCAGTCCCAGGCTGGCAGACTAACCCCTGGGGACCCCCGACTGCCGGGGCTTCTCTGACCTGGCTCAACATGTTACGATCCCAGGCACATGTGCAAATGGCAACAAACTCTGGAGGTTATTGCTCTGAAGTTTATTGCTCCCAGGCTCACATTTAAACAGTGCACCTGAAACTCCAGAGCTAATTGCTTTGCATTAATTGCACGTGTCGATTCATCCACTGTAACCTTTTGATTAGCTCCATTCTAATTTGGAGCTACAAACATTACATACATATAATAAATACAAACATTTAGAAGCCCATATCAGGGAACAAAGATTGAAATGGCACTTCTGTACATATAGACCCATATATACCCAAAAGGATATTTTCACTGTGAAATAAAAAGATATGTGCCACTATGTGGATCCACGTACTCCGATTTGAGATCAGAGCCTTTGTGTTTAATTTCTTATGTTTGTCTTTCAGAGTTAATATAATCTATACTAGCATCTGTTTCTTTTTGACAACTTAATGTAGTCTCTGTAGACTGACTTTGACAATGCTTTGTTGTGTTTTGACAGTGTGGGTGTCATCCCCAGTGACTTACACAGCCATTGCTTGGTTTATGTTTTGACACCAAAGTGGGCTAGTGTTTGAACAGAGAGCTATGCAAGATGTGTATTTGTGTTAATATTTTATTCTGGCATTGTATTATTGTCTTAAGTCCAAATTTTTCCCTATGTAGTTTATCCCCAGTTGGTGTTGGGGAGGGAAAATCATTTTGGTTTCAATGCAAAATTTGATCTGTGCTGGACAATATTTAATTTAGCCTTTGAAAAATATTGAGGTTTTAATATTTAAAGAGAACTATATCCTGGTTGAAATGGCCTCTCTTTTCAAGTAGAGAACCTGCAACATTTTTAAGTGAAATACATGGCTCTGATTATGCTATAATTTACATCAATGGAGTTAACAGTTTGAAACAATTGTGAATAATGATCACATTCTATCAATGAGTTACGTTTGATTATATATCAATATGTATTTATATGTTTATATTTATGTAGAAATGTATATATATTTGTACATGCATACATTTACATTCAAGGTAGGCCTAATTTCTAAATACCCATCGCTTTAATCTTAATCTTAAATATCAGTGTCAGTCTCACCTCGGTCCCAGGAAAGATATTTGAGAAGATTCTCAAGGCTCATATCTGTGAGGGACCAGCAGGAGACTTTATGCTGAAGGGAAATCA
>JAGPOW010000261.1:244123370-244146085 GCA_030014935.1 Caiman crocodilus
ATAGGTACTTGGCTGAGGTCCTGTGACCCTGGCACTCGTTCCTGCCATTGACGGGGGGTCAGACTAGATGGCCTGCTCTAGGCCCCTTCTGACCCTAGGTACTACGATACTATGATACTATGATATATAAGTAGTCCATCAGTTTCAGGAACAGGCCAATAGTGAATAGGTCTGTATACATTTACAGAACTGACAATTTTCATCAGAAATTTTATTTCTTTGGGTTTTTCACTCCAAGTCATTTGGGAAAGGTAAGTTTTAAATAAAGTGTTTTTTGAGATACATGACATATACACATGACTATATTATAAACACATGAAACTCAATTAATATAAAGTGAAGGAGGTACTTTGATTAAAGTTGCTACAAAAATTGAAATTATTGTTATATGAAATATATATCTCTATATTTATGCCCCATGCCTCTGTAACTTATGAGGTTGTGCTATTTACTCCTTAGTTCCTTCACAAGTGAAAGCTTCTTTCACAAGCTCATATTGAAACATTTATGAGCAGGAAAAAAATTTAAATAAAACAACCTCAAAGATAATGTAAAAATGACAGTGCAATTATCACAAAAGAAAATTCAACCAGAGTCCATTATTATCCTCAATTTCTTTTAGAATCATTCAGCAAAACTTGACAGCTCAAATCACAGAAGGAAGTGGTAAGAACTGAGGTGCTAATTCTTCAACATTATGCATGTTGGCATTAGTTCCTCCTGCCAACAAGTACTTTTCAGCCTACAAGAGGAATCGCCACTATAATTATATGATGTATGGTTTAGTGAAGGCTATTTGACCTCCCTTCAAATTCTATCAGATCAAAGCCTGTGCAGACCAACACGTAATTTTTCATGAATGTGCTGTGTTTAAATCATATGCTAGTAGATCTTTGTTCAGGATTAGTATTACAACACCAATATCTATAGTAAGCATCAAAGAAATCTAATAAAGTAGTATTTATTCTAGGAGATTGAAACTGAGAAAACATTTTATTTCCTATAGTATCCTGTTGTCATAAAATGGGGAAAGATGACATTAACATCCCAAAGTCAATAGAGGGATTGAAAAGTTGTAGAAATTGCACTTCTGTTAATAGGAAAGAGATACTGATCTGTCTCCAACAGCCCTAACCATTTTCCTGCTTTCCCATCTCCTGGAATTGATTGAACAGCTATGACCATGAAATTGTTTGAGAAACATGAGCAAAACTGAAATGGGATGTGATTAGCTAGATTAGCTCTATCTAATTAAATGTTGGTGTACCTCTCTAGATAAAAACACATAAATCTGCAGTGTAGTTTTCAGATATTCCTCTCACTAATACTTGAATTAATAATATGAGGAAGACTTAAGATCTTGCCTACATGATATAGAGTCAATAAAGACAAGAGCTGTTAAGTGAGTAGTTTTAAAAATCCCCAAGGAATTGTTCTGCATGTTTATGAGCCTGTTGATGTCCTAGCAAAGGGTTTCTCTTACAAATTCAAAAATAAAATAGGAAGTCCAAGTTACTTAGCACAACAAAAACCCACTTACTGCTGGCAACAGAAAAGAAAC
Source organism: Caiman crocodilus (assembly GCA_030014935.1). Classification (NCBI taxonomy): domain Eukaryota; kingdom Metazoa; phylum Chordata; order Crocodylia; family Alligatoridae; genus Caiman; species Caiman crocodilus. The sequence goes on from JAGPOW010000261.1 coordinate 244,124,932, forward strand.
AGATGATTTTTAAGGCAAGTTAGAATCCTGGGTTTTTTATTGTAACCTTCATGGAGCATGTAGAGAGAAACGCTGATTGCAGGAGGGATGAAGTTACAGGAGGCAAATAAAATAGGTTCCTTTAAACAGTTCTTTATATAAAAAGTTTATTTTGATTTTAGAAACATGGAATCCATTCAGGTTACTACTAAGCATGCAAGACCTAAGTCCTAATGGCAACGGTCAGGCTAATGAGTTATGGCATCAGAAAAGATGGTGTGATTAAAGGGCACATGAGCAGGCAGAAAAATCGCTAAAAAAACTGGGTGTCTAGACTAAAAACAGAAAAGAGACATGGAAGCCAAGTAATCAAGATCTACATCTAGAGCTGGTTCTGGGAAATAATGGTGAGGACATGAAAATAAGGTTTTGGGGAAAGGATAATGGTATAAACTGGGGGTTGGCAACGTTTTAAAAGTTTTGTCCGAAGTAGGTGGGTGCATGGGGATAGTGCCCACAGTCTGCACTTTTCCTGACAGCAGTGTGGGAAAACAACTGCTGCTGAACCTGCTAGTATATGTCCAAATGGTTTATGTCCCATTTTCTTCAAGGAGGAAAAAACGCAGCTGTATATGCACTAACTGAAAATATAGAAAATTTCAATAAAGCGGAGAGTAGCTACAATATGACTTAAGCAGATTTGGAAAGCATCTGAATATATGGATGCTGCAGAGAAGGCTGCTTGCTATTAAACTACCATGTCTATAACTATGCTATTTAATCAATAATTAAATCGATTCCCGCTGAACTGTGGAGCCAGGTGCTATGGGATCCTCCCTAACCTGACCCTGGAATGAGGTAGGAACAGACTGCTTTTAATGACATTTTTTTTTATTTAAAGAACTGTTTAAAGGACCCTATTTAAAGGAACTGAACAAAATAGAGTCCTTTAAACAGTTCCTATGTGGTTAAATTAGAGATTACTGTCCATTTTTTTTCATGGTGGACTGTCTCTAGAGGACACTCGAGTAAGACCTGTTATCAGAAAAATGAAGTCACATTTTTTAGGTGTTGCAAGACACTAGGGTGTCCTGCTCCTTTACGGGATGAAACTGCTAGGGAGAGAGTCCTAGCAGTGAGTTGGGAGCCCCAGCTGACGGTTACCAGGGCAGCCAGAACGAGATAGTGGGCCCACACCTGCCAGCGGTCAGCTGACCAAAAGGGGTGGGGCCTGGCTCATTTTAAACCTTAGGCTAGAGGCCAAAAGCACAGTTCTCTGCTGGCAGCCAAGGGGGAGGGAGCCCTCCTAGAGCAAGTGAAGGGAAGAGGCCTGACTAAGTGCTGCTCCTAGTAGAGTAAAGGGGCAGAGTGCACCTAACACAATTTGTGTTACGTTATAGCCCGGGGGCTTATGTTTGGTTGTTGTTTTATAAGACCGGTGGTTTGGATAAAGCTATTTTGGGGAAGGAGAGCCCACTGCAGCATGGGGACCCTGGCACCAGTGAGGGCACGACATTTGGGGTGCCCAGACCCCGGCACCAGAGAAGGCATGACATGAGGGGTGCAGAGGAAGGGCTGTGGCGAGCCCTGCACTGAAGGGTGCAGAGGCAGGGCTATGGAAAGCCCAATAAGGACAAAGGGCTGAATTATAACAAGGCCTAGGTGAGGCAACGCCAGTACCATCTGTGAGGCTTGGGGCCTGGTAAAGGGATGGTTTGGAGCCAGACATACAGCCTGTGAGGCTGGGGTGTCCCTGAGACATCTAGTTTGAAACAGGACCCACAAGGGGTCCAGAACCCATGGGGTTCAAGGAAACCCATCAGGATAATGGCCAACAGGATGTGAAGGCAGCCTCCCTAGATTACAAAATACATCAAGACATGGCAGGGGAGAATAGAGGGTGCCCAATGGGCCAAATTAGCACAGTCGAGGGGCCTAAGGAGATCATGGCCATCCTTAGGGACCCTGTCCCATGACAGTAGGATATGGCAGATCTGGAAATGTTAAGCTTCAGCATGGGCCAAAGTGCAACATAATCCAAATGATTCAGGGTCAATGAAAATTTGTACAGAAGATATTTTCCCTTAGATACCCATAAGGCAGTGAAAGAGTACAGATACAAACTTGGTAGGGCATAGGTCATATGAGGTACTTTCATACTACTGAAGATGGAATTGGGAAAGGGGGGTAGGAAGGGAACTCAGGAGGTCCAGTCCAACTCCATACCAGGACTGTCCCTAGCTAAACCATTCTGACGGTTTCCCTAACCTGCTTTTATAAACCTCTAGGAAAGACTCCACAAGTTCTCCAGGTAGCTAGGTCTAATACTTAACCACTTCATCAGTGAGAATGTTCTTTCTAATCCAACCTAATTTTCCCTTCCTGCGATTATTGTCCTTGCCCTCCCCTGCAGCCACAAAGAATAACTCTCTCTGTCCTCTTTATAACTGTTCTTTAGGTATTTGAAGACTGTTATCAAATCTTACTTTGTTCTTCTCTTCCCCAGACAAAAGAGGAAACTGGAAAAAGCTGTGGACTAGCTGTACGCCTAGAACATGATTCTGACATCAAGACCAAGATGGGGACTTGGAACTGAAAGCTGCAGAATCCAAAGGAATGAGGAATTCGAGCAATGTAGAGGACTAACAAGATGCCATATAACACATTAACAAAAGCAAAGGGAGCTATAAGTCTTCAACTAATAGCAGTAACAAAGCAAGGAGGAGGAGGCCACATCACTAGAAAAGGACATGTCTGCAGGGAAAACTGCATGCTATCAGGCTCTGAAGCCAGCAGATACTTGTGCTAACACTCACTCACAATAAAATAAAGTTGTTGAAGGAAAAACTGTAGCAACCTTATTGAACTTTGAAGGAAGACTCAAGGTTACAGAAGGAAAAAGCTTAGAGGAATCACCAGAAACAGTACACACAATGCTAGGTGAACTAACAGAATCTAGAATTATATTGAAACTTTAAAGCAAAAACATCATTCGTATAACATATCCGTAGCCCAACAAATGGACTTTAACCAGTACTGTCACCATTTTTCTTCTAAGATCATACTTTTGTGTTTTGAGTCCTCCTGTTTTTGGCTTCTATAAGCTAATGTTATTTGATGGGAGTCTATCCCCATTTTGAAAATAAAGTGGGGAGTAATAGCTGAAAAAATATGTATAAATAATACAAGTGGTAATCATTTTGAAAATTGTATCTATTATCTATGCTCATTTTACTTTTTGGAAGCAAAATAATGACATAAATGTGTTAAAATTAAGCATTAACTTACTTAGCATGCAGAAGGACTTCTCCACATTAATAACATGCAAATTGCACCCCTACCACTCATGGTGCATAATCACCTGAGTGCAAGAGTAAAATTTCAACTTATTAATTACATTAAAATTTATTCAAGTAATTAAAGCCAGCATATTGCAACTATGAACCTGCAAATAAAATAACTATTAGATAAATGAGGACACAAGCAATAAGAATGATTCTCCAGTCACTCCTTTGGTTTGTTTTAATAAATCACTTAGAAATGCAGTTTACTGTTTATACAATACATTCTCATTGGTTAGTAACATGGTCCAAGTCTTTCAGAAGTGATTAGGTACCTTAGAACCATAGGTTTTGGGATACTATGCTGTCTTAATAGCTCACCAGCCTCCGAATTCTGAACCCTCATGAGATTATGTGGCAAACTGAAATTACTCCTGCCCAACTGGTTATTATACTTACAGTGTTAAGTAAACAGCTGGCCCATGAAAACACATGTTTATAATCAGAGGTGGATCCAGGATTTTTAAAGTCAGGGCAAGGGGTAGCAGCACTGAGTGCTGCAGACCTGGCTGCACCTCCTGCTGTCAACCGCTTCCCACTAACCCCCAGACAATACTGCAGGATCCATGGAAATTTTAAGTCATCTAATCAGGTAAGACTCTCTCTGTTCTCACCACCCCCTGTGCTTATCAGCACTCATACCATTTCCCATTTTTTCCCCTCGCCCTTCTAGGCTCAAGGAGACCCACCTACTGCTGCCACTCCTAGCTGCTCCTGCCAAGGTTTAGCTGGGGCTGCAGAGAACCAGGCTCAGTTGGGTGGAAGCAGCTGGATCCTGCTTCCCTAAGCCTGCTCCTGGGTGGTAGGCAACACACAGGGAGACCAGACAAGGAAGGGGAATACACCTGATGCCTCTGCTGCCATTGTCTCCAGCTGAGCTTGGTTCCTTGTGCAGCCTGGTTGGTGCAGAGCAGGAGCAACTCTGGACCTCCTGCCACCACCATACATCCCTTGGATCAGCTGGAGACAGCAGCACTGGTGGGCAGGGAAGGGGAGGAATGGGAAGGAGGGGAAGTACCACTAACCTCAAAGGAAAAGTACAGAACACATAAGGAAAGAGAGGTGGAGTCTTACCTGCTTGGGGACTTAAACCTGCAGCGTGGTTTGGCTATCAGTGGGTGCATCTAGATGAGATGAGTAAGTGCATCTGGCTGCTGCATGCTAGCCCTATAATGAAGTAACCTTGTGCCCTAGCCAGACCCTCTGCACCACATTGAGTCAGGTTGGAGCAGCCCTGGGCTGGCAGGCTGATACCCAGGGCCCCCTGACAGCCAGGGCTGCAGTGTCCCAGATCACTGTGCTGCGGTCCTGGGCACATGTATAAATGCCTCACTCAGGAGCAAGAAACTCCAGTGTCAACTGGGCCAGAGCTTATTGCATTGAATTAATATTCATGTGTAGATGTGCCAAGTTAGACTTAATAGTCAACATAAATTCAATTATATAATATAAATAATATAATTATGTTGCAGTTATGCACTCACAATCTTACTTTCAACTTAAGTGTTTGGTGCATATGTGTTTCCATACTTGAAGCTTAAAAAGTCCAAGTCAGATTTTCTAAGCCTAAAGATTTTCATACCTAACCCCCATTAAGTAGTATGAGACGTTAGCAAGTTCCCAATTTTGTAGGTATTGAAGGCTTTAAATAGTAATGGAAAATTCAGTCTCTATTCTACAAGTGGTCAGCTATACTCTGAATTCATGCCTGTAACTTCTAGAACACTGATGGGAATTGCACACGTTATGAGACCTGTATCCCTAATTGAGTTTGAGAGATGAATGCTTCTTATTTCATTAGCTCAACTCCCTTTGATTTGATTGTCGATTCATTTATCTTTAAAAGAATGCACCAAACACCTAAGTTGAAAGTATGATTCTGAATACATAACTGAAAGATAATTATATTTTGTCTGGATTTATGTTGACTATTAAACCTAACTGACAGTCAACTGAAATCCATAGACTCCCAATAACTTGAATGGGATTTAGATCAGGCCCATAGTGTGATCAGTTTATAACAGCAAAAAAATCACCATTTGTGCTTCTGTCTGAATAGCTCAAAGCAACGTGCAACCGTTAGTGAAATAAACTTCACAAGATTCCTGTGATGCCTGTAATTATTACTATAGTACAGTGTGAAATGATTTGTCTTGTCATGGGAGACTTTTCAGGATTTCAGAACTGATTCTCAGCCAACTCAGATTGAATTGTTTTAATTTCAACCTCTTTTTTTGTGTTTATTTTCCTGCAAATAAAATTTCAAAATGAAATGTTAATTGGAATCAGAAACCATTTTTCCCCCCTTTGCAAGAAGTGAACATGTCTGGACAATTTTATATCTTTTTTTAAAAAAAATGTTGGATAGACTCCTTTCCAAGAATTTTTCCTTTCTTGAAGTTTCAGGTTTCACAAATTAACATCTTTCAATTAAAAAAAACTGTTATAAAATTCCTAATCAGCTATAATTATTACCGTTCCCATTTTAAAATGGAGTAGGTAATGCAGTTAGCAATTAAGTTACGTACCCAAATCACACAGCAAATTGCATTTTGATACTATTCTACTCTGTTTGGATTATATACTGGAGTAACTACATACATTCCAGCAGGGCATTAAGTAGCATCAGTAATATCAACCAAGTACTATTCATTGTCTCACCTTCCTCTCCGTGGAAGAAAAGTTTGTTGGGGGTTATTCTGTTTTAGTGGGATTAGGTATATCTTTATGGGCATTCACATTGCTAAAAGTTTATGTTACGAAAGGCAAAGTCAAAGAAATGTAACTTGCTTTTGGAGTGGATGTTTGTGATAATCCCACTACAGTTTATTATATAGACTCAGGTCAGCTCCCAGAAAAGCTATCTTTAGCATAGACAGACTTTATCCGTGTTACATAAAGTTCTATTGCAACACTGAGACCTTGCCAGCCATGATTTTTGTATCAAAACCTAGTCAGTCTTTTAAGTATTTTGGGTTCAGGCCTCTTCTTTGAAGAGAAAAATTGTCAGCCTACTCATTATTTTATTGTAAACCAGCATAGGGAATTGAGGACTAGTTTGATATGTTTTAATTAGTTCTTGTTGCTTGGGAGACATGCTGTAGAGCTCTGTATCAGCTGGAGTGTCCAAAGTTTTGGAAAACTCATCCCAGGTATATGCCACTGCTGTAGTCCACTGAGATGATGACCAGAATATAAAATAAATAAGGTTAGGTCATTAATAACTCAGTTCTAATTAGCTGAAGATAAAGGAGGGTAAGAAGTTTTATAAGAGAGTTTATATCTATATCCTTTTCCACTGATTTGTTGCTTAAATGTGATCCTATACCACCCAATCTGAGTCCCTAAAAATGCACCTAGTATTATAACCTTACCCTTGATTATTAGCTCCAGTACTTTCCAGACAGCATATGCTGCAACGTGTCATCTCACATGACCCAAACATCTCAATCAGTGCTCCATCATCTTTTTCATGATGACAGACACCTGTATTACAACTGTTTCATAGCATCAACTCTCCTCTTACCCAGCATCAACCTACACATTCTTATTTTGACAATGAAAAGTAACTGTTTCTCTTTCTTCCTTATTGGCAAACATTATAAAATTTATACCATGGCTGCTGTAAGCATGGCCATATGCTATTTTCTCTATAGTTTATTAAGCGCACTTTTATCTTCCACACTAATATTAAACTCTTACAAATTATGAGATGGGTGGCAGCAACAATCTTCCCGGTGCTGGGTGTTGGCTGCCCCCAGTGCTGGTCCCAGGTGCCAGGAGCATCCCCCTGTGATCTGGCAGGCAGATCAGCGGCCCGCACCCCCAGGAGGGATGCAGGTCTCTGCCAGACTCCTCCCGGGGGTGTGGGCAGGCTTTCAATCTGCATGCGGATTACAGGAGGCTACTGCTGCTGACTGGAACCGGTGCTGGGCACAGCCTGCACATAGTGCTGGGAAGTCTGGTGCTGCTGCTGGCCCCAGCCAGCAGCAACAGCATGCTCTCATCCAGTGCATGGATCCAGGAGCCAGCGCCCCCTGGAAGGGCTGGGGACTGTGCCACAATCCTCCCTTGGGGCGCAGCCCCTGGATCTGTGGAGGATGACAGGAGGCTGCTGCTGCCAGCTGGGACTGGGGCTGAAGCCAACCCCGGCTTCGAAATGCAAAACATTTCGAAACTTTTGAAACTTTTCAAGTGTCCTTGCTCCGTTTCAAAGCTGTTTTGCAGGCTTTTGTTTTGTTTCAATTTTGCTATTTTGAGCTTCGAAATGAAACACCTGGTGAAATTTTGCACAGCCCTAGTAAGCATAATTTCAATGTTTTGCCATGTTAGCACTTAATAATGAAACAAGTGCACTAGCTACAGGTTGGTTGGTAACCAGCTGAGATTTCTAGATAAAATTTCTGATGGTATATCTCAAATTAAAATGAATCTATTCTACAGCTGTCAAATACAATTAAAATCTGAAATTCAGTTGATAAAAAGGGTTGTTCTAACATTGTTCTCATTTATGTCAATAATTAAACTATTACTGACTTCATTACAGAAGTGTTAGCCCAAAACTGACTGCTTTTGCAAATCCCTTCAGTGGGAACATTATCAGCACCCTCATTATCTGTGTTGCCAATAAAGATGATATCTCTAGGTCAGTCAGAATATAACTGTGGTCCACAGCTGCTACCAAAATTTTATCTGACTCTAGAGCTACTAATCAAACACTTCTAAACCAAATGGATCTAGACAACTTAATGTATGGGGAATATGCCATGATTGCCTGGTGCAGCATGGAACAGGACTCAGTTTCATCTCTATCCTGTGTCAAGGGAAATATTGGAATTATTCTATGTATCTTTAACTCACAATACATTATTCTCTGGGCACAACATGAGATTCTGTCTTACATCAGCTCCTGAAGCTCTTGATAACTTGTAGTTTTTGCAAGGAACTGAGGAAAATTATTTTGGAGGTGTGAAAAGTAAAGGAAAAAAAAAAGCTCTAACTTCCCATTTCCCACAGATGAGAAGAAGACATTTTTCCTCTAATTATATGAATCCTCATTCCATATGATGTAAACCAATTAATATTTTTTTCTCACTGACCAACTGTACTCTTTTTCTTTTGCACATTTAGGAGGCTTTGACATCCTCAACTAATTAATTTTTCTCTTTTTCTCCCAAAGCTCATTTTTATTTCAACTTGCTAATGACCTCCATTTCTGATCATTGTGACTCTTGTGTCTTTATTCAAAACTGGTACTGGAAAAAAGGAGGACATAGGACATAAAGTGCTCATCAAGGAGACTAATTATTTAATATAGGGGCATGATATCAAAACTTATTATATGAGTGTAATGCATTAATTAAATTCTTCAGCCAAATGATGTTAATACCCAGCGTATTTAGGGGTATCTCTTCTTTTACTGGATGTAAATACACAGGATGAAGAAGATGTTTTTAAGCATGATAGGACTAAACTAATGTAGATAGTGAGTTGCTACTGATCATGGATCAACAATCAGATCTAATGTCAGCAGGTAACAACTAACTGACATCAATTGCTTCCATGGTGTTGCATCCAACTTGCACCACATCCAAACTCTGGTCAGATTCCTTCAAAATGTGTGCTTAAATTAATAGCTTAAATTAGGCTCTAAAATAAATGGCCTGATCTAAAAAAGAACTGAATGTACAATTTTTCCCAATAATCTCTAAATAAAGAGAACATATAGACTGTTTGGAATATTCCATCATTCCTTTCTCCAACGTCCTATAGTTGACAAGGATGTTGTCATGACTCTGCATGTGCTAGCTCCAGAGCCAGAAACAGTATGGTAACATGAGAAGTATGACCCCATGAAAAAGAGCGCTGATTAGCCTTTACACAATGCCAAAGTATCATGGCCATGCTTCTGGTTCCAGAGTTTTCCCTGTTGGCCTGGACACAATTCAGCCTTGTAGGGTAGTGACAGACTGAAAGTGTTTGACAGGGGCACATGCAAAACTGAATGGTGCTTAAGGATTAGGAATCATCTATTGGGTATTTTCTTACCTGTGTAACCTGCACATATCGGTAGTTATCAATGCATTATTCCTACTCACTATATCTCTGTTTATACCTCCAACAACTAAATTAGTTCTTTGTTACAACCACTACACTGGGAGCTCAGGTTCACTTGCTAGTCCACAGTCATCCCTTGACTCTTTCTGAGTCACTGGCTCACAGGTATAATCCAGATATGAGGGATGACGATTCAGAAGCCAAGGGTCAAGAATATCAGAAGTCCAAAAGCTAAAGCCAGGTCACAATGCCAGGTGTCAGTCCAAGCTAATGTATCATGCCAAGGGTCAAGCTGGGTCCATGGTTAGAGCCAGGCCAGATCCGGAGTCTAAGTACAACAGGTTAAGCAGGAGTGAGGTACTGGAGCCCAAGGCAGGTGCAAAGCAGAAACTAGCACAAGGGTCAATGGTTAGAGTGAGGCAGGAGGATACAAGGCAGAGGTGAGACAGGAGAAAGGAAGGAGTTCAGAGCCATAGGCACAAATCAGAGTTTCAACATCAGAGTAAGAGTCATGACTGCAGCAAGGGATCAAAGCAGGGAGGTCCGAGACAGGATCAGCAATATGGGAGCCAAGCAAGGAGGTCTACAGCAGAGATCCCAAGAAGTAAGCGGGCTTTACGTTGCTCTCATCAGGGTCTTGTGGCCCTCACTGGTCCTCCCAGATTAACTGATCCCTTATTATGGACCTCATAAGTGGGCCCACAATAAAGTCAAAATGGTGCATGCCTGGTGGCACTGCAGCCTGGTCTCTACCATTAGATGCCACAGATTAGGGTTTGAATCCCAGCGGCCTTGATGCAGTGGTTTTGCTGATACAGGCTCCTGTGTTCTTTGTTTCTAGATGTATGAATTCATTTATACTCCTACATTTTGTTCACATGGGTCTAGCTTACCAAGCATTCCAGATTTCTCTGCGACTGTCCTGTCCTTCTCTTTGTTTACCACTTTTACCCTACTTCCACCTTAGGGTCATCCACAAATTTTATCGTCTGTGATTTTCTATTTTCTTCAACATCATCCATGAAATATTTACCAGCATAAACCAAGAATATCCTGGTGAAATTTAACTAGAAACACTTCCAGTTGACGATGATTCCCCATTTTCAGTTGCTTTCAACAGCTACCCATTAACCAGGTTTTATTCTAATTAAGATAAGCTACATTTTTTATTGATTTCGATCCCTTTAGAAGGACCAGGAGGCTCAGCCAACTCTTTAGGAATTCTTGGGTCCAAGTTATTCTCACCTGCTGATTTAAATTGCTTACACTCTCATAGATGATAAGAGTTATGTATAAGCTGAAAAATAGTTCACCATCCTTATAAAACACATGTATCACATCTTTTATTTCTTTCCATAACATGTATTGACCTATTTTCTGAATAATTAGTTGTTTTGACTCTCCATGTTGAAGCAGACTGGCCCACAACTAGGTTATCATGTTCCTGATAGATTTCTAAAATTCATTCTTATCATCCTTTAGCCTATCATCCAGCCATTTCCCAAAAAGTGGAAAAAAGCAGATTTCTGCAAGACTTTCATTTGTTTTAGTAAATTAACACTTTTTTTTGGTTTGTTTTATTTCATTGACCATAACTCCCATGGTCAACTACAAAACATCAGACAAACAGAGATTAATAGCAAACAAACACTGAACATTTTGATGTCGTTTGACAAACCAAAATACTTTGATTCTGGTCAGCCAACCTACAATAAAAAGTCAGTATTCCCAAACAAACTTTTAAAAATTCAGCCAATTTTACACGTATCCTAGATTTCATAAAACAAAAATCACACATACACACAAAAATCCAGACATAAACTTTAGCCTCCTTTTTTTAAAACTCCAGTTGTATCATAATCTAAGGGTGATTTTTATTTGTCTTCATGTAAGGTGATGCATTGGTTAATTAAAACTCTGCAGTCAGAAAACACAACAGTCAAGCTCATGAAATTCCCATTTAAATAAAATTTATGTGAGTTCAGTGACTTTTTCAGTGTAGTGCTAAAGCCACTAGGATTTCTACCAGCTACTATTCCCAAAATGTATTCATATTTAAATGCGGGATAGCTTAGAACAAAAATATGGTAGCTTGCTTTTATGCACAACATCTTATTTAGTTTTTAATGACAGTTATGTGTTCCCATATAATCTGAGTGAATTGTTTTTCAATGACCTTTGTCAGCTTCTTCTGGCTGAAACGATGCCTCCTGGGAGTGATCAACCATGTCACTGAATGCCCCCCAGTCAGTCTGATAAAAACCTATTTGATAACTGCTGAAACCATTTTCATTCCATGCCTCTAAGGCCAAGAATGGAGTGGAAGAGGGGGGGACCTAATGTGGAATTAGCTATATACAATTCACATCAAGATGTAGAAAGAAAGACATTGATTGAGACACGTCTGTGGTTCATTAGCATTGTTTGTCTTTGAGAAAGTTCTTGTCGGGCTGACAGATGAAGAGACATTGCTGAATGAAGAGAAAATGAAGATGACTGTGGTAAAAATAGCAAAAATAATGAAGGGCATGCTGTTAGAACTAATTACATTAAGATTGATATCATTTAGCAGAAGAATGTTACCTCATCTCCCCAAAATGCTTGATTACTTATACACCAGGAGCTTTCTGAGTTTTGTACGCATTAATAAATGTTGCACGGTTGTAACTGTAAAGCGTTCCAAGGGGGGGTTGCTCAAAATAGATTGGAGTTTTCAGTTTTTCAGAGGTAAATCTATGATACCCAAGTTATACAACCACCAGACATCCTCCATATGAAGTTTCTGAGTGGGCTGGACATGATACAAAAAAATCTATTTTCCATGAATCTTGGTGCTTTGGAATTTGGCATTTGACAGAATCTAGAAATACAGGAGCACAAGAAAATGAAAATGAAGAAAAGAAATAGTCCTCTGTGATACACAAATAATATATTTTCAAAATAGGGCACATACTACTACCTATTATTAATTCGGTCTGCCTGTCCCATGATAAGATCCTGATTACTGTTTCTTATGGTTTGCCAAACTTTATCTAGACTTAAATTGTACATGGTCTCAGCCATTATGATAAAGTAATTTCCCAGAATGGAAAATAGAGCTAAGCAGACTGCAAGCACTGTCCACACAGAACATGAGCATCGTCCAGCCTAGAACTCTCCAGGCCAGGAATTGCCATTTAGTGGCAGCTCCCGGCTGCTCTAAGATTGTGGTATGACCAGACACCAGAGCCAAGAGAAGGGGGGTTCTCTTTAGTGTGCCCTCAGTGACCCTTCCTCCTTCTGGCACCCTGACAGTGCAGACAAAAAGTCTGTCTTGGTAAAATGCAAGGGACATGGGTGACTGGTGGCTCCTGAGTCGGGGACGGGGGTGCACTTCCAAAAGCCAGTAGCGGCAAGAACAGGGCTGGCGAGCACCCGCAGAAGCCAGCAGGGATCGGGCCAGCAGTGATGGGGTTCGAGCACCTGCCAAAGCTGACAGCTGTGTTGGCAGCAGGGATGGCCCTGTTTGAGGGGGCATGTACCAATTGTCTACGGCAGGAAAAAGCCAGAACAAAAAGTAGGGGAAAAAAGTACAACGGAGAAGGAGATGAGACTGGCAATAGCTAGGGAGTTGGAGGAGGTACATCAGGACTGTTTGGGCAGGAGCCTGAGACAGGAATAGGAAGCTTGAAGAGCAAAGCTGGGGACTGAGCAAAGATGGAGAAAGGATTAGGACATGGAAAGAGATGGGGAAGAAGAGATCAAGCTGGGTGTGGAAACAGAGAGAAGAGTGTGACCACTAAAAACACTCATGTGAGAAAGCCCCGCAAACTGTTACGTTACACCCATAACGTAACAAATGTTCATGGCTGCAGAGGACTTTTAAAATGGCTGATCACATGAAAATGTAACCCTTGGCTGAAGAAGTATCAACCAGGGCTGCTCTAAGGTAGAGTGCCTTAGGGAACCTGTCCAGGTCCCCTGCAAGGCCCAACTTTGGGTGATTCCACCTGCATCCCCTGTGGCTTTGTGGGCTAGCCTAGTGCTTGCACAGCGCTGTCGCAGAAAGGAGACAGGAAACATCTGTCTCTCCGCTGTGCGGTGGGGGAAGGAAGGGGGCTGGGGGAAGGGAGTCCCTCTGCCACACACAACCCCAGCTACCCTGTTGGGGTCTTGAGGAGGAGCCAGCAAGATGGGGGACTCCTTCCCCCTTTGCCCCCCACGCAAGTGTCTTGACAGCAGCAGAACTGGGGAGAGGGATGAAAAACAGAGTTATTCCACCTCATGGGCCTGGCCCGGCTCGCCGCAAGACCCCAGCAGCAGCCACCGGGTTGAGACAATGCAGTGGGGGGGTCTCCATTTCTCCTCACCCTCAGAATCTGCTGCAGCCACAATGCTTGCCTTACTCCAGTCGAGGACGGGGGGGGAGGGGGCAGCCAGGCTGGGCCCTTGAGGCAGAGGCGCCTCCCTCCCACCCCTGCCCCCACCCATGGTGTGTGTATCTTGACAGTGGCAGAGGCTGCCACACCTGGAGTCGGGGTGAGAGAGATGGAGCCTCATGATCCAGGCCTGGCTCCCCCACACACTCCAGCAGAAGTTGTTGGCCTGGGCCCACATGGTGGGATGGCGCTGTTTCTTTCCCCACCCAAGACTCTTGACAACAGCAATGTTGTGGCCGCCATTCCCAGAGCTGGGGCACAGGAGAGAAAAACAGAGCACCTCTGCCTTTCAGGACCAGCCTTTTGGGGTCTTAGCAGGAAGGCAAGCCAGGTTTGAGGCAGAGGGGCTCCATTCCCCACCCCAGCTCCAGATGTGGCTGCCTCTGCTGCTGTCAAGATGCTTGGATGGGAGGGGGAAGGAAGCCCCTGCCATGCAGGCCTGGCCCAGATCCCCCCCACAGCCCATGCAGGGGTAGCTTGGGGGCACACATAGTGGGGGTGGAGTATCTGTCCCTCTCCCCCTCAGCTACTTGTGACAGTTGCCAGCTGCTGTGGGGTTTGGAGCTGGGAAGAGGGGTGGTCTGGCAGCCTCCTGGGAGGCTGCTGGAGTGCACCTACCTGCTGGCGAGGGTCAGTGCAGGGAGGGTCCAAGCCCCGACTCAACAGGTGAACTCTATATCCATGCTTTGTGTAAAATGCCATGAGTTAGAGTGTCTCCCCAACAGGTTTCCTGACCTTGAGTACACACCCTATATTTCTTATTTCCAAAATGGGAGGTGGGCCTTGCCCTTAGCAGGAGGTACTGGGGGTCCCAGATGCACCAGGCAGAATCCGTTCCTATAGCTATACAATACATATTTACATATACATGTATATGCATACTGTATGCATGTGTATGCATCGTGTATATGCATAACCCCTGGGGGTTACAAGAAATAATGGCCACAAGCTAGCAGAGAGCAGATTTAGACTAAACATTAGGAAGCACTTCTTCACAGTTAGAGTGGCCAAGGTCTGGAACGGGCTCCCAAGGGAGGTGGTGCTCTCCTCTACCCTGGGGGTCTTCAAGAAAAGGTTAAATAGGTATCTAGCTGGGGTCATCTAAACCCAGCACTCTTTCCTGTCTATGCAGGGGGTTGGACTCAATGATCTATTGAGGTCCTTTCTGATCCTAACATCTATGAATCTATGAATGTAGCAGGCTGCTACAGCCCAGCTGTGGGCAGTAATGCTAAGTACAGGTTGCTCAGAAGGACTGGGCCAGCTGAGAAAGATAATTAGCAGCCATGGAAAGTTGAAAAGCTCCCAGAGAGGGGAGCTAGAGAGAGTCAGACTGGTAGAAGGGGGGAAAGAGTATGGCCTGGCCAGTAGTTGCCATACTGGACCAGGGACTCAGGGTCTGAGCAGAGACACAGGGACAGCACTACTACTGCAGTCTTTCCTCTCAGGCTGGCTGGGACTCAGCCCTCTGCTGTAATGAGGAAGGAGCAGCAGTAAGCCAAAGGCAGCTACTTGGGAACGGAAGAGGACTCAGACCTGTGAGTTGACCCTTTATGGACTGTATTTATGTTAGTGTTTGAGGACTGGCTGATGTAGGAGGATGCCTGTGAGACAAGCATGCCCTTGGAATAAAGGAATAAAGTATTGTGTTTAAAGAGACTTTGAGCTAAGCAATAACCTGAAACCTGCTACACATACCTAAGAGTTGTTCTCAACTCTGCTGTTCACCCTGTGGTGCCATAAGATCTTTTTAGGGTACTCTGGGGTCCCACACAATATTAAATGTGCAAAAACCTCACAGGAAAAACCAAGAGATTTCAATAGGAATCTATAGTATAAAAAACACTGTGATTTGTTATCTTTTTGATTCTTTGCAACAAAATAATTGATCTATTATTTTGATACAGTTAAAAATGAGTGCAAAGTTAAGGGATGGCATTTTCTGAAGTGAACCCTTGAGTCTAATAAGGGGTGCCTTGAATCTATAAAGGTTGAGAACCAGTAATGTATGTCATACATATGTATGACATCACAGATGGATAGATATGATGGTTTTATAATTTGGTTGTATTGTGGTATCACCTAGGGTTCCCAGTGATGGATCCGAGAGCCACTGTGCAAATCACAGTCTGGACACACAAGCCAAAATGATAGTCCCTGGTCTGATCAGCTGTCATCTGAATTATATAGACCTATGTATAATTCAGTTCCTGTTGCTCGAAAAAATATTTCACCTGTAATTATTTCAAAGGCTCATCAAGCTACATTTTAAAGGGAATAAATAATAACATAAATATCCCTGGTTTGTTAGTCAAGTACTTATCTGCAGCATCCTACTTGCAATTCACCAGAAATAAGTGAAATCTGCCAATTAGGTGCAGATTTCCAGGACCATGCATATGAGGCATCATTATTCTCATGGTGATCTAAAGCATGACAACAAGGATAATCAACATTTAAAACAAAAACACTCGGCATAATATCTGTGGCTTACAAAGTGCAGAAGGAAATCCAAAAGTATCAGTCTCAAAGCATCTTGGCTACACTGTGAATTACAAATGCATACACTTCCTGCAGTCTGAAAACAGTTTAATTATGAGAGCTGAACATACAATCTCCCATTGGCACAGACTGGCTTTGAAGTGTTATCACTTAAGTGAGGATTTTGAAAATACCCTTGACCAGTTTTGCTGAAAATATATCATACTTCTATTTGTGTCAGACTTAGCCATGTATCACGTTAAGTCCTTTTCATAGCATTACAGAACTTGATCACAGTTTTGAAGTATTAAACTAATCATGCATATTTTATGCAAACATTAACCTTTAGTGTTAATCCAACAACATTAAACCAAACCTATAATGAACCATAAAGGTAGTTTATAACATGCTGTGGTTGGCATCGATGGCTATTTTCACTTCTCTGTGCCAAACTGCTTAAAACCTTAGACAGAAATAAAGGCTTCTAAGCAGATAGCTAGATTTTTGTAAATCCTGCTTGGCCCCTTTTCCGTATGCTTGAGACTGCTTAGTTATTTTACCTGTAAGCAAAGCAGGTGAACTTAGAATGATTAATTAGATGATTTAGAATGATTAATTCTTAAAACTTTAATACCTCAAATATGAATATTGTTAAGCTGTTTCCTGTGAGCTTTATACATGGGGAAACTTTCTTGTTTAATTGAATGTTTAATCTATCTTGTTGCAGTTCACTAGTAAGAACAACAACTGTTCTTGTACAGTACCTTTCATGCTATGCATCCCAAGGCACTTCACAATAATAAGCACCTCTCAGATAAAATAGAAAGAGAAGATAAATTATGCACATAAAAAAGAAACACCGAATTAATTTTAAAGCTACTGTAAAATTGGTGTAACATTATAAGCCATGACAACCGGGGTGCTCTAAATACATGCATAGCACCTTTGGATGGAAAAAACTCTTATAATGATGTACGCCACCAAAAGCCCTATATCATTTAACCTTAAGCTACACTTTCAGATGAGACTAGTACTTGCTGCACAATCAGATCCAAAATGTTATAACGTATTCTGCATTAAAAATAAAACATAAGGGGAACAACTACACATTCAATTAGTACACCTCCACCAATTCCAGCGCAGTACATGCTGGAGTCAGCTGCTACTGAGCGTGGCATCTTAATGTGCACCTGTGACCAAAGCAGTGTGAGCTGAGATAGAGCAGCCTGGGGTTGGCAGCAGGTTAAGGGTGTCAGCCTGTGTTTAGGTGCAGTTATTTTCACTGCAGTAAGGTAGTACTATCCCTAACAATACTATGTTATGATGGCGATAGCATTGCACATGTAGAGTGATGCTTTATACTGCAGCAAATTGATTTACTGTGCAGTTAAATGCATGTGTAGATGCACCCAAGTAAGAGATCACTGGGCACATCTACACAAAATGCTAACTGCACAGAGGTTAATAACACCATGCTAATACACTACTATTCAGTAGTATTAGGTTACTGCACAGTTAGTGTTTCTGTGTTGGCACTACAGTGCAGTAGCACCAGTTAAGTTTAGTACTCGTATAACCAAGTACTAAATCAATGGGCAGTAACTATGGTGTATTAATGAATGTGTAGTTGCACTCAGTGGGAATTGGTACAAAGAGCATAAGTTCTGCAAGCTGTGACTACAGAATTCTGCTTATGAGTTTATGAAAGAAGAAAATCAACTTTTATAGACACCTGAACAAAATTAAGTAGTCACTAGGCACGTAAGTCGCACATGATCCCACTGACCCTGCTGAGAAGCTATGAAACCATTTTGATTAATTAGGCCTCCATTTTGGCCTGGAAAGATATCCCAATGCCTTTTGCACATGCTTGGAATCAACCTAGTTTGGCTCCCTAGGCAACTAATTCCAACCTACTTGGTTCTGTTCTGAACTAGATCAGTGCTGGGAGATGCCTACTCCGTGCTTAAGTCCCTAACTCCTCAGGTAAGGGCAGAGCACTGTTTGATACATGTGGCTCAATATAAAAATAGCTAGAAGAGAAGTTGGTGTGTTGAATGACAAGGTGATCTGGATCTTCATTTGGAGGTACTTGGGTGTCTCATTCACTGAATATGAAGCCCAGGTATCTACCCTCTTGATTCACTGAATATTAAGCCTAGGATTAATAAGTGATTGATTTGGATCATTCTTTTGGGGCAAGAGACCTGAATTTTAGGAATTCCAGCTTATAAGTGGAGGCACCTATGTGGCCAATTTGTGTGAGTCTCTGTCTCTCTAATATATGTCCCTAGTCACCACAACATCTAACCAATCTTTTATGGATCTTTATCTGTTGGAAACATTTTCCTTACTTCACAAGAGGTAATGGGGCATCTGAAAAGTTTCAGTCAGACAAGCCTATTTGGAAAGAAGAGTGGTCCTTGGCCCACCTTCACTCAAACAGGAAGTCTGGAGCTGACCTGACTTGTGCACTAGAGTCTCAAAATGGTTTCCTTTCCACTGGACTTCGCTATTGCTAATTTATTGTGTGAGTTGTTTCATTTGAAGCTGATCCTATTGGGTGGGGAAGGGAAGGTATTTGGAGTATAATTTATTTTAGCATGAGAAGGAGCATAAACATCTCTCTCTACAAATGAACTAAATAGCCCAAACTATCTTTGGGATAGCTCCATGGAGTTCTGTTGTGGTTTTTGGAGCTGATTTAGAGAGTAATTAAAGGATTGTTATTGTTTAAGATATCAGTCCCTGGGGGGGAAAAATCCCAACCTAAGGAAAAATTTAAGCTATTTTATTAGGAAACTTGAGAGTGTGCAATTTAAAAAAAAAAACCCACAAACACATCAGTCTAAGTAGCGCTAGAGAAAGAATATAGGTAGCATCATGGCTGTTGAGGTAGCAATTAAGCAGTCATCAGTGTCATTACAACCAAACAGCCATTACTCAGTAAGTAGTCTTTCTTAGGGGCTTACTCAAGACAATCTATGTAAATAATGCACCAGTAAGTAATACATAACACCAACAACAATGCTAGAAAATGTGATGCTGCTTTTATATTCTGTGCAACATCTCTTTTATCCTGGAGTGATGCATTAACAAGCCTCTTCAACTGTTTTCTTTTCTTATCTCATTCATTATTGTCATTTTGCCTCAAAACACCCTCCAGGAATTGATGGCTACACATAATTTTGTGGTCAAGTCTAATTCTGTTGAATTGAAAAACTTCGTTGGTAAAAAGGGAAGAATATTATAATGAAATGCAGTAACATGCCAAATACATGAAACATGCCTTAGCTATTTGTTTTCCTGGTTGTATAATCCATAAATAAGGATCCTTATCTATGAAAAAGGTTAAACTACATAGTGAAAGGAGCAATTCTACACAGAGGCCAGCTCAACTTCCTATTATATAGTTTGCCCTAGGAAATAACTCTCATGTTGTAACGATTGTTGCAATGCGCAGTAAACCTGTGACTGAAACCCTGTGATTAGGGGGAGGTTACAAGCCTGGTATTAATGCAGGGTTTTCACACATCCTATGGGGTAGGAGTCTAACTATGTAGGGCCTTATCCAAGAGCATGCACAGGTTGATGGAGAACAGTGGGGAAAGATAATGGTGCAGGGATTAAATCTACTTACTCTTGGAAATGAAAAAAAAATCTCTAGCTTTCTTGCAATAATATTTTTACAAATATTATATTGTTATTTTCATACACAAGTTAGCATATTGATTGCTAAAGTATTTCTCAGGCTGGATTTTCAGAGTTAGCCATTTTACACCTGGAAGAGATTGGAGGCAGAAGTGCAGGTACACAGAAAATGCTGGGGGGCAGAAGGAAAGGGATAACCTCACTTTGTAGCTCTTATATTTTTGCTAATATCATGTAATTTTTGTGTCTCTATTATAATATGTACATGAAGGTAAGAACTGGTATCACATCATGAGGAAGCAAAGCAAGACCAAGAAACAAGAGTTAAATATGACTTCATACCTTGACTCATAGAATAAAGTAGAATATTCAAAGTCATGCTCAGTAGCTTCTCTTTCATTTTTAATGAAAACTACTAGCTTATCAAAGCAATGACCCCTTCAAATGAAACTTAGCTTTGAATGCCTATGTATTCATTTGTAGGTTTGGGTTGACCTACATTTTCAATGGTTATATTGTAAAATTTGAGTTGAACATTTTGGTTTCCAATGAAAATTGTTTTCAGAGCTCACAAGGAGGCCTGAATTGGTTGCAAGCATATGAAGATCAAAGCTGACAGTTTGTGAAGCTTAATTACTTAGTTTCTCAAATATACAACTAACACTTGCGGATATTCAAGATAACCTTTCAAGATAGTGGGTCATCTGTCAGAGTGAAGACTGAATTTTTAAATTGGATTAAAGTCACAATTAGGGACTATATCATTATCTGTGAAATATATTAATCTTGAACTTCACTTAATAAGTTGGCAGTCATTAGCGCTTCTTTTTAATTCATTTATAAAGTCTCTAACATAGTCAATCTTACTGCCTAGGTACCTAGACTGATCACTATCAAACAAATCAGTTGTATTCTGACTACACTAACAATGATGTGTAAATCTCTATGGCTGTAAATATTAAAAGTAGAAGTGGCGAATTGGTGTAAAGTCAGAATGTGCTGCCATGTACATGACCTATAACCAATATGATCTATTGGATTGTGTCTTTTGGGCCATTGAAGGCAAAGCAGCTCATCACAATGATAAAATTCTCATAGTATCATAGTATCATCATAGTATCATAGTGCCTAGGGTCAGAAAGGGCCTAGAGCAGGCCATCTAGTCTGACCCCCCCGCCAATGGCAGGAACGAGTGCTGGGGTCACAGGACCCCAGCCAAGTACCTAT
>JAGPOW010000261.1:244152677-244197419 GCA_030014935.1 Caiman crocodilus
AAAAAAAAAAACAAAGCAGCACTCTACTGAAAGAGGAAACATGTTAGTTCGACCCAGCTCCCCGGCATCTGTGTAGATTGGGAGCTTCAGTGGGGCTTTTTGGCACTTCCAAAGTACCTTTGGAAACCCAAGATTAACTGTGACTACCTATTTCACTTAACTAATGTGCTAAGAGAATGCTTGTGCATTCATGTAGGTTATTTCTGATGCATTAAACATGCCACTATCTGTCCACTTTGCATATGGGATAACTGGATGCAAAGCAAATAACTTCTTAAGAAAGATGGATGAAGATTGAGACAGCAGTTCCAAAAAAAAAACCCACTAAAGCATATGGAACAGGCATGCAAGAAAAGGAGAGGCAAATAATATAGGAAAATGTTAAGAGTCTAATTAAAAGGCACAAAGAAGAGCTGTACTGGGAATCTTTCAACTTCTTTTGTCACAGGTGCAAAGTTTTGAGCTTTTTTTGGTCCATCACAGTACTAAGAGAGGGGCATATCGCCATAGCTACATGATGGGACACATGAGACATCCAAGTTCAAGTCCCTGGTCTGTGTCCTGTAGAAAAGAAGGGACACCAAGTTAGTTTCTCACTGTCTGTCTGAGACAATATGACCCTGAATATGATGCACACAATCACTGCAACAGACAGACGTGTAAGAACTTGGGTCTTGCACATCTCATCTGAGTGCTCTGCACACTTGATAACTGTGCACGTGTGGGTATCTTGGTGTGTCTTGGGTTTTCTTCTGTGAACATACCGAAAGTTAGAGGTTACACTCCAATGTGGAACAAAAGAGAGGTTTTGGAAACTGACTTTTTTCATGAAATAGCATTTGTGTTGGTTGACCAGCCTAATGGCTGACCCTAAGTTCAAGCACTGAAGGGAATAATAAGTTGACTAGAAAATGTAAGGGAGCACTGAGAAGAGGGAAGGGATCAGTCAGCAAGGCACAAGGCTACAGGGCAGTACTGCTTCTTTTCCCATGCCAGATAGATCTCAGGCCAGCTGAATTGTCCATCCACAAACATCTACTGTTTAATGAGACAATTGATTACTACTGTAAATGCTAGATGTATAAATTTAGATTAACTTAAAAAAAAGAAGTTTATTAACTGCTTAATATATAAAAGAAAAACAAATTTTATTCTTCTACAAGATTCATTCTGTAATTCATCATTAAATACTTAGATAAGCCATTACACTGGCAAAATGGAATGCAAAAGATGAAGCTTTATTAGATGTCATCCTGTTTTCTCTTCTTTTTTTTCCTCTTCAAAAAGAAAAACCCATTCATTTAATCTGAAATGCTCATTATTACACTTAAGTTAATAGGTTTCTCTCTGGTCTATATTTTGAACTAAGCAGCTTTGCAACATCACATCAATTCAAGCCACATCTCATTTGAGAAACTATTGAATTAGAGAATGTTCTTCTTAATATAAGAGAAGTAAAATCCTGGCAGAGGGACTCTACAGAGATTTAGAATGATTAGAAAGACAACTTAATTCGAGCACATGAAGAAAATGGTCTTCTGGCCTGCAGATTAATCATAAAGAAGAGTAGCTTCACATTTCATACTGTGTAGAATGCAGTCCAGTTGCAAGAGAGAAAATAGAAATTCTTTGTAACATATTGTTTAGGTCAATGCCACAGATAAGCTTCACCACATAGATTAAAAATTGTCATTTTATTGTTGGCATTGCTTCAGATAAAAACAAAAATCATTTGCACTGGGCCATAATTTGTAGCTATATCCATGTACAGCGCAGCTCTAGAATAGAATCCAAGACCCCAGCTGTAAAATTATGAGGTGTGCGAGTGTAATAGATCAATATTTCAACACTTCTAGGAGTCTAACCCTGTAACAGAGGATGCCAGAAGAATGAAAGATAAACCATTAGATCTTCTGCATTCAGTAGCTGCAACATCCTTCATATTGTTCTTAGCAACTGGAAATCATCTTGTGGATAAGCAGTGCAAGCATATATTAAAAATGGATAGAGTAACTTTTTGAAGTTAGTCTGTTCCAGATGAGGTTTATAATTTAAAGACTGACCAATTTAAAGCAATACTTTCTTGAGACTATTATTAGAAGTTGTATTATTATTATTTTAGGTTGTATTGCAATGCTACCAGGCACTGTGCATCTCGCCAGAAGAGAGTTCTTCTCCGAAACAGCTTTCCTTATGCAAATATTCAGTGGAGTGGCCATAATTCTTAACCTGTACTTTCTCCTTCTGCAGGGCCCTGACTCATTCACTACATATTTTCCTGCTGCTGTAAATGAGGCAGAAGTCCCACAACCTCACTCACTACACAGTCCTGGTTCATTCCTCAACCACTGTTCATCCTGCGTGCTCATCCCGTCTTGTCTGACCAATTGCTTTTTCCCTACATTAGAGATTTTTCCCCCTTATTCATCTCTCCTAATTCCAGTAGGGATAGCTTATCTGTTTCATTCTCTGTCTCCCTATTCTTGGCTTTAGCATCACCGTAGCTACTTGTAAGAACGTCCTGTCAAGTTCTGTAGCCTTTGACTAGGATATACCCAAAGTAGAAAGACTCCCTAGAGATTTTAGCTGCTCACCTCTCAGAAGCATCATCTACATATGTACACACAGGGATTTTCTCAGATTGTGTACTTTAACTAGCACTAGGATTTTCATGGGATAGAAATCATATCCTAACACTAGGGAAATGTCCACTGTCAGCTTCCACTTAACTAGTGAGGAAGTAATGCAAGTTAATTACATGATTTTTGACACTTTCCGAGTCAGTTTCCAATGACTGTCTTCAGCCCTGTCCAAATAGCATCCTGTTCAGATGACAACTTCCTCTTATTAGCTGCCTATCCTTCTCTGTCTTCTGGGGAACAACAGTTTAATTAGGGCTTCTACAAAACTAGGTCCACTTCCAGCAGGGGCCAGAAGACTTATTTGGACAGGGAGAAGTGGCAGCTGGCTTCTTCAGAGGAGGAAGGAGAAAGGTAACAAAACCACCCTGAGCCTCTCTTTCCCCTACATTAGCTCCTATAAAAGAAATTTAAAAATGGGGAGGAAGAAATTGATGTGGAGGTTGACAAGACAGAAATCATGCAAGACTGGGAGGAAGAGAGGGTGATGTAGGGGACTGTGGACCAGAAATGGTGAGAAAAGAACTGTGTTTCTCATCCCCCAAAGATCAACTGAAGGGTGAAATTCAGGTCTCTCCACTTACAAACTAATCTAGGGCTCTTAGAAAAAGACATAAATTAGTTAGTGCAAATCCACCTCAGACTCTTTGAACCTCTGTACCTAGCAATAATATGAAAGCCAGTAAATCCTGCTGCCAAGACCTGAAATCACCTTGTTCACTAGATTTGGGAGAGTTGGCCACACTGAGGCACCTGCTGGGTATGGGAAGAGAGAATTCAAACCAAAAAAACCCACCACATATTTGTTGATAATTGTGGGTGCCACTGGAGTAGTGTAATTTAGTGTTTTTCACAATATTGTAAAATCCTTGGTAAGCCTAGAGGTATCTTCCTCCAGGAAAGCAGCTATAAGAATTTTAATAGGAACACTTTTCCTAATTTCACTCCTGGTAGTGGCTGAACTGTTTTAGGCAATGAGCAAGTGTCCTACTGGGAACTTTTAAAAGTTCCCAGAGGAGAAAACAAGAGAGGAGGAAGCAAGCTGTATACTTTTTATATACATTATTTATCCTTACATGTTTTATTATTCTTCTTTCAGGCTGTGACTTATTGTCTCTTTACCATGTCATTAATTAGAAGATGGGTATAATTCACAGCATAAAATCATGTTTCTTAAGTATTATTTATTATTATTTAATTAAATCAAAGTTGTTTCCCAAGTTTGTATCAATGGATTTGCCAAGTTAAAGGTCATTCTCATTTGAGAAGAATGAGTATCAATATGAACATCAAATAATACATATTGATTTTGTTTATCTATAAAAATGACAAATAAGACTAGTTACAACAAATAAATACATAGACTTGGTATTTCAGATTTTGAAAGCCTAGAACCAGGGCAACTGCTGACTGTTTTATATCAATTAGCTTTACTGCTTGTAAGGAGATCAAAACTAATTATCCCATGGTGCTGGAGAATAGGGAGGAGGAAATAAAGAAGAAATGATGGTCTGTATTCATACTATGTTGAAACGTGTGTCCATGACTAGTAAAATTCATGCCTCTGTAGAAGCCCCAGTTCACAATTGGGCTTAAATGGCATTTAAGTTTTTCATAGTGTCTCTTGCTGGTGTCTCCTTTTAAACCAACGCCAATTTGACCCTGGAAATTTCCATAAGTATTCCTTGACAAGGAGTGCACAAGATGCCCTCATTTGCCCTGAAAAGCTGTAGAATTGCAGTGCTTGGGCTCAGGGAAGAGCAAGAAGTGTGCCATCCCTGCTATACCATGGGCACATGGGAAAGAATGTGGCGGGGAGGGGAGGCTGGGTCCTATCCTGTCTCTGCATTAGCTCTGAAATGGTAGCAGTGTGAAGGGTATAAGCTCTATACTGGGGCAAGGGCAGCAGGGGGAGGCCCTCTGTAACTCCAGCCGCTGAAGTGGAGGGAGGGAGCTCACTTGGACCGAACCTCACTTAGAGATGGACCTGAACTGTAAGACACAGATCGGTTTGATAACTCAGAACTTGGTATTTTATATTGGAATACATGTCTGCTATATCTCCTGGTGGTAAGGGTAAGGGTAAGGTGTTGTTTCTATTCCATGTTAGTGTTCCATCTAAGACTCCAAGAGAGTTGTGTGCATTTAGGATGAAGATATGTTACAGATGACCCAAAAAGCTCCCCAAGGATTATTCGGCAACTCCAGAGGGAACACTTACCCCTATTCCCATTATTATTATCGTTATTATTCATATCATTATCATTATCGTCATCATCATCATCTTTTTTGTAGGGAAAAAAGAGATTCCAAAACAAATTGTGTTTTCATTTTAAGGCAATGAGGGCTCCTGTGCTAAAATGTCCTCTGTGCTAAAATGTCCAAGGACACACCAACCAATCCTTTTAAAGGCAGAGAAGAGAACAATTGTTCCCTACTTGTGATAAACAAATCTGTTTCATTTTAATCTCATCCACTGGGACTCTGATTTAAATGAATCTGAGCCAAAAAACTTGGTGCAATTTATTTTCAGTGGGTCAAGCCAGAGCCTGCTAGCTTATCTATATCTCAATATGTCTATACATCTATATAGATAGATAGATAGATATAATATGTGAGAGGAACTGAGAAAGGGAAGCTGCAGCTTTTCTATCACAGAACCACACAGGGCACGTCTATACATTCATTAATCTGCAGTAGTTACTACGCATTTAATTTAGTACTTGCTTAATGAAGTACTATCTAAATGTGCAGTAACTTATGCTACTGCACAGTAGCACCAGCATATGTTTTTTTTAGTGATATCTACTATGCAGTAGGCTAATAACACTCCAGTCGCATATCAGCACGGTTTTTGCCTGCGCACTACTGCGTAGTGTTACTAGGCTACAGAGCAGTAAGTGTCTTGTGTAGACACCCACAGAGTTAATGAGAAGTCTTTCTGAGTGGGGGGAAAATGCATTCTAAGCAAAGAAACCAAGAAAATGTAACAACACTAACTACTCAGGTTTTATTTTCATTCTTGCCAGATCAGGATTGAATGATTCCTCAGGGCAGAGCAATTCACAGCATGCGATTTAACATTTGGATCCCTATTTTAATTCCAAGAAGAACAGGTTGACATTGCAGGTAGCAGTGTTAAGGTGTTCTGAAGCAAGCCTGACTATTTTGTCCTCAAACCATCACCTGATTAGATCACCCATTTTCTGATTTCATTTTCCAGCAAGAGCACAAATCTTAGCACCTTATTTCAGTTCCTATTTACAGTAGCTCTTCAACTATATCATTTCTGTGGGCTAAATTAAAAATAAAAAAAAACAAAAATAAAAAACTGCTGAAAACTCTCTTTCCTCATTTTGCTGCTTGGTGTAGATTTTAGAACCCGGTATTTCTTCTTTAACTAGAGTCAGTTGCTCTGACCAATACTGTACACTAATGTTCACAAAATGTGACTGTAGGATCCCATTCACTAGAGATAAATAGCAGTTGTTTTCAGGCAGTGGAAGTTGTCTACCTGGCAACTGGTCCATGCTTCTGAAGTCTTATATCCACATATAAACTCCAGGAATTGCTACCATTTTACCTAAGAGAACTGAGAAACAAATATACTGCAACAGGTTATATCCCTCCCCCACTTTTTCTTTCCTTGGTGCATGGGGGCTCATTTTTATTTACCATCAGATATGATGTCCCAAGAGCAAGCAAGCAAGACACCATCACTATCAAACCCATCCTATGCATTACAGAGTGCCCAATATATGTAAGGAGTTTATTGTACCTGTACATGCTATGTAGATATTTTCACAATAAATCTTCTGGTTGTATGATTAACCAGGGAGTCCCAATGTTTAACATGAGGTTAAACATGAGGTCATATCCCTTCCCCCCTCCCCCCCCTTACCCCCGAGCCATCAAGCTCCATGTAGGAAAAATGTTGGTGAGGATGTTTTTAAAACCTTGTCATTACCAAAGTAAAATATAAATAAATAAGCTTCTTAACTCCAGTTGGCTAATTTAGGTAAAAGTCTAATCAAGACAACATTTTTAGTTCTCAGATGAATTAGAACGCAGAGTTAGGACTAGGAAAAGACTTTGGGTTTACCTCAAATTTGCTTCTTCAAGTAAAGTACACATCCCTGTTCATGAAGATATAGTTAGGGATCTTCTGGAAGGGCTAGACATTTTTAAATCTGCAGGTCCAGATGCCCTCCACCCAAGGGTGTTGAGGGAGCTAGCAGGAGTCATCGCAGAGCCCTTGGCCTGGCTATATGAGCATTCGTGGTCATCAAACCAGGTGCTGGGGGATTGAAAACTAGCTAATGTGGTCCCAATTGTCAAGGAAGTGAGGAAGGAGAACCCAAGTAACTATAGGCCTGTAAGCCTCACCTCAGTGTTTGGGAAGAACTTGGAGAGAATCATCAAGAAGCATATCTGTGGGGGGCCTGCAGGGGAGACCATGCTCAGGGGCAATCAGCATGGGTTCATCAAAGGCAGGTCCTGCCCGATCAACCTGATTGCCTTTTATGACCAAGTAACTAAATGCTTGGATGATGCTGTCACCGTGGACGTAATCTTCCTGGACTTTAAGAAGGCCTTTGACACTGTATCTTACCCCATCCTCATCAATAAATTAAGCAACTGTGGCATTGATGCCTGTACAATTGGGTAGGCAAAAAAATTGGATGATAGGGTGCACCAAGAGAGAAGTGGTGGACAGGTTGTACTCAACCTGGCGAGATGTGAGCAGTGGGGTACCCCAGGGCTCGGTCCTCAGGCCCGCACTGTTTAACATCTTCATCAGTGACTTGGACAAGGAGGTGGAAAGCACACTGTCCAAGTTTACTGATGACACTAAGATTTGGGGCAAGGTGGACACACTTGAAGGGAGAGAGAGGCTGCAACTAGATTTAGACTACAAAAGTGGGCAGATGAGCATAGGATGGGGTTCAGCGTAGACAAATGCAGGGTGCTGCACCTTGGGAGAAGGAATCCACAGCATACATACAGGCTAGGGAGTTCCCTTCTTGAAAGCACAGAGGCAGAAAGGGATCTTGGAGTCGTTATTGACTCCAAGATGAACATGAACTGCCATTGCCAGACTGCAGCCAGCAGGGCCAGCCATACCTTGTCATGCATCAAAGGTGCATCTTAAGCTGGTCCACAGAGGTGATACTCCCCTTCTGTGTGACTTTGGTCAGGCCGCAGTTGGAGTACTGCATCCAGTACTGGGTGCCGCACTTCAAAAGCAATGTGGCCAGCCTGGAGAGGGTTCAGAGGAAGTCAAATAGGCAGGCTTTTCTAGATATTGCCACTAGTATGCGTATTAGCTGCTATCCATAACATTTTTCCTAATGCATGAAGCCATGTAATTGTGTAACAAATCCTGAGATGCAGAATATTTATTCTTATTTTCCATGGTTTGTTATCTTGGCCGTTTCCAATTGCATCTGCTTAAGCTTTGGTAAGTAGTGTATGACAGAGTATTCTAGCTTTAAAATTAGAAATTGCTTCCAGGCTGCTCCAAGCACAATGAAAATAAAGGAACAGACACATGCCTCCAAAATAAATAAATGCAAGACCAATGGTAACTAAACATTAATATTAAAATCTTCCTAGCTTCTATGCTTTGTTTTCTTTCATGCACCCCATGTAGGGGTTGAATGGGAGCAAAAAGTTCTGCCAGCAATCCCAATATACCCCATTTATGCTTGAATTGTATTTTCTATTGACTATCACTGTCCTATTTTGCCATTTTCCATTTATTTAATGTCATTTATAATCATAGTCATCTTGTTCATCTAGTGCCAAAAGCATGTAAGTGCATAGCACAACATTTCTATTTAAACTGGTCTCTCAAAGGCTTTCTTTATTTAAGCTATTTCTTTATTCCCCTCTCCCTTTCTCTAATATACAGTGGCTTTTACTCATATACCCAGACTATTTATTATTTTTCCACAAGAAAAAATACATTTCATTTTTCTTTTTTGCCCATTCCTGTTAATTGTGCATTTCTCTCCAGATGTGTTCATTATTTAATAACAGCATTGTCATTGCAACCCTCTTTTGTTTCTGTCTTGGCCTTTTCTATCACCTTTCTTATTTTTAACTTAGGTCCATCTCTCCTACCTTGACTCCTCACCTCATCCTTGGCCAATTTCTTTTTTTCCCCACTACTCAATGGACACATCTACATGAGAAGCTACGTAATTGTAGCGCATCGCTATAGCAACATAGTGTTGGCAGGCACAAACTGTGACACCGATGTTACTGCGCAGTAGCAACAAGCAATAATGGTGGTTATGGTGCAGTCATTTAGCTAAAGCAAATATTAAAAGACTTTGCAGTAACAACTGCACAGTCAGGCACACCTGTAAATACATCCAATAGGAATCATTTATTTTCTTTCACTTTGTTCTCAATTTTAACTTATTTCCAATTTTTCCTGTGCCTTTCCCTTAATTCTTGGTCTCACTTCCCTGTACTTACAGCTGCTGCTATGTTACCACCTCTGTCCCTATATTAGCAATGCAGTTTTTTAAGGGAAGCTAGCAAACTTTAGTTTTGCTTGGATCATTCCCTAGATCAAACTATTGGACAAAGCAAGCAGCAGGCTTGGGGGTGGAGCAGAAGAGGCAGAGTGAAATTAGCAAACCTGATAGCACTTCACATTTTGTTAATTTAGTTTAAAGCGTTCCTCTCAGCTGGGTAGCAGAGCTGCCTGAGCAGTCCAGATGTGTATATGCAACTCTCCACGGTGTCAGCAAGAGCTGTTCATGCACATTGTTGGTCAGTACATGATGCAAAATGTCATTTGCTTTCTCAGCAGCCAAAGTGTACCTTCCCATCAGAGGAGTGCTCAAGAACAATAGATGTTAAACAGAAAAAGAATTAAAGTGTCTTGAAGCATAAGATCATTTAAGAAGATGACCATATGGAATCCAATCCAAAATCTGATGAAGTCAATAGGAATCAGTCCATTGACTTTTGTACGCCCTTTAAATCAGTCACATTTTGAGAAGGGGTGGCAGAATTGGGTCTTTACAGGCATGCTTTTTGTCAAGTAACAACCAGTTACTACCTTTGGCCAAACGAGACAAACACGAATAGTTACTTTACTCACTGTTTTCTGAATTCTTCGCACCAAGACATGGATGACTTTCTAGAATCTATAAAACGCAACATGTCATTTCCATTTCCAAAGATCTTACTCCAGCTGGATCAGATAATTGGGCTGTCTAAGAATAGGAAAATGCAGGGTAAAAAAGAGATGTACACTAATTTCCTCCATGCTAGTAAGCAACTGATATGACAACATGGAAAAAAGGCGGGGGGCGGAGCTTAACTTTTAACATAAATAGTGAATAGGGCTTGTATGTATCTAGTAAAATCCAGAAGGACAAATTATTCACCTGTTATAACTTTTAAAAAATTGGTCCATTGCACAATACATAACATAATTAACAAAACAACATGATGCGCTTTGATGGAACAAGCTATGTGCAATTTTCTCCCAAGTGTGATTAAAGAAATGATTGGAGGGCAAATGGAACAGCTCGTAGTCAGACAGCTAACAATAACGGACCTATTGGATTCTTATTATCTGTTATTTACTGTGGCTTTTAAGTAGGAGAGAAATACATTTGGGGGATCGTTTATTGTGCCTAAACGATTCCTGAAATATGTCAGTTAGCAGGTAGTGAGAAGGCTGGTTATTTGACTTGACTCCATGTTTTGATAAAAATGTTGGCTTTACAAAATGTTGGGTTGTTTTTCTTTAAAGGCTCAGCTGAAAAGAAATCGCATTGATAGTGGAAGACTTATGTTTCTTGGCTTAAGGCCCCATATTCTGGGACCCAGGAGATCTAGGTTGAGTTCCTTGAGTTCCAACAGAGCTATGGAGCAATCTTTTGCAAATCACCTGGAGCCACTATTTAGGCACCTCATTCATAGATTTAAGTACAGGTGTAGACATATATCGATATTAACATAGGATAAAAGGGAAGGGACTTTATTGTGCATCAGCTGCTCAGGAGTAACTAGCCCTATGCGTCTTACCACCTTGTGGTCAGTGGAAGCTCCCTCATGGTAGCATAGCTGTCAGTGAATGAGGGGTAACTTACTGTAATCTAGCTTCTACTTTATCATGAAGTATGAACATGTTACTAGGCACTTAATGTGAAGTAGCTGATAGGTGGTAGAACCTGTCCCATTTTTGCCTGTGGTGAACTGTTGATATATGCATCCCCTAGCAGTTTCATGCCTTTGTGGATCTGAGAGACAAGGATCTTTTTAGCAATATGTTTCATTGGAGACACTATGTAGTTAGGAGAGATGTTAGGGTGAAGTTACACTTAGACCATATTAAAGCCTTTTCAAACACAAGCATCCACATGTTAAAGCTCATTCATTCATGCTAAGTGCCAGCCACCCCCTTCTTCTCCCTGTCCATAGCAGGGATAGAGCCCAAGTGTCCTGGATCTTACCCACACCCCTACTTACCAACCATCTAGGGCACTTATCGTACAATGGCTCGGAGAGCCACCCTAATTAAAGCCCCCCTCCACCTCCTCTCCATCCCGAAGCATGAGTAAAGATGCCCTTAGTGACAAGCCAGAGCTGTGCAATCAAGAAACAGCATTAACTGCTCACATGATATGCTAACTTTAATACTGTTTAACATTCCTCAGACTTAGTATGGTCTAGGTATAACAAGTAACTTCACCCTTAGGCAAGTTTTTGATTTGTGAATCTGGGCATTAATCTGTGCCTCAGTTTCCAATTGGAATAAAAATACCATTCCTATTAAAAGTTCAAGCTCTTCAGAAAAAGCTCTTTTTTTTCTTAATATGTTATATGTCTGTTCAGTACCTCTCACAATGGAGCCCTGATCTCTGTTGTGTCCTCTGAATGCTACCATAATACAACTAAAGATGATGATAACATAAAAAGCTGTAGCACAATAGCTCTCTCCAAAGCCCAAATAACCCTTTCCACTTGCCATTTATTCTTCAAGGTGCAGATGTCTACTAGTTCCTATTCTAGACAATTGACCCTGTCTTTTGTAAGAATGCTTATTTGTATCTTGCCACTTTCTAATGTCTTTTATTATGTCATTCCAATTACCACATATCTAGCATTTTCCTTTGTCTGCTGAACTGAAAAGCTTTGTAACTAACTCAACAAAGCGAGAGGCCTAGGGAACCAAGATCATTTCCCTGAAAGTGAGATGGATGTTACTAGCTACCATGTTAGGACTAAATTGATGTTTAGGAAATAAAAACAATGTAAAATTTGACACAGAAAACAAGGTTTGTGCAACAACAGTAAAGAATTGCAAAAAGAATTATTTTCTTCTTGCACTGGCCCCGGATTCTCAAAAGTATTTCACTCCCACTTAGGAAGCATAAATGTATTTAATGGAGAAGCTGGGCCTTACTTACAGAAATGCAGACAGTTGTGCCTACAACTATTCTCTTTCTGTTTCTTCGCAGAACTCCTGCCTAGAAATTTCTTCCACCCTTCCTCTCTGGTCTCCCATTACTGTTTTAAAGAAAATGGTGTACATATTCTCATAAAGTTGAGGGCTTCTCTGTCAAAGTAGCAGTGGAGGTACTAATGGTTGTACAGAACATAGATGTGCACTAGGACATATTTAATTGTTAGGCACGATAAAAGAGACTACTGACATACAAGACTAGAGAGAAGCCACATGGTAATAACTTTCCATTAGCTCAATTCACCAGGCTCTTAGTCTGTGAGCCCAGTTCATATCTCTCTGGGGAGAACGGACCAATCTTATATTGATTTTTTGCAGCGTACTCCAGGAGTGGGATCTGCATGTTGCTGCTAATAGCAGAATAAATACAGGTGACAAAAATCCAGTTTTTCATGAGAAAATAAAATCGCCTATGTTCCTGAAAAACCTACGAGGCACAAATTGCCTATTATACTCAAAGGTTCAGTGCCACTATACCATTTAAATGCTTACTGACTGTTTTTTTAAAACTGCCTACTTCGTGTTGAAATAGCCAACCGTGGCGGAGCCATCAGACTTTGATTCCTTCTTGCAGCGAGTGGTTCAGGTCTCAGTTGTTATCTTTGATGTTTCCTGTACTACTAATGACTGCTGCGGAGCTCCTCTCTGTGGGAGCTATGACACAGAGAGCTATTTCTCTACTGCTGTGTGACACATTTAGTTGAGTTCTTTGAGTATATATCACTAAACCAATAGACACAGATAGAATTGTATGCATTGCTTCATCTGGATTTCAAAAAACATTTCCCTGGTAACCTTCACAAAAGATATATCTGCTAAACGCTGAAAACACAACTACAACTAATTTTAAGGAAGGAAAGTGGCAGGAATCAATTAAAGGTTGAAATCTGGTATCAAGGCAGCTACTAAGTACAATGCAAGTGCTCTTAGCTTTATATAAATGTTGAATAAAGATGTATGTTCCGCTTATGCAATCAGCTAAAACTAATTAATTGCATTTAATTATTAGGAGTTTTTGAGCAAAGTTTCAATGTAGATTCTCCGTCTGGTTATCAACTCATTTGACCTCTTCCATTGTGAAGAAAATTTTCAAGATATTTGTAGGGTTTTTTAGGTTTTTTTATAAAATTAGTTTTTTATAAAATATAGGGTCCTGAGTTTCTTTTCATGGTGGTTAATTTGGTTTTAGGTCTGGGCCTCACCTTTTTCTTTTGCCACATTGATGTTTTGCTTCTGTTGCTGGGTGAAGTCCAGCTTTCACATTTGGCTGCTGATCTCTCACAGTTCAACAGAAATTAAACAACCTTTACGCAAGCTCTGAAGCATGCTTTTATGCACCTAATTCTAGCTATGCATAGGTTTTTTTGCGGGGGGGGTATGGTTCATTTATGCCAGCTCCTTTAAGCCCATCATCTCCCTTTGTCACAGATCCAGTAATGTGTGGACACATCTGCAGACTATACACGATAGCTACATTGGCACTAGATTTATGACTCAGATATCTTGTTGTGGGTGGATACAAACCCTCAGACAGACCTCAACTTCTCCATTCAATAATAGGCAAATGTTGTTGATACACGGTGATAGCAGATAAAAACAATGCAGGCAAGGCAAACAAGGCCTTCCTAATTCTATATCTGCCAGTCCTAGAGTCATCACAGAGAGATTGTAGGTCTGGCCAGTATGCAAGCTTCACCCTGTGTTTCTCTCTTGAATGTCAGATGCCAGCAGCCTGTCGGTTGAGGGCTGAGGCCCACCCCCTCCCAGTGGGGTGGGTAAGACACGCTGGGGGTGTGCTCTCTGTCCATGGTGGCCTCAGGTTTCCCTGTCAGGGACCCTTAGCTGCTCAGGATACAAAAGGAAGAATTTCATTCTCCCCTCTGATGACCATTCATGCCCAGGTATTCTTGACT
The DNA here is from genome assembly GCA_030014935.1 of Caiman crocodilus. Lineage (NCBI taxonomy): Eukaryota > Metazoa > Chordata > Crocodylia > Alligatoridae > Caiman > Caiman crocodilus. The sequence goes on from JAGPOW010000261.1 coordinate 244,166,726, forward strand.
GGTCTCCCTGTGGTTATCATACTGTCCACGTTCTGTCCTGTCAGCGTATTCCTTTGTTTCCTAACCCCATCACATGCACACATCTTAATTTGGTTATTTACTGGTGTCTTAATTTGGTCTGCCCACTAAAACCAGAAATCCCAGGGGGTCTGATCTACAGTTGGGCACTGGGACCTAATGCCATCTTCTCCCATGTTACAGAACAGTGAAGTACCTGTCCTCAGTTTCCCAGCCTTTGTGTCTGCTGGTTTAAGACACATTGGGCTTTGAAGTGAACTGTCACAAACAGGCTTTTAGAAATCAGTTAACCCTTGTGGTTGCCCATGACCATTATTCTAATGCATATGTACTCTACCTACAAGCCAATTCCCAAAAGCACACCTCTAAATACTATTTTCAAGCCCTCAAGATACACTCCTAATAGTTATTTTCCCTTCATTCCATATGGTCAGGTATCCTTGCCATAAAAGGTGTTGCTGCACTGTATTTTTAAGATAAATTACTACCAATAGGCTAGGCAGTTTTAAAATCTCATTCTCCTTCCCATCCCAACAATTCCACTATCTTACAGTTCCTTAGAAATACTTCAGAACAAAAATATTGCAATATGGCCTAAAAATCACTTGAAGTCATACTGCCATTCAGTAAGTCAAAATAAATATTTGTATTATTTGATTTGTGTAAAAATTATATGAAGTCATTCAACATCAGTGTAGAAAGATGGGCAGAGTATGCAGAATCCCATCTGATCTGGATGGAATAGCTGGTAGTGGGTATAGCTCAACATGAAGCAACTTTGATCCAGAGGATAGAAGCAAAGCAAGAAAGAAGAACACAGCGCACCGTAAATGTAGACTCCAACTCAGACAACACATGGATCTGTGAAACTTGTAACAAGCTGTGTCACTCTTGAATTGAGCTTGTACTTGACTAGACCTCTTATGTGTACACCATAATCCAGAGGGTCAACAGTTGCCTACTATATCACCAGTTATTGAAAATGAGTTGAAGAACCTACAAACATTCTGCTTTTGAGGCTGAATTGCCAGTACAAGGCATACTGAGTTATTGGAAAAATTAAATATGTGGTCCATATCACCTAAAAGTACTACTATTTTAAGGGAGTATTCCCCTGCTCCACCACCTCCCTCCACAGTTGAATAGAACTCAGTTTCCCTTGTAGTCCAGAATTTGGTAGACCTGTATCAAGTATAAGGTTAATTAAGGCACTACCATCAAGTTCTATAGGCATCCATCCTGTCACTCCTTTTGCTTAGGATTCATATCAAGGCACTAAGACAGAAGTAGACAAAATATGACCTGTGGGCCAAATCTGGCCCACAGGGGGATGCCTACCAATTCACTGTATCCAGCCTGGACCCAGGCTGCCCCTGCTATACTCACATGGGGCCAAGCCCTGCTCACTCTCATGGGGACAGTTCATGCTAGCTCCCACCTTTGCCCTCAGGCCAGCCCTGACCCTGTCCCAGTAGGTAGTGAAGCGGTGGTGGCAGTGTGCAAGGGAAGGGTGGTAGTGGTGGGCAAGGAGGCAGGGAAGGAGTGGGCAGGGGGAGTAGAGGTAGTGGTGAAAGCAGGCAGAAGGGAAGTGTCAGCATCGGGTGGGTGAAGGGGGAAGTGGTGACAGTGGTGGTGGGTGGGGGAAGCAGTAGTGAGTGAGCAGGCAAGAGGGAGGGTAGTGGCAGCTGAGTGGGAGTGCAGGGTCTGTGCCAGTGCCCCAAGGTTGAAGTCAGTGGGACCCAGGGCTGGGCAGCAGAGACACGGAGCCCAAGCCAGCAAGGGCCCACTGGGTTTCATCATGTAGGGCTCCCCGGGGCTCGCATGCAGTTTTAGTTTCTTAGCCCAAGATGTGTGCCTCCAGGGAAAGCCCCACTTGATGGAGTTGGCAGCCTGGCCCCACTCACTGCCATGTGCAGATAATGGGGAATGGTGAGCAACTCCAAGCTATGGAGCTGAGCCTGTTCTGCCCCTCTCCCTGCTGCCCCAGCTGAGCCCTATGGCCTGCACTGCCAGCTTCATCCTGTGGGGATCCTCTTGGCAGTGCAGGGCTTGGGTGAAAAACCTGGGAACTGCATGTGAGTCCCACATGATGGAGCTGGTGGCCAGGCTACTTGCAGTCCTGGAGCCCACCAGGACCAGATGCTGCTGTGGGGGCTCTTCCTGCTGTGGGCTGCGAGCACCCCGAGGGCCTGCCAATTGCTGCTGCCACTGGCAGCAGGGGCTGTGCACAATGAGGGGGCACAAGACAGGCATGTGTGTAGGGGGGTTCCCATACACACACTTCACCATACACATGCACTCACACCTTCCCCACATCCCACAGCTCCCTACAAATCCCATACACACACACCCACACACAACCCCATAAATCCCCCCACAAACCTCACATATACACCCACAGCTCCCCAAACCCCATACCCACCCACACACGCACAGCCCCTCACATACCACCCCACACAGCCACAGCCATATACTCCCCCACAAACACATACACACACATGCACAGCCCCTCACAAACACCATACCCCCCCACCCACATGCGCATCTCACACATACCCCACACACACACCCACACCCTCCCCCACACCCCATATACATGCACACACCCACAGCACCCCACAAATTCCATACCCACCCTCCCATAACCCCTAAACCTCTCCTCTCCCACAATATGCAAATGAAAGTCTTTATTTTGAACTATTATGCAATCCCTTCTATATACACTATGCAAACACATGCAAATCAGGACAAAATACTTTTTTGCCAAATATTATAGTAAATATTTGATTTTTACCATGTAATTAGTTTTTTTCCAGTTCCAAGATAGCAAATCCCCCCTTCCCAAAAGGAGTACTTCCTGGAACGATGAGAATGACTTCTAATGGTAAATGTCAGGGGTTAGGGGCAGGACTTCCAGTCCCAAGATGGCAACCATGGGGCAGGGCACCTACCAAAGGATTAAGCTACTCTTGCAACCGTTGGCAGCTCACCAAAACTCATTAAGTGGCCCTCCAGCCAAAATAATTGCTCACCCCTGCACTTGGAGATTAGAACAGAAGATCTGTTTTTGTTGGGTTTTTTTACTTTGTTAATGGTGATATTAAGAGTTATTAAGAGGCAGTTAACCTCAGACCACTTTGGAAGAACATTAATGGGAGATACCCGCTCTACATTTTCTTCCTATCTAAAATAGTTTTAGCATCTGATTTAGTCATATTTTAGATTTTCTTTGCTCACGTGTCAATAACTACAAATGATGCAAACAATAAAGAACTAGCTCCTGCATTTACCCATGAGTACAATACTTCACCAAGCAAAACTTTGCTCTCATTTATACCCCTGTAACTTATACCCCTGAACAGTGTTCCAGGGTGTAACAGAGAACAGCATTTGGCACAAAGCCCAGAATTCAGCCCTGAAGTTTTATGGAGTATGCAGATGATATTAATATACATCATGAACCAACTCTGCACTCTGACTGTTTAATAAAAATACTACTGCCTTTGTCATTACATTTAACCTGTTAAATTAACAGTACAGCTGGCCAAATTGCTCAATTTGAATTTGTCAGATAAATTTATCTCTCTTTAATTTATGAACAGATTGTGATATTTAATGGATATCTGTTATTCACAAATGTTTAAGAAATAGAAAAAAAACTTTAGCAGGCTTGGGAATTTACTATTTATTTATGACACATATTATACACATAGGCTGTGTCCAGACAAGTACAGACATTTGTTTCCCCGGGGACAAGTAGCAGTGGTACACTTTGTGCCACTGCTACTTCTCCCTGGTGAACTCCCAAGCCATGCACGCTCTGGTGTGGCAGGTTGCACCAGGTGAGGTAGGGGAGGCTGAGGCCAGCAACTTTTCTGGCTCTAGCAGCCTTACTTGTGGTCTTGGGTGCCTCAGGGAACTGCATCCATAGTGCTTCTACAGCTGGGAGCCTGACCAGCAGCCAGCGGGTAGCTTGGACCAGCCAGGCTCCAATTTTGGGTGGAACATGCGAGCCACCCCACTTTTTTATTACATGGGGTTTTTTTGTTTTTGTTTTTTTTTTTTAACCTTGGGATTTCCCATGAACAAAACCTGCCCCCTGCACTGCAAGGTAGCAGCATGGGGAATACTTGTATGTGTGGTGTATGGCACCACAGATGGGCACAGAAAGCAGTCTATAACCATGACCAAATACAAGTGAATGGCTGCAGACAGCTTAAAAAATGGCCGAGTGGGTGAAAATCTGGCCCCTCATTGCATGTGGTATCAGATAAAGATGTTTTAAAATGTAGCATCTTTTGTAACTTGTGTCTGTGGAGCTCCCAGCCTGTCTCTATTTTCAGAATGGGACGGGGGAAAGGGAGCAGAGGGAGTTCAGTCCAGGTTTTATTTTCAGCCACCTCTATAGGGTGTGGTGGGTATATTGGAGCCCTCCAAAGTGGTGGGCCCACCAACAACCCCATTCAACAACCCCACCCTTTAGCACCATCTGGGGAGCCCCAAGAACAAATGCCCTCCATCCGTTTCCCCTCTCCCTTTTTGAGAACAGCAAGCCCTGGCAGAGAGCGGTAACCATTGCTTTGAGAACCTGCTTGCAGGCTCCCATCCTGCAGCTAGATTCCCCTCCTCCCTGAAACCAACAGTGAGCTTAGGTTTGGTTTGGGGTAATGCTGTAACTCAGAATGCTTTGCAGAAATAGTTCTGTGTTACAGCTGGGAAGCTGCACTTCTGTCTGCACCCAATATTGTGAATTAAACTAGCTCCCCTTAGCCATATGAGAATAAAGTGGAAACACAAATGTATGAAGAGACCTTTGTACCCTTAACTCCATTTAAACCTTCAAAATAGGATGAAAGTGGTGTACAGAGGTGCTCTTCATGCTAAATGAATAAAAGTGGTTGTAAGCTTGTTCTGAGGTTTGAGGGAGTATTCTCAGCCACCCAGCATTTTGTGTGCTGTCCCTCTTGGTGTTCAGGGTGCTTGAGCCTGTGTGCTCTAAGAGGCCAAAGGTGCAACACAAAAAGAATTACTTAAATTCATGTTCAGTGGCAAAAGCTCAGACAGCTTAATTGTCTCTAAAAACAGGATACTGTCTGGTCTGCTTAACAATCAGCCCAGTTCAGAAAAACTGCCCAGGATGGCGGTAGCAACTTGTTATGTGGAGCCACACTCCCCAAGGTCATTAGAAACCACTGGCCTTGCTGTCCCCATATTTATATCCTCACCCTGCATCAGTTCTTATCTTTTCTCTGTCTTCCATGTGCTATATGACGTGTTTGCACACCGGCAGCTCACCTCTCTTATCTCCACTAGTGAGAGCATACTCTTTACTTCTCAAGTTGTTCAGTTCATTTACTGCTTTTTGCTATTCTCTTCTTTAAGTCAGTGTTTCTTGCTCATTCATGTGTTTTTTATTTACTGCCTTTCTTATCAGGTCATTCAGCGTTCAGTGAAGCTCTTCCCAAGCCCCTTTTTAGTACCTAAGCTTGACTGTAGCTTAGCATAACTGTGGCTTAGCATAACCAGAATTCCTAAGTAAGTAGACCCAGAGGCATAGCAAGCTCTTTTGATGCCCTGGAGTTTTAGCTGCCACAGCTGGGCTCTCTGCACTTTGTTGGTGGCTACTACTGCTGCAGCTGCTGGTATGGCAGCATGGGCTCAGGCTACTGTGGCTGAGGAACAGGGGCATACCAGCTGCAGTGCCCCCACACCTTTGGCTCCCCAAGGGCCATCAATCTGTCACCCACTCTAAACTGGCCCCCTGTAAATCAGCACCCACCTTAGATAAGCTAATGGATGAAGCTATAAATAATCGTAATGGCTCTGATTATTGGCTGACAGCTGGCTGTACTGGAAAACCAAAAAATGAAAGTGGGTCTATCTGAAACAAAATTTTTTAGGGTTGTTTTTTTTTTTTCAATGAAGTAGGGGGAAAAAAGCTCAAGTGGAACATAATAGCGAAGGGCAGTTTTAACTCTTAAACTAATCCCTTGTATTTCATTTAAAACTGAGTTTGGCAACATTTGGGGGCAGACTGCTAAAAATTCCCACAACCTGGACTTGTAAGATGTTGGCATGCCAGGGGCGGATGGCAGGGGAGCTGCAAGTGGCAGCACAGCCCCGGCCTCTTCCCTGCCATCTGCTCCAAGGCACACATGCCAAGCAAAATGCCTTTGCATGCCACACTCTGGCACCTACTTTAAAAGAAACTAAATTTCAATTTAATAATGAGAGATCATTCTGAAATGAAATGTCAAAACACTTTGATTAGAAAGTATCAAAATATTTCCAATTTTTCCCATTTTTTAATCCAAACTGTTCATCAGATTGAACCTGAGTTCATAAATAACTTCAGTTGACCTAAGCTATTTATATGAAATGTTTTGTTCAGCCCTCGTTGTAACTTTCCTGTGGAGGAATAGCTACTGTCTTTCCTGTGTTCTTCCGGCTCTGATTAGTAAGTAGACATAATAATATGAGAAGTGCAACAAACACAGCATTGTACCTCGAATTGCTCCCCAGTCTCAAGTAGATTATAGCCTAACATCGTATTATTGTTCCCTCAGCCAGGCTACCATTTCTGCAAAAACAGTACAAAGTAACAGCACCAGTGCTGGGCTAAATTAACATCAATTAGCATGTAAATTGCATTTTTAATGAGTATATTAATAGGTGCATGCAATTTATATATCTCTCTCCCCACCACTTCAGACTTTACTTGGTGTTAGAGATGTATCAGACAGGCAATATCAATCTGACTAATCTCAGACATAAAGTGACTCTTAGCTTGCCCGTATTTAGCTGGCATTCACTGATTAAAGGATAATTCATATAGGATTTCTTTAAATTTATGGCACAGTTTGACATACATTTTATAGTGTACATTTGATTTTATTGCTGCATTCTGAGGGCCAAACCCTGACCTGATTTACAACTTCTTCCCAATGTCCTAGAATGGGTTGCACTTTTTAAGACAGGGCAGATTTGGCCCTGTATTTCATTATATATGCCTTATGCATGTATGTATACACTGCAGTAAGTCACTGTCTATTATGAGACATCTCTTGCTTCCTTTCATGTGTAGTGTTATATATCAAACTGCTGCTCTTGAAAGGCAGTAAATATGACACAAGCAAATGGTCACTAGAACTAAGCAATGATGTAGTTAACTAACATCACAGATCTCATCCCAAAACTTTTCTGTGATTAAAATTCAGGAGGCATAATTTACATGAAATTTATGTTCCCTAAAATGATTTTGTAATATCACTATGATGTTATGAATACTTAACTCCATTTATGGCATTTCTTATTCTAATTTTACTTAATGGAAACGGAAGTTTTTTGTGAGTTTCTTGACAAGTTAGAAGATATTTAGCTAGAGTAAGTGAGTAGCAAATGATGCAAGGATGATATTAAGAACGCTACTCATGAAGTTAGGTGTTACTTAACGTGAGTAAGAATGTCAGAATTGGACACATACAGACTATCCCTATGGTACTATGCTGAACTGTATTTTCTCTAAACAACAATTCTGTGTGTAGTGTTTAATATATTGGAAGGAAATATTATGGAAGCTGCTATAAATATTCAGTTTAAAATATAAGGCACTACAGGAATTATAAAAAATGTATATTTTAAACACAGTTAGAAAGAATCCTCTAAATATCAATGAATTCAAAACACCCCTAATTAAAATGATATTGAAGTAGATATAATCATGAATGATGTGCTGCCGCAGTTGCAATTATGTGATAATTTCATTTCTTTCTGATATCTGACTTCAGAGATGTAATGCAATTCTTTATATATTCTGTGCCCATGCACTGTCTTGAGGTTTATTATTTATACAATAGATGAGACTTCCTGAGGTTTTTTCCTCTTGAATAACATACTACTATGGCAAACTGTCTCATCAAGGTTAACCATTCTTCTTGCCTACTACCTTCAAAAATTACATCCTCAAGAGGAATTGTACAACTAACTTGGATATTGTGTGCAAATTTAATTAACTAAATGTCAGAGTCCACTGTTGTTACAGATGACATAAAGGAAAAAAAGAGAGAGGGCATAACCTTGAGATACCTGTTACTGCTGCCGAATGTTTTAAAGGCTTATTCACCTGGGTATAAGGCTCCCAGTGTATGGCAAAATTAATATGTGTGTGTGTGTGTGTGTGTGTGTGTGTGTGTGTGTGTGTGTGTGTAAGTCCCATAAAAGAATGCTCCAAGATATTTTTTCTTGTGTTTAAAGAAATAAAATATGAAGGGCTCTATTCTGGCAAGTGTTTTACCCACACATTTATCAGATGATAATGCTTTGACCCAATGCCACTCTCTAATTGCAACCACTGCAGGACACCTACACTTTGCCCAGCAGAGGATCACTTTGGCCATTTGCCAGAACCTTGAGCCAGTCCCTCATTTGCATCCAGGCAGTTTGTAGCTGTCTCCTTATGTATAATGGAGGGGCTGCCTGGAGTCTATAAATCCAAGCACATCGTGCTTGCAAGGCTGACCATGATGACTGTGGGAGCTTTTGTGTCAAGTCCAGTCCCTGTTGGTGTTGTAAAAATGTTGCAGTTTATCCAGGATTTGGCAATTCCAGCTGGCTGACGAAAGAAACCACCACTGCTAAACTAGTGCAATTAGGCAGACTGAGTTAATGTGCACCTTCAGGATTGCCCTTTCATTTGGCTTGCCATTATACCATCTTAGGGAAATCCTAGGAAAGAACTTCAGAGAACTTCCTTTCTCTAGCCTTGCTTTAGTTTATAGAGGGGAGTTAATTTACTACCGGCCTTTAAAGGAAGCATCTTACTACCCAACTCAGGCTAACTCTGCTTTGGTGCCTCCCTGCCCTCCCTTGCACATAAAGAATTACCAGATGTTTAGCACCACTTGCCTTCACAATCAAACAAGCCCCCATGTAGCTCCTTAAAGGACAGGGGTCTTTCTCCTGTGTGGCAACAGCACAGTTTAGCCCTAAATAAAATGTAGAACCATACATAAAATCAAGTATGAACAGGGTTCAAATTACACTTCAACTCTTGGGGGCAGGGGGTGGTCTGTGATGGTGGCAGCCAGAAAGAGTCACTGCCGCTGCCTGGGTTGCTTAGAAAGGCACGGGGCAGGCTAGGAGCTGACCTGCCCAAGGTGGGGTTCTTGTCTCTTCTGGGGGGAGGGGCTCAGGTCCTCCCCTCCGAGCTCCCCCATAATTCAAACCCTGAATACGAACACTCACTGCATCAGCATCAAGCAGTGTGCCTTAAAAGAAATACATATGTCAATACAGAATCTCATACTGTACCCATAGCCATGTAAGCACTGGTCAGAATACTAGGTAATGTGGGGAAGAAAAAGCCAGGGAAGGATTAAAGAGTTAATTAAACTTCATAAAGGAAGCTGCAAATGTATATGGAGCCACAGAAAGTAACAAGCCACTGCCACCCTTAACCAAGGCCTCAAACAGAAAATGAATTAAATGAGCAAGCTGAAGTTTAAGTAGATGGTGTGATACTGAATGCAGAGGCCTATAAGAATGATTCCACCCAGTAAAAAACATATGAATGCTTATAAATAACATATATATCACTCACATACTATGGGCTATCATAAATACGTGGGAAACATCCCCTTCAGATTATTAATTACTGAAACTGGAGCATAAACTTAAAATGCTTTAAAGAAACTAACAGGGTTGCTGAAATATTTATAGTAGAATATAATGAACAATAGCAGCATGATAAAAGTGATGAAGACTTGAACAACAAATCCCTATATTTGATATTCCAGTAAGATGAAATCAGTGGCATTTTTTTTTATTATTATTTACTAAGAAGTATACCAGGCTATCTCTAAAGATTTATGGAGAATACACTTGTGCCTGGGGAAAAAATGGTCTTCAGACTTCTCCATACAACCTCACAATGGGAGAAATTTTCCCATAACCTCAGCACTGTGGAGAACCATCAGTTCCAGATATTCTTTCTGCACCTATATTTGGAGAGAAATGAACGAAAATAATGGGCACAAGAGTAATTATTAACTGATTCACCTTCCTCAGAGCGCATCAAGGCCATCGGAGATGTCCGTCTTCTTAAACTTTATATGTAATCATGAGTGACTGGTGCCTCCCAAGACTGGAGGGGGCACCATTTGCAGTCAGTGGTGAGTGAGGACCACCTGCAGACACCGCCAGTGATGTCGGTGGCAGGGGGGGTGGCAGGAGGAGGTGGCTAACAGCTAGTGGGGGGTGCCTGCAGGTTGGGGGCTGGTGGTGAGTGGTGACCACCCGCAAAGGCCAGCAGCAGCTTCTGCAATGGCCAATCTCAGGGGGGACACATGCCCCTCCACCATGCCTGTCCACACGTTGCTTATGTATTCAATGTAAGTACTGCAATAAAGAAAAAAGTTATTTAAGTCAGAAATTACATGTTTCAAGAAAACTCAGGGCCAGATATTTGTAACACTGGCTTGCATCAACTAAGGATATGCCACTTCTTTCAGAACTGATCTTGAGGAATGATAGTTATGCAGTTTTGTAAAATCAATACAATATGTGTTTCAGATTATGATGATGATAATTTAGAATGATAAAACTTCTTCTTTGGGATGTCCTTAAATCTCTTTGCAAATTATAAGGGGAGGGGGGAGGGAGAGGGAGGTGGAATGGTTGTTACTCTTCAGGAAACCACTTGTTTACCCTTTGCCCTTGAGCATTTAGTACAGCTGTCAAGAAATAAACGTTCACTACCCATAACAGGTTACATTGTGCTGTTGGTGCTTGGGCAGTATTCATCCTGCTTTAAATGGGGGTATGTATCCAGAGTGAACATTAGATACAAGGGGGATAATTTGCAAGGTGGGCAAGAAGAGATAAGGAAGAGACCAGGGCTCTGTTCCCTGTTAACTCAGTGGCATCTGGCAACAGTCTCAGTGGGAGCCATTTTTATCAAACATGTAATGCTGGGAGTTGAAACATTTCCAAGTCCCTGTTTGGGGGGCACTTTGTTTACATTTGCACTGTGCTGTCAGAGTGCTTCAAAGTGCTGGGCCACCGCAGCTGTTCCACTCCTGTGTCTTCTGCAGCTAATGGCGTAATGTTCCAAGTGAGACTGGAGTAAGGCTCCTAATGAGAGAAGGATCAACTATGTTGCTGTCTAGAAACATAAGTGAGGTGAAGAAAAGTGAAGCGAGTCAGCAGTAGAAGTCTAAACAGAAGCCAGAACTCATGATCTGTCTTTTGAGAACTGCATCAAAGCACGTATTATATGGTATATTATTATGTAGTATACATTATACTCATGATTACACACATACATGTTGCATGTAGGCCCTAAAATGTAAAAGACAATACAGAATTGATCTGCAGTTGTGGGTAGATCCTGACAGGTATTCATGTACTGTTAGGAAATATGTTACAGCTTCTCTTATTGGCTTAAATAGAAAAGTAATTCTTAAAACAAAGGGAAATGTGCCCAGTGAATTTAATGGTATGGAAAAATATGTTTGCATTCATCTTCCATTCACTTCCATGAGTCCAGGAAAGAAGGTAGAGCAATCCTGCTTCCTTCATGGGGCCATGTATATCGGTGACATCATTCACCAGCTGAAGAGTATTTGAGCAAAAGTAAAGGATTTATAAGCAAAAGCTCTTTTTACTGTAGAGTGAAAATGTTTGAAATCCCAAAATTGTAAAACTAAAAGAACAGGTTGAGAAAATCAGATAAATTATTTATCTAGAGGCATTCTATGGATTCATGTTTTAACTCTATTAATATTGTTAGTATGCCCACAAATAACTAGCAAAGAACAATATATATCTTTCCAGGCATATCATTTCAAGTCTTGGAAATTAGCCTTGCAACAAGATGTCCCAATATTTGAGGGACTGTTGCATGTGTGCGAATGTGTAAATGTATGTACACAGACCCTCAAAATCAATTGTACTACCCACTCTTGTAGATCAGTTCCCATCAGATTGTCACAGGCAAATAGTTGCTCTCCAAAGAAAAGAAAAGAAAATCACTTAAGCGCTTATCTTGCATACAGACATTCAGGGAAGTTAGGGGGAGGGTAGATTGCATTAAAAATAGCCGTCTGATCTAAGGTAAGTCAGGATGAGGAAGGCTTATCAGGGGCATGGGGAGGACTGGGAGGGCAAACAGGCTCTGGAGGAGGAACTGGGAGGTCTGCAGAGGGATCAGGGGGACAGGTGATGTCCATGAGGGGATTGGGGGTCAGATGGGGTCTGGAAGGGAATGGCAGGATCAGGAGGGCTTGCAGTGTCCATGGGAGGGCTTGGGGAGTGAGGAAGCGCTCTCCCCATCTGCCAGGATCAGCAGCTATTTTTAGCACTCCAATCCCCTCCATTCCCAGAAAAAAGCTCCCCCCCGGTTAACCTGACCTCTCTGACAAACCCAACCCCCCATTCCTCTTGCCTCTCCCCCCTCCAGGACTTACTTCCCCAACTCTCAGGTTCTGCAAAAGTTAATAAAACTGACACTGGGAATGGCTTGCGGGACAGGGGTTTGATGGCTGGGGGGAGGGTGCCAGCTGGTCCATGGAGGTGGAGTGTCCATCTGGAGGTCGAGGGAGGGGCTAAAAATAGCCCAGCACCAGGGAGGGGATAGGAAAAGCATAGCCCCGGTCCTGGGGCCAGTGGTTGGGCTTTCTCAGCCCTGGGACTATGCTGGGAACAGTACAGAAGTTCAGTTAGATCAGTCTTGCCAGACCCAAACTAAGTTAGCATACCTCAAAGGTACACTTACCGTAGATTGGGCTGGCCATTTTTAGACCAGTCTAACTGCCCTGAACTTCTGTATAGTCCGCACATAGATCCACCTAATTAGTGTAAGATCTGCACCTGGGTGAACTAAGTTAGATCTGATGGGCATTTTTAATGTGATCTAACCTCCCAAAAAGTCTGTACACAGTCTTGGAGCTGGAACAGTCTCCTCGGCCTTATTGGTAATAGTTATGTCAAATTATTTTGTAACAAGTGGAGCTCTTGTATATCTATTATTTACCATTTCGGTGATTAAAAAAACAAACAAACAGGGATTTTCGAATTTATGCCAGTGAACTGAAGGAGAGCGTGAAAGAGACAGCATCCTGAGGAATATATACTATTGTGATGGTTCCTAGATTCTGCTGCCAGTTTGTATCCTATTTGGTCGGTTTCTGCCACAGCTCGTACTCCAGTTTTGACAATTTGTAGCCTTTTCTAGGTATACCATTTAGCCAGTTGTTTTGTTTTAGTTTTACTTCTGGTCATTTTTCTGAAACTTCTGCTGACCATCTTATGGTTGCTTTTCTTGAAAAGTTTTCCTTGTCCCAGAACCCTTTTACGTTAAAGACCTCTGTCATCTGATGACTTTTGTTTACAAGGAGTTCTCAAATGGATGGTATTGGCTTCGTTGAATGAAAGTTAGAGATATGAAATCTAAGTTAGGATTTCAGACAATCACTTAGTTCATCTTCTAGTCCACACTACTCTATTACTAATATAAAGAATAGTATTAGATCTAACAGAGACTATAGGTATGTACATACCTTCAGGAAACAGATTCCTTTCATCCTCAATTAGCCAGAAGAATGTCCTTCTTCCTAGTTAATTAAAATCTTAATGGGTTTTCTTGGAGATGGAAAAAACCAAGGGGATGACATTATTCTGTAGTCCCATTTCTTTCTAATTCTTCATAGTTTTGTGCCTTGCACTTAAAGCTTTCAGTGGTGTGGATCCCAATTGTAACTATATGTTCCATAAAAAAAAAAAAAAAAAAGACAACATAGTATGGTAAATATAGACCCCCTAGAATTCAAGAAGCTGCTGGGTGAGCGATTAAAGCATGACTCCTTGTGTTACGCAAATGCACTCCCTACGTGTGCAGGTAGATTGACTCTACTAGGCACTTCATGACTCTTTTGTTTTCAACCTCTCGGAGCTTTACAGACTTCTGGCTGGCAGAACCGTTATTGTCAGGGTCACTTTTTTTCCTTTTGTACTATTTATATAGAAGAGCTAACGCTCCCTTCTAGTGAACTGAATTGCCCTTCCACATTGCCTCATTTCTGCGCATTTATACTTCTACTGAAGTTTTCAGGCTTTGGTAATTGTTTCTATTTTCATGCACTCTGTTGTTTGTACAATTTGCATAATAACATCTTTTCCTTCCTATCCAACAGTAGCATCTGTTGGGTTTGGGGATGGCCAAAAAAAGACAATTTTTTTTTCCACTGCCAGAATATTAATATTCCGTGTGGTGAACAGCCTATCACAAAACACTTTTTTTTCTTCTTTAGATCATGTAATTGTCATAAGAAGGCAATGTTCTGTGTTTAAACACATTTATCTCCCAAGTTACCATCCCTTCCCTGTTCCAATATTTTTATTATATTGGCTAACTAAAAGCTATGGTTTTTTACAGATCTTCCAGAGCTGCTGACAGAGCTAATTGCTAAATTGCCAATGATCTGTGCTCTGGGTAACTTTATTATCCACCTTGATGTCACCTCCAATCCTTTTACACAGAAGCTTATAATGTTTTAACATTCATTAAATTTGACCAAACAAATTAACCATCATACTACACACACACAAAAAGATCAAGATTTAGTAATTTGATTATGTCTTTTACCTGGATAATTTCAAGCCACTCTATCGATTTTCAAAGGTTATTCACTTGCTCTATTTCATTCCACTTTCCTTTCCCCAATCTGTTTGCTTTTTAGTAAGTCATTGTTCTCATCACCTTTTGGTCCATAGTAGGTTGAAAAAGCTCATTACTTCACTAGAACTCTTGGGAATAATACACTGTGCACTAATGGTGCCAATGAACTGTGTAATGTAGTGGTTCTGAATCATCATGGATACTCACCTGCATGTGCACTCATGAAATTATTCCAGTGCATAGAAGGATTTGATAAATTGAAGCACTCTTGAAGGCCACTTGGGTTCCTAGTTGCTATTATCATGTGAGCAAAGCAAGTCAGTAATAAAGAAAAATATAGAAACATGACATGCCAAAATAACTAGGGTCCTCATGGCTAATTAATTAGCTCATGTGGAGGGGAGAAGTTGGGGATTCATATGGCTGACTCAGCATTAAACTGGTGGGGGTTTTTCCTCCTAAGGATAGGTCACATTTCTATTTTCCCCCTCTGTAAAGTTCCCTTTGTTGTTGTTGTTGTTTTTATATATATATCTCTACAGCTCTTATTGAGATTGTTATGTCTTTGTGTTACTCAATGCTATAGCTACCTTTATCAAGCTGGCAGTCTACAGGAGCCCTGTGATATTTTTTATGAAATGGTTTCTTTGATGGATTGTACCCACATGACTCCAGAAAAAGCAACAGCTAGGAGGAGCAGGTGGTACCATGCACTTTCACCCAGGTTGGTTTGATGGATGAGAAAATTTGGAAGAGCCTGTGAGAGTGTGAAGTTTCAGCTCAGTTTGCAAAAGCAACTAGATGCTGAATTTCCACTCTTGTTGTGCTGTAAGATTGTGCTAGTTGTTGTGATTCTGAACTCCAGGACTAATTAATAAGTTAGCCATTGCTAGATCTCTCTCTTACTCATTCATATGCATATGTATGTATGTATATATATATATACAAAAACATCCCAGATGATCCCAGACGAGGAGTCCATCTACTATATTAGGCCTCATCTATATTTTACCTTTAAGGCATGATTATCCAGTTTCATTGTGCCTTAAATGGTCACTTGGCCATACATTCAATCAATTAATGGCATGATAAAAGAGGAATAAGCTACAAAGTTATTCCTCAAAATATGTGGAATAATTTTGTAGTTGCTTCCTATCACATCATTAATTGAATGTGTGGCCAGGGCTTGCAGCCATAGGAAGCTCCGTGTGGCTAGGAAACATGTAATCTCCCAGCCACATGGAGCTCCACTTACCCCTACAGCTGGGAGCCACATAAGCAGAAGGAGTTCCCAGCTGTGGGAGCTTGCTTCTAGCCACTGCAGGGGCAACCCAGGATTGGGCTCCCCCTGCACCAGCAATAAGGTGTGATGGTTTAAGGTGTGATTCACAATATCACAATCATGTCTCCTGCCATGCGCACGTGGCATGGCAGGAAATGCAGTTGTGTGGATTATGCATTAGATCCCTTCATGCTTTTACGTGCATGTGTAGAGGGTCCCTTATTCTACTTCCATCTGATAATGGCCATTACCAGATGCTTCAGAAGAAGGTGCAAGGACCCTCAGAAAACTGTCACGAAACAATTTTTTTCCAGGGCAGGTTTATTTCTAACCCCTGTGGTATGAGTGGTTATGTGTTTAATCCTTGCTAAAATTACTCCAGACATGTTTGTTGTCTGTGTAGGCATCCAGTATTTGTATAGACTCATGCTAGACTCAGTGGTAGCAGTTAGTTTAATAGGTTATTTATGCATCATATAAAAAAGTATTTTCTTTTACCATTTTCGAAATTAGTTGTTGTTCACTTTCCTTGTACCTTGTCTTGTTCTTGTGTTCTGAGACTGTGTGAACAAAAATTCTCAATCTAGTTCTTTAGACAGTTCTTATTTTGCATTCTCTAATCATGGCCCTTTTTCATCATCTCTACAAAGTACACCATCTTCCATCCTTTCAATATCTGATCCTGTTTATCTGTCATCTGGATCAGAGATGTCAAATATACAGCCCATGGGCTGGATCCAGCCTGTGAAGCCCTACGATCTAACCTGTAAGCTTTGGACCCACCCCATGGATCACGTGCACCCTGCAGAGCCAGTCTTGTGTTGCATGCTGGATCCAGCACCACAAGCACTACACAGCACAGTGGGTTAGTCCACAGATGCCTGCACCGAGACAGCTCTGAGTGCCTGCTGCACAGCTGGTCCAGACTGAGCTGCACCAGAGCCAGCACACAGGGCCAGTTTAGCCAGGTGCTGCATTCTGCCCATTGCTGATCCCTGTGTCGTATGCAATGCGCATGACTGGTCCAGCCCCACACATCATTTGCAGCACACACTGGCAGGAGGCATGTGCTGCATGTGGTACCCTGCAGGCTGCTGGCTCATGGATAGTCAGGGACCCAATCTGAACAGACCCCAAAGCCAGGGTGCAGAGCCGGTCCAGTTACAGCACTGAATACAGCTTGCACCCCAGACCCTCTGTGCTGCATGCAGCACCCATGGTACCAAGTAAAGCATGTGCACTGCAAGCAGCACAAGGCCTACAGTAGGCCCCATGCATGCTATGTGGCATGCTGGGTTGGACTGGCCACACATGGTTCATGCAGCATAGGGGGCCAGCATAGAGCATGGGCTGCATGTGGTGCCCTGCCAGATTGCTTCTACATAGACAGGCCCAGGGACCCTCATCTGGCCCATGGAGCTCGATGAGTTTAACACCCCTGATCTAGCCAGATTCCTTGCTTTCTTTTTCCACTTAAGTATAATGTCTTCTGTAGCCTTCCCCTGCAACTCAGTCTTGTGCCAAGCCATATTGGTGTATGTAGGATAAAGGGCCACGCTGGCCAGGACAAGTCATTGTATTTATCTCTGAAGAAGTTGTGGCTGTGTTGTCCTGGAACAAAAATATCTCAGGATTTGCATGTACACACATCACCACATCTAATCAAGGTATAGTGAGCACCTGCATGCATTGCCACTTCTCTGCCACTGATTTAATGATGCAGTCCTGGAAGAATGGTTCAGACACACTTTGCGGTACTAAACTGTTAGCACTTCTTATCCTGTGAACCTTTTTAGGATTTTTCCTGGAACAACAAACATGGACACCTGAATGATTACAGTTTGTCCTGGGATAAAATAGTTTATCCTAAGACAAATGCAACATCAATTTGTAGCCACTATGATTTCAGATATATTGGCAATAACTAAACTCTCATACTAAATTTAGAGCCTGATCCAAAGCCCAGTGAGGTCAGTGTAGAGACTTGGACTGAATGTATTGGGCTTTTGATAATGCCTCTATTCAGACACCTACCTACCTACAAATGGTGTAAATCTGGAAAAGAGAACCTGGGATGAGACAGAAATGACATAGGTTAGTCATAAATAGAAAGACTGGAGAAACTTTGAGGTTTCCAGATCTTTGATGCTCTCTCTTTTCTTTATAGCCATCTAATATCTCATGGCTTAGCTTTGTACCAGCAATTGCTATGGGCCAAGATATCTCTGTGGTGAATGAAATTCTTCCATAAGGCTAGGGACAGAAGTTACACATAAACCAGTTGAAGTGATCAGAAACTGGTTTAAACCTGTAACAGAACAGAAGTTCAGTGCACATAAACCGGTATCAAAATGTCCTAAACCCCTTTGAGATAAACCTAGTTGAATGTAGTATTGGATTTAAGTGATTGAACTCACTCAGTTTATGGAACTTCTGCCCTGGACCCCTTTCTGGTTGATGTTAGCCCAGAGTCCCCCAGCATCCCAGCATGCTCTCTGGACTGTGCTCTGTGCTCCAGGAGAGCAAGGCTGGCTTCACCCTTCTGCTCCCTAGCTGGACCAGGGGCTGGGGTGTGGCCAGACACCCCCTTGCAAGGTCAAGGGGCAAGGAAGAGGTCTAATCCTCCTGCTTCCCCTGTCCCACCAGCATGGACCCAAACTGGGGTCTGACAGGCAGGGGCACAGTAGCCCATGCCAGATATTTCTCTGGTCTCTGCTCCAGTGGCAGGGGTGTAGGGAGGGGTTTAGGGAGGGGGTTTAATCCCCACTGGCATGGACCCAAGCTGGGGTCTGCCTGGCACTGCCCACTCACTACTGCATTGGCCGCAGTGGTGGCATAGCCAGATACTGGTCAGCATGGCCTCCTGAGGGGAAGAGGCAAGGAGCAGGGTTTCCCCCTCTGCCTCTCGGGGCAGAGGGCAGGAAGGGGGGGAATAAACCACCTTCCTGCCCCCATTGCCTCTGAGGGACATGTCATCCAGCATTTGGCTGCAACCCAACCCCTGCAGCAGGGAGTGCCAAGCAAACCCTGGCTCAGGTCCATGCTGGTGGAACAGGGAAGAGGGAATTAAACCACCTCCCTGGCCAGTTCACTTGAGGCTACTTGCAGGGCTGGGCACGCTCCTGCCCCCACTCCCTGCCCCAGCACATCTTTCTTGCAGCCAAAGGCATGCTCTGGTATCCCCAGCTTCTGGCCTGAGCCACTGAAGGCATGTGCCTGCATTTCCAGAGTCAAAAGTGAATGTCTGTTCACTTGAAAATTGATTCAATCTAGGCGGGTTAGACTAGCCTGCAAAGTTAGGTATACCGGCTCTGACTTTTTGAATTTCTGTCCCTAGCCTAAATGGTAAGTGTTTGGTACTTCAGAATTCAGTCTGAACATTTTGTTTGAAAGGATTTCAATTTCTCTGCAGTAAAGGTCGCAAATAGCATGAGTAATAAGACATACTTGAATTTATTCTTGTTTAATAAAATTTTACCTAGAAAGAGTAAATGATCATTTGCAACCTCTATCTTTGAATACATCTCTTTTTTACTCACATATCCATCCTGAGTCATACATAGTATGATTTACATTTTAGACAAATATTGTATGGAAATGAGTGATCCAGATATTGTCCTACGTTCACTATTAGAGGAAAATTTACCACGTTTTATGGCTGGCTGCATTAATTATTTTCTAGGCTCTAAAGTAAACAGTTCCTGTCGTCACAATATTTTATAACCCAGAATGTTATTGTATAGAGACACTTGTCCCACTTTTAGATTTTTTTCTGGGAAATGATAGTACTTATCTTCTACTTACACTATAATCCTCAGGCCAACTCTTCTCAGATGTAAACTCAGTGAACTCAATACAGTGAATTTGACCACTGATATGCAGCAAACATTTGTTTCTAGGTGCATGGCTTGTAACTTTTCCTCAGGTAGAACTACAGTAACCTTGTTGATCGGTTTAAAATGTTTAGACTGCACTAATTGTAACCTGAAAAATGTGTAGGATTTTTTCCCCCATGTCTATCATGGCAAAATGGTAGAAACAGATAGGAAAAAGAAAAAAAAACAGGTTTTCCATTACAGGACTTATGGCTTTGGGACTGCAAGGTGCACCAAGAGATAAGGATTCAGAATTAAAAAAGAGCATGATAAGACTCTCAGAGACCATTTCGCTTTCTGAAACTACCTGTTCTAGAAGACTTTTCTGGGTGTGCATTTTATTTTTTATCGGAGCGCTACGGTCAGTGAAACAGTAGCAATTGGCAACTGCAAGTAGACTGGAACCAGCAAATAATACAGCTGAAAAAAAACCTGCTTACCAGTGAGTCAAAATCCAGTGAACAAAGTGTTTATAAGTACTTTTAAAAAGTGTGGACTATGAGATGTTTACAAAGAGAGAGGGAGGAGGGAGAAAGAGTTTTTAAACTGCAAGGAGATCAAAGGTGTTTAAGGGTTTGATAAACATTACAGAACTTTAGCTGTGCACAAATACACATGTGTACTAAGGGTAGGGTAATGTTACTACAATGCACCGTTATGTTAAATGTTTAAATATGGTTCAGGATCTGAATTTACAAGCTGTGTCTACAATCTAGTCTGTTTCCCACACATTTGCAGGAGCAAATAAAGATGTGATTTGAGAGACATAATGACAATATTGTGCCTATAATGCATTTGCCCAAAGGTGCACTTGTGCATATGTTTCTATTCAATTTTGTTCTCTATTGCACATTTCCCTCAATTTAATTATTCCATTGATTGTAATTAAGCTCCCTCTAAGCTTGTGAGAGTGGAGTGCATTTTCAAATAAATATGAGAGAGCTGACTTGCCTCAGAAGCTTTTCTAAATTCGCATGGCTCCATAAAAGGCCTAACAGGCACTTTATCTGAGCACACAGATGCATTTTATGTAAGAGGTTTTCTGTGCCTTTATCCATTTGAAAATGAGGGAGAGAGAAACCATTGAATCTCAAAACACAAAAACTAAACAAGCAAAAATTTGCTTCTCCTCTTGTTGTTGTCATTATTTGTACTGCTTTGGCAGATGCTAACAGAGATAGTTGTTCCTTTGTGCTAGGTGCTGTACAAAGAACAAAAAAGGAACAGTCTCAGAGCGCTCATAATTCTAGGTTTATAACAAGATACAACAGATGGCTGGAAGGGACAAGTAGAGGACAAGATAATGAGATAATAGATAGTAACTAGATGCAATTTCATGTCTCAGCAGTAGTCTCAATTTGCCACTTGCTTTTCCATCCTGACCTTTGAACCTCAGATTTCAGAATACCCAGGACTTTACAGAAGTTCTCAAGAATCATAAAATATCCAATGAGATTCATTTGTCTGAAATAGAAAATAGCAGTAGATAGCTAAATTTCTGTCTCTGCCCTCGACCACAACAAAGCCACCTGCCATTCCATGAACATGAACTGCTGTGAAGTTATTATTGATGAGATGAAGTGAACATATCAATTCTTCATGTTCTTTGGAGGGAATTTATACTGAAAGGTTAATATGAAGTTCATCTCTGTGACACCCCCAACTGGCATTGCGAGTGTGTACCTGCTCCAAGGTTCGGGCCTCCAACTCACCTGCCGCAACTTGATGGAATTGTAAAAGGATGGGGTTCAGTGGTGTTCCCTCCCTGACCTGAAGACGGGATACTCGCAGGTCTGCCATGGTCATTCTCGGGGCTCTGCTTCCCCTACACCCCATCCACTCACCAGCTGTGTGTATCTTCATGTTGCCACACCAAATCTGGGCTGTGACTCATCCCTTGCTCTGAGGGGCCTCCACCTCATCTGTGGATAGGGTGCAGGCTTAGGAGTTCAGTCTGTCCACCCCTCTTCCCCTTGGATCCACCCTTGATCCCTATGCTGACCCTGAGGCCTAAGATGCAGGCATCAGGGCCGGGATAAATAAGACCGGTTGTTTCCCTCAGGGCAGGGAGAACTGCCAACCATGAGCCTCTCTTACTCTAGTACCGGAGTTTGCGAGGTCCCAACCGGGTACCAGCTCCTGCCCTCACCCCTGCAGGCCATGGTCATGGGGCCCATTTGTCCTGGCGTGCCGAGGCTCAGTGTTCCTGGCATCTTGCCAACTGGCTTCGCCCCACAACCCAGCTTCCGGTGGGGTTTTCAAACCTCCTGTGGTGGGGGCCCCAGCCGACATCATCAGCTGGCCGCAACCCAGCTAAATCGACAGCCACTTGAAGAGCCGGCACAACGCTGACTCACGCAGCTCTTTCTCCACCCCAGCCTGCCTTGTAGGTAAGTGTTCTGTGGCACTGGTGTCCCTGTTCCCCTCTTTGGGAGCATCAGGGTCTGCCCCCAGTGCTTCTGATCCCCATAGGTGTACTCTACCACCACAATCTCCCATTTGTTTGTTTTAATAGCAGTCAAGAAGAGTAGTGCACATGATTTTGTTTTCCACCCAGAAAACCCCGTAGGAGTAACTGTTTCCTCTACCTTACACAATGTTTAGTGGGATCAGTAGTTTAATAATAAATGCATCAAGTGTGTAGCCTTAAAGAGAACTCCATGAGCTGCAGCAAGTCATGTCTTGTTCTTCATATGTAAATATTCTTCACAGAGGCTAATATATTAATAGATACCCCACCCGCTCCAACACTACAAACCAAAACAGAGCCAAGAATAGCCAAGCAATGTAACTGTCAGTTGTTCTGGACAAAAGAGATGCCATTTCTGAAAACTGTAACCTACCCATGATCCCCATGCCTTCTACTATCTTTATTGTACTACCATTGGCTGAAACAGTTGCCTAGCAGTACCACTTTTCTAAAGTTGGGAGAAATAGAGTTTTGCATCATAATACAGATTTATTTAAGAAGGGGTGCCCTATTCAGATCAGAATCATAGAAAATTAGGTTTGGAAGTGACCTTAGATCCAACCCCCTGCTCAGAGCAGGCCCATCTCCAACTAAATCATTCCAGCCAGGGCTTTGTCAAGATAGGCCTTAAAAACCTCCAAGGATGGAGAGTCCACAACCACTCTAGGTAATCTGCTTCAGTACTTCACCACCCTCCTAGTGAGACAGTCTTTCCTAATATCCAACCTAAACCTCCCTTGCTGCAATTTGAGACTGTTGCTCCTTGTTCTAGCATCTGCCACCACTTAGAGCAGTCCAGCTCTATCATCTTTGGAGCCCCTGTTCAGGTAGTTTTTTCTAATTTTCTAATCCCCTCTCCACCTTCTCTTCTGTAAAATAAATAAACCCAGTTTCCCCAGCCTCTTCTCATAAGTCACATGCCCCAGCCCCTGAACCATTTCCACTGTCATACTGTCTCAAACTTGTCAACATCTTTTCTAAATAGGGGGTCCAAAACTGGACACAGTACTCCAGATGTGTCCTCACCAGTACAGAATAGAGTAAAATATGTACTTCCCTTGATCTGCTGGCAATGCTCCTATGCAATGCAGCCCAGGATGCTGTTAGCCTTCATGGCAATGAGGGCACACTGCTGACTCATATACATCTTATTGTT
The DNA here is from genome assembly GCA_030014935.1 of Caiman crocodilus. NCBI lineage: Eukaryota > Metazoa > Chordata > Crocodylia > Alligatoridae > Caiman > Caiman crocodilus. The sequence continues at coordinate 244,190,201 of JAGPOW010000261.1, forward strand.
CACTGTAACCCCCAAATCATATTCTGCAGAGCTGCTGCTTAGCCAGTCACTTCCCAGGCTGTAGCAGTGAATGGGATTGCTCTGTCCTAAGTGCAGGACTTTGCACTTGTCCTTGTTGAACCTCAAGAGATCTCTTTTGGCCCAATCCTCCAATTTGTTTAAGTCACTCTGAATCCTAGACCTATCCTCTCTGGTGTATCGAATACATCCCCTAGCTTGGTGTCATCCACAAACTTGCTGAGGGTACAATCCATCCCATGTTCCAGATCATTAGTGAAGATATTGAATAAAAACAGACCTTAGGGCACTCCACTTGATACCAGATTTGATATCCACTTGATATCCACCTGAGACCCCTTGATTTTCCTGCGTCTGGATCATATGCTGTGGGTGTGGTCTTATTCAAAATGGCAACATAAAATCCAACCATACAAGAAGTTAGAAGACTTGATTGAGAAGAGTAAGCCATCCACATATACCATTACGCCACTGACTGGAGATCCCTCTAAGCATGATTAAGCACCAAGGTATGGCAGGGGTGCATAGGTGATCGTCCTGTTACATTACTCATACTTCACAAGATATTGTGAGGATGTACACATTAAAGAGGATGTTCAAATTTGTGAACTCCCACATACTGTAATTTCCTGGCCATAGGTATGAAATGGGAAGCCTTAAGAATTAGTTCAGAGCCCAGCATGTGCTCACTGTATGTAGCACTTCTGTGCTTTAGATGAAGTATGTTACTTTGTCTCTCACTGTTCTATAATAATTGCACTTAAAATTCTGCCTTAGTAAATACTTCCAGTGTTTTTTTTCAAATATTCACATATCAGTTCCATTGTATACATGTTATTATATCCAGTCATTTTATATTTCATTGACATAAGGGACTTATCCACTTACATTAAATCATTACACTGCATGCCTGGGTGGTAATTTTACTAATGTTTGTTTAACAGATCTAGGCATGATACTATAGTTAGTAGTATCACTTGCCTCCCCTGGGTGATTAGTAGGTGCATTCTTATACAATTAAGAAAATTAACAGCAACAAACCATGTAGGGGTACTGAAGGCAATGTAATTAAATCTGACACCTGTATTATTGTTGTTCAAGACAGGTAGCTTTATGTACTTTTTTCAATTGACACAGAAAGTATAAGTACTGGCTAATTTCACTTGTGCTTCTGCCTCCCTGTTTTTTATCTTGCATGGACATCTTATACTCATACTAAAGCTGGTTAACTCATTATACTGCGCACATAACCTTGATTTGGACCAATCTCATAAAAATCTACATAAACTCATGAAATATATTGGTAAAGCCAAAACTGTGGGGTGATTTTTGTTTCAGTTTTTAAAAAATCATCCAAAACTGTCCCTTACTTTTTTTACCCAGGTTCTGAATGTTTCTATTATGGAAATCATTCATCAGATTTTAATTTTTTTAGCACTGTGCCATGGGCTAAGGAACTGCTGCCATCATGCTCTTCTCTAGGGGCCCATGCCAAGAACCATCTTGGCCACCAAACAGAGGGAGAAGGGCCCAGGAGGCCTATAGGTTCTACAGAGCTGACAAACCTCCCTGGCAGATGGTGCTCCCTACCACCTTGGAGCACTGATGAAAGGTGATGCATAAGGGTGCCCTTTCATGTAGCTCTTTGTTGGGGGCTAAAGCAGGGGTGGGGGGCGGGTCTATTATAGTTTCATAGATTTCATAGACAATAGGGCTGGAAGGGACCTCAGAAGATCATTGAGTCCAGCCCTCTGCCCCAGGGGCAGGAAGTCAGCTGGGGTCACAGAATCCCATCCAAATAAATGTCCAATTGACTCTTAAAGGAGTCCCGAGTAGATGCTTGCACCACATCTGGCAGCAGTCTGTTCCAGGGGCTCAGACAATAAAGAAATTCATCCTTACGTCCAGCCTGAAATGGTCTTGGAGGCGTTTGTGACCCTTTGACTTTGTCATCCCATGGAGCACTCTTTTGAACAAGCATTCCCCCAGATCCTGATGTACACCCCTTATCAGTTCTAAGGAGTTATGCTTGAGACAGTCATAGACCCTCTGTAGGAGACCAGTTTAGTTTTGGGAAACACATTGAGGAAAGGAGGCATTTTCCTTGGGAAAGAGGCAGAAGACTGGGAGTCAATGGGCATAGAGGGATAGGAAGTAGAAAGAGGTTTCTTATATCTAAGTGTGAATGGGGCTTGGTATTGGTGAAGTGGATGTGGGTGGGAAGAGATGGAATTACGGTACTGGTATATGTTTCTTGGCCTTTTGAATTGGGATAAATGTATGAGGACGTCAGTTAATCCTGCTCTGTTTAGGCCACAGTGGGACTGGCCTAGCCTCTTCCTGAGCCCAGGTTACCTCATCTTCTGGTGCCATTTCCTCTCTCACTGGCTTGTAGTTGCCATGCTCTAGGCAGCTGTCTCTCCTTCTCTCCTCAGGTTCCTGGTGGGTCCAATCCAGTCTGGAGATGTCAGAAGTCCATGCCCCTCTCAGATGAGTATTGTAGCCCTTCTGGACTTAAATTATTCCTATGGCTGGCTTCACTTTCTTTCAGCAGGGCTTTGCTCTGCTCAGTGCCTGACAGGGAACCCACTTCCAGTTCTTCCTGCCTCCCATCCATCAGGATTTTTGTTCCCCTTTTGAGGGGCCAGCTGGTGGATCAGCACCAGCATGTGACCATAAAACATGCCCACGCTGATACAGGAACCGGTCCTGTTTCCTCCCAGATCGGCTGCTTTTTACTTTTTTCTTTATCCAGTGTGGCGTTCTTCCCAGATGCGGCTCCACACCTGCCACTCCTCCAGCTCAGCATGGCTTCCCACCAGCTCTTTTCATCTTTCTCCTCAGGGTAGTTTTCCTCCTGGGCTTTGTTTCTGTCACAGTGTTCTATGCAACAGGATGCAAGAGAATGGAAGTTGATTATAGTTCTTCCTTATAACTTTTTCAAAAGACTAAAAAGATATGCTTGGGTGCTGTCATAGTCTCAGGTAATTTGTTCCTATTTAACAGGAATAATACTTTTGTTAAACTCCATCATTCCTAAAAGCAAAACATATGGGAATATGTGTAGCTTTCCATTTGTACTGAGTAGATTAGCTAATGGAAATATGCCTGTTTAGCTAATTCTGTTTTGCGTGCAGTAGGAAGAATGATCTCTTGTTTCTGCATGTTCAGTGAATAATTTGTGAATAATTTTCAAGTTGTATGGACTACATTTTTCTGAGGCATGGGAGTGTTCAGGTATTCAAGGTGCTGGGGTGCGTGTGCTCGCTCGCTCTAAGAAGCTAGCTGCTGATAGCAGCTTCCTGGACTTTGGGTGTGATGGAAAAAATGATTCAACCATGTTTGGTGGTGAAAGGTCAGATAATTTTATTGTCATTTGGGCTAAGTACAGAAAGTCAAAAAGACTGAGGCTGAGTCAATTCAATCTTTGCAAGTTTCTGGAAACTGCCTATACTGAACCAATAAGAAAGCGGGGGTTGCTAGAGCATGCATCCCAGCCTGATGGACGCTGCAGTGATCTGGGAGATAGGTGATTCCCCCAACCATGCCCCCTCTTCATCCTCCACTCAGCGGAGGAGTGGAAATGGGGGGAATCCCCTCCTCATCAGACTCCCAGCTAGCTAGGAAGGGAAGGGGAAGTCCCCATTGGGGTGTTTCTCCCTCTCTCCTCTCATACCTGGAGCCAGTCCCCCTAGCCACGCCCCCTCGTCAATCCAGGCCAACTGAGGAAGGGGCATGGAAGGAAACACCCCACTTCTACCCAGCACCAGACTCCCAGCCAGGTTCTCCCTAGCACAGGGTAATGGGAGAGGTGGGGAAGCCCCTAGTGGGGCCTTTCTCCCTCTATTCCCCTCCTGCACCCAAAGCCAGGAGCTAAGCTAATCACTGGAAATGACCCTTCCTTCGCTGCTGGGCTACCTAAGGAGGAAGTGTGTGGTGGGGGAACAGCTCATGCCTCCGCCCTGGTGCCCAACTCCAGACCACCAGCTGGGCTGTGTCAGGCACAGGTGGGAGAGCCTGCAGTGGGATCCATTCTTCCCCCCGACTCCCCTGCTTCCCCATTCCTCCTCAGCTGGCCTGCCAGCCAGGAAGAAAGCATGGCCGGGTGATTGCCCTGGCTCCCAGTTTGAATGTGGGGAGTAAAGTCCCCAATGTGGGCTTTTCTGCAACTGGGAACCAGGGTGATCACCCAGCCATGTCCCTTCCTAGCCGGCAGAGCAGTTGAAACAGGAGTGGAGCGGGGAAATAGCCCCCCCGCACCTGGCTTCCCTGCCTTCCATTTTGCCCAGAACAGCCCAGCTGGGGGGTCTGAAGCTAGGGGTAGAAGCCATTCCTCCCCACCCACTCCAATCCCTCCTCAGCTAGCCTCATGGCTAGGGAGGGAGTATGGGTGGGTCACCCTGGCTCCTGGTTCAGGAAAGGGGAGTAGAGCCACTGCTTAAGTCTTCCCTGCAGTTGGGAGCTGGGGTGATTACATGACCATGCCCCCTCTTCAGTTGGGCAGCTGCTGAGGAGGGAGTGGAGGGAAAACAGCCGCTACGCCCAGCTCCAGAGCCCCAAGTTGGGCTCTGCTGGGCAAAACAGAAGAGAGGGAAGCCCGCAGTGGAGGCTATTTCCTGCCCCACTCCCTCCTCAGCCACCCCACTGGCCAGAAAGGAGGCATTGCTGCATGATCGCTCTGGCTCCTGACTTGGGTGGGAGAGTAAAGACTCCATGGTGGGCTTCCCTACAGCCAGGAGCCAAGGCTATCACTTTGCCATGCCCCCTCCCTGGCCATTGGGCTGGCTGAAAAGGGAGTGGGGGTGGGAAATAGCTATTTGCTTCCTCTTCCTCTTCGTCCCTCCACCCTGTTCCAAACCCCCAGCCAAGGTGTGCCCAGCACAGGAAGGAGGATGCACTGTGGAGGCTTTACTTCCCCCACCTGAGCTAAGAGCTTAGATGATCACCCATGCCCCCTTTTTCAGCCAGTGGGCCAGCTGAGGAGGGAGTGGCACCCATATGACTTCAAGCACTCAGTCGGGATGTTCCCTACATCTGTGGGGAGGAGAAAAGAAACTTGCAGTGGAGCCTTTACTCCCTTCACACCAGCTGGGACCCAGGCCTATATCCCCCTGGCTGCTGGGGTTGGAAAGTCCCTGCTGACAGCTAGGCATGGAGCCAGCCATGCTCTACTAGAGCAGAGAGCACAGCTAGCATACTGGGATGCTGAAGGACTGTGTGTTAAGTTGAATCAGGAGGGGATCTGAGATTAGAAGTTCCATGAACCAGTTTGTCCTAAATTAGTTACATCTGATACTGCATCCATCCAGATTTATCTCAAACCAGTTTCAGCCATTTTGAAAGTGATTTAAGTGCACTGAACTTCTGTTTTGTTACAGGTTTAAACCAGTTCCTGATCACTTCAACTGGTTTATGTGTAACTTCTGTCCCTAGCCTTGGACAGTATACCAGCTGGTCTTTTTCACAATTAGCCCAAGTTGGTGAAACTTGTGCATGATAGGTAGCAACACAATATGTCAAATACACTCCCCAAGGCCACTACAAAAAACAAGTCTCTCAGCCCCTGTATTTATACCTGAAGTGCCCCAGTTTCATGCCAATGATCTTTTAAGATGTCCATTTCTACTTGTATCTTTTGCCAAGTTCACAGACCTGCACCTTCAGGCCTTTTTAATGGGTTCCTACTTTTTACATTGCAGCTACTGCTTTTGCTCCTTCTTACTTTGAATCAGCTTCTTTGCTCATTAGTGTGTTCTTATTTTTTACCTTTCTTATCAGGTCATTCAGCAGTCAGTGCAGCCTTCTTTTCCCAAGCTCCTTTTCAGATCCTTAGCTTAAATACAGGTTAGCCTAACTGGAAGGTCCACAGATTGATTCACTCTGTTCACTGTGACTTAACTATTTACTTTTTTGCAGTATGCGACTGGTGCCGCATATCATTCCTGATTCTGTTCTTGAAACCTTTCACCCTCCTCCTCAATCCACTAATTTCTATCCCAAAAACTTGTGTTGACTTCAGTAGAGCTGGGATTTCAACATTACAGTAAAACAAATGACAAATGGAGAATAATGAATACTGCTTCTTCACATATATATTTTCAGAGGGATAATCTTTTATTTTAAAATTGATAAATACTTGGATTTGTAAGCCTTTTCACATAGATTCATAGATTCATAAATGTTAGGGTACCTCCTCTTGAAGACCCCCAGGGTGGGGGAGAGCACCACCTCCCTTGGGAGCCCGTTCCAGACCTTGGCCACTCTAACTGTGAAGAAGTTCTTCCTAAATTTGTCCAATCTAAATCTGCTCTCTGCTAGCTTGTGGCCATTATTTCTTGTAAAACTTATAACTTATTGATTGACAAAATCCTGTAGCTGTGATGAAAGAATAAAATTATACCATAAATAACACATAAACCCTATAACCAGCAGCTCTTATAGATTCATAGATCTAGGGTCGGAAGGGACCTCAATAGATCATCAAGTTCGACCCCCTGCATTGCTAGGAAAGAGTGCTGGGTTTAGATGACCCCAACTAGATGCTTATCTAACCTCCTATTGAAGACCCCCAGGGTAGGGGAGAGCACCACCCCGCTTGGGAGCCCATTCCAGACCTGGGCCACTCTGACTGTGAAGAAGTTCTTCCTAATGTCCAGTCTAAATCTGCTTTCTGCTAGCTTGAGGCCATTATTTCTTCTAACCCCTGGGGGGCGCCTTGGTGAATAAAACCTCACCAATTCCCTTCTGTGATGCACTTATAGGCAGCCACAAGGTCGCCTCAACCTTCTCTTGTGGAGGCTGAAGAGGTCCAGGTGCCCTAGTCTCTCCTCGTAGGGCTTGGCCTGCAAGCCCTTAACAATTTGTGTGGCCCTTCCCTGGACCCCCTCCAGGTTATCCACATCCCTCTTGAAATGCGGCACCCAAAATTACATGCAGTAGTCCAACTGCAGTTTGACCAGTGCCTGATAGAGGGGAAGCATCACCTCCTTGGCTCTGTTCGTCATGCATCTGCTGATGCATGATAAAGTGCCATTAGCTTTCCTGATGACTTTGTCACACTGCCAACTCATGTTCATCTTGAAGTCCACTAGGACTCCAAGATCCTTTCCACTTCTGTGCCTCCAAGCAGGTCATTTCCTAGGCAGTAGGTATGCTGGACATTTTTCCTCCCTAGGTGCAGCACTTTGCATTTCTCCTTGTT
>JAGPOW010000261.1:244197519-244237695 GCA_030014935.1 Caiman crocodilus
TGTCCGTCACCAATTGCTTCTGCCCATTTAGTAGGGGTCCTATTCCACCCTGGGCCTTCCTTTTACTCCCTATATATCTAAAAAACAATTTTTTGTTATTCTTAACTTGGGATGCCATCCTCAGCTCCATGGTAGCTTTGACCTGTCTAACTACCTCCCTACAAGCACAAGCAGAGGAAGTATAGTCCTCTTTAGTAATCTCTCCCCGTTTCCACTTTTTATATGCTCCCCTTTTAGCCCATAGACTGCTCTGGATTTTTCTGGTCAGCCAAGGAAACCTCTTGGCCCCTTTCCCCCTTTTTCCCCACATTGGGATGTCTTCCTCTGTGCCCAAAGTATCATTTCCTTAAGGCACAGCCACCCTTCCTGGGCTCCCAACTCTTTAAAACTCTTACTCTGCAGTGCGTCTTTGACTAAACTCCTGAGTTTAGTATACTTTTTTGTACTGGGAAAAACGGTAATGTGCAGGCTTATAGAGCTAGCAAATGCTAGTTCCCTCATTTCCTCTACTGACAGTAGTGAAATCACCACAGTTAGACAAAATTTGAATTCTGGGGAGTAGTCGGGTAGTAGTATAGAGGAAAAGACTTCTACATAGTGTTAGTGAGCTTGTTTTGAAGCAGCCTGTCTCTGCTTAGAAGACCACAGTACTCTGGCTTCCCGTCCCTGGGGTTGCTATTGTAGGACCTGGTTCTATATTAGGACTGAAAAGAATCAATCTGCCTAACCATCACCATTTAATAATATTCTCTAAAATATTTTGATTGGTGGTATGTCCAGGCAGGACCTTTGGACATGGGGGGAGACCTATAAATGGACTAATGCTTTTTGCTAATTCAAAAAGTGAGCATGATTAAGTGGATTGGTGATTGGTACTGTCAAGGGTCTGTCAGCTCTAGCATATTTTTGCTCTCTGGCAGGAAGGGAGCTTCTGGAAGTACCACTGTTCTATACTGATGTTTGCCAGAGTTCCTGATGGGGAGGAAGGGTATCCAGGCTGTAGCCATATTCATCTAGAGAAAAAAGCAACCAGAGCTCATGGTAGAGGTGATATATTTTATTAGGCGAACTAAATTTTTGCAAAAAAAAATTATGTAATTGCAAGCTTTAGGGCACAAACACCCTTTATCAGGCATCAGAAACAAGATTGTAAAAGTTCTCCTGGGTAGAAATGAAAGTTCGTATTTCATAGGAGAGTTGAAGGTGTTATAAAATCTGCATGGAAAATCATTTTATAGGCAGAATATATTCAGAAAAAAGCTGGAATAGTCTAGTTACCTTGAAGTTGTTAGGTGGTAAGCAGGATGATAGGGAGAAAGGCATTTGATTAATCCTTTTTGTCCATATCCATATCTGTGTTGCCCCAAGTTCAGGAGTTTAACTTTTTTCCCAAGGAAGATTTCTTTTTTTGTACTAAATCATCAAGTATTTAGGAGAGGGATTTGGGGTGGGGTTTCCTTGTCAAGAGTACTAGGGTAGCCTAGATCTAGTCTTCGTCTTGCACTCTGATATCAACAGTTTCAAGAAATTTTTGGTTGAACAGTTCACCTCACACAGTACCACAGGCAATGGCTGAAGGGCTGCAGTTTTGACCTCTGAATGCCTGTGGCTACCTCTGCGTGAAAGGACATTCACAGTGAAAGGATGCTGACAAACCTCAACTTTTATTGCTTTCTGTCTTCATTAAGTAACCACCTCGGCGTTACTATGTCTACTAATGGCCCACTATATCTGTGCAGTTTAAATACTCTCTTAAACCAGACAATTTGATCTTTATGGGCATCTAAAGATTTATGGTCCTAGTCTGATGTCAAGTTTTAAACAAACCAAGGTGAAAAAAATATGTAACCATGAACAACTAAGTTGTATCTCTTCATGCTGCAGAGTGTAAGCTTGGCTCCAATGTACAGATGATCTGTTAGGAAGAGCATGGTAATTCTGCCTGCTTACAGAACACTTTCTCTCCTCAATCTAATGATGCATTTGGTAACAGCTCTAAAATGGGCATCCTTTGAAAGGAGATTTTCATAGCCAAGATGGGCATGCATAGGGAATCTAGAGATCTCAGGATAAAATTCTGTTTATTCTGTCTGTTGTGCAGGGTGAATAGGATCATAGTCAGTGACTTAAATGTTTACAAGTATGTACAGGTGGAATAGGATCTGTATGCTATAAATTAACTTTCCTTTTTCACACATGCATATAATCTCATTGATAAACTTTATCAAGTTTGCATGAGAAAAATCTATTTTTCCCAGAAACCTAACTCACTAACATTGAAATTGATACATTGACATGGACTATTTCAGTGTAACCAAAGAGACTATTTCTAATGGAAGAATATTCTGTTGAGAAATGACTTTATCTCTAATAAAGCCATTATGCTGGTGGGGGTTTCAGCAACTGGAAATCTATATGGACTATTTCTACATTTCTTGCACTGAGTTTGATAATTTTGTTACTATTCTTTAATTTGGAGACCTGTGCTATTGTTACTTTTTTTTTTTGCCTCTGATACTTCTAAAGATTTCCTTTCCATTTTCCTTCGGTCTTCTGGCCATAGATTTCTCATGGATAACTTTCAGCTTCTCTTTTAATTGTCAGTGGGCATGTCTACACATTAAATTAATGCAAAGCAATAAACTCTGGCACATGTTGCATCAGAGTTTTTTTGCTCCTAGGTACATGTGTGCATGGGCTGGCAGCATGTTGAGCCAAACTGGAGGAACCTCAGCCTGCCAGCCCAGGGCTGTTTGGACACAGTTCAGTGTTCTGCAGAAGGGCCGGCTGGGGCACGAGGGTGCTCTGGTGTGGGACCAGCCGGCAGGCAGCCCACGCACTGAAGCACCCCCATGCCCCAGCCGGCCCTGTCAGCGTCTAAACATGCCTTGCTGCACACTAAAGAATGCCACCATAGGATAGTACTTGTGTTTACAATTACTAGCCTACAGCAGAGTTAATAAGTATAGTGTGGCCTAATAGAGGTGCATGTGTGGATACTGAGACTTTACTGTGGAGCTAATTATGCAGCTCTACAATAAATGTCAATGTCTCAGGAAGATGTGCCCAGAGCGTCCTAACTTTTAATTCATTCTTACTGTATTCACAGATTCTTCACTTTCACTTAGATATGTTGCTTTCTTATATTCCATTGCTTCTTTCCCCTCCTTTCTTAATCAGGATTACTTTTAACCAACAAATCCTCTTGTGCTTATCAAATTGTGCTTTGGAGGCTTCTAATAAGGAATCCATAAGCAAAACCCTATTTCAGGGGTTATCGACTGGGGACATGTGTACCCCGGGGGTATTTGGAAAGGGGCTAGGGGTTATGCATGGGTGGGTGAGGACAGAGCACCGCAACCCACCACCCCATGCTGCTACCTCCCAGAAACAGGGTGGGGAGGAGGGGGATGGCGCGGGCAGAGGCTCCCCTTTGTGGGCTGCACAGGCACCACCTGGCCAGCCAGATGCAGGGTAGGGGAACTTTCACCTCACACACAGTGGCTGGCACTGCCATCCACCACCCCATGCCACCCTTCACCCCCCAGCCTGGTCTGTGTCTGGCCGATGCCACAAGAAGGGGTACACTCCTTTAAAAAGGTTGAAAACCCCAGGCCCTATTCTGAATCAAATATTTGTTTAAATATTTTTCTCCCTCATTTTTTTTCTGATTCTGCTCAGTTTGGGAAAACTGTCATTTTAAGCAGCAATTATATCTCTATTTATATAATCACTGGAAAATATTCTGTTTGCAAATTTCAAATGAAAGTAGGCTAATATGCAGTAAGTGTCACTAAATAACCATGTGCTGGTGCTACTGTGCAGTAACTCTAGGTACTTAGAGTTAGTACTTTATTAAGGAAGTACTAAACTAAGTGCACAGTATTTAAGGCACATTAATGAATGTGTAGACATGCCAAGCCACTGATACCAAGTCAGTCAGCAACTTTTATTTCAGTGATTGGTTTATCTTGATTGATCACAAGTTAATATCAACATTCTTTTGGTTCAAAAAGGTAACATTTGCAGTTTTTGAAGCATTTTTAGATTTTTCATTAACAGAAGCCTAAGACTGTCACAGTTTGACCCCTATATCAAAATCCCTTGTAATGTGTATTACAGATAGATGTTTTAAAAGCTGTGCATCCAAGTATTTCACATTGTTTAATGCATGTATATAGTATACTCCCTCCTATACACCATCCTGTAATGTATAACTTAGTCCACAAGTATTCTAGATCATTTCCTTAGTAGCATAACTGTGTGTGTAGGGTGATGATGCCTTGATTCTTTATATTAACTTATTTTATAGAGCCATGGACAGAGAATTCTACATCATTTCATAGATCTTGTACATGTCACCTAAAGCGGTCTGAAATGAATTCTCATTTGATGATGGTGATATTAAATTAAATCCTGCAGTATTGTCAGATATTTTTTAAAAGAAGTAAAAATGGCCTAATCAATTCATTTCCTCCCAACAAAAAGCCATAATGGGTGTATTATTAATAACTTAAAGACTGTAATGTATTATAGTTACATCAATCAAATTGCTGATCTGAAATAGCTGTTACATTATTTTCATCATTCATGAACAGTAATGTACATATTGGTTTTCTAATTATTGAGCCTTCAGTAAAACTGGTGATATTCAGAAAACTGATGCATTCTTTTAAGTCACGGTAAGAAAAACATCCTAATGGAAATTGTTAACATACAGCATTTAATAGGAAAATAGTATGTGTGGGAACTTAGGAAAAACGGAATAAATACTTCAGAATTTAGAGTTCAGGTTCCTCTGACCATTCTGCTATGCCACTATATATTATGAAATGGAGCACTTGAGCCTCTTTATCAACACAATTTATTGTTGTATGTTGCATATTCCATTGCTACTGGAGCCACTGTTTTTGAATACTTAGCCCCAAAAGGCTGAAAACCAGATGTCCTTCTATGACAAAACCAAAAGAGAACAGTGAATTATAATCTGAATATTGAATATTAAATTATTAAGTGAATCTAGTCAATGTTCTCTCAGTCTGTTTTTCTCCATTACTTTCCATAGAATCAAACTGAACAAGTTGACTATATACTATTTAAGGAACTATTTTCTTTAATAAGCTTTAATCAAACTGCCTGTCACCATCTTGTTTGTATAGTAGGAAAAATAGTGACCTAAATGCTAAAAAAAGACACAACATTTAAATAAAGTTATGAGTAGGAGGCAAATAGATAGGGTAAGTATGACTTTATTTGAACCCCTGCCAACAGTTAAATATCATTCTGAAAAATAGCCCAGGGTCTGTTAGCAGTTTATATTCCACAGCGAGAGAAAATGGATTAGAGGGATCTTAAAAAAACAAAAGAAATCCCTATTATTTCTATGATCAGTTTAAACCAAAGCTAGATACAGCATAAAATCATGATCTAATATTTAAAGCCAAGGACAATGGACATGCAAATCTGATGTCAAGTTCCTTGTCTGGCAAAAGGTATCTAAGAGACTCAAGGTCAAAATGCCTTTGAAATGCTGAACTTGTAGACTGAAACCGCTTTACATTACTCATACTCCAGTTTTTGTACATAAGACAAAGATTTTGGCATTTCCTCCATACAGTTCTCCTAACAAAACATTCATTTATGAAATTCTTGGTGTAATTCACCCTGTGGGATGCTGAGAGACTGTGGTTTAACTTAAACCAAGAAGGGATCTGGGACAGAAGTTGCATAAACTGGTTAAGTCTGATACTACATTCAAGTTTATATCAAACCAGTTTGGGCCATTTTGAAACTGGTTTATATGCACTGAATGTATGTTCTATTACAGGTTTAAACCAGTTTGTGATTACTTAAACTGGTTTATGTACAACTTCTATCCCTAGCCACTTAGACTGTAAGCACCCCTTCTTAAACTCAAGGCACCCCTCACAAAATATCAGCTCTTAGTCTTCATTCAGTTTTTGACCACAGAAAAATAATGGAGTAATTCTTGTTGCTAAGATCTCAGAAAGCCCGCAACAAGTTAGAAGGTTTTTAACACTGATTTTTTATTTGAAATCTATGGGCGCATCCACACATGCAAGTGTGTCCGCTTGCAGCAGCTCATATAGAAGTCTTGCAAATTTGAGCCTGGGATTTTTGCCTCAGCATACATGTTCAGACCTGCACTTTGTGGAGCAAATTGTGCCACTTGGCAAAATACCCCCCCGGTTCCTCCTGGATCCAGCCAAGGGGAGCTAGAGCCCAGGGGTAGCACCTGTTCTGTCCCCAGCAGTATAAAAAGCTGCCCTGGCAAGTAGCTCAGGGCTACCTGCTCTCAGGAGCTTCTGGGACCCGGCCAATTGGTACCTGGGGACCAAATGGTACCTTGTGCCAGCTGGATTGCTGAAGCAACCCTGCACCCTTTACCCACTGCAGCAGTCTGGCAGTGAGGGCTGCTGCCTGGCTGTGACCTGCTGCGCACCTGCCAGACCTGGATGGGGACTGCACAGCCAGTAGAGGCATCTGCCCCTCTGGGCCAGCTGCCAGTGGTCTGTGGTTGCAGAGTTGGCCTCTGTGCAGCATTACTGCCATGTGTGGCCCCTGCCCGGCCATCTGGGCAGCTGTCACCCAGAAGATATTCCAGGTGTGGTGGTCTGCTTTGAACTGTCAAAGCATGTCCTTCTGGCCCCATTTGTCCAGGAGGTCACCCACAGCCAGCTGGGTCCAAGGTGCCAGCTCTGAGCAGGCAGGGTCCTGCCACTGACCTCCCCAGCAGGAGTTCTGGTGTTTCCTATTGGAAAACTGAAAATTCCCTGAGTTAAAAAAAAAATCCCAAAGTCACTCCGTAAAATACCCCAAATTCATGTTCCTCCACAAGTAAAATAAAGGATCACTATAAAGAGAGGGAGAGAGCGAGACAGAGATCAGTTGGACAATGTTTTAGTGATATATCTACAGTGTTAAAGCAAGTCTCATCATAATAATAAAATGAACTCTAAATACACGTTCCATAAATTCATGAATATATATTTTGCTACCCTGCCATGGGGGCAGTGGCCCCCACACAGGGGTTACAGCCTCCCCAACAGGGGTCTCAGCCCGCCATCAGGGGATTTGGCCACCACGCAAGGGGTTTGACCCACCCAGCAGTGGGTTTGGCCCCCCCAACAGGGCTATGGCCCCTACACAAGGGGTACATCCCCCCAGTAGGGCCAAATGGCCCCCACAGAGGCTACCACTCCTCTATAAGGCCCACATGCCCTACTCTAGCCCCCTAATTGCTGCCCCACGTGGCCCCATCCTTCACCAGCTGCTGCAGCCCCCCTGATGGCTGCCCCAACCAGTCCCATCCCCCACTCCCTCAGCCCCCCGCAATGGCTTTGCCACCCAGCCTCACCCCCCAACTTGCACCCCCAGGCCTCCATGGCTGCCCCACAACCCCAGGCACTGTCACTTAAAAAAAGAAGAAAAAAATGGGGAAAAAAGTCTCTACTTACCTTAGAAGCAGGGTCAGGGGAGGCTCCGGGACCTCCTGGCAGAGTTCCTCCAGGAAGCACAGGACAAGGCGGGGGCAGCAGAGCCTGGGCTGGGGCTGTCCCTCTGCCCAGCACTGTGCAGACAGGGCCCCAGTCAGCCAGACGGCAGCTCCAAATGTCAGTAAGTGCCAGGGGGATGTTTTTTTTAAAACTATGGGGTGGGGGGCAGGGATTGGGGGGGCTTAGTGGAATGGGGGGATGGGGACAAACAGGGCAGGGGGCAGGGGGCTGGTGGGGGAAGGGGCAGGGCAGAAGAGTGATTGGAGGCCTTGGGGGGGCTGGCAGGAGGTCCAGCCAGGCATGGCAGGGGTCAGGGAGGCTGGGGGAGTGGAAGGGGCTGGTGGCGGTACCCCCATGGTCCCCTCCCCCCTTCTCCATCCTCCCTGACCCCTTGCTCACCGACACTGGAGCCCTAGTGCTGAAACATGAGGACCCAGCTTCTAGGTGCCTCTCCACTGTTTTAAACTTTGATGTTTGTAGACCCCTGGATCCAGGGGTCTAATTTTCTCCCTGCAAGTTTTCAGTGTGGGGAACATTTTTTATTCTCACCTGTGCCTGTTGCCCCACCTCAAAGGGGTTTGAGACAAGGCAAGAGGCACATGCACATTTGTCTGGATGCACCCTGTGGGTTTATCTTGTTAATCATGTTTGTACACCTCCATAATCTTGGCCTTGTATGGCACCTCATGGAGCCCTTGAAAAGATCTCAAGGCATCCCAGACTGCCATGGCACCCTGGTTAAGAATAAATGCTCTAGACAATACTAAATTAATGTTCATGGAAGACTTTTAGATGAGGTTGACCACAATCAAGTTTATAATCAAAGTAGCTTAACTAAATGTTGGTTTCTCCAGAAGGCCAAACAGGAAAAAAGTTTCCAGGTAAAAGTAAAATTATAATTGTCTGAGTAGAGTGTTTAGCACACTACTGTTTTTAAATAGCAAGAGTCATCAGAGCTGAATTCTGCAACTGTCTCAGTCCCTGACCTCATCTATGACCTTGGGCAAATAACTTCATTTTTCTGTATAGCTCTTCACGTTATACAATCCTTCTGTCTTGTTTATTTAGCATGTAAGATTTTCAGGGCAGGAACTGTCCCTTAGTATGGCATAATAAAATCTTGATTTTGATCAGGGTCCTTATGTGCAATAATAATAATAGCCAGGTTATTGTTATTAAGACACATAACTGTATTGTTACAAGCTACCTTGCTGTATGCTACAACCATCATATGTCACTACAAATTAATGTTTCAGAGACAATGTGTTCATCATTAGAATTTTGTATACACTAGCATTAATTTCTTATGCAAAGAGTCAGAATAGAAAAAATAAGATTTTTTTATTATTTGCTTTTTATTACAGTACCAGTGACTGATAGAATTATTCCCTTATCTACAAAAACATGAGCAGACTTATGCCATTTTAATTTTGACAACTAAGTACAGGAAGAGTTGCAGAAATTATTTACTACAAGAATTTGAGTTTGCTTTTCTAATGCTAGTATGCTGAGGCGTGGAACATTTCATCAGTATCACTCGCTGCCAGTAAGGCAACATTACATTTTAAATATAGTTTTTCTATTCACAAACCAACTCCTTAGATCACTGGTGTTCGGCCTTTTTCCTTGGCAGGCCAACTAGGCACTGTCCAGTCCATCTGTGGGCCAGATCTCACCAGTGATCCTGATCTGACTCTCAGGGTGAGTGCAGCACCATCGAGAAGCACATGAAGGGGGCAGCCTGGCACCAACCCAGCCCCATGGGGTGGGGAGGGGGATGGGGGATGGCCCACTTTCAACCTGGCTGTGATCCAGCCATGTGGGGAGAAGGTGTGGTCCAGGCCCAATCCAAACAGGTAGGAAGCGGGGTGCAGACTGGCTCTAACTGGCTGTCGTGGCACACCTTGCTGCCCCACTCCTAGTGTGTGGAAGCTGCTGGGGAGAGCCCTAGCAGTTGGATAAGGAACACAGCTGCGAGTTGCTAGGGCGACTACAGGCAGCAAATGACTGCACCTGACAGCGGTCAGCTGACCCTGAGGGGCAGGGCCTGGCTCTTATAAAGCCCAGAGCCAAGGCCAGGCTGGGAGTTCTCTGTTGGCAGTCAGAGAAGCAGGAGTGGTGATACGAGTGCTGCAGGAACTACTCAAGCTGGTCAAGGGAAGGATGGTGGCTTCAGAGGCTGGAGAAGTGATAGTGAGTTGTGGCCAGGAGGCTTATGTTGATATGGCCAGGTGTTTTATGTTTAAGTTATAGCTTGTGTTTGTTTTGTTGTTGATATTGAACCAGTGGTTTGGGTGAAGCTATCTGGGGTTGGAGGAGGCCTCGTAAGGGCCCACAGGGGTGCAGGGCCCTAGCACCTGGGAGGGCATGATTTAGTGCCAGTGAGGGTGCAGTAGCATGGGGTGTATAGACCCCTGGCCCCAGGAAGGGGGCAACTGTGAGATGCCCAAGTGTGGGTGCAGTGAGCCCTAGAAGGGGGCAACACGTGAGAAGCCCAGAGAGGGGCATTGGAAGGGCCTGGGCATGGGCATGGTGAGCCCCAGAGAGGGGGCAGTATTTTAAGGAGCCCAAGAGGGGCGTAGCGAGCCTGGCAGCAGGCTACTGCTGCAGAAAAGCCCAAGAGAGGGACAGGGTGCTGTGGTGGACCCCAAGAAAGGAGTTAGCTATACAGCATTCCAGGAGAAGGACAGGGTGCTATGGTGGTCCCCTGGAAAAGGGGATAGCAGCACAGCGTCTAGGAAAAGGGGAAACAGTGTGGTGAGCCTAAAGGACTGGTAGCTCAATAGGAAGTCCCAGAGTGGGCAAGGGCCCCAGGGAGGGATGATATTTTAAAGAAGGCCTGGAGTGGGCATTGTGAGCCCCAAGGGAGGGGCAGTATATTAGAGAGAGCCCAGAGTGGGCACGGAGGGAGCCCGGGGGGGCACTAGTATAGAGAAGCACAGAGAAGACCCGAGAGCAGGCCAGATTACAGAGGAGGCCTGAGAGAGCAGACCTGTATTTTGACTGAACAATGTCTTTCCCACCTGCGAGGCTTGGGGTGTGGTATTAGGGGTTGGTAGGAGCCATGCGTAGCCCATAAGGTTAGGGTGACTGAGAAGCGCCCATCATACTGAGAGATCACAAAGAGTCCTGGAGATCACAGGAACAGAGGTCCCGATTAGCCGTGCCCAAGGAGGTGTAAGGCAGCCTCCCAATAGATACTGAACATCAAAGACGTGGCGAGTGAGAATAAGAGGGTGCCCTTGGGCTGGCCTTCAACAAGGCGAGAGGGACCTCGGGGAGATCACGGCCCTCTGCAGGGTGTACCGTGACACCAGCCGCAAAGGGCTTGAGGTTTGGGAATTTGGCCTGGGAAAGCATGGCTATTTAAATGACCACCACCACCAAATTTCCTGACCCATGGGAAAACCTGCAGGCCAAATACAATGGCTCTGCAGGCTGCATTTGGCCTATGGGCTGGAGGTTGAGCACCCCTGCCCTAAACCAATATATTACATCTGATGTGACGGTAAGGCTGGATTCTGGTCCTCATTCTGTTTAATTTGGGCTACAGGTTTCAGATCTTGCTTAATACTCAGGTATCAGACATCCTTTCACACCTTCTTCCAGCTAAAATCGAATGTCTGGACTGAAGAAATAGCCTTTATTTGTACCTTCCAGCCTACAGAGGTCACTATAATGCCTGATGAGCCATTTCACCTATCTGCCCTCTAAGAAACCCCATAAAATAACCTGTCCTCAGATTTAATTTTTTCTCTAATCTTGCCATGGATGTTCCTTTATGTTGCCTCCAAGATCCCTACATCCCACTTGTGTTATTTTCTTCCTTCAGTTACTACCTATCTACTACCTGGCCACATTCAACACACCTAAACTAGTCCCAGCCTAGCCCTTCCCTCCAATACCCCCAGCTAGCCCAGACTTCTGTCTGACAACCCAGCAAAGACCAGGATGCCTCTAGCTCCTGACTACTCCCCACACATCCCAACCACCATCTAAGAGCAACCAAATGCAGTTTTTTATTCTACCACTGATAGCTTGGGGGAGCTTGTATTAATCTTTAACTGATGTTTACACTCATATATATGTTGCTTGGAAGTATTTAGATTATTTAATGAGCTAATTATCAACAATGAGCTGTTTGCTCAATATGAGCTGTGTACAGATAATTTACCTAAAATACCATACACAGAACTGCATAAAACTTGTACCTACGCTTTTCTTTGCATAAAAAAATTGCCTGCTGGCATAAAAGTAACTCCATTCCTTTTTATATTTTCTATTTCTTCCTGTTATTTAGGGTGTTTCTTCCTGTTATTAAATTGTTTATTTAACAATACCATGGTCAGAGTGAAGGGTGCATTTGTGCTCCAGATGTTCCTGGCCATCAGAAAAGCCAAATAACTTGAGAAGCCTCCAGGAACAAATTAGCCAGACCAGCAAACCTCACCTCATTAAAACATGGATCATTCCATACATAGACATTATATGTATATAAGATCATTCTGAGGATGACTGGTAATGTGGAAAAATCAACACCAAGTTTTGTAATGGAAGGGTGTTTCTTTCTGCCTAATTACCTACCTGCTCCCCCAATAGCTCCACATATATGATCTTTAGGCTTCTCCTGTGCTTTAGGACTCAATGAAATATGATAACCAATGAACAAGCAGAAAATGAGGGAAGATTAGCTAGGCTGTAGAGAAAGACCTGAAGGTTAAAATGGGTCACAAACAGAGCGTGAGTCAACAATGTAATGTTGCAACAACAAAAAAAAGCCAATATACACCGTGTGCATTGCATGCAAGGCAGGCTTCTTCTACTCTATTAAAAAAGGCCTCACATCTATAGCTCTGTGCATTTTGAGCAAAAAAACAACTTCAAGAAAGATGTGGACAAATGGGAAAGAGTCTGGAAATGGGTGACAAATTATTAGGGGTCTAAAAATATAGTGTATGAGGAAAGGTTGGAAATTGGAATGATTTATTCTAGAAAAGAGATGGCAGTGAAATTTCATTAAAATCTTCAATTAGAAAAATGTTGTCATAATAAAAGGAATTGTTCTCTTTATTTAGTGGATAAAGGACAAGATACAATGAGTTTACATCACAGCAAGGGATATTTAGGTGAGAAATTAGGAAGATTTTTAGCATGGAAACAGATTACCTAGAGAAACTGTGGCATCTCTATCACCAAAAGCTTTTAGGTACACCTTAGGAATATCTGTCTAGTATGATTTAAATAGGTATAAACACAGAATCATAGAAAATTAGGGTTCAAAAGGAACTCAGGAGGTCATCTAGTCCAGCCTGCTGCTCGGAGTAGGACTATCCCCAACTACCTCATCCCAGGCAAGGCTTTATCTAGTCAGGTCTTAAAAATCTCCAAGGACCAAGAGTTAACCACCTCTCTGGGTAGACTTTTCAACTGCTTTGCCACCCTTTCAGCAGGAAATTTTTCCTAATATCAAACCTAAACTTTCCTTGCTGCAACTTGAGACCATTGTTCCTTGTTCTGTCATCTCACCACTGAGAACAGTCTAGCTCCATCCTCTTTGTAACCACCCTCCAAATAATTGAGGGCTGCTATCTCATCCCCCCTCAGTCTTCTCTTCACCAAATTAAAAAGAGACCAGTGCCCTCAGCCTCTCCTTGTAAATCCTGTTCCTTAGCCCCCTAACCATGTTCACTGCCTTCCACTATAGTCTCCAATTTGTCTATATCCTTTTTCAGCGCTATAGAAAGTTGGGGGTGAGCAGGGCACCTGCCCCGGGTACTAAAACAAAGGGGTGCCAACAGGAGCACAATTGGGGGAGGAGGGGGGTGCACAGTCTGTGCGTGGGGTGAGAGTGGCTGCAGCTGCAGGCTTTGCCCTAGGCACCAAACTTTCTTGCCATGGTACTGTCCTTTTGGTAGGGGGAGCCCAAAACTGGACACATTATTCTAAATATGGCCTCACCAGTGCTGAATAGAGGGGGAACAATCACTTCCCTCACTCTGCTGGCAACACTCCTACTAATGCAGCCCAGTATGCTGTTCGCCTTCTTCATAACAAGGGCGCACTGCTGGCTCATATTCAGCTTATTGTCTATTCTAACTCCCAGGTCCTTTTCTGCAGAGTTGCTGCTTAGCCAGTTGATCCCCAGCCTGTACCAGTGTATGGGATTATTCCATCCTAAATGCAGATCTTTGCATTTCATGAGATATATTTTCATCCAATTCTTTTCTTGAGGTCTTTCTGAAACTGAAGCCCTACCTTCCCTTCCCCCCACCCCTTCCCTGGCAGTGTATCTACTACTGTCCCCAGCTTGGAGTCAGCTGAAAACTTGCGGTGCACTCCATCCCATCTTCAAGATCGCAGATGAAATTTTACTTTGATCAGGGGTTAGATTAGATGATTTTTCCAGGGTTTGTTCTAACTCTATTTTGCTGTGATTCAATGAGAACTGAACATGCCTTGTGAGGCAGAATTACTGGTGTGTATGTGTGTGTATATCTATATTTTATATAGATATTCTGTGGAACTAGACAAAGCTGCTTCTGGAGGTATCTGATATTACTTCTTCTCATAGCCTATAAAATGGTTTACCTTTTTCTGGAATGGTTCACCTCATTTTAATATCTCATAAAGGGGTCATGGGCAAGAGGTACCCAAACTACAGCACTATTTATTAGAAATGATGACATAAATCATGACAACCCAGAACCAAATGGTACTATGTAATCACATACCTCAATTCTGAGAGATTCCAGCAAATTGTCACTTACACTAGGGCTTTGCTAGTTTATCATCATCTTTCCTCTCCTGTCAACATCCCCGAAGTCTGAGTTCCTCTTTGA
Organism: Caiman crocodilus; assembly: GCA_030014935.1. Lineage (NCBI taxonomy): Eukaryota > Metazoa > Chordata > Crocodylia > Alligatoridae > Caiman > Caiman crocodilus. The sequence goes on from JAGPOW010000261.1 coordinate 244,211,876, forward strand.
TCTTCTATTTGCTTTGTAGGACTGCCAGTTATAGTTTCTGAGCCCCTTTGGTATGAGCAAGTATGAGTCTGTATCAGTATATTTCCTTAGTAGTTCCTGACTACCCCAGCCTAGAGACAATTACTGCTTGAGTAGGTGTCTTTTAAAGGTGTGAGATTCTCTATCTTGCCTTACATAGCAGTCATTGGGCACATCTACACATGTGCTTTAATGTGCATTAGCCTATTTTAATGCACATAGAAGCATCACTAAAAAAAATTGTGCTACTTAGTTAACATGCATTAAGACAAGCTAATGCCCATTTTCCTCATACCTCACAATGGAGGTACTAGCTTGAATGCGCCTTAAGTAAAGTGTGTATGAACATGTAAATGCACCCATTGTATACTATGTTTTTAGTTTCTTTTAACAATATATTTACTTTCATAAGCAAACAGTTTTGGTTTCCTTGTCTTCCTTGATATACTTCTTTATCAAATGCTAATTTATCTTTCTAAGAGTATTATACTGCTCCCTGTGTCACCACAGAAAATGAGCCTCTTTCACTGAAAGCACATATGCCATATTTCCCATAGATTATGTTTTTCTTAAAAATCCTGGGTTGTTTCATTAATGTATGGGTATCCTTTCCTGTCCTGGATTGCTGTGTGATATTTTTTTAACCACATTACAATCCCAAATCCCTGTACAATTTTAGTGAGTAAAATTCTTCTCTGGGGGCCAGGCTTCAAAATGTTCATATTCCATATCTATAACAAATATGATTTCTCAGAAAATTACTGTGTCTGTCAATCTCTAATATACCCATCACAAAACATCTTTAATTAACAGCCACATTCAAAATTTAGTAGAAGTATTATTAGAACTCCCAGAAAGAACTTATTCTCTGATGTGTCCTACATACTGTTATGAAAATTATACTTAGTATTTTATTGCGCTTTAAATATTCAGATCCACTCAACACATAAAATTAATGAATTAAAATTAACTGCTGTATATTCTTTAGCATTTTTGTCAATACTTTTTATCTGGCCCCATAAAAAATGGACAAGGAGACCGGGCAGGCAGTATGTTTAAATCTGACAAAGAAAAGGTTTCTTTAAACTCAACCTGTAAATGTTTTCTGTCCTGTAAGACCTTAACAATGACCTCGGCCATGTTAAAGCAGAATAATTTTCCAAATGAAGGGGCAAGATGTCTCATTTGGGAAACGAAGGACAGCTTTCTTTTACTAACAGGGTTCACTCTGAAAGAACCAGGAAGGGAAACAGGGATGTGCATTATTTTTCACTGGGTGTTGAAGGTGGAAGTGAATGCCTATTGCTATCTTGGAGCAGGTTAGGAATGACATTGTGAGTGATGAATGTGAATAATTTCCATGCTATCATAGTTTTGGGTGGGTAAGGTGGCTTTTACAAAATTGGCCCTCATCTGGTTGTTCAGTCAACACTTTCTGCTATATTTATGTATGGTCCTATTAATAGTCATAGTAATCTACTACAATTATAAATAAGGACTTCCTGGATGTGTCTACATGAGAGATTTCTGCGCAGTTGACTAACTACGCAAAAAAATGTTTTGGCATCTACATGTGCACCCCTATTAAGGTGCATAAAACTAATAAACTCTGCAGTAGGGTAGAACATACAGTATAAGCCCTACCCAGCTGGGGAGTTTTTTTCATGTGCAGCTGCACACAGGTAGATGCTAACCAGCTGGCTGGGGCATGAGGGTGCTCCATTGTGGGAGCTGCCTGCCAGTTAGCCCCATTTGTCCCAGCCAGCCCCTCAGCAGCACATTCAGCCTGGAGGGAGCAGCCCCGAACTGGCAAGTCGACCCCCCCCAGAACCCTACCACATGGAGCCGCTGTGACCCAGCTCAATGTGCTGCTGTCTGAGCACACATGTAAACCACATGCCTGGCAGCTTTCCAGAAACAACAAACTGCAGAGCAATACGCTCCTCAGTTTATTACTGCATGTTAATGGCACATGCAGATGTGCTTCCTGCGATTGTAAATGGGTGAGACTTTAACAAGTGCTCTGCATCACCCTAACTTTTCTTCCAACATTTGAGAGATGCTTTTTTCCAGTCATAGATAGTTCATTAGAGCTGAGGAAATATTTCTTAGTTTCCCTGCGAGCTTGTATTCAGCTGAAAAATATTTCTAGTGGGAATAGGGAACAAAGAAGAAAGTGTGGTTGATATAAAGGCAATACATTTTGACTCCCAGGGCAGGTGTCCCAGGGCATGTTCAGTAATGCATAGTTACTATGCATTTAGTTTCATTCTTACTTAATGAAGTACTAATTATGCAGTAACTTGTGCTACTGCGCAGTAACAATGGCTCACAGGGTTTTTTTGTGACACTTACTTACTGTGCAGTAGCCTAATAACACTGCGGAGTAGCATATTAGTGCAGTCTTTGACCACCCCACTACTGTGCAGAGTTATTAGGCTACTGCATAATACACATCTCAAGTAGATGTGCCCCCAGATTTCGAAAAACTCAGAATTCATAACATTCAGAAAATCAAGTCTCATTCAATTCTTAACCAAGGGAGACATCAGAAAGTAGCTGAGAAATAAGAACAAGCCTAAATAGTACTGAATTTTTTCTGACTTTATTCTCTTTTGGATCATGCAGCAAAAAAAAAAAGCAGTTCAATGCTCTTCATAGCTGGCACTAAAACGTATTATTTTGATCTTCCTAATATGGTGAGACATTAATATTTTGTACCTAAAGATGTTTCAGAGACTTGTGGCTGTCAGCAGTTGCTAATTTACAAAGAGTGGATAAAACAGGGAATCTTTGCTGGTGGCCTGAATGCAGATAGAAAAGCTGTCCCCATAAATAAGGTATACAAATATTTGAAACTACAGCAAAGGTCAGGCAGCTAATAAGAGCAAGATTTTCAAATAGAAGTTGTTGAGTTAAGCAGCATATGAAAGGACAAGTGTAGTCAGATACAGCACTAGCTTTGGGGTAGCAAGAGAAAGATGCTGATGAACTAGTATGATAGAGATGAAAAAATGAGCTTTTGACTTCACTGAGTAACTGCTGTTTTTCTGGCTTTTATTGCCATATGTCCAAGGATACCCAGATCTGCAGTGGGTCATCCTGAGGACATTGTTTTCTCATACACAGATATTTCCCCAAACTGGACTAACTACTGTTATGCTCAGTCTCTATCAACGAGTAATAATAAGCTATGCACATTTGTAGCATACGTGTTTGTATGAAACTTGATATAAATATGTATTATTGTATTTGAGCAGTCTAAACCAGGTCAACAAGTAATTAGTTCAAGTGGTATGAAGGCTTTTCCCCAGACAACGAAGAATACATGTAAAATGGAATCCATATCCAAGAGAATATTTATAGGAAACGGGTAAATAGATTGAGGTAGCTAGCTATGTTAGTCTGAAGTCAGTCAGAAGGTACAGCAGGCTGGAAACTTAGAGACTTACTCTTTCAGAAATCTATAAACTTTCATAGGCAATGGCATGCTCAGTCAAATGTTATGAATGGACTAGATGTTATAAGTGGAGTAGGGAATAGATTGTCTGTTAAACAAGAGCATGGTGCATATCAAAATGAATGCAAATAGTGAAATTAGCAGGTAAATGCCAGATCTTGGAAGGAAATCATCTACCCCAGGGGTTGTCAAATGGGGGTATGCGTACCCCTAGGAGTACTTGGAAAGCTCCTAGTGGGTACATGCAAGTGGGTAGGGATGGAGCTGCCACCCACCACCCCACACCACCACTTCTTACAAGCAGGGCTAGGGAGTGAGGGCAGCAGTGCCCCTCTGCAGGTAACACAGGTGCTACCTGGCTGTCCGGACATGGGGTCGGGGGAGGGAGCTCACATGTGGCAGCCACCACTGCCATCCGCCACCCCATGCCAGCACCACCCTGCACCACTTTCCCACAGCCGGTCGCACATGCGGCTCCGCAAGCTGCTGACTGGTGATGCATGACTGGTCGGGTGTGAGGCCCATCAGCCCACAGAGCTGCACATGCAATTGGCCATGGGAAAGCAGGGAGTGGTGGTGGTAACGTGCACCCTCACCCCTTGCCACCCCCCAGCTCCGCATTCAGCTGCTACCACCAGAAGGGGTACACTTCTTTGAAAAGGTTGAAAATCCCTGGGCCTAATCTGGAATGGGCAAGACACCACCAGCCCTTGGTGTTGATACAGAGGGAACACCAGATTGGCAGTTCCCAGTGAGCCTGTGCCACTGCTGCTGTAGTAGTCTGTATTTGGGGAACTTGTAGAGGACTCGGAGCAGCCCACCACCACTGCAGCAACCCCTGAGTTTTCTTGTTCTTCCTGTGCATCCCAGGGTGCAAACTGTTTAAGTTATAGCTCTGCATCAGCCAACATAAATGAGGCCCTGGGAACTGGAATGAGAAAAAAAGACATGATAAATTTTAGGAAAAGCCTTTTGGGAAAAGAAAAGAAAGTTACTCCAAGTCTAGAGGAAAGATGGAGCTCAGACAAGGAAGCTGAAAGACCCCTCAAGAAGCAAACAGGATTGTTTGCTGCTGAAAACATCAGCAAATAGTTTCAGGAGGCATTTCTGTTTCCTTGTTTTGTATATCTACCTACCAAACATAACATCTTGTGCTTATGTTCTTCTTTCTGTTTTTAGATGTGTATCTTCCAGATTGTCTGATGATGAGTTATTTTGGGGACACTGGTAGAAACAAGCATTTTGCTTCCATAGACATGACAGATCCAGTTCCTTTTACAATCCCAGGGCACCCTCAAGAGCTATGAGAATTTTCTCTACTAAGCTGTAGATTCAACAGAGATTTGCTAAGGAGGAAGAGTCTCTCAGAAGCAAAATCCAGTAAATGCCCTGATGATACACGATAGTGCAGTGGGGAGAAGAGCAGGTGCTATGGGGCCATCCCAAAGCAGGACCCCAGAATTGTCACACCATGCTCACAAGGAGCTCAAATATGTGCCAAAGGGTCTGTTCCCCAAAGGGGTTACAATCCAAATAGAAACAAGGTAGATACAGGCAGACAGATGGGAGAACACAGAAAATAAATACAATGTTAATCAGCTAGATGGGCAGTGAGGTCACAATGAGTAGAGCAGCAAATTACATTCTGCCTATAATTATACTTAAACCTAAGAGCGGGGGGATTTGACCCTCTTTCCCAAATTTCCATTTAATAAGCCATAAAGCTATATTTTTTTCCATAAAGGGGGCTTAATTCTTAAGCAAATATACTTAGCTTAAAAAAGTAATCAGCATTGGATTGAATTTCAGAACTCAGGGTTAAGTTATGGATTTGGTTTTGCTAAACAGGCAATAGCTGATATCTCTTAATATTCTGGGATAAGAGAATATGAAATGCCGTGTCTGCTTCGGGAGTACTGGCGTTGAAGAAGAACTTAGCTTTTTAAAGGTGCAAATTCAGAATACAAATATTTGAAGCATAATAAATATTTCAAATATAAATATTTAGATATTTTTCACTTTCAGGCCTACTGTGCTATTTTGTGGTTTGCAGATATACAACTGGAAAATGTGTTCCTATCTAGAACCCTTGATCGCATAATCTTCAAAACCTTAACGTTCTTTAATTAGTTAATGAATCCTTATGTTTAGACTAAATTTGAATGGTAGATTTTGAGTCTTTTGACAAAAGCTGAAATAGTTCAACAAAATGAAAGTATTCAATGAAAATTCCTAACTTATTAAGAAAGCATGTATCATCAACATTGTTATTGTCAATATCTCAAACACCTGTTTTATATCCAAGTTAAGTGGAGGCAGCTTTGAGCAAACAGAAGCTGAAGTAACTTCTGATACTCACAATCTTAGTAGAGTATAGGAGAGGAACTATAACGCAGCTTTGGTTCTTGTGTGCTGGTATGTGCCCAACCTATCCATTATAGGCTTTGGCTCCAGCCCTAGAAACTGTGAGCTGTAGTCTGGGGCCAAGCACATACTGAGGGAGGACTTCCATATCAGTTAAGTGATTCCTTTTGGAGAATCTAGAGCAGATTCTCCACACCCTAGGGTGCTTCAAGATACTTCTAAGGGTGCTGCGTGGTACCTCCCAGTGTTAGCACTCTTAGGTATGCAAACACCTACATATGATTCACAAGCTAAACCTGCAGATTTCAAAATAGAAACCCTTAGTGTCAAAACTATTCTGACCTATTTTGATTTTTGATTTCTTTGTAACAAAAGAATTGCTCTATAGTTTTTGGGAGTCAAAAAAATGAGTGAAAGCTAAGACCTGGCATTTTCAGAGAGGTGTCTTAAATGTAACAATGGAAGCCTTGGGGTGATTTGAATTTAACAAGAGGTGCCTTGGGTCTACAAATGTTAAGGTATAGTACAAGAGTAATATGGGCTAGATCCCTCAGGATAGAGGGATTTCTGGGACATATAGTAACAGTTTGTAGTGATTATTTAAGACAAGAGTGGCTGGAGACTATTCTTCTCTATAATTCCTGTTTCCCTCCATTCTAGTAGTAAAAACATTTCAAAATTGTTCATTAAAAAGGAACAATTTTATCAAACACTGTTTAAAAAACTTTACCCTCACTTTTTTACTCACTAGGCAGCTCATTTGGAGACTTTTTATGTCAAACTATTTTGATTGAAAAGGACAAAATTCTCTATAAAAGTTTTCTAGATGCAGATCCACTTCAAATGAGACATGTTGGGGTGAGCTGATGGGGAGCTGATGACGTTTCCTTAAAGAGAAGACAGGAAAACAGCAGTTTGTCTTGGTCTGGTTGCTTATCAGGAAGTGGATCTTTGCATAGAAAGCGTGAAGCTGATTTGCAGGAGAAAGGAAACATACTAATGTTACTATTAAGTAAGAAAATGCGGTAGAAACAAGTGCTCTGTAGAGATCGTTGTGTGTGGCTGTATGAACTCCTAAGTCATATGCCACTACAACCAGTTAGATGCCTAAGCTTTCTGTTAATGTTATTGTAACTGTTCCATCAAGACTCATTGTAGACTGATTATTGTCTGAGACTAACCAATCAAATGATGATTTATTTTTCTCATATAGACAAGGAGGAACTTATCTGGAAGTATGTCACTGGATGTTAATAGTTTAAAAGGAAAAGGGATGAATCACTACCTTTTTTTCTCTTGTACTTTTAAATTCTGATTCCAAGTTATTTTTCCCTGTTTTAAGGATGTGCGGATGGGGGTGGTATAAAGTTTTAGTGTTAGAAATTCAATCCAGTGGCAAAAGTGAAGTGTCTTCTAGTAGCGCTGGTCAACAATTTTCTGCAGGAACATTTTTTCCATGTAGATTCTATATATTCTCCAGGAATATATAGCTTTGGCTCAACCTAATTAGAAACCAAACTAAATTATTTTAATAGAGTTGATTGTTTCATATGACTGTGTTTTCAGGTTCCATTCTATACTCTAGTTCACAATAAAACAATGTAAGTCAAGTTCAGAATAACCTGTTTTGATCTAAATTTAGTATTTAAATAATTATCCCAAAATGAAAAATTTCTGATTTGTTCAAAAGGGAAATCACAAATGAAGCTGGTAGTGGGAGTATTTTCTGTAATTGCCTACTGCCAAAAGTATTTGTCCAGGAAGGAAGGGGTCTGGATTCCTAGCACACATTGTGCTGAGGGAGTTAAGTCACATCTTCAATTTTCTGTGAGAGGGTGAAAGATTCATGTGTCCAGAAGAAAATCATTCAAGAAGGAGTTTTATTCAAAATCTTTGTGAATTGGTAAATCCTATTGCATCCCTTTACCTGTACTACTCCAGCTTGCCTGGCGTGGGGGTGATGGGTAGAGGACATTCTTAGTTCTACCTATTCCATAACCTGATGGCTACTGAACTCTTCTGGGAAGTGGGAGATGTGGGTTCAAATACCTTTCAGTTGGAGACTAGAATGTGTGTCTTCTACTCCCCGGACAAGTATCCTTACCACTAGGCATTTGGACAAGGGAAGAGTTAGTTCTCCTCAACTCAGTGCTACCTCCAGTTTGACAAAATAATGCAGCTGGAACCTGACATAATTCAAGGTTTAGGAAGATCTGTCCTATTGAACAAGCTGAATCACAACATGACTAAAGCACATGAGTTTGCTCACTGAGTGAATGGAAGAGTTATGTGCCACCCTAAAGTTAGAGATGTTTCTGGACAAGTGTTTGCTAAGTCATAGATATCTCTTAGACATGCTTTAGTGTATTTGTTCTCCTTTTTCCTGGTTCTGGTAGATAACTTGATAGAAAGTTAGAGCCCTATGGCTACCTTTTCTAATTCCATAGTGAAGTGAAGTATTAAGGTCCAATTTCAGTGATCCAATAAAATAGTATTCCAAATAGTTCTTTCTTGAGTAAAAAATGTGTAGGCTATATGCTCTGGATGCATGTGCTATAGATATTTATTTTTGTATTTAAAACATGTTCCCTATCAGAAGCACTTTCACTGAAATGGCCCTGTTCAGTTTAACAGAGAATGAAGCAAGTTATTTCTCCCTTCAGCTACTAGCAGTAGAACTCCGCACATAAAGCAAAAAGAAAAAGCAATAATAGAAGTAGGGAAAAGAGAAAATAAGTCTAAAGTTAGTCATCAGCTGCTGTAATTTCTTCTTAAGTTTTTAAATATACTGATGTATTCAGAACACTTCAGGGCCCTATTTTATGAGATCTAAGGGCAGCTAGCACTTTTCATGATTGGCTTCTAAGCTGAAACATCTCAATTTCATTAAGTCACAAGCACCTTAAAAGTAAAATTAAATCTACCAATAAATGGAAAATTTAAGCCAGCTGTGGTATAGTGAATGAGGTTATATATTTCCAAGGATAACCATGTGAGACTGCATACCTACAACCTATATTTGCTTTATCAAACTGTATTGCTTGATTCAGGTTCATGTATGTTATTTTGAATTACTCAAAAATCCTGACTTTGAAACCAATATTAGGTAAAATTCCTTGCACCTGTGATGTTTGGGCACATCTGTGTGGATTCTGTATTTCAAATGGAAGATTTAAGCATGTGGCCATTGTTTTAGTGACACAGTTTATTAAGTAAACAAGATAATGGAGTAAAAGACTTGAAAGAACAGAATAAAACAATATCCTAGTACAAGCAGCACAGGAGATAAATTGAGAACTTCCAAGGTTTATCAATTGTATGTCTTTCAAGAAAACCAAATTACTTAAAAATAATGGATAAAACAATATTGACTTTCATGAGAATAATAAGGCTGCCTGGTGATTTAGTTTTCATAACTTAAAGCCCTACTTTTTTTCTGTGTTGTGATCCTCCTAGATCTCAAAAGGTCAGTAGGATTATAACAAGCCAAAACCTGCATAGACGGGGTGGATCCAGAGGGGTTGAAGTGGTATAATTGCATCTCCTCTCTTGGATTATGCCATGAGAGAAGCAGCCGGGGACTTCTTTTAAGTCCCCAAAGCAGGTAAGACTTCCCCTTCCTGCTCTCTCTGCTCACCAGCAACTCTCCTTCTATCCCCCGCCCTCCCCTGCCCACTACTGCTGCTGTCCTCAGCTGATCAGAGGAAATGGGGAAGCTCCAGAGATGCTGCTGCATCGGGAGGCAGGATAAGTAGGGGACAATGGCAATATCAGCCACAGGTTCTCTCTCCCTGCCCATTGTCACCCTGAAATGTGGGCAGCTGAGTCTGGGGTCACTTGGGGATCAAGGCACTGAGGTTAAGATAGACAAGAGGACAGAGTCAGGGTTGAGAGATTAATTGGAGACTGGAGCCCAAGAGCACACCAAGTCAAGAGCACCAAAAGAGCTGAGTTTACCAGTGAACTGACTCAGGAAGCCCAGAGATCAAGCTGAGAGTAGAGTCTATGCACAGACTGAAGGAAACAGCAGAGCAGTCATGAGTCAGGTAGAACCCTTTGCCCAAACATTTCCTGATCTTGTTCAGGGGGGTTGGATGTTGGAAATGGTGAGGTGACCCCAGCCAGCTAATGACAGTAAATGGACAGAAGGTTAAGATGTGCTGAAGGCTTCAGGCCAGCCTTGACCAGACTGGGAGATCAGCTAGAGGATGGCAGGCTAAGATCAGTGGCTGTACTGGCCAGTTGTTTGCAGGGAGAAGAAAATGGTCTACCTGCTGCCACCACTGCAGTCCCCAGCTGAGCACAGCTCCCTGCACAGCCTGGATGGAGGCGTGCAGGAGTGGCTCTGGAACTCCTCCCACGTCTGAACCAACAGGGGACAGCAGAAGATGACAATGAAGGGAAACGGGGAGAGATGTACTATTGAGCACAGAGGGGAAGGGAAGGGATGCCAAAACTGGGGGACAAGAGTAAGATTCTTCCTTGATTTGGGGATCTAGAAGTCCCCAGGTGCTGTTCTTGTGGCATGGTCTACTTGGCCTGGGATCTGAGGAGGCTGGGACTCGCTCCCTGCAGTTATGGTTGTTGCTTCTAGACCCCTTTATAAAACCCTGGCTCCACCCATGCCTGCATAGACAAGTTTAATGAAATATAAAGGAATGGCAAAAATGTATTTTCTTAGTTCAACATGCAAAGAGTAATGAGTGAAGTTCTGAGCTTTAATAATAATGTATTTCAGGCATACTTAGGCATACTATATGCCTTGATGACCGCCCCATGCTTTCCTGGAAAGCAATATTTTGAATCACTGAGCCATGGGCTGTCTCTCAGCTATACCTTTCCTCTACAGTTTGGTAGCTCATCACCAGCTGTTCTCAAAGCAGGAGTCGAGGTCATATCTGCAGCTGCAGATGCTGTAAGGTGCAAGAGAGTAGAGTGAGAAGCTCGCTCTAAAGTAAAGAATGAGTTGTAGAGAGAAAGGGAGGGAAGGCCAGCATAAGAGAAGATGTGAGATGAAGTTTCTTCTTGCATATGGGTATTTTATGTTATTCTGCTCATCCTATTTTACTGATTGGGAATTGTATTTCATAATATCCAAAATTCTATAATGCTGTGGCTAAGTGGGCTAATGCTACTCTTGGATATATGAACAGAGGACTATCAAGATTGAAGAGTTTTATTACTTATATGTTTATTGTTAGCATAACCATTACTAAAACATTGTGTCCAGTTTTTATCCCTACGATTTAAGAAAGATGTTGAATGATTGGAGATGGTTCAGTGAAGACCCACAAGAATGTTTAAAGATTGAAAATATGCCCTGTAGTGACATACATGAAGAGTTCAATCCCTCAGTTTACAAACAAGGTTCAATGATACATACAGAAATGTATACGGGGGAGCAGGACATTTAGAGTGCTCTTCAGTCTAGAAGACAAAGGTATATGGATACAATGCTTGGAAGAAGAAACTAGACACATTCTGACTAGCAATAACACAGATTGTTAAGAATGAGGGCAATTAATCATTGTAACAATGGTTACATCCATTGCTTTAATCTATATTGGATGATCTTCTGTTTCAAACAGGAATCAATTTAAGGAAGTCCTTTGACTAGTATTTTGCAGATCAGATTTAATATATACAGTGGTCCCTTTTATAATTATGAACTATGATTTCCAGTGTGATCTTGTGGATGAACTAGATACTGATGTTTCATAACCTAACTGTGTGTGTGTGTGTATATGTATATGTATATGTATATAAAATATTAAAGTTAGCCTAAATTCATCCCGAATGTAACTAACAGAAGCCAAAGGATGAATTTGACACTAGGTATATTTCAAAAATAGGAAATGAAAAGCCAAGTTTGCCAGAGTCCTCTGGGTGAAGTTTGTTCTCTTTATTTGTAGTGGCTGCTTGCAATCTTACCTTTTTTGATTGTCTTGGAAACTCAGTTGCTTGGAGAGAAGATGCTTCTCTTTTCTCTCATGCACTAGACTTCAAAATAAGTGTACAAAACCATCTTCTGGTTTAGTTAAGATATTCTGAATATTCTTCAATGACCTTTCTACTGGATCAGAGAATCTGACTGTTGAAACAAAAGAGTTTGAGAAAGGGAAAGGACCAAAAATTTAGTCCCTTTTATCTGCTTCTTTAAAACCAAATCATAAGCGGCTCACTTGACAGAGGGTAGAGCATTTGTTCTGAAAGCAATGTTTTCTTTTGTGTTCAAATTGCACTTGTGAATAGTATCCAATATAAAAGAAGCTTATAAAAAAAACAGTCATTGTTAAAAGAAATAATATTTTCTACTCCTGAAGCACCTGTTATCTTGTGATCTTATGACAAATTGTAAGCACAAATCTTTTATTACAATTATATTATGTTCATATAGAATTTAAGATCTATGAATAAAGGAGGCACAGGAAAAATTAAGGTGCATTGCTCAAAGTTATGCATGGTGATACTGAGTGTGGTGAATACAGCTAGCAAATATAGAGTTTAAGTCCTGAATAGGGCTTTTGGTATATGGTGGTGTTGGCCATCTGTAAAAGGGAATTTTCTTTTCACCAGAAGTTAGCCTCTTAGCACAGGTAGAAACCATAAATTGTTAGGTGTTGGAAGGGACCTTGCAAGATCATCGGGTCCAGCCCCCCTATACTAGGCAGGGAAGACAGCTGGGGTCAGGTGACCCCAGCAAGGTGACCATCCAGTCTCCTCTTGAAGACTTCCAGAGTAGGTGATTGCACCACCGCCGGGGAGAGTTTATTCCCCAGTCTGGACACCCTGATTATGAAGAAGTTTTTTCTACTGTTGAGTCTGGAGCAGTCTTCCAGGAGTTTGTGACCATTACTCCTGGTTTTCCCCAAGGGTACCCTGGTGAACAGTTGTCCTTCAAACAGGACCCTTAATTTAGTAATAGAGTCACCTTCACCTATGAGGAAGTATGGGGACGTCTACACATGCAATTAGTCACAACTAAATTTACTGCACATTAAGCTAACGTCCACTAAGCAATTTTGGCATGCAGTCCTGCCATGTGCCTCTGTGGTCATCAGAGGGAGCTCCATGGTATGGCCCCTGCTGCCAGCACCTGGCAGCCATCTTGGCAACACAGCCTTTGATCCCTGGCCAGCCCCTTCCCTGCTTAAGAGCTGTATTCCCAGAGCATAGGCAACATGCAGCAATGCTCTCCTGCCCATCCTGCCTCCCCATGCCATGGCTGCTCCAGTCCCTGCCCCTGCCAGTGATGCCCAGCTGCTCCAGCCCTGCCCATGGAAGTGATAACCATTGCCCTGCACACCTGCTGGTCATAGTGCTGGCTCTGCTGGCCCCAGTGGTGCTCCCTCCCCCTCATTCAGGCCCCAGGGCAGCCACACACCCACCAGCAGGGGCCAGGGCACCAGGTGTGGGAGGCCCTGGCCAACCACCTCCTCCTGTACCCCCCACTCCAGCCTGCCAGGCCCACTGCCCCCACACACGCTACCTGCTGCCCACCACCAGCACCACTCCCAGTTCAGGCACATGTTTGAAACACAAAAAATGTATTTTCTTCACAGCATCCACCCACATCCCTCCCCTTCACCACACACAGCCACCTCCACCCACCCACCCCAATAAACAGAGCCCCTCCTCACCCACCAATAATAAAAAAACACCCTTCTTTATAATATCAAAATTATTTACAACATCTTTGTTTTTCTGTCCCAGAGTGGGGAACAGACGGGGGATGCTAGGAGGCAGAGTCTAGGGACAGGTGTCCAGCAACCCAGCCTTGATCCATTGTCACAGAGCTGCGGACTGCTGTGACCCCAGTGGATGGTGGCTCATGTTGCAACCACCTGGGATGATGCTTCCCAAAGGTGAGTGCCACCCCCTCCAGCTGCCCCAGTGCAGGGCCAGTGTCCTCATGGGCATGTGGTGCAGGGAAGACTGACAGGGCCAGGCCCAGGTGGGAGGCAGCAAGTCTGGGGCAGGAGAAAGGCCTAGGGCTCCTGCAGGCAGGAGGTGCCAAAGGACCTCCTCCCAGGCCCAGGGAGGGGCTGGCTGCAGGGTGGCGGGAGGAACCCATGGATGATGGCCAGGCAATGGTGGGCATGGATATGACCCTCAAACTCAGGACAGTGTCCAGGGTCTGGAAGTCAGTGTCCTTGACCTCCCCCTGGACTTAGAGTGTCACCTGCTGCCAGAACACCTCCTTGTGCTCCTGCTACAAGGCCTCCAGAAACAGAGTAGCCTGTATTCTGCTCAGGGGAGTACGTGAGGCCTGTGGTCCTCGGGATTGCACAGGACCCACCAGGCTTCTGTGCAGGGTGCCTCAAAGCACAAAATGGCTGCAGGCTTTTATAGCCTGCAGTTAAGGGCAGCCAGAGGGCAGCCCAGCCCCAGGGCAGGAGAGGCTCCCAGCCAGGAGGACAGACCTGGCACTAAGCTTTGTGCTGGGTCACATCTACATGTACATTACTAAGCATTAACTAATCACAACTAAATTTGATAGCTGCAAATTTAGGTATCAAATTGAGTTGCAATTAGCCATTTTTAGTGTACAGCAAGGGTATCATTTGTAGATGTGCAACTTTACTGTGCAGTAAACTGAGCTAGGGTACATTAAAGCATCTCATGTAGGCATGCCCTATAAGGAATAAATATACCATAGTATTTTGACTATCAATAGTTTTCACTGTAAAAGATGGTCATATGAACATTTCAAAGAGCAATCACATTTTTTTTTACTTATGAACTGAGTTCTGCTCTCCACTGGCTGTTTGTAGATGACACTTTTTAGTGGGTTTAAAGTGAGTTAAATGCCTTTTGCACTGCTTTAATGGTATTGTTGTTTGCACATATGGTGGCATATTGCAAATTAATTCCAGCTGCTATAGTATATTTGGCAGCATAATGCACTTTAAATGATTTCAAGATGCATCAGATGACTTTGGGACACTGCAAAGCAAAACACCTCTAAGGAGTTTGTTTCCTGCCCTACAATCATGGAGGGAAGCACCAGGGCTGTGTGCAGCTCAGAAGGTGTGCAGGCAGACCATGCAGGCAGCCCAGCAATAGCCTGGGAAGGCAGGCTCCACAGAAGGGGTGGGAGAAAAAAACAACAAGCCTGACTTTTTCCCCACCCCCCAGAGCCTGCCTGCCTGCTTGAGCTGCGTGAGAGCCTGGTGCTTCCCTCCACAGCTACAGTGCCTGCCGGGGGGGGCTGCTGCTGTTGAGGGAAGCAAGCACCAGCCCATTCTACCCCCCACAGCTCAGGGACTGCTCTGCCCATCAGCCACTTGCTTTCTGCTCCACACCACAGGAGAGGCAGGTAAGGATCAGGCTCTGACATGGGTGTGCATGACACGGGGGCTTACTTCACCCCTAACTTGAAGTGGTGTTTTTAAAAAAACGCTATTTCAATTTAGGGAGAATCAAGCCCCTGTGTCATCTACAAATGCCCAGTGGAATTGATTGCTAAATGCCCATTGATTTCAAGGTGGTAGAAGTTAACGTAAAGGCCAATAAAAAAAGTAGAGCTGGTCAACACTTTTATATCAAAACTTTCTTAATGAAAACAGAATCGGCTTAATGAGCAATAGCCTTCATGAAGTGTGTGTGTGTGTGTGTAAACACAGACACATTTTGGTGGTTTAGTTTAATTTTCTAAATGAAATGCTGAACCAAAATGAAAAATCATATTTTGGATTTAGGTTTTTGTTTATTTCTAAAAAGAAAATAAATACCGATTTTTTTTGATTTTTTTTTTTTGCTGCTAAGTGTTTTAAATATTTCACTTTTCCCCCTCATTGTAAATTTTCCATTTTTCCAACTGTGGAAAACAAAGGGTATAGGAAAAGGAAAATATATAATTGAAAATATGGGGAAGACAAAAATACTAGACTTTATTCATTTCCGCCAGTAATAAAAAGGGAAAAGACATGGGGCAAAAACATTGGGGGAAAATGACTTTTTCAATGGAATACAAATTAATCCAAATGAAAAATGTTTATCTAATAAATTTATTATTCTAATCAATATTTTAAAAGCCTTTCTATTATTTTTACTTTTGAAATATTACATCAAATATTATCTTTTGAAAATATTCACAGGAACAGATTCTTCAGTCAATCATCTCTAATAATATCTCTTCGTGATATACTCCCCATTTCCTGCATTGGAACTGCACAACACACCGTATTCCTGCCTTTTGAACCAAAAGCAATGTAGCTACTTCGAAGAACATTAGATGTGGGTTAATTAGGAGTGCTAAAGTGCAGAAGCTGTCTGAAGACCACATTTAAACTGGATTGTAGTTTGTGTAATTAAAATTACAAAATGAAAATGGGAGCCAGACTTTTCAAAAGGTATTACATGTCTTAAGATGCAGAAAAGTCAATGAGAGTTAACCAAGGAGGAACATTTAATACTCTCATTAGGTATCTATCTGCATTTCTAGGCTCCTTTTAAAATGACTTTTAGGCCTCTCATCTTACATTTTATGGCCTTTCTCAAACTTTTTTGAATATTCCAAACTGGCTAGTTTGGGGGTTGATTTACAGAATCAGCAACGGTTATCTTATGTGAGCAGGTTTGGCCATGGTGATTCTGAAGAAGCTCATTAGTTCCCATAGCAATACGGTGAATCCAGTAAATCTATACATACATCATTGCAAAAAAAAAAGCCCCATTTTTTTTAATTAAAATATCAGTTGAAAGAAAATAACAGGTTTTAGGCAGCCCTCTTATCGCTGAAGATAAATGCAATTTTAAAGAAGCTTGTAAGTAATTCATAAAATAGTTCAATAGAATTTTGAAAGCATGCCAGTGCTACAAAATAGAATATTTCCTATATATTAATTAATGAATATATACTCATTTATATTAATACCTATTAATCAACCATATCGCCTAATGCACATTAATTTCACTAGAAATAAAAAATAGATAACCCCACCTTCCATACAGCTTCATCTACCATATGTTCTCACTTTAGAAATCATGGACAAATCTTGATTTAAGACACAAAAGACTGCCTGCAGAATACCCATCTACTTTTCTAGATTCGGCATTTGTGTTGAAGTCAGTAAATGGTTAGCACAGTCATTAAACCCAGTTGAGTTAGGATCAGTTAAGAAAACAAATGGTTATTGAAATCAATAGCTGATGCCAGAAACCATTACCATTTTTTCATCAGTCAAGAAACTACAATTGCCATAAATGTTCATGGATAACTAATTTTAATATTAATGCATAAATGTGATTTAAAATGGAAAGTTGCTCATAGTCAACTTTGTTCACAGAATAAAAGGAGCACCAGGCAAATATTGTCTAGTTTTATCAATTTAGTAAGAGCTAAATAATGGTACAGGCAAAATATTCATCATTTTGCAATAATTATTCTTATATATATATATATATTAGTCTCTATTACTTGATTTCTGTTTACTTTATCAAGTCTATGTACAGCAATTGCATTCAGCTCAGCCCCTCCAAAATGAGAATTCTATTTTTCATAATCTTCTAGTCTTAAAAATAAGGTCCTACAGTTTTCAATCCAACTATTATTGCTTAGAAATTTGAGAACAGAACCATTAGATATTACAAATTTGACTAAGCTACTCTTCAGCACTTTTCAATTGTACTTTAGGCTTCATTTATAGAACTAGTCATTTATTTCTAACTTTTATTATTTTAATTTATTTGTACTGCAGAGGTACTTTGGAGCTACCAGTCAAGGATCAAGACCATATTCTATCACTACAAGCATGTGATGGAAAAATCAGTCCTTGGGCTAAATAGGTTGCAATGTAATACCTGTCTTACCTGACCACATGGTCAAATTCTGCTTTAATTTTTAGACATGCACAGATATGAATGAAAGTAAAATTTGGGCTAGAATGACCCAGATAACTTATTTTTCCATTTCATATGTTTCTTCACATCCTTAAATCATGAATAATTATGTTATAAAGGTATTCAGTTGACTTCTATATTTAAAATTCTTGAAATAACATAATAGGCCAAATAGAACTGTCCTCATTGTGCTCTTAATACTTTTAGTTCTGCATTTTGACATTGGTTATAATTAAATCTCATGCTTCAGGGCTGCAGAGTTTCCTGTGGGGGTCAGGAAAGACTAGCTTCATCTAATGAATAATTTGTCTTCTTTTTTCACTCTCTTCTGAAGTTTCACAGTTTGGCCCTGACTCAACACACTACTGAGTAGGGAGCAGCTATTACTTTGAGGTATCAGACTCTGCTAAGTCACTTCAACTCCCTAGTGTTCTCTTTCCCTATCTGTAATATGGGTTAGTCCTTTGTAAAGATCTTTGAGCTGTCTCTGAATGAAAAGGTGCTATAGAAGAGATTGTCACTGTAGTTAACATGCTGCATAAGACCATTTGGAATCATTATTCTGCACAATTTAGGCCAACATTTGAAAACCAGCTTGGAGTTCTTTATTTCTCAAAGCTAAAATAATTAGGACCTGGCTTTTCAAAAGGGTTGAACACCCAGAAGTCCTGTAGAAGTCTATGAAAGCTGCAAACACAATCTCTGCATATCAGAAGTGATATTGATAGCTGGGGACCTTAAAACAGAGGCACCGGAAAGAACAGACCATTTTTTTTTTTAAAGCTTTTTATCTTGTAGTCACATCAAGTGCATGGATGTAAGGGAATGCAAGGCTCCTGCTAAATGCATTATGGGTAGCCACCTGGTAAGGGAAAGATAAGTTATAGTCCCTCCTTTTGCAGGTAATCTAGGGGGACATGGAGTGAAGGAAGCCTTGTGTTTCCAACATGATGGGTATAATGATATCAATACAAGTGTACGCAGTGCTGAGTTGCAGTTTGGTCCCTCCTGAGACCAGCAGGACTCTGGGAGGGAGAAGGTATCTCTGGGTTAGAATTTTCTTCTTGAAGCTACTTCAGGACTCGAATCAAACAATTTGGGCCTAAACAATACATCCACCCCAACAGTCCCTCTTTAAAAATGTATGCAGCAGGGGTGGGTGCCTTCAACTTGTTTTCCAATAGGAAACAATATATTTTAAAAGTGTGTGTTGCTGGTCTGCTCACTAATTTAAAAAAAAATCTGTTTTTTAAGGATCTATATATATCCACCCTACCACCGCCACCCAGAAGAGAGCCAAAGGGAGATTGGACAGTGGAGTCTGTGAGACTCCACGTAAACAGTAATATAAAGAACTGATTTCCTAGCTCCGGGAGAGTCTGGTGGGTCAGACCAATCTATTTTATTGGACTGTGTGTATTTCTAAAGCCTCCCAGAGAGAGAGTTAATAAGAGAAGTTTTAGGAGGAAAAAAAATGTTCCTGACAGAGAAGAAAGAGTACAGCATTTTCTTGAAGAGAAGCTGGGAAAGGGGAACACGCTAAGAACCTAAAGAAAAAAAAAATCATGTTTTAAAAAAAAGTATTTGTTTGCATATGAACATATTATGAAATATGAATCTGGTTCTAATGGCTGTGGGTTGGGGTCCTAGGCTACTGCTGGACATTATTTATATAAAAATAATCGTCTGTGGAATAAGGAACCCCATTTTTTTTATGAGCTCATGGAATAGTGGGATTCCTTGATATCTTGTAGCTGCAAATACCATATAAATCAATTTGTTTCTACACATTTTCTGAGCACAATGGATGAAAAGTAAACACATCCCACACTTTTTTGTCCTGCCTCATTCCACCAGAGAGACCAGGAACATAACATTGGTTAGAGACCATGACAGGACAACTGGTAAAAGGTGACATTAAAACTAAAGCAGTAATACCTGTTTTATTTATATGTTTATCTAATGTATGTTGAATTAGATCAGTGATTTATCAGGCAGATAGTAATGGTTGGTGCAAATTTTCTAAAGCACAGAAACAATTTTTTTTTATAAGGAACAACATCTGTTTGTAAGCATTTGTAACTAAATTGTTAGCAACTGATGACATATAGGAGTATGGGGTTTGTTTGGGGTTTTTTTTCCTGCCCTACTAAAACAATTATATCAATACATTTGTGAGGACGTGTCTACACAAAACACTTTACTGTCCAGTAGACCTAATTACTGTGCAGTAAACATCTGCGTCTACAAGTGCAGATGCTTATTGCACAGTAAATGACATGAGTAAATTTGCTCCTGCAAATTCAAATAGCAAATTTACTTATGATCAGTAACTGAGCAGTAATGCTCATGTAGACACCTAACTGGGAGCAAATGTGCTCCTAGTCAGCCAGGAAGCAGGAAGCAGGGGATTGCTCCCTTCCCCCAGGATCTGCCTGCTGCCAGGGCAGGCTCTGCCACTGGAGCCTGGGTGGGGAGAACGTCCCCCTCTCCTGGTAGCAGGGAGCTCCCAGCCCCACTCCACAATCATGGGGCCAAGGCTGGATGATCCTTATCTCCCAGCAGCAGCTCTGTGGTCATGGGGCCAGTGCTAGGAGAGCCTTATCTCCCAGCCCAAGCCCCCAAGTCATGGAACCCCAGCTGGGAGACCCTTATCTCCTGGTGCCAGCTCTGGTCCACAGAGAGCCCAGGAGTTGTGTGAAGAAGGATGTCCTGCCTCCTTTCTTCCACTCAGTGTACCAAGACCTGAAAATGAGGCAGCTTATTTTTATGTATCCAGCTTATTTTGAGCCTGAGCACAGAGAGTGTTCAGGCTCTGTTTCTGGAGTGCTTCTTGTTGAATGCTTGAGGGCTGCACTATATTGGCTATACTGCCTAATTTCCAGGCTTTGACATACGTTCAGCAGAAGCAAATGAGCAAGGCCTGCTTCTCTGTAGTGCTCCCAAGCTCTTCACTGAGGCGGTGGAGAAATGTTCATAAGCCCCTTGGAACATATTACCTAAGAGCTATGAGTAGAGTACACGCAGCTGTGACACTTTTTAGGTGGGAAACAGAGGATTTTGATCTTGGCTGTGTAAGAAACTAAGTGCCTCTAATCTGCACTAGCTGCTTTTAGCTTGAACCTGAGGCAGAAATGACAACCTAGCAAGGGATAGAAGTTGTGAAGATTTTGAAGAGGGGTGCAGAAGAGAACAGAGAGCAGGAGCGGGCCCCCCTGTGTGTGCGGTACATGGCCATGCTAAGGACTCAAAGCGGGAGAGGTGAGAACACAGCCCTCTCCCCTACCCCACCCTGGCCAAATCAACCCCAAATGTAGGATACTGGATTTACTGGAAGTATTTCAAAAACTGCAAGTGAAAAGGCAAGATTGAAAGACTTATAGCCTAGTTTCTGAGAGACAAATGTGAAAATCAAGAAGCTGTAAATGTGTATTCCAACTCGCTGGTGTTTTCCCCAAACAAATATAGAGAAAAAACATTCTGAGATCCACTAATTGTTATCCAACAGCTCTAAGTTCACCGTGCTGCCTGCTAAAGATTTCTTAAGCTTAAAAAGCTTTAGATAATGGCTGCTTATGTGACACAAAGGAACTACGCTCCACAAAAATAATGATTCTGCTCGTTACAAAAAGGAAAGTATTTAGTATCACCGAGTGACTTTTTTCACCGCTACAGTTGAGCGGCTTCAATGCCTGTTGTCACCAAGGCTGAGTGAATCACCTTTTAAATATATATAAAGATCTGCTGTGAAATCACTTTGTCAGTAGCTCAGTCACACAAGCTTGAGAGAATCTATAGAAAAAAAATGTGATGGGGACTGAGCTACCTTAACAGGTCTTTGAAACCTTCCTGCTCAGTGACCTCAGGCTTCCTCAAGTCACCGTACAGGAGTCAGGATGCTGCAGGAAGATAATGAATGCAAAGATTCATGCTGCTGCTAATGCAGCTATAGAAAATTAAATCTTTTCAGAAATGAATGTCTAATGCAAACCATTATGCTTCAGATCTTACTATGGAAAAAAAGAAAAAAAACTTACCTCGATCTATTTATCTCTCAGCATGCTAGACTGTCAGTTGTTTTTAGGCTATAGCTTCAATCAAAATTAATATCCAATTTTCAGGCTTGATTCTTTCCTGAGTCAGGAACTCCTCCTGTCTCCCCACATAGCAGAGGTGTGGAATAACTCTTTGCCAGCTGTTTTCCTAGCCTGTAGCATTAGAACATGCCAGAGGCAGGTTGTGGGCAGTGAAGGAATAGAACCAGAGGGTGCCTATACACAAGCAGCAAGACTGCTCTGATGCGCAGTAATTACCACTGTATGGTAATTACCGTGCTGCAGCAGCCTCCAGCATCATATGCATCAGTGTCCCCATGCTTAAAAATTGTGGCAGGAACACTTTATCTAAAGTTCATTTAACAAGCTTTAACTGAAGTGCCCGCCACCATATTTAAGCGTGGGGATGCTGATACACGAGATGATCTGGGTGCTTTAATTAAAGTGGCTCTGAAAGCCACTCTAACTAAAGTGCCCCCCCACCCACCCCCCACACACATTCCCAGAACACACGTATAAATTCCCAGAGTTCCTCTGGGGTCCATCTGATCTCTTCTTGGATCTCCTCTAATGCAGTAAAGATCAAAATAGGTCAAACAAATGTGATTTGAATCCATCCATTCCTCTGGCATTACTATGATGAGCATAGAAATAGTCTAACACGGGGTGGGCAAAATACAGCCCACAGGCCAGATTCAGCCCACCAGGCCATTCTATCCAGCCCACAGGGCCCTTAAAAAAAAATTAAAAATTAATATTTATCTGCCCCTGGCTCCTGTCAAAAATGAAAGGAGCCAGGAGCACTAGGAACCAGGGGAAGCCAAGGCAGGCTGCTGGAACAGGAGGACTGCCCCAGCCCCAGCCCCAGCCCCACCACTACCCCCCAGCTGGAAGCCCCTGTCTAGCAGAGGCTTCTGGTCTGGGACCATTGGGCTGTTCATGCCTGTAGTGGAGCGGGAGATTCAGGTAAGAGCGGGAGCAGGGGAGGACCACGGGTGATTGCCCCAGTCTCAGGTGCCAGGGCAGCTCCTACTGAGTCCTGTGGTCCGGCCACTCAGCCAGGAGCGAGCAGGCTCATGGTACCCAGCAACAGCCAGAATTCTTTCACCCAGAAGGGCAAGCATGGGGTGAACAGGGTTGGGGTTGTGCATGCTGGTTCCTGCCTGACAGCAGGGCTAGGGCAGCTACTGGGAGTAAGCAGGCACACAGGAACCAGTGACAGTGTTCCGGGGCTAGCACTGTTGGGGCCCAAATTGGGGCAGCTCCCCTCTCTCCCTCCTGATACAGCCCAGCCCAACTTCATAGAGCACAGCTAGATGTGCCCTGGGCTTCTGCCACCCCACTCTGGGATGTGCTGGTGCTGGCCCCAAGGCACTGCCCAGCAGCCACTGTCTCCCATCCCCCCCCTCCCCTGGCTCCATGGTCCCACAGTACAGGCAGGGACCAGTGAGTGCACTCCCAACCCCATGTGCCCCACACTCACCCATGTGGGTGAAAGAATAGGGCCTAAGGCTGTCCAGGAGGGTTCCCACCTCCCTGGCAGCCTGGCTTGGGGCCAGGTGGCCACAGAGATTTTCATCGGGCCCACAGCCAAGTTTGTGCTGCACCAGTTCCTGCAGTTGCCAGAATGCTAGGGGCTTCTGGGAAGAGCCTGTCTGGTCCTGGGGGCAGTGTGGGGGGTGGCTGGGGCCACTAGTGTTGGCACAACTCAGCAGGAACATGGTCTGGGACATGGGAAGCCCAGGGAGGTGATGCAGAACTTATATAATGTGCCTGAGGCTTGGGTCAGTAATGGCCCAGCTGACCCCCCAAACGGACAGCCCTGGGAGGTACTGCCACCTCAGAGGGAAGGGCTAGGACCCCCTGCCCTGCAGGGGACCAGCAGCCTGGCAGCAGGACACAGAGAGAGCCAGGGCTGTACTCTTCCCCCCCATCACCAGGCTGGGCTCCATGGGGCTGCAAATATTATTATTACAAGTTTCCCAATGAGTAAACTGAAGCACAATGCCAGAGGCCTGCTCCCAGTTGATGCATCTGCTTTGCACCAGGTAGGCTTCAGCCACTTCTCTTCCTTCTTGGTGCCTAGTAAAAGAATAGACATATTTGGCATGTCAAAAATGGGGAAAGGTTGTTTGTAAGCCTGACAAACTAGAAATGATGTTAGTAGTGTAATTTAGAACTGCTCTAACTTGTTTATTACCCTTGAAGCTACGACTAGGGAACTGAAAATAGCTCTGTGATACCTTATCCTCTTGCTGTTTCTGGGCATACAGCTCTCCAAGGCTAGGAAGGACTTCAAATATTTTGAGACTGAATGTTTTCAATCTTTGCAGATTAGTCTAACCGGTCTAGGCTAAACTGGTTTGGAACCACACAGACATCCCAAAAATGCAGGCACATACCTGCAGTGGCTCAGGCTAGAAGCCAGGGAGCACTAGAGCAGCCCTCCTTTTCCTTCCACTGTGCTGAGCTGAGGGGTGGGTGTGGGCATGGCCAAGCCCCCAAATAATGGAGCATTTATGTGATTTGATATCAGCCTTTAACATCCCATCAGAAAACAAAGCCCCTCTCATTAGTTCAAGCTATTCTTAAACAACTTTTTCCAAGGAAGGGAACATTCCAAGGAGGGACATTACCATCTGAGCTGTTGATTAGCTCCAAAAATGACACTGTCCTGTCTGCATTTGTCCCATCTGCCACAGCATGGACCGCAGCCAGCATGTGATGGGCTAGCTAATGCTGAGTGGTGTCTGTGTAAAGCAAAGTGTACGGGAGAATAATCCCTGCTTAGCAGAGAGTGGTGAGGGGAGATGGGAGAGCAGGGGGAAGTCAGGCAGATGCCTGCAGTCTCTGCCACAGCTGCAGCCAGGGAGAAGAGGGGAGGGGCCAGATCTGCTGTGGAGCAGAGAGACCAGCCCAGAAAGAATGCCAGGATGCTGGGGGGGTCTGGTTTAACCTAAACGAGAAAGGCATCTGGGAAAGACTTTACATAAACTGGTTTGATCCAAATCAGTTAAGTCTGATACTACATTCAAACAGGTTTATCTTAAATCAGTTTCAGCCATTTTATAACTGGTTTATATCCACTGAACATCTGTTCTGTTAGGCTAGGGACAGACATGACACACAAACTGGTTTAAGTGATCAGATCAAAGATGAGTTATTTGCCTCAGTGTTCCTAAGTGAGGGGCAGGACAAGTCTCTCTCTGGGATTGTAGAGAGGCGCCAGACTGCCATGCATAGACCCTGAGGTGGTGCAGAGTCACTTGGAGGAACTGAATGCATTTAAGTTGGCAGGCCTGGATGAGCTCCATCCGAGGATACTGAAGGCACTGGCTGGCGTCACTGCACAGCCACTGATGAGAATATTTGAACACTCGTGGCACACGGACCAGGTCCTGGAGGACTGGAAAAAGGCCAAAGTGGTCCCCATTTTCAAGAAAGGGAGGAAGAAGGACCTGGGCAACTATAGACCAGTCAGTCTCACCTCCATCCTTGGCAAAGTCTTTGGAAAAATTATCAATGCTCACATTTGTGAGAGCCCGGCAGGACAAATTATGCTGAGGGGAAACCAGCACAGGTTCATAGCAGGTAGATCATGCCTGACTAATCTAGTCTCTTTTTATGACTGGACGCAGGAGTAGGGGTTGACATCACATACTTAGACTTCAGGAAGGCCTTGTATATGGCATCCCACACTGTACTGGTGAACAAGTTAAGAGGCTGTGACTTGGATGGCTACACAGTCCAGCGGGTGCTGAATTGGCTAGAGGGTCACACCCAGAGAGTCATAGTGGATGGGTTGGTATCGACCTAGAAGGGTGTGGGCAGTGGAGTCCCTCAGGGCTCGGTCCTTGGACTGATACTCTTCAATGTCTTCATCAGCAACTTGGACGAGGGAGTGAAGTGTACTCTGTCCAAGTTTGTGGATAACACAAAAATGCGGGGAGAAGTAAACACGCTGGAGGGCAGGGAACAGATACAAGCAGACCTGGACAGGTTGGACAAGTGGGCAGAAAACAACAGAATGCAATTCAACAAGGAGAAATGCAAAGTGCTGCACCTAGGGAGGAAAAATG
>JAGPOW010000261.1:244237795-244283788 GCA_030014935.1 Caiman crocodilus
AGGGCCACTCATATGGTTAAGGGCTTGCAGGCCAAGCCCTACGAGGAGAGACTGGGGCACCTGGACCTCTTCAGCCTCCGCAAGAGAAGGTTGAGAGGCAATCTGGTGCCTGCCTATAAGTTCATCACAGGGGCACAGAAGGGAATTGGTGAGGTTTTATTCACCAAGGTGCCCCCGGGGGTTACAAGAAATAATGGCCACAAGCAGACAGCAGATTTAAACTAGATGGTAGGAAGAACTAATTCACAGTCAGAGTGGCCAAGGTCTGGAACAGGCTCCCAAGGGAGGTGGTGCTCTCCCCTACCCTGGGGGTCTTCAAGAGGTTAGATAGGCATCTAGCTGCGGTCATCTACACCCAGCACTCTTTCCTGCCTATGCAGGGGGTCAGACTTGATGATCTATTGAGGTCCCTTCCGACCCTAGAATCTATGAATCTATGATGCTGGTTGGAAAATGGCTAAAAACTGGTTTGAGATAAACCTGGTTGTATGTAGTATCAGACTTAACTAATTTTGGGTCAAACTAGTTTATTCATTGTCTGTCTCAGGCCCTTTCCTTATTTAAGTTAAACAAGACTCCCTCAGCATCCCAGCATGCTCTCGGGGTTCTCTGCTTCACAGCAGAGCTGGGTCCGTCAGTCTCCCCTCTTCTCCGGGCTACAGCTCTGGCAGAGACTGCAAGAATTTGCCTGGCTTCCTCCTGCTCTCCCTCCTCCCCCCACTCCCTGCTAAGCAGGGATTTCCCCCTACCCTCTGCCTTGCAGAGAAAGCATTATCTACCTGACTGCATGTTGGCTACAGTCCGTGCTCTGGCAGATGGGACAAGAGCAGAATCAACAGGTAGCTGGTAATGTGTCTCTGTTGTTTTCTTAATGGAGTGATAACCACTGATTTAGGGCTGATAAACAATGCTATCAATTTTCTGCCAAGCTGGTCAGAAGCAGCTGGGTCTCCCTAATCAGAGTATCCTGCCAGGGCCTAATCAGAGTATCCATGCCTCCCACCTCAGCCAAGCACTGTGGAAGCAGAGGTAGGACTGCTTTTGGGCCTCCCAGCTTCTAGTCTGAGCCACTGCAGGCATGTGCTAGCATTTCTGGGATGTCTGTGCAGTTACAAACTGATTCAACCTAGTCAGGTTAGAATAACCTGCAACGATTGAATACATTCAGGCTCAGGTTTTTTTGAATGTCTGTCCTTAGTCGTACAGGTTTAAACCAGTTTGTGGTCACTTAAAATGGTTTATGTGTAATGTCTATCCCTAGCCCAAGATTTGTCAAAGGTCAACAAAACTGACAGCGCAGCTAGAAACAAAATGTATATTTCTTGATTCCCAGCCCTATGCTCTAAACAATAGACTATCTGGCCTTTTTAAAAAAAAAGCAAATTAAATTTGTGACAAAAGATGCTTTTGCAGCATAAGGTTCACGGAAGTTTGTAATTTACTATACACTTTTACAAGACAGTAATTACTAATAATGACATATACATAACACATGAATAATTACAACTGGGGAATGCACAAATACAGACTTGTTGCCATCATCCTTCCAATTAATTATCGGTCCATCTTGTCTCTGTAGCCTGTTAGCAGGCTAGAAAGCTCAAATTTAAATCTATCTGGTATGTCTTAGACTGCATTCCAATCTGCAACCATTAATTGCTCTCACCCTGAGGGCCATATATTACCTCTGGGGTTATTTTTGCCCTATAAGTGTTAGGGTATAAAGTTTTATGTCATTTTATTATTCACATGCTTATGCTGATAATTTATTATTTTTCTAAAATGTTTAATACTTTTACTGCATGCAACAATTTATAGATTATATATTCATGTGTGTGTGTGTATGTGTGTGTGTGTGTGGTACCATATTAGGAAACTTGCATTTTCTAACTTAAAGTCAATTATATGAATCAGCATAATTTAAAAATACTACAATATGCAGTGGACAGATTTGTTCTAAAACGGGACATACAGAGCAAATACTGTTTTTGCCAACCATAAACTTCTCACTCCTGCTCAGAAATTTCCTATTTAAAATGGACATCGATTAGCTGGGTTAATTAGATTTTACCTAATGAGTTGCACTATGTACTAAAAAATGCTGTGTCATACTATTTGCCTTCCAGTGTCAGAGACTTTTCTACTGTCAGAAAGTTTTCAGCATAGCATGCTAGAACATGTGTTAAAAGCATCCACTCAAGGGAATGAACATCAGATGCCTAATGTCAGTGCTTCTCTGAAGAACCTGCAAGAGAACAACACACAGTGTATATGGGAACTTTGATGTGATTTCTAAAGACTAAAAGTTGTCTAACAAGGATAAACTTTTAAACATTTTTCCTGGTGTTTAAGCTTTTAAAAAATAGCTAACCCTGAGGTCATTTATTCCTTCAGGACTTAGTAGTTCCCTGAAGTTTGACAGAGGCCTTACGTACTCTGAACTAGGAAGACCCTGAAATGAAGAGGGGCCTGGGTTGAACATCTAACTGAAACATCTGAATGCTATCTTCACTTAGCAAATATTTCCTTTCTTCCTTCGTCTTAGTTCTGATTCTTGCCCTACTTTCCATTAATGAATGCTGCACCTACTTACTACATCACACTGATGAGAGGAAGGGAGCTGAAGAGGCCAACTGTAAATGTTATGGTGTCACTTGGTCTTGACAGAAGTGACAAAACTGTGGTGACTGCAGGTGGAAGAAAGTGAAGTCAAGGTTTGCTTGAGAGCAAGGAGAAACTGAAGCCAAGGGCAGTCTAAGAAAGCATGGAAGTCTCCTCTACCTTGTAACTAAGTTTGGGCTCCAGGGGTGGCCACACAACCTCTACCTTGCTCCAGTTCTAGGGTACTCTACTCTTCTCACTCTCCTACCACACCTTGATGTATTCTTTACATGATCAAAAGGGAGTCTTCTTAAGGATGTTAGAGTAAGCCCTAGTCCTCCTGACAGCCAGCAGGTCCCTCCCAGACCCCACTGAAGTTCTACATCTTTTGGGATAAGTGGGCCCTCCTGATCTGTTCATGCTCCCCAGGGTGCCTGTAACCTTAAGAGCTATTCATGTCCTCCAACTTCCCCTACAGCTATGCCCATGCCTTACAGGTGTTGCTGTTCACCCATTCTCCTTTGTAAAGGCCTTGGTCTTCCTAGCCTCTGCCCCTTTACTCTCACTGGGCCTTCTAGCCTAAGCCCAATGTACTAGACCTGGCTTCTGTGCTCTAGCTCTTGTCCAAATTACTTTGGTCCTATCTTATATGGGCCCCCTGGCCCTGTCTCCACCTTACTGTGGGCACTAGGGCCCCTGCCCAGTCTCGTTTGAATCATGCTTGGCTTCAGTCCTCGTCTATGGCTGAAGCCCCTAGCCCATGGCAGGGCTCATGATACTCTTGTGCCCTCAGGAACTATTGAGACCTCCATCATCTATTGGGACCCTTGACTGTCCCAAACCACCAGAACAAACTACAACAAAGGACTAAGCCCTCTAGCTGTAAAACAAGCTCCAAGCCTGCCAGCTGCATAACAAATTTCTCCCATTCCCTAGGTCATATCCCCCTGGTGGCAAGCCTTACTTGCATTCCCAGGAGTCATGCCAGGAGTCAACCCGGCATTCTCTTGCAGCCCTTCAGATGGGGGGCTCTTCTTTCTGCAACTATAGGACCTTCCTGGCTCAGACTCTGGGTTCATAAACTGCTTAAGCCTTTTCCCTTCCAATTAGGTGATTCCTTGGCTAGCCACAGCAGTTTCTTCTTAGGACCTGATGGTTGGGTTATATGGCAGCTTGTGACTGCTACTCTAGAAGCACCTCTGCTGCCCAAGCTAGGCTCTACCCTGCTGTCTTACTGCCTAGTGGCTAGCTTTGCAAGGCAGTTCTAAGCAAGAGCTCTCCTAACCAGCCTGTGGGTGGGCCCCTTTAATGAATAGCTCCCTGCCTAGGCATCAGTATTTCAATATTGCATTCCTTCTTGGTACCTGGCCTGTATTCTGCCACTTGGGCTCTATTGGCTGCAGTTTTTCTCCTTAAAATAACAGGAGCCCTAGCTTTGTTATGTACCTTCTCCTTGCAGAAACGGTTGCTGGAATCAAGAAACAGCGTGAGAATCTCAGCTTTAAAAACAGTAAGCTTTTAGATATCAGGTTTGCAGGAAAATACCTGAAAATGTGAAATAAATGCACCCTAAAATTTCACTACCCCTGAGTTCCTTCCCTGCCAGAATCTAGAGCGGTCATTGCTTATTTCTCTGAAATGTGCACCCATTGGCTGTAAATACCTCATACAACCGTGGGGCTACCTCTTGAGATTCCACTGCTGCTTCTGATCGTAGTGTCCCATCATAACTAACACAGTGCCATTTTCACTAAGTTGTGGCACTTCCTGAGATCTAAAATCACAGCAAATATTTGTTTTACCCTGTCTTTTTGATATATCTAAATCGTATTGAGTCTGGCATGAATTTCTAACAGTACATACATTCCTGTTCTCAGTTGTCTCTTGAACAAAATGTCATCAGATAATGCATACTTAACTGGTGCTGTCCTGTAATTTAACCATGCTAATACACATCCTTTTTTAGTAAGAACTTGCTTACCTTGACGTTTTTAACACCAGTCTGTTGGATTAGAAGTAAAGAAGAGACATGGTGACATGTCTAAACATGGACTTCACTGTAAGCTGCTTATATTTATGCCTGCTAAACTGTGGCCTGTTGTCAGGCATTATCATGTTGGGTATGCAATGTGCAATTAAAATGAATCATTTCTTTAGTTGCCATGCTTTAAGTCAGACTATCTCAGGGAAGTGAGAATAATTATGTAGGTATTTTTTGGTTGTTGTTTTTGTCTGGCCTGTGTAAGCAAATTATGCCTAATTTCCTCCCAAAGACATTTTTTTCTGTGCTTCTATAAAGTCTTTGTTTAATTTGCCTTGTATTTCTGGAGCATATTATAAGCTTAACAGGTTCCTCAATGTTGTTCTTCATACAAAACCAGCATAAAAAAAACTCTGATCCTCTTCTGAGAAATTTCAATCTTTAAAAAAGTCTTCATGTTTCTTCTTTAATGTATTTTCTGCACCACCTTAAGAGAACCAGCATCATAATGCCTTCAAACAAAATTATATCTAGCACTGAGAAATTCCCTTTGTTTACAGAAGATTCTTCCAGGGGTATCCTAGCCATCCCATGCAATTTGCCATAATTGCTTTCTACAGGGTCCCATCCTCAGCAGGAGCTTTGACAGTTACACTTCACGTGTTATCTGACATCAAGCCATCCTGAGCATGTTTTAGCTTGGGACGTTGCTTCATTGGACTCTTGTCAAAGGCCTCGGTGTGTGTATCTGCAACTTCTTAGTTTTGGAAATCATATCTTCATAGAACAAGGAATAATTTCTATAGTCCTGGTAAGAGAAGAAGTTGTACTTCCCTTATTCCAATGGCAATAAGTAGCCTGTGTTAAGTTTCAGATAACTTTGGACTCCCATAAATAAAGGAATGAAACTATATTTATACTTACAGGCTAAGGTCAAAGCCTCATTCTCCCTTTGAGAGTAGTAATATTCAATTTTGAAACATGCCCTGGCCTTGATTTTTGATCATACTGTTGAAAAAGAACTGTAGCAATTCCCTCTTGGGTGTTTTCATGGTCAACATATTTTTATACTTACTGCCATGTATCTCAGGACTGGGGTCTCTCCACTGAACTCTATCTAGCACTGAGACTCTTTGTTAAGCTTTGCAGTAGCTCTCTCAGGTTGCTGATTTAGTTTACTAGATTAGGTACAAATCCCCTTGCAAAGTGCATTTTTCCAGTCTTTGCACTGCTTCCTTAATGAGCTGGGGCAGGCATGTTGGTGATGTTGCTGTTTGTGGTCTTGCTCTATCTCCTGCTAGCTAATCTTGTCTCCCAAGTTTGTACACCTATTACATAGAATTTACATTATTCTTTGTTTAGTTTACACCCTGCAGCCCTGGCTCTTTCTAAACCTGTCTAGAGGTTCTAATATTGCTTTTCTATTATTTTCCCCAGGTCAAAACTTGATCTACGTAGACCTTAGTACTGCCCTCCACTCCTGTACCATTGAAGATATGTTTTATTTTCTGCCAAAACATAGCAGTTTCTGAACACAACCCAAATAACAATCTGAGAAAATAGTATCTCTCAAAAGGGATGTTGAATGTGTACAGCTATGTGCTCTGTTTTTCGAAGAGCACCTGTCAGAACCCTGCTGGTGCAACAGGGTAGAAGAATATTTGCTATCAATCACCTTTCCAAAAACTTCTTCTCTTGTACATACTAGGAAAGGTTCAAATTTCACATAAGTGTTTTGTGCTTTTGTGTCTCTATACCAATGACAAAGTCCATCTTTTTTCCCTTACAATGTCAGGAGGCATACGCACCCTCAATTCGCCAAAAGAAATATACATAAATCATATGCTCTTTTAGCTCTGCCCCAGATTGAAAATAACTTTCTTAGAAGTTTGAATCATGGGTTGGTTGTGCTCTTTCTACTCTATTATTTTCCCTGTCCTCTGCGAAATATCCTAACACTCTTCCTCAAACTGGACAGGCACCGAATCAAAACAAGCGGTCCACTGCCTTGATAAGGCCAAGTGCTTGGCACATTTTAAAGCAATAATGAATAATTGTTCTAGTACTATTACAAATTGCATCTTTGATCATTTGTTATTTATCAAGACATTTAAATCACACATTCAATTATTGGTAATATGCTCCTGCTCCATCTAGTATCAGGCTGATAATCTGTTCATCTCCTGCTCTATTATAAAGTGTTCCTGTAAACACTTCTTCTGAATTAATAGTGCTGTTGTCTACATAATGTACACTATACAAAAGCTTGCAGATTCCTAAAAAGTGGTAGACCTTCTTCCAAACACCACTGAATGCACTTCCATCACATTTTGCATCCTGGGCTGTGGGTTTTTGCTTTGTGGAGTCCAGCCTAAGAGTTTGACCTGCTCTTCTACCTCAGTCATCTTCTTGAATAGTATTTTGGATTCTTAGGCTACTTCTATAGAGAGTGGGTATCTTCTTTTGCTTATCAAATGCTGTTTTTCTGGGAGTTAGTTGTAGGTCTTCCAATAGTTTTTCTCTAACTGCATCATTTGAGACCTTTATCATAGTCCAATCTTCCATGATGGCCATAGCTGCCAAATTGAGGAGGTGATCTGTTCAGCTTACTTCAGGGATGGGCAATTATTTTGGCTAGAGGGCCACTTAATGAGTATGGGGAGCTGCCAACGGCTGCAAGGGTAGTCCTTACCCCTGGTCACCATCTTGAGACCAGAAGTCCCACCCCTCACCCCTGATCTTTGCCAGCAGAAGTTCTTCGCTTTGACCCAGAAGTACTCCTTTAGTGGGAAGGGAGCGGTGCCATCTTGAAACCAGAAAGCAACAAATCATATACTAAAAAAATCAAATATCTACTATAATTTATTTTAATTTTATTTTAAGAAACATTTTTGCCCTGATTTATGTTTTTGCTCATGTATCTTGAGGTGACTTGCATCATAACTCAAAATATAGTCTTCCTTTTATAGTCTTCCTTTTTCGGTCAGAGTGGGGGTGATGATTATAGGTACTCTAGGGCTTACTGCCACTGCTGAGAGCTCATTTACCTACAGGTGGTAACAGGATGGACCTTAATCTCAGATCACCTGGTCTTCCAGGAGACTAATCTTACTTGTCTCACCTGCCATGACTCTGCTGGTACAATGTTAATAGGAGGCAATATCCCGAGATGATCCTTCAGGTCTCAGTCTCTGTCTTCTTCTGTGGGTCTCCAGACCTCCTTTACCCCAACCTAGCCACTACAGGTGAAACTCAAAGCTCCTCTTTGGCCTGGTAGCCTCTTTGTCCTCTGTAGCCTGCAACAAGGATGACCATAGTCTTAGTCTGGCACGCACCCACATCCAGGGGATGGCCTTAGACTGGGCTCAAACACCCCAGACATAACTGTCTCAGTCTCTCTTTAGAGTGGGCCAGCGTCCCCTTTACCTTGGGATCAGTCTCTCATATTCCAAACTGATTAATGCTGCTCATTACAGATCTGCATAGATCTACCGGTGAGCAGACACAATCCCTCAGTAGGATCTCTCTTCTGAGCAAAACAAAGACTCACCAGGGTGGCTCTAACCTTAAAAGGAAGTCTTCCTTGCTTCCCCCTGGATCCTTAGCAGCTACTCCATTTAAACGCTTTCAAAATCCTCATATAGGCATGCCTGCACATGCCCCCTTCTTTTGGTTGCTCCCAAAGCATGTCTTTGGCAGGGTCAGCAGTACCTGCTTTCAGGAATACTCAGCCACTCCTCTCAGCAGCTTACAGGGAATCGACCCTATCTGCCCCTCTCTGGGGCTGAAAATACCTCCTGGCCGCTTCCCTCCTCCAAGCCAGAGCGAGAGGCTGCTCAGGAAGTGTTGCTGGGATTCCTTTTTTTTTCCCTCTAGTCTCCAGCTGAAGCCTCGCAATCTGCTCATGCTGTAAGCTCTGTTTACTTTCTTTTTCCCTTTCTGTCATTGCCAGCTGCTCTTCTTCCCCTTAGTCTCAGCTTCCCGGTACTTAACAGAGCCCCCAGGGTGCTTTTACTTTCTCTCACTCCTTCACAGGGGTAAGAGGATGGGTGTGTGGTGTGGTGTGAGGGGTCCATGTGTGGAGTGTGTATGGTGGGTGGGGTGTTTAGGGGAGGGTAAAGGGCGGGTGTGGAGAAGTGTGGGTGTTGGGTATGTGGTTGGGGCGTGGGGTACCTCTGTGTGGCAAGGGACAGAATCAGAAGGGGAGAGACGGTGCAGCAGCAGGTGGAGAAGGAAGAAGAAGGCAGGGCACATCAGGGAGGGAACACAGAATAGGGAACAACAGGGCCGAACACAGGCATGGATGAACTGGGCAGCTGCCCAGGGCCCCAACAGAAAGGGGGCCGTAAAATAATCAGTTAAAAAATCTTATTAGCATTATCTGTGGCACAGGGGGGCCCAATACTAAAAGTCTGCCCAGGGCAAATTAGGTACGCTGTTTGGGAACAGAAAGCAGAGCAGCAGATCAAACGAAGCACTCAGGGAGGGAATGGAGCTAATGTGGCCTACCTGCCAAAAACGTTGGTCCCTGTTGATTTGGAAGAATGGAACATTCTTTAAAAATTATCAATTCCTTTATATAAAGCCTATTTTCATTACAAAAAAATCTTTTACATAATACCTATCATGAGTCTTTACCTAGGATGTTTAGGAGGTAGTTGAGAAGCAACCATTGTTTCTCAACGGTGATAGAACACCTTTGTCATGCTTTGATTTCACATTTATGTGTGCCTCCACCATACAGGTACCCTTATACTGGGGTGTAATTGGAGTAATGCAATAATGAATGAGATCCTAGAAATAGATTTAAAAAGTTTGTACAAAAAGTTGTTAAAGGAAAGGAGGTGGAGCCTGTTCAAAACGTGAAAGAGAGGTGCTAAATGCATGGATAATACGTAAGGAGTCCCTGTCTTCTTTCTTCCTCTTCACTATGATATAATGCTGAAGTCATATGCAAAACAGCTGACCAGCATGCTTTTCAGATTCCAGGACAGTGAGGTTGCCTGCTGCTGTTTTTGATGGAAAAGAGTAGTGATGAAGCAGACAGGGTATTTTAGCCTGGCCCTACCTCTACTTAAAACACAAAATGCTGTGAGTGTTGTTCTACTGTACATTGATCAATGTGATTATAGCTTTGAAGCTGGCTGTACATCATGCAGCAAAGATATCTTTGATTAATCCCCTCCTGGTTAGTTTAAGTGATAGAAAGCCCCCTGAGGACTCAGGTTTGCTCTTCTTCTTTGCAGAGATCAGAGACAAATAGTTTCTTCCTGTGTTATTCTTGTCTTGTGTAAAGAGGATTTGTACAAGTAAGTCCCTGGTGTAA
Source organism: Caiman crocodilus (assembly GCA_030014935.1). Lineage (NCBI taxonomy): Eukaryota > Metazoa > Chordata > Crocodylia > Alligatoridae > Caiman > Caiman crocodilus. The sequence goes on from JAGPOW010000261.1 coordinate 244,247,704, forward strand.
ACAGTATTGAAAAATTGTTCTAAAGGATTAAAGCTTCTCTAATGATCTGGCCCAGGGAGTGTGTCTTCTTTCAGGCTCCATTGATGTACCAGAGTTTAGGTTTTGAGTAATGAGGCACTGCTCTAGAAATAAAATTTTGACAGGCTATGAAACATAGGAGCCGTATCCATCAATATATTTATTAATATAAATATGAGTGGCAGTCCTTTTTACTCAAAAAGATGTAATTCAGACTAATACATTATACACACAAGAGCACATTGCTGTAATGTGTACTCTCCAGTCTCTATATGCAGTGAGGAAAAAGAACAAGTAGCAATTGAAGACTACAACTAAAAAGAAATACTGTAGTACCAGTGAAATCTCAAACTGTCTCCATACTGTCACTTTAAGGCTTAAGGCAACACATATTTTTGTACATCAGAATTTTGTCCAATGTCACTTTCGATTCCGTAAACAGAAATGTCAAAACTAATCTCTATACCTCACTGAACCTTTAACAGCTTAATCCAACAGGAATTTATTTCCTTTTTAGACAATCCCAGTAAGGAAGACCAACTTTTGCGTCTTAAGCAGAACTTCAATGAAGAGTTCACACGTACTTCAAACAAAACCCTGACATTTTTCACATTTGTTTCCACTCTGTTACCAACCATGCATCCTTAGGTTTGCTCTTAACTTTTTCCTAAGCTCATGACTAGCAGTTGTGCTGTCTAATGGGCAGTAACTTTCCCTCTTTTTTGCAAATGCAGGAGCCAATGGAGCCGCTGAACTATAAGGTCATGATACCTCAGAATGAAATCACTGCATCAAACTCGCATACTTCAGGTTCTTTTCTTTTAGGGGTGAGATATCATAACAAAGTAAGAAAGAAGTAAACTGAGCATCTAAGTAGTCCTCATGAGTTTTATATTTCTCTACCAGAAACCTCATACAAGGAAAGATATAAAAAGAAAAGTATGATGATTTGTGCTTCTCTGTATGAGCTGGAACTCAAAGACCATGTCTCAACTATGTTGGACTGTGCTAGGGTGAGCCACTATGAAAACCCACTGGGAAACCACCCCAGTCCCACACCACATGCCAACAAGATATCATGTAGCTAGCTGCTTCTTAGTAAATGCTCAAGACATACAGCCAATACTGTTCTACCAATGCGATGTTTTTCAGTAAGTATATGATTTATTTTTTTTCAGGATGGAGCATTAGTAGAGTGGATGGTGCATGTTTTCACAATGGTGCATCCAATGTGGTGGAGATAAGTCCCACTTATAAGGGTTTCTTTACTAAAAATAAAATTGTCATTATCAATAATACACAAAAACTATATTTGAAGGATATTAAGTCTGTAAAGCCAGTAGTCAGTACCACAAAGGGATTTAGGTGCCAAACAGCCATTTTAGGTATTTTAGTCAAACATTGTGGGTGCCTGGGGCCCAGATCTTCCAGAGATAGGCTGAACACTCAAGCACTGTCCTCAATCAGGTCTCCTTCATCAACATGGATGCCATAAGCAGGCCATCAGCACCTCACTTGAAGCTCCATCTACAATCATGGAAGTCCAAAAGGCTATACAACAAATGTCTAGTGGCAAAACTCCTGGAGCCGACACAATTCCAAGAGAGGTCTACAAATCAGGTGGTCATGGCCTTACAGATAAACTAACTGAGATCTTTTGCAGTATGTGGTCACAGGAGGTAGTCCCCCAAGAATTCAAGGATGCCTCCATCATCCATCTGTACAAAAGGAAGGGAAATCGCCAAATCTGTGACAACCACAGAGGTATTTCCCTCCTCTCAACTTCCAGAAAGTTACTTGTGAGAGTCCTCCTCAACCAACTGACCAACCATCTAAATGACCTACTGCCTAAGAGTCAATACACCTTCAGAAAAAGACACGGAACAAATGACATGGTGTTTGCAGCCTGGCAGCTTCAAGAAAAGTGCCAGGAACAGAACATTGACCTTCTCCTCACGTTCGTCAATATAACCAAAGCCTTCAACACAGCAAACCATGAAGGCCTCTGGGAAATCATGAAAAACTACAGATGCCCCCCCAAATTCATCAGTACAGGTCAAGGGTTCCACAATGGCATGATGGCACACAACTTTGCAATTTGCAAATGCTCTGACCCCTTTTCAGTCATAAAAGGCATCAAGCAGGGCTGTGTGCTTCCACCTACCCTCTTTAGCATGGTATTCTCTGCTATGCTGTCAAACGCCTTCTAAGATGATGACCTTGGTATGGGGATCAGGTACCGTTTTGATGGAGACAGCTTCAACCAATGTAGGCTCTGAGCGAGCTCCAAAGTTCAGATAGCCACAACTTCCTCTTCACTGATGACTCTGCATTATGCACAGGCCCACGGGCTGGCATACAACAGTCCATAGACCTACTCTCAACAGTCTGTGACAACTTTGGAATCGCTATTAACACAAAGAAGACTGAAGTGATGTTTCAACTTGCACCTGGCACAATACCCCAGGAACCACACATCTCAGTTAAAGGCCACCAACTCTTAATGGTTGACAAGTTTGCCTGTCTAGGCAGCATGTTCTCCTGTGCTGTCCACATTGATGATGAAGTCAACAAAAGATTAGCAAAAGCTATGTGTTCTTCGGCAGACTCCGTAAGTCAGTCTGGGCCCATGGAGGCATCAGACTGTCAGCAAAACTGAAGGCTTGCAAAGCCATCATCCTTCCAGCCCCCCTTTATGCCTGTGAAACGTGGAGCATTTACCAGTGTCATGCCAAGAAACTAAACCGCTTCTACCTACACTGCCTGCAAAAGATACTAAAGATCAAGTGGCAGGACAAGATTCTGGACTTCCAGGTGCTCAGAAGATCAACTCTCCCCAGTATTCACAGCCTGCTGAAACGGCTACAGCTAAAATTGGTCAGCCACCACTCAAGAATGCCTGACACTTGCCTGGCAAAAAATGTCTTCAATGGCGAACTGTCAAATGGAGTACGTTTTTGTGATGCACCAAAGAAGCAGTACAAGGACACCCTAAAGGTGTCCCTAAAGAGTTTCAGCATTGACTCAGAGCCATGGGAGAAAATCATTCGTGACCATCTATCCTGGAGGTCTCAAATCCAGAATTTTGCTTTGGCCTTTGTGCAGCAATGCGTGGCAGAAGCAATGAAGAAACATGCGGCCAGGAAAATGAAAACCTCCTATATCCAGTCCTCATCACTCTTGCTCCTGTTGCAGCAGATTGTTCAAAGAAAAAAATCAGACTTTTAAGTGTCCTACATACTTATGTGACCTAGCCCCACACCTCTTCATTCCCAAACTTTTCCCTTTTTTCTCCTTTTCCTTCTTTCTCCTTTTCTCCTTCCCTTTTTCTTTCACACTTCTTTTCCCTCTTCTTCCCTCTCCTGCCCCCACTGGATGTGGTCATCTTTGCCTGTGAAGGGCAAACAACATACACACAGTTGGTTCCTGTACATGCGCAGGGATGCTGTTCTGATGTGATGTAATACAGCACATTGGAACAGAGTCAATTAAGAGAGTCTGCTGGAATGCAGTAATTAACATGTAACAACAGCCTCTGCATCTTGTGTATCAGTGTCCCTGAGCTTCAAAATAGTGGCAGTGCTTGAACTAAAACTGGTTCCCAAGTGCCGTATTACTAAGGCACAGGATATGTCTATACATGCAAATGTTCCTGGGTAGGTTTACTGAAGAGTAGCATATTCTGAAGTAAAACTGTCCTGGGCAGGCATCTACATGTATGCACATTAGGGAAAAGATTTGCTGCTCCTGGAAGAAGTCTACTTTTACCCACTCTGACCCTGCGCCAGACCTCTGCAGCATCCAAGAGGTGCTGGCCACACCTGTCTGTGACTGGTGGCCATCTTTAAAAGCCAGCCTTATGTACTGCTCCCTGGTCACCTACTTTTCTGGCCACCTACTTTCCCCAGAGAAGCATGCAGAGTGTGCTGCAAGCACGCTGTGGCTCTGTCATTGAAGCCTTTGCCCACTGCACCATGGCTGTTCCACCCCCAATCCCTGGGAGTGATGTCTGGCACCCTGGGCTCCTGCTGGCTACCCTGCTTGTCATGCTGGCCTGCAGCAGTGACCCCCACCTGGCCCAAGTGAGCCATAACCCGAGTGGCATGACCACCTGGCCAGGCTCACTGTGCCATCCCAGGCCCCCTGTTGCTGTGCTTCTCCCTCTCATACTGCCACCCAGACCCCAGCATGGACACCAATGACACATTTCTAGATGCCACCAGTGGGGTGGTCCACGTGTTCCTGAGCCTCCAGCCTCACTGCCTGTGGGCCCACCTGGTCAGCCAGGAGTGGAAGCTGCATGATATTCAAACCACCTGGAACAATGAGCAGTGGCTGATTCATTCCAGATGACCAGGGCCACCTTCCAGGAGCATATTGAGCAGCTCCACCCACATCTGGACAGGCAGGCCACTACCATGCAACAGCTCTTCCACATGGACACCCAACTGGCCATCGCCCTGCTTAAGCTGACTATGCCCACTAGTCTCTGCTATATCAGCTACCTCTTCAGTGTTGGCAATGCAACTGCTTGGGAAGCTATCCTGGAGATGTGCTGCACCCTCCAGAATGTGCTGGGGCACACTGTGCTCTGTGTGCATGACACCCTGGAGTTGGTGGTGGGTGCTCTGGGCTTCCCCAAGTACATCAGGACCCCAGACAGGACCTACATTCCCATCACCTGCCTGCCCTCCACCGACCACCCCTACTACAGCCAGAGGGGCTTCCACTCCATCATGCTCCAGGTTGTCCTCTACCACCCCAGTGCCTTCACCAATATGAGTGTTAGCTGCATATAAACAAGTTCTGTTACAGGTTTAAACCAGTTTCTGATTACTTAAACCAGTTTACATGTAACTTCTGTCACTAGCCCTGTTGTGTTGCAGATTTGAATCAGTTTCCAATCACTTATACCAGTTTATGTGTAATTTCTGTTCCTAACCTATATGTTCTGGGTGCACTTTTGCACTTATGCATTGCAGTTTCACAAGAGGTACCCAGAAAAAAAAAACAGTAAAAAATAATTATTGTGAAGAGCTTGTTTTAAGTAACTTGTCCCTAAGTAAAGGAACTCTGTAACAGAGGAAGGGATAGAATATAGTTCTCCAGGACAACATGTGAGTGCCAGGCCATAGTTACCATGCTTTCTAGTATACCTATGAATGTAGGCAGCTATTTGATCTGGCTTTGGATCCAGCTGCTTTGGATGCCAGGGATCCAATCTGGAGCTCTGGACCAGGTTCCCACTTCAATCTGGCCAAAGCGGCTTTCAAGCTTCAGAGCCACCTCGGAGATGTGGCCATAGGGTATAATGGGGAATCAATGAAATATCTATAACTTTGTTGGTTTTTGTCTGATGTGAATGAAACATGCAGGGATGGTAGCCTCTGCTGAGATCATCAAGTTTGCCAAGATTCAAGAAGATTGGTGCACAGGTTCAGGGGAAACTGCACCGCAAATTCTTGAAAGGAAAACTCATGTCACGTGTATGTGTTAAGGGGTCAAAACTGCAGAGATGGTCGCCCCTACTGAGGCCACAAAGCCTGCCAAGTTTCAAGGTGATAGGTGCAGGGTTTTGAGGGGAACTGCACCTCAAGCTGTTGACAGGCAAAATTTGTGACATGGATGACACTGTGTATGTTAAGGCACAGTGGGTTGAAAACTGCAGGGGTTGTGGTCCCTGCTGAGGCCACAAAGCCTGCCAAGTTTCAAGGAGATAAGTGCAGAAATTTGGGGGAAACTGCACCTCAAGCTGTGGACAAACAAAACTCGTGACATGGATGCTTGTGCAACTGCATCTGTCTTGGGGCGGAGGGCGGGAGGTGGATACTGCAGGCCTGGCTGCTAAGCTACTGTGTTACCAGTTACCAGTTAATCATGATTCACTCAGGGACCAGCTCAATGCACACTACCTAGCTACTACATGACAAGTTCATGAGCATGGATTAACACCTACAAAACCACAGGCTAAGGAAAGGAAATAATCAATACAGACAACCTACTACCCCAAGACAGACACAGTCAGTTGCACAACCCATTTCATGAGTTTTGTCTGTCAGCAGCTATGGGTGCAGGGTCCCAGAATCCCCCTGCGCCGATCTCCTTGACAGCTGGCAGGCATCATGGCCACAGCAGGGGCCACTACCCCTGCAATTTTCAGCCCACTGCACCTTAACACACACAGGGTCAACTATGTCATGAGTTTTGCCTGTCAGCAGCCTGAGCTGCAGTTCCTCACAAACCCTTGCACCTATCTTCTTGAAACTTAGCAGGCTTCATGCTCTCCACCCTTGCAAGTTTCATCCAAATCAGACAAAAAACAACAAAGTTATAGCTATTTCATTGATTTCCCATTATATCCTATGGCTGGATCTCCAAAGTGTCTCTGAAGCTTTTCTGAAGCAGTTTGGAAGCTCTGAACCACTTCAGAAAGCCTAAAGAGGCCAGCGCTTCAATCCAGACATGCTGCTTTGGATGCTGAAGCATCCAAAGCTTCCCTGGATCTGAAGCATGGTCCAAAGCTTCGCACAGCCCTACTTTCTATCCCTAAAATCCCCTGTCTCAGATTAAATGCTTTATTAATGAATGTTGAATATCATTATTATTTACATGGCCTTGTAAGGACTGAGGCAAGCGTAGGATGCCATGACTGGCAGCTACATGGTACATAGCTGGAATATGTTGATGCAAATCAGATTATGCAATAATTCATGCAGCCTACCTTAGTTTGGGATGAAGCAGTTGACAATGTTTCAACGGAATGCCATGTAGGGAAGAGAGAACAAGACCCTACACGTAGTAAATGCATAGGTACAGAATCACTACATATCCAACTTGTGCAACAAATAAGGTAGGAGCCCCCAGAGTGGTTCCCCCCATATGTAGGGAGTTTATGTGTGGAATATGTCACAAGGATAATGGATTAAGACTGCACCAAAGACTTTAGTTCTGGCATTTCATAACTGAGGATGTCTTGACTTTGCAAATCTAATGTTTTTCTAACATGGTTTGTATGTGCATATGTACATGCACAAGTATAATTTCCTCAGATTTAAAAAAAAAACAAACTGAAAATGCAAATACAGATGAATTTTAAACAGACACATAACCTTTCTATCTACTACACAAATTTCTGACCTTTTAGTTACTAAAGTAAGTGATAACTGTAGTTGTGTGATTATGCTCTGCATTGTCATGGCACTTAAAATCATGCACTTTGCCGAAGGTGTTCATGGATTATTGCTGTTGTGGGAGGACTGTCAAGGTTCAGGAATACTGAATTCTACTCCAGGTCCTAGAAGGGAGAACAACTACTATAGAGATTCTTTTCTGCCTATCCCCTCTAAATGTGACCTCTTCGTCACTCATACTCTCCGGCCTCTTCCTGTCCCTCCTACCTCACTTCAGTCTTAGTCCTGCTCTCACTGCTTAACCCTTCCCAGTTCCCCCCTGCAATTTCCTATTTGAATACCATAGTTGTCTCCCACCTTACATCCAGATGCTAGTTCTCTGCCTGGACTGTTTCTCAGAGGCTCTTTGCTTCACTTTCTTTGCCCAGCTACTGTCTGTGTCCCCACTGCTCTAATCCCAGTCTTTCTTCATCTTTTAGTACCAATTTCTTTCATCAGGCATTCCTAGCTTCCCCTGGCCAGCTCCTTTTCTCAGTTTACACCCGCTGCCACTGCCAGCTGTGCTACCTCTATAAAAATGCAGTGATATTAGTGACCTACATGTTCTATGCTTTTCATTAGAGTCTGTTTGAGATCCAAACTTAGATTCAAAGAGATTACTCTGTTTTGACATATGGACAACTGGCAGCGTATCTAAATAGAATAGTATAAAGACCCGGCTTCCTGGCTGTGGATGGATCTGATATGTAAGTCAGTCAACATTTCTGGCTTCATTTAACAATTTCCTCACTTTCTGTAAATCAGCATAACTTCATTACTCTGTATTTCCAAAGCTTCTCACTCCTGTGAGTAAAAACAGGAAAGTTCCCAACAGACCTTAGTTCACCCAAGTATTTAATCATGTATTTAAATCCATACCAATTCAGTTAAATACTTAAGCACATACTTAAATTAAAGACACTCTGAAGTCAGTGAGACTTAAATATATGCTTCAGTTCTTTGACGAATAAGCTAAACCAAGAGTATCAAATATACAGCCCAAGGGGCACTCCTTCTCTCTGGTCAGACAACTCATTTCCTGATGAGGCCTGTAAGGCTCCTCTTTGCAGTTCCCAGAACTACTTTGCATTCAGCATCCAGAGTGTTAATAGCACTCCTTCCCTTTATCTACTGCCAGATATCCAGTTTCCAGTTACCCTTTGGCATACAAATCATCAGCAGGGTAGCAAGTGGTGACAGTGTTAACCTCTGCATGCTGGCCATGCAGACACAGTGCCCCCAAGAGCAGCAGCAAGAAGCCCCTTAGGCTGGATTCAGCCTGCCAGATCATTTAAACTAAACTAGAAACTCTTGTCCCTGGAGGCAGAAGGAAAAGAGAAAGCTAAAGAGAACTACACACTAAAAGCTAGTCATCAGAATGATTCTTCTTTTACAGACCACCTTAAAAATATTGTGAGTTGGCGTCTGAATATTAAAAGTGGCACTCTGATCATTTCTGTGTTGAATGCAGTGGTGGTGGCCTTCTGTAAATTTGTTTTATTATTGTAGCAGAAAGCGCCCTTTGTACATTTCCCTTCTGGGCATTGATATGCCCTTCTTGCCTGCACTCTTCCCCTCCTCATCATTTTGTGCATTTCTTTTTCTTTCTAAGTATGGGCAGAGACCTAGCACACTCATGGCATGGGTGCGGCAAGGCTTGGAGCTAGCCAGAAAGCTGAAGTAGCTTTCTGTAAGAGAAACCTAGAAACTACATCTACATATTAATTAAGCTCAGTATCACTAAAGAAAACAAAAAAACTAAAACATCCCTTCAAAGACTGTAAATATATCCTGTTGCTAACCTAACTCACTGTCTTTCACTGTAACGTTTGATCCTCACTATCATGCATTGCATTTTTATATATTTCTTTCAGTGCATTTCTATATTTCATCAGTCTCATCTTTACCATGGCATTTTGTATATTTTATAATTTTAAACCCGTAAGGAATGCACTCTCTGTAGAAAGAAGTTACACTCTGGACCATTGTCACAAACGACATTGAAATTGTAATTGTAAAATGATAAAATCTGCTATATTGGGCAGTCCCTTGAATGAACATGTGTATGAATGCCAAACCAAGTACATCTGGCTGTTAACTGACCATAGGCTAGCCAGAGGAACTTACCATTACAAAAATCTGCCCTATAAGCCATTTTAAGTTAATCAAGCCAAGGAACTGATTCCTGGGACTGAGCACCCACCCTATTGACTATTCCTGCAACTCAATACCATTGCTAATTAATCAAAATCACAAACTGACTTCCAAAACTACACCATTGGACAAAACCCCCAGTGACTGTGAATAACAGCTGTCATGTACTAGTCAAGAGCCACATAGGACAGTGACCTCCAGATTGAGTAGCCAAGATGATGCTAGGGTATTACACAAGTCTGCCAGAAAGGGATAAAAGGCAGGGAAGCGTGACCCTCGGTGCCACCCTCTTGTCCAGCACCTGACCCACAGAAACAGAAGGACAAACAGGGCACCCCCTTCTGGAGAAGACATCACCTGGAAGGAACCTGACCATTGACAGCAGACTCCAAGGGCCTTGGATAGGTAGGTATACTGACACCAGTGCTCTCACAATCACTACAACAGCTACTATACACTAACTACATGGGTTTAAATGACATGGTTTTGCATGAGTGTGTGTGTGTGTGTGTGTGTGTGTGTGCAGGCACTATGGTGACCAGTACATCTCATAACTCAAAGTGTACATTTATGATTTTATTAGTAACTTCACATCCTGTCCAATAAACTAGAATTTATGATGATCCCAAGAGTTGGTCCTTTGTAGCCAACATTATCTGTGTTTCTTTGTTTATTGAAATGCTCCCATCAGGCATTTTGGTTACTTTCTTACATTTACTTTCTACTTTGTTTTCTGTTCAACATGATTTTTCCTTGTTTTGGTATGTCTTGTATATGGTCATAAAAGTAGAAAGGAGGAAGGTAAAGAGTGATAAGGAAAGCCATCACAAATTCTCCACTTGCTGTTGAAATGATTCCCCACATATGCTGAGTTAAGCTTCTCTTCCGGTTTCATTTGGCAGTATTCAGAAGCATGTCAGATGTATGACCTCTCTTGTCCTATCCTTGTCCTCAGACGTTAATTAGTTTATGCTTTGTGACTGATTCCTGCTGACTAGTATCTCTGAAGTTAATCATGTCACTTGGGATACTTGTGTAAGCTTAGGGTCTATGCAATAGCACTAATTATAAAATTAGTTGTAAGTTTAATGGGTTATAGGAGTGCACTGTTTCAAGTGGACACATAAAACCATACATTTTATATATATATATATATATATATATATATATTCCTTGAGGATCTTCTCCATGATTTTTCCAGGGACTGAGGTGAGGCTGACTGATCTGCAGATCCTCCTTTTTCTCTTTATTAAATATGGGCCTTTATGGCCTTTCTTAAATATGGACTTTTTCCTATATAAAGATATTTAATATATATATAATATCAATTAATGTATTAATACCCACTAACATAATATTAATGTAAACATATTCAGTATTTATTATTAATACGCACCAATAATTATTGATTATATATGGACATAATTAACATAATGTATCTATTAATATTTATAAATAATTATTGACACACATAGATATGTGTATCCCTATATCTATATATAGATGTATATAAATTCTAATGCCACTTGTGAAAGAAATTTGTCAGTGGTCTGGAAGAGGTTTATATGTCAATATATATATATATATATACTATATGCACCATATCTCCCTGTACTCAAAAACAATGCCATCACCTAGCTGTAGGGATGCCTATCTCCTAACCTCTTCAATTAGGAGACATTTAATATTGACCCTTAACTAGTTTCTGACAGGGGATGTTACATTTAAAGCAAAAAAAAAAAAAATGGACAGGTCTGTATATCTGGATGAAATAAGAAACTCCAGTTTCAGTGTCGGTGATGCCTTTTCATAGTGGGTGCACCACCACACTCAGGGTGCACCCTTTATGCATTGCCAATGCATGCAGGGATGAAGTTAGGAAGACCAAAGCCCAATTGGAGCTGCAGCTAACAACAGACATGAAAGGTAACAAGAAGGGTATCTACATGTATGTTGGTAGCCAGAGAAAAATCAGAAAAAGTGTGGGCCTCTTACTGAATGGGGGAGACAACATTGTGACAGAGGATGCAGAAAAGGCTGAAGTGCTCAATGCCTTTTTTGCCTCAGTCTTCACGGACAATGTCAGTTCTCATATTACTGCACCAAGCAGCACAGTTTGGGGAGGAGTTTGGGGAGGAGGTGAGCAGCTCTCAGTGGTGAAAGAACAGTTTAGGGACTATTTAGAAAAGCTGGCCGTGTACAAGTCCATGGGGCAGGATAGGATGCACCCAAGGAAGCTGAGCTGGGTGATGTTATTGCAGAGCCATTGGCCATCTTCTTTGAAAACTCATAGTTTGAAAACTATGCAGAGAAATCCCAGAAGATTGGAAAAGGGCAAATATAATGCCCATAGTTAAGAAAGGGAAAAAGGAGAATTCATGGAACTACAAACCAGTCAGCCTCGCCTCAGCCCCTGGAAAAATTATGGAGCAGATCCTCAAGGAATCCATTTCTAAGCACTTGGAGGAGAAGGTGATTAGGAAGAGTCACCATGGATTCACTAAGGGCAAGTCATGGCTGACCAACCTAATTGCCTTCTGTAATGAGATGACTGGCTCTGTGGATGCAGGCAGACCAGTGGATGTGGTATACCTTGCTTTTAGCAAGGCTTTTGATATGGTCTCCCACAACAGTCTCACAGACAAGCTAAGGAAGTATGGCTGGATGAATGGACTGTGGATAGGAAACCCTCTGAGCATGATCCTCCAGCCAGTAGTTATCAATGGTTCAATGTCTAATTGACAGTCAGTATCTAGAGGAGTACCCTGGGGTTGGTCCTGGGGCCGGTTTTGTTCAATGTCTTCATCAATGACCTGCAAGATGGCATAGCGTGTACCCTCAGGAAATTTGCAGATGAGACCAATCTAAGGGGAGTAGTAGATACCCTAGAGGCTAGGGCTAGGATTCAGAGTGACCTAGACAAATTGGAGGATTGGGCCAAAAGAAATCCTGCACTTACGATGGAACAATCCCATGCACAAGAGCAGGCTGGCAGCTGACTGGATGGGCAGCAGATCTGTGAAAAAGGACTTGTGGGTTACAGTGGACAATAAGCTGAATATGAGCCAGCAGTATGCCTCTGTTGCCAAGAAGGCTAATGGCATACTCACATGCATTGGTAGGAGTGCTGCCAGTAGGTCAAGGGAAGTGATTATTCCCCTCTATTCAGCACTGGTGAGGCCACATCTGGAGTACTGTGTTCAGTTTTAGTCTCCCCACTACAGAAAGCATATGGATAAATTGGAGAGAGAGTGCAGCAGATGGCAATAAAAATGGAGAGAGGGCTGGGGGAAATGACTTATGAGGGCAACCTGGGCTCATGTAGTTTACAGAAGAGAAGATTGGGTGGGGATTTAATAGCAGCCTTCAGCTACCTGAAGGGGGGTTCAAAAGACAATAGAGCTAAACTGTTGTCAGTGGTGGCAGATGACAGAACAAGGAGCAGTGGTCTCAAGGTGCAGCAGAAGAAGTTTAGGTTAGATATTAGGAAAATTTTTCTCACTAGGAGGGTAGTAAACCACTGTAACAGGTTAACCAGAGAGGTTGGTAATCTCCATCCTTGGAGGTTTTCAAGACCTGACTAGACAAAGCCTTGATTGGGCTCCCACAATCCCCCTGAGCAGGGGTTTGGACTAGGTGACTTTCTGAGGTCCCTTCCAACCCTAATTTTCTATTATTTATGTGATTTCTATGATCTACACATATGCTTTATTGCAGAGTAGACTAATTAGTTCCAAAGTAAAGAATCACAGTCCACATGTATGCTAGTATTAGGGCACAGTAAACTAATTAACTCCACTGTAAAATAATACTGTTGGGGACAGCACTATCTTACAGTGGAGTCATTAAGTGTGATCCAACACATGTATAGACAATGCCCACTGAGTGCAAATTACATCTGGTCATCCCAGCCAGCTGGGGGCCAGACCCCCAACACCTGCCAGCCCCTCCACCACTTGACACCAGGATCCAGAACTCGGGGCTGACCCCACGCTTCATGCCTTCTGCCAGCCCGGTACTGCTCCACCCCAGTTCAAATTGCTGCTATCCCAGGGGTATGTGTAGACACTGTACCTCGGAACAGTGTACTCCAGCTCAAATCAGTCCAAAGTTTATTGCATTGTGTTCATTACACATGTAGATGCACCCTAGAAGTATTTTATCCTCTTCACTTTCATTTCAGAAGGACTGTGGGGGTGGAGGGCCTCCCTCTCCCACACGGCGCACAACCTACCTCTCGGCAGCAGCAGCAGCAGCAGTTGTTGTGGCTACTGGCAGAGCCCTGACCCATGCCACCTGTGAGACATGGCACTACGCCAATCCAGCTTACTCGCATGCATTGTTGGCTAGAACCAGGCCACTCCTGCTGTCACCCAGGGTCCCACCACCGCATGCAGGGTCTGCACAGCCTCCCACCAGGCTGGGTCCTGACTGCCTAAGATTCCTGAATAAGAATGGTCCCATTTTCTAAAGATCATCATTTGAAATCACAGTAGAAAAAAAATTGTTACTGCGAATCTGCAAATGTTTTATTGACAAAAACACGTTTTTACTGACATTTTTACTGATGAATCAGATCTTCTACTGCCTTGCATCTTGTCTAGCTATTACAGTACACAAAAGGGTGCCAGTGTAGCTATTCTAATTTGCTCTTTTTCCACAACCACAACTAGTAGTAGATCTCTTGAAGGGCTAGGGACCCTGACAAAGACCCCTACAGAGGTCCAGTGAAACTGCCACTGTTCACAGTGAACTAGAGGAGAAGATCCTTGCACGGCACAACAGAAAGGTCCAGGAGGATTCTAATTCAATCTTTTTTTTTAAGTAACTTGTTTTCAGCCATCTCTGCTCCTCTACTAGGGAAATTACCAATACACAATACCTAGAAATGTCTTCCTTTTCCAGCCCATTACTAAATTAACACTTTCCTATAGACTGTACTTGACCACCTGTTAATACCTTGCAGACTGCATATGGCCCACAGGCTGAGAGTTGGACAGCCATCACTAAACAGGGGACAATGGTTTATTTCCTTCCCTTCCACTGGGAAGCAAACAGATCATTTTATGCTGATGATTTTAATGAATGAATCTTTAAGAATGAGAATATTGAAGACTAAATGGAAACAGTCAACTATAACCCATGACTATAATAACATGACTTGCACCAAATATTATTGATTTATGACAATGTAAGTTAACTGGAATGCCATTACAGTAATTGCCAGAAAGTGCAGTTGTCATTTTTAGCTAAGCAGCATCCCATTTATTATCTCTATTGAGGCATTTTTGTACTTCTCTCATACAACTACTTTGAACATTGCTGTTCAACATATATTTGACTAAAGGACAAAATAAAGTGGCAAAGCCTTAAAACTGGTATATTTCTCCCATGGTTACAGACACTTTTCAGAAATTTTTCTCCATTTGCATTATTGAAAAATGCCATGATTTACTTATGGGTAACTCAACTCAATAAATCCTAATATAGCTTGCAAAATCTAACAAGTTGCCGGTTAAAAAAAAAATAAAAGCTGATCTGCCCCGCTGTCTTTTGCCTCCCATACCTCTATTGGCCCTGCTTCTACCTGTGTCCTCTGCCACTGTACCCTCCCCCCGCCACCCCTGTCTCCTTGTACTCCCATACCTGTGCCAGCCCCTCCCTGCCACCTGTCCCCCCTGCCCTCCCTGCTGCATGACCTCATATCCCTTAACTCCTCACACCGGTGGGGACAGGCAAGTGGCCATGGTGGGGCACATAGTAGGGAGGATAACGGGCTGTGTGGTCTCCTGTGCACTCCCCCTAAGCCACCCACCATGGGCCTGCCCTGTGTTTCCCTCACTGACAACCCCCTCCTCCACTACACCAGCCACCTTAGCCCAGGGCAGCTAATGGTTCAGCTTTGCCTTTGGCTTTGACTCTGGGCATGGGGCCAGAACCAGACCTGAGACCCAATTGCCCAGGCCAGTGCTGAAATCTAAGACAAGGCTCTTGATTCCCTATGCTGACTCAGGAAAAAAAATTCATGTTAGAATCAAGTAGACACCGTATTATGGTGTGTGCTCTCTCTCTCTCGTACAATGTTATTTTTTCAGCAGTGGTGCTCCAGCCAGCCTTTTATCATGCTCAAAGACAGAAAAACAAGAAACTGAACAGGGGACGTGAGCAAGGAACACAGCACCTTATCACAGTAGCAGGACGCCCCCCAGTAACGGGAACTGAACCTGACCACCATTTATCAGCTTACTTGTCAACTTTTATTCCTTCTCACGTACCTCAAGTTCCTACTAGAATACAGCATGCAGGTAGTAATATGTTCTTTTCACCAGCCTGGTACTGCTAGGTGTACAGAGCATTCAAGGACAGGAGTTTCAGAAGTTTCTGGCAGTGTGAAGACTTTGGCTCAGAACTTGCAAATTTATACAGATCACTGCATCTGCACAAGACCCATCAGCTTCACTGGATTACCATGAAGGCACCTTAATGGAGCTCAGGAGAAGACTGTGGAGTCTGGTTGCATAAGCATTTATGCAAACTCAGGTATAGATTTATTCCATTTGATATGAAGTGCCATAGTACCACAGTCAGATTATCTGGGATGTTCCTCACACATGTATTCTACCGGAAAGGTGGACTCAGTATGTGCTCTTGGGTTGGAATTAGATTTTCCATGTATGATCTTCCAGAACCCAAATTGGGTATCCTTCATTAATATAAACTAATGGAGGGTGACTTATGTGGAGAAGGGGCTGTGGTATCCTGGAATGGAAAATAAAAGCTCTGAAGTATTGAGTGGAACCATTGTTTTAGTCATTACAGTAAGCAACAAGAGTAGTTTGGTGCATGCAGGAGACCTCACGGCTAGTATCTTTTGAAGAGTTCTGTAGAATAATTCTTCTTTTGTAGTGCACGTGGAACACTAGGTGGGCTCTTCACAAATGCCAATAAGTAGAGAATGCCAAATAGTCTTCTGTATGCAGGGGAACCGTTGCTTTGTTAAATTTCCTCTGCTTTTCAGGAGGGTTTATTCTTTTCAGGAGGGTATGCCTCTCAAGATCAATCTTTTTCTTCTGAAGTAAACATTGCAAATATTTAATGGAAAATGCAGATAAAGCAATGGCACTCAGTGACTGAAGGGGTTAAGTAGATCTCATTCACCAGCAACCCTGGGATGCAAGGAAGAAACTGATAACATGAACTCTCCATTTACAAGCAGGGCATTTGTCTAGGCATATGTTGTAGAAGACTGTTCACAATACTATGACAACAAAGCAATTTCTGCTTGAACCTAGGAGAGCAATACTCCCCAGGGATATTAAGGCTGTTTCATCTGTATGCTTTCTGGGTCCTGAAATTGGATTTAACAATAAACTTCTTGAAGTAGTAAGAAAGAAGGAAAAAAAACCCAATAGCTCTTCTAAAACTTAGCAAATAAACAGGGTACTTGATGGTAAATATTCAAGTCATACGGACAGACATTGTTATATCTGAAAGCATATACAGTATAGTACCATGAGCTACGGTACAAATTGTCTGTTGTCCCACTGAATGCAGTATCAAAGATACTTCACATTATCCTGCAACTTTTCCAGAGTTACCCAGAAGCCTGCAGACTGCTCCCCACGCTTCATCTTTTGTTGTGCTATGTAAAGAGGTCAGTGGTCTGTGAAGGCATGTGATGTGTAACACCAACTCTAAATGATCCAAGTAGGCAGTTAGATATTTGAGAACGTATTCTGACAATTTTATTCCCATGGTTCCTGACTGAACAATCTATTTTAGCATCTGCTTAACTTGACGCACTTATCTAAGTACCCTTTGCTTTCTTGGACTATTCATATGCTTAAAGTTGGGCACTTATTTACATACCTTAGTTAACTAGTTATTATCCTTCCCCTCCACAAATAACTGCATTGAGATTAGTCATGTGAACAAGGGATCAGAACCAGGCCACCTAGAATCAAAAAGATTTTAAAATGTATATGCCCTTTACCATTGACTCCAGGAAAATCCTTCCACATGTTAGGATGTCAGGGGTTACTCTAAAAGACAAATTCTCCATGATGCTTGCTGCCATTAAGCACTTATCCACATTTGGCAAGATTTATTAAAATAATATAATAGGAGACATATTAGAGACCATAATTTTAACAAGGTGATCCTCATAAAGGGCTTTTCAAAGAAGAAGAAACTGTGATTCTGTGCCTGTTACATATAATGCTGTGACAGAGTATGTAAGTCTGAATAGACTGCACTTAGAGCTTTCAGCATGTTGGTGAAAAGAAAGGGTATGTTAATTGTATAATTGCAGCTTTATATAACGGTATTTATGGTAGGTGAATTTATAATTTACTATTAGAGTATGTTGTAATGGATTAATATCCACTTATCAGTCTATGAACAGCCCTGTATCCATTACACTGAAACTCACTTAAATGTGGAATAATCATGCTAATAGAATAAATGTACTGTTCACAAAGCAGTCTTTTAATCTGAAAGAACATTTGCGACATCAGCATGGATACAGAAAGTCCTTGATAGGGGGCATTTGTCCAGCATCAGGCTACCAGATTTATCCAGAGTGATTCTGTGCTGATGCTGAATGTCAAACACTTTAACATAATCCTTGATAAGGGGATAAACAGATAATAAATTATAAGGCCTGATCCTGGGAGCACTCCACTGAAAGTCTTTCTAAACTGTAAGTCATATAAATGGTCAGTTAAATGAATAAAGATACTAGGCATGGGTTCATTTATGCTAAACAAATATAAAAAGAAACTGCTCTTTAATGACTAGCTGTGGGGAATGAAGTGGATTTGATTAGTTTTATGAGGCCTTGTTCAACATGGCAGATTTTACAGTCCCATCGCTAAAATGTTTGCAGGCCGTCAACGGCCCCGATTGCCAAAACGACAAACTCTCTGTTCGCAGCACCCAGCTATGTCAACAGTGCAGCTCATCGTTAGGGAGCTTCTTAACTCTCGCTGAGGCAAGGAAAGAAGCACAGGTTGGTCGTGGCACGTGGAGCCCTTTTCACAGTCTTTTCATAGCAGCCTACCCTTTGCCGCTGATTGGCCAAAGGGCCCTAGTGACCCCGCCCCTCACTGCTAATTGTTTGAGAGAGCTGCCCATCCTTCAGCCTTCCCCCTCCTGGCTGATTGGTGGATGAGGTGGGGCCATACAATAGGCAGTCCTCAACCAATCAGCAGCAAGGCATGGGGACAGATGCCATCTTTGTTACTGCCCTTCACGTGAGCGGCTGCCCCCCACCCTAAGAGCTGTGAAGCGTGGCCACAGTGGCCTTGAGAAGTCATGGCTCCCACCTGGGGAGCCAGCCTTTAGTTTTAGTAAGTTTTTTTTCCTGGTGATTTCACATCACAATTGCGGGGATCGCCACTTTCACAGGATTTGCGGAAACCACTTGTTTTCTGCAGAAACCATGAAAAAACATAATCGCCAATAGGGTAGATTCCCTACTCATAGTACCCATATATAATATACCATATTACTGCCAAAATAAATAACATGCAGCTGGCTGCATTATATGTATTATTAACGTCCGTATTCAATTCAATGCAACCTTTTAATTTGTAATTCATTTGAATTAGCTGCCTCACTTCAGGATCACTGCAAAATTGTACAATGAAATACAGAAACCAAGACTAGGTACAGACGCTCAGAAATCCTGAGGCAGAATCGATTTAAGTTGCACGGTTTTCTGTAAGTGGTGTAGTTTAGATTGGTAGTGAACAGAACCCCATTTGGCCTATGGTCAGGGGATGGGGGCAAATCTTAAACTGGTTTCCACCATTTTAAGCCAGTCTATGTGTGTCAAATAGCTGCTCTGTTACAGGCACAGACAGGTTTTGGATCACTTATACCAGTAAAAGTGTAATCTCTGTACCTGGTTCAAGAGACTATGCTATAAAATTTAGAAAAGAGGATCCACTGGTAAAGTTACTAACTAACTTGAGGCATGAGAGATCTTACTTAATTTCTTATGTAATTTCTTCAGGCATCTTGTGTTACGTTAAGGCCAAGCATTTAGGTGTCTGACTATTGTTAGAATTAATGGGAAGTAGGTGCCTAAATGCTTTTAAGTTTCTGGGCCTTAGTCTTTCTGTGTGCCCCAGCTCCTTGTCTCTAAAATGGTGCTGTTAACAACACTTCCCTACTGGAAAAGCTTGTCATGGAGGTAAGGACACCGGAACGTGAGGAGTTCAGATACTAAAGTGATGGCAGCTTTAAAAAGTGTAAGTCTACCTTACCACACGAGCACTCACTCCTAATGAAATAGTAAGTTATGAGTCAATGGATAGCAGGTAGACTATATTTTCTCATATATAACCTGCCCAGAAACATAGCACACACCTTGTTTTTGAAAAGGTATCATAAAGAAAAAAATGATTTGACTTTGGGTAAGTATCTAAGTAGTAACAGCAAGGGAGCTGAACCTGCTGCCACCCCCTGCGCCAGATGGAGCTCATGGAGACCAGCTTCATGCACTGACTCAATCCAGCATGCCGGGTTTCGGATCATGCCAGGTTTCGGTCTAACCCCAAGTGCCAGGTCTGAGGCCACATGCCAGGTCTGGGTCTGGGGCCATGTGCCAGCTCCATGGAGCACAATATGACATGCAGGGCCATATAGCTGGGGGGCTTCCAGAGTTGTGGCAATTAATGCTGCCACTGCCCCCAACTACAAAATTTCCAGACCTGTGGGAAGCCCTGCTTGTCACATATTACACACATGTCAGTTCCCACCAGCTGGTTTGTGGGATGGAACGTGCAGAATATGCAAGAAAAATTGGTAAATAATAATAATGTTTCTAGCTGAAGGACCCGTAGGCAAAACAAAGATTTGTGACGTATTAGTGATAATGGCTCCTGATATGACTTTTGCTTGTTGTTGGCTGCAAATTTTTACAATATCCATTTGGGTGGGGACTGCTTTACTGTGTCTTTCTTTCATATGCATATACTGTTGAAAGATGATGGTTTCATTTCATTTCATGAATACATTTATTGCAAGTTGTCTGTTCATTTTTATTATACTCCATACCATGATGGGAAACCTCAATTTGGTAAGCCTGGATTTTACTGCTTTACTGACTCACATCATAGGAACTGAAACAAATTTTAATTTACCAAATGAAGTGCCCTAAATGAGTAATCAAGGATCTGAATGCAAGCTTAAGTATTGTACAAAGTACTGGATAGAATGGTTAAATATGTATTTGTAATACACTCAGGGACGCATTCTGATCTGATTGGAGATAATGTCAATATTCTCATTGACATTATTAGGACTAGATTTTCATCCAAAGGCTAAGTAGTGAAGAGAGATCATTTGTCTTAATGAGGCTGTTAAGAAGATGATAAAAAATATGTTACATATACACAATTTTATAAGCAAAGTTATTTAGAGTAGCTTGAACAGAGGAGATGCTCAGGACAATTACATACACCAAACAATCAGTAGCTCCTTTCCACCTCTTATGTCTATTTTTCTGTGAAGCAGGTTAAGCAGATCAAAGGGCAGACATGTACAGCTCTGAAACTAAAAGGGAAAAGCAATAAAGAAAAAGAAATATACCTTCAAAGTGCAGTTGATACAAAGCATTGAACAGGCAAAGACTGGTAATGTGAGAGTTATGGTGGACAATATTCCAACTCAACCATCCTTAACAGTATCCTATTTAAGGAAATAAAATTTCTGTATGCATAAACAGAGGTATCAAACGGAAATCTAAAGCAATTAGTCAAGCATTGCAATATGACATAATACTGTCATAATGCTATATTTTAAAGATAAAGCTGAAAAGTTTTGAGTGAGTCACAACATTAAATATGGCAAAAGACTGGGCGCTAAACTGATTTAGTATTTTGGGGGGGATTCTTTGAAGAACATATTTAGGTTTTAATTCATAAATGACTTCCAGCTCCTATGCCAAGGGAAGAACACCCTACTGGGGGAAAAGGAGATGCTGGAGACTCAACAAAATAAAATCCTTCTATCCCTCCCCCAAAAAATCGAATCAAAGAGAGTGACTCAGATGTCACATTTATCTCAGGATAAACCATTTTATCCCAGGACAATTTGCAATCATTCAGACATTCCTGTTCATTGTCCTAGGACACATCCTAAAAAGGTTCATGGAATAAGAAGTACAAGCTGCATATCCTGGGATGTCACAAAGTACACCTGAGCAGTTTCCCCAGATTTGCATCATTGCCTCAAAGGCAGAAAATCAGCAGTGCATTCAGGCACTCACTGAACCCTAATGAAAAGGGTGATTTGCATACACAACTCAACCAAGTTTGTATGTGCAACTTGCTTGTCACACATCAGACTTCTCAGCCACTCAAGAAGCTGTGGTGCTACCTGGGAACCAACCAAAGGCACAGTCTCTGTGGTCACTCAACACTGATGGCTGCTAATGATGATGTGTATATATTTCTGTTCCAGGAAAGACACAGGCACTAGTTGTCCAGGGACAAATTCAATAACTGTTCCTAGCTGATGAAGCTACAACTAAAACCCAATAAGGTACATTAGGATGTCTAAGTACATTAATGCACACATGTTGATATTGGTATGATGCAATAAATTCCAGTACAGTGTGCACCTGAGCTTATTGCTCCCAGGTGCTGTGTTTACACATGCACTTGGGATTGCACTACAATGAGCCAGGTCAGAGCATCCCCAGCTGGCTGGGGGCCTAAGGGGTCAGACTGCCAGCCCAGTGCTACTCCAACCTAGCTCAATGTGCTTGCAGAGGGGCTGGCTGGGGCACAAGAGTGCTACAGTGCAAGGCTAGCCAGCAGGCAGCTCCCACAACGAAGCATCTTTGTGCCCTAGTCAGCCCTGTTAGCAACTACATGTGAGTTGATACACCCTAAATAACACCACCACAGGATAATATTGTGTTTACAAGTACTTGTGTTTACAAGTGCTATCCTGCAGCAGTGTTTCTTAGGTTACTGCAGCCTAATAGGGCCACACATGTAAATGCGGAGATGTTACTGCAGAGCTAATTAGTCAGCTCTGCAGTAAACATGTCATGTAAGTGCACCCATTAACTATGATAACAGAGTCTCTTTGGACAAACTTTGTAGATTGAGTCAGACACAGTTAAAAAACCCTGACTACACGGAGCTTAAGTATGGGCGACTGATGCCTCCTGAGACTGTGGGGGCACTAGTGGCCGAATGCTGACCGGGGCGGGGCATCCCCCAGTGGGCAATCACTGACCAGGGGGTGGTCCCTCAGTGGCCGATCATTTACTGGGGCTGGGGGTCCCTCAGCAGCCGATCAGCAGTAGTGCCAGCAACAAACTCAGAAGTGCCACTGGCACTTCTCTCAGCACCCCCATGATCTCGGGGGGGGCCACCGGCCCGCACTTTGCTCAGTGCCCCCACTCCCTCGCTGGCAAGGGCCAATCTCAGGGAACACACATGCTCCCCCATGTCCCTCCTAGGCATCACATATGAGCTTAAGTAAGCTTTTCATCTGAGATCTGGGACCAAAGGCTCTGAACAACTGCAGTGTCTTAACTCACGCCTATATTTGTTTGATGTCACATGCCATTAGTTGTCTTTCTTTCAGATCTCTGGAATTGGTGATAACAGACTGAATGAAGAATGATGTCAAGGAACATCTTGCGTAAGCTATTACCAGAGAAAATGGGATGGGCATTGTAGAAGTTACACTGGGAACAATGGTGGTTATGCCTCATTTTGCAGCAACCATTGCTGTCAGTAGATAAAAGGTCTCAGATTCCTCTCTTAAGACTACTGAAAGTCTGAATAATTATCTTTGAATTAAGGTGATGTAGATATTTAAAGGACTCAAAGAATAGGCATGAGAATATTGAGTCCCAAATATTGACACTATTTGATTCCCAAAATTAAGGGTTTATCTTAAACAAAGGTGGCTTCTTTGTTAACACTTCTGCTGACTGCAGCTTTGGTAGTATCACATGTGTAGTGTAGTGGTCTCACAATCCGACTGGTCCTGGGTGGTTTGGATACTGGAAGCAGCGGCAGCAAAGAGTTCAGGGATGGTGACATGACTCTGAAGCCTGCTGTGTAGCCTTCCCAAAATCTCACTGTGCAGTTCAGGGACTGTCTTTAAAATATGCCTTAACGTCTGGGGTTAAAATTCAGAATCTCCCAGAATATTTAGGTGATCAAGCCCAGAAATGAGAACATGTTTCTTTGGGTTTAACCAGCATTAGTTATATTGATCTAAGGAAAAAATAAGTGGATGTAGTGCTCAGAACATATTGTTTCTTTCAGATAAGAAATGTTTTATGAATTCCTATGAAGTATAGGAAAATGCAAAATGAAAAATTATGCCATCAATAATGTAAAATGTAAGGAGAGAAATAGAACAAGTTAGGCCTGCAGCATTTTATGTATATAAAAGAGCTGTTCCATAACCTTGTACTTATAAACAGAAAAACATATTTAAACTCTTTTTCAGACTATTTCTGTTTGTCAGCTTGGTGCAACAGAGTATGCTGTAATTAGTAAAAGATATTAGCTACATCATCATGGATATACATGCTAAATATGCATGAACTTATTTCTGCCAGTGTCTTAGTTCAGTCAAATGCCAGCGTATATTATTTCAATTGTATGTTTCTTGAATTTTATCATAACATTTTGCCACTCATTGACATATGTTTCTTCCTTTCTAACCATCCTTTTTCAGGGCTTTCATGCCCTGAAAGCTGTAATCATTGTCTCCTAGTGGTAACAACACAGAGGGATAAATTCCCTCTTTAATCTACCCCAAAGCATTGCATTTGTACATCTGAAGCAGCCAGTTACATGTATAATTTGTTTCATTGATCTAGGTGAATAGCTATAGGTACAAAAAATCAATTTTGTTAGCTAGTTTTCACACATGTAATATGTATGATCCCACCTGTAACAATGGACTTAATAAATGGATATGGGATAAGGTTCAAGAAAACCTACTTTATATTCTATTTATTAAAGTGAAGCAGTCTGCCATCCATTTTTTTTATATGTATGTGGTTGGAGCCCGCATATTTTGGTGAGGCCAGATTTCAGTATATGGATTAAGAAGAAATAAATCAATGTATACATATGCAAAGGAAAAGGAGACTTAAATAAAAAAAAAACCTGCTGGTGGCTTCTAACATCAACATTTACACTTATCCACCATTTTGAAGAAGAATATGTTACAGGAAATGCTAGTGTTTGTAACTGATATTAGTTTCAGGCTTGAGCAGGAAAGCTAAGAGTCAAGGGAATATCAGTCCTGCTGACAACATTTATGTATTGCATAGATTTCAAGTCTCTTCCTTTCTGTGGAACTGGGAAAGTAAGGAAGATGACTCTACCTAACACTCTGGAGACAGATGGAGACTGCTACAAGCTGGACACTGGCTTGTAGTGTCCTTTTTGTGTCTGTTTTCATTTCCCACAAAAGATTAGCATAGTTGTGCTTAGAAAGAAGTTGTGTGCTTTGTTTCAGTGTTCCTACCTTGAATTTAGAGATTGGGGTCTAATGAGCTCTCAGTACTGGATCTACTTTGTGGGGAATGCAAAGTATTTTAAAGCTAAGAGCAGCATGAACTGATGACTTATGCTCTTCAGGAGCAAGAAGGCCAGGGTTAGGGTGTGTTCTAACAAAAAAACAGGTAATGCGAACTGGGAAGACATCTGACATTTCTGAATTTTGTGAATCTAGATAAGAAAAGGCAATGTATCTTTTGGAACTGAGACAGTTGAACTAATAGTAGTCTGGAATCCAATCAGTAGCTCAGCTCCTAGGGCAAAAGAAATATATTGCCTGCTGGGATGATCCTATTTTGTTGAAGTTGATTGTCTAAGAAAATTCAACAATCTCAGATATTTTCCCATTGTAAACCACGGATTAAAGATCCACTCAGCGATGCCCTCCTATCCCAGCTATGCAGTTCTAATTCCATCTCTTTCCAGTGCTAATCTTCCCATGAATGGGTCTCGTGGAAATAGTTGAATTTCTTAAAAGGAACATATTGTGTTTCTGGACCAATGTTCAGCTGATGGTGGCCTACTGCTTTGCATGATATCTGGGAAAGCAGCAAGCTCTTGCCGCTAGAAAACTGGGTTAATGTGATTTCTTGGGAAAGATCTGAAGGTAATCAGGATCTCCAGGAAATGGAAGGGGTATACAATAGGGGTGTGTGAAGCGGGCAGTATTCGATTTGGGTTTCGCCCGAGTCAGGGGATAGTGATTTGATTTGCTGATTCGGATCACTGTCCCAATTCAATTCAGCTGAATCTGAAGATTTGATTCTGATTCAGAGAATCAGCGATTCAGCCATAGACACAGCTGGTATATTAAGGTACCAGGTGTGGCTCATGGACACTGAGATGGTGGGGCAGATGGAGCATCCCATCGTAGTGTTTGCTGGTGGGACCCCCCTCCCCCCATGCTTCCATAGGACACTCCATCCACCCCCCATCTCAGCATTCATGAGCCATGCCTGGTACCTTGAGGTATGTAGAAAAAACATAGAAAGCTGTGTCTATGGCCAAATCATCGAATCTCTCCAAATCGAATTGGAGGCTTCCGATTCGATTCAGAGACATTAATGGGTCTCTTGATTCGATTTGGATTTGGAGATTCAGCCACCAAATCTGGAAGAATCTCCTTCAATTCAAATCAGTGACGAAAGCTTCATGAAGACCTCACATACAATACTTCTGGCATTGTGCTTTTTCTGTAGCTCTGCCTATAGTAAGAAAGAAGACTATAAACAGGAGGCCTCAAGCACGGGTAATAAGGTGGTATCTTGCTAGTGTCCTGAGGTGGAGCTGGTACCTGGCAATGGAAATGACTCTGTTTAATTTGTGGATATAAGTAAAAGGGTTTGAAAATCTGTTTTGTGACCCTGGGCTTCTAAACCTTCATCCCCAGAAGATACAACTGTTACTGAACACTTTCCAAGATGTGCAGATGGGATCGTATTCTGCCTTCTCATGGCAGTGATTTGCTCGTCCCCCTGCTATCACTGCTCAAGAAAGCTTTCAGGGTTCTTCTGCTGTTCTTAATAGTCTGCTAAGTAACTTTTACTTAAATGCTTGAAGTTGTGGGGGTAGGTGGGGTGTGTATAAGGGGACATGAGCTTGGTTGCTTGTAGACATGGAATCCCTCACCCCAAAGCCAGCACTTAAAATTCAGCACACTCCCACACTGAGCACAGCTTATGCCCAGACGAGGCAGTGCTTTAGTTGCACCCGGTTTTCACAATGTTTGTATAGATACAGCACTTTAGTGGGATCGGTGGGATTGGGCATCGGTGAGATGCCCAATCTTTACAGACACTACATAGCTGGGTTCAAGTAATGCACTGCTGCTTCTGGTAAAGTGCATTTTTGGCTTTTTCCATGTATGTCAGGAACCAAGGTGAGAGTGAAATCTCAAGATGCAAAACATGCTCTGTTGCTTCCTCAGGGTTATGGAAAGTCTTGCTGATTAAATCCAAGCAAATTGTTACTAGCTAGGAGGGAGTAATGTGGGATCTTAGCCCTCGGTGTATAAAAACTTTTATTGATTGTGAAACTGTACATGCAGGGAACTTCAGACATTTTTGTACAGCATCAATTTTTTTTCTTTTCTTTTTCAATCAAGGGTTACATTTTTAACTTTTAACTGTTTGTACACTTCTGCCTAAGTCTACCATAGCCTTTCTGAAGTCTACCATAGCCTTTCTAAAATTTATCATGGCCTTTTAAAATCATTATTCTGCAGTGGAAAAGCAAACACTTTCTGAATGGATTCAATATGGGTTTTCTCTAATACAGAGAAAACTTTGCTCTTTATAGCTTTATACTTCCCAGGTGCAAAGCGGTTACTTCACTCATGAATGCTCAGAGCATTGCCCTCCTGGTTACCTGTACATGAGAAACTAGACTGAGAACATGAATATATTTGATGCAGGCCCCTGAATGACCATTCAAGCGTAAATATTTTCAGGTCTGCCATGATGGGGAGGATTTGAATCAGCCAGTTAGCAATGAAAGGTTTTGTATCCTATTATCAGTTATCCTTTCTGCCAGCCATTCTCCAAGAATCAATATTTATAATGTAAAAATTGGAATGAATTAGCCTGCACAAGGAGAAGAAAGTTTGAAGAAAAACAAAAATGGGAACAAAGGATAGATAAAGAGAAAATGGGAGAATCCAGCACTTTTAAAAGTAAGTTAAACAAAGGTCAGATTAACTTTGGGATTTATGAGTACTAATATGAAACAAGAAAAAAAGATGAAAAAACAGAGGGTTATTAAAGTGCTAATATACAAATGGAAGGAGCTCAGCAGCAAAGATAAGGGAACTGACAGTATACATACATTTGGATGGGTAATATTATGGCAATAGCCACAACTTGCTAGGAAATGACAAAAAATGAGGGGATTACTATGAAAGGAGATAGAGTTTTGAGGAGACAGGCAAGAATGAAAGGGGGAGTCTCGTACTTATTTGTAAAGTAGGAGGGATTGGTTACCTTTGAAAGGGTAGCTCAAGAATGGCATTGAAAAGTTTGAAAGAATAAAGCTCTTGCAAGTATATTCCATTATGCTGCAGTACAGTGAAGATACCAAATATAAAAACAAATAGAATAAAGCATTTGCTTGGTAAGAATGTCAGTTATGCACAAACTTTTTTAAATTCAAGAAGTAAAACGAGGAGGAGGCAGATGCAAATGGGTAGATAGACCTGCAGTCAGAAAATGTGTTTCTGAGCTGTCCTATCTCTTATCAACAAATATAATAGTGTCCTAAAATATAGGCATAAACCATGTTACCACTACTGCCACTATCTTTGACTTTTGTCTTGTAAGGGTTGAGTCTAACAGCTGTTGGGTTGCCATAGTATTCAGTGTAAGTTGAGAGCGTTCGTCACTTCACAGGCCATGTAAAATTGTCCGGTTCATTGGAAAAGAGAGGCAAGCTTGAGTAGGCAAATGCTGAGGGCTGAATTCTACTGATTTTCATCAGCTGCAAGGGGAACAGACAGTACCAGAATAGGAAGCACGCACAGGACACTTCTCCACAGGCGTTTGATCTGGGATCAGTTTACTCGCAATTTGCTGCTAGTGGGAGCAAACAGCTCCTGCTTCAATGGGCCCCTGCCACCACCAGGAGGAGCTCTAGGCTTGCCCTGGGTGCTAGGGTGGGGCCTGGCAGGGAGCTCCCAGCCCTGATTCCCCGACCAGGGGAAGAGGACTTAGAAAGAGCTTCTGCAATAGGGGAGGTCCCAGCCAATCTGCTGGGAGGGGGATCTCCACTTGCTGCTAGCAGCCCCACTGGCAGATCAGGGCAGGAGGCTAGGACCTACCCCATCCCTGCAGCTCTTTCCAAGCTCTGTGCCTTGATCACCCAATTGGGGCGCAGGGCTGGGACCGTTCCCTGACCAGGACAGCTCCCAGCCCCGATCCCACACATGGGGCAGAGGCTGGGGAGCCTGTTCCCTGCTCAGCTCTGCAAGCAGGGAACAGCTTCCCCAGCCCCTGCCAGCAAAGAGCTCCAGCACGGAGCTGAGTGGGGAACAAGCTGGGGATTTCTGAGCACCGGCCCCATGACCATGGGGCTGGCACTAGAAGATAAGGATCTCCCAGTCTCCCCACTCTCCAGTTGCAATGGTGAAGCAGGGGCTGGGAAATCAGGATCGCCCAGCTCCTGCTTCCTGATCACAATCTCGGAGCAGGGTTCTTGAAGCTCCCTGCTGCTGGGGTAGGGAGACATAATCCCTGCCCAGACTCTGTTAGCAGAGCAGGCAGCTCCAGGGAGAAATTTCCCAACCCCTGGTGGATGGCTGACCAGCAGCAGATTTGCTCCTGGTCAGCCATCTACATGAGAAGGCTGAGAGGGGATCTGGTGTCCACTTACCAGCTCACCAGGGAAGACCAGCGGGAATTGGGTGAGGCTCTGTTCCCTCGGGCACCACCCAGGGTTACTAGGAATAACGGCCACAAATCAATAGACAGAAGGTTCAGGCTGGACATCAGGAGACAGTACTTTACAGTTAGGGCTGCCAGGCTCTGGAACGGGCTCTCAAGGGAGGTAGTGCCCTCTCTTACCTTGGGGGTCTTCAAGAAGAGGCTGGACATATATTTGGCTGGGGTGATATAACCAGGGCAGGGGGTCAGACCTGATGATCTGTTTAGGTCCCTAAGCACTATGATACCATGATACCATGAGCACTACTGCACTGTTACTAATTAAAAGTAAAATTGCTACTTGCATTGGCAGGTAGCAAATTTACCCATGATTAATGAGGCTTAGTGTGTAGTAAGCATGTTCACGCATAGACACACATACTTAGTTCTCAGTAAATTATGCTGCTGCGAAGTCAAGAATTTTCCACAGTGGGTTATGAAATTACTGGTAATGAACAATGTGAAAGACTTCTTCAGAAGCAAAAATTTGCTTTTTTGTTGCTTGATCATTTCTTTCCCATGGGAACGAGCCCACTGATTTTTTTTTTTTTTTGGCTAAAATAATGTAAAGTAAGCATCAGTGATGAAGAGAATGGGGAAGTAGAAAAAAAAGAAACAGAGGAGAAAAACTGGTTTACCTCTCCCAAAGGAAGTATAGTTTAATTTGAAGTAAGCAACACAAATATTTTCCTTTGCTGATGCCATAAACTTGATCATCTAGTGCCTCAGGAACATATAAATGTTTTTCTTCATGGCTGGCTTACAACTTCCATTTTTGTAACCTCCAATTTTTCCAGGAGGAAAATAAAAGAATGCTATTTTTCTGATGCTAATTAGTACCAAGACAAGGTAAGTTCGTATGTATTTGAGATACCAACAGCTGGACATTCCAGAGTTGGAAGACTGATAGCAAGTAATGTTTTATCTCTTTAAATCATTTCCTATGAAGGAGAGCTAAAAAAACAATGAAGTTGCTAAGTTGATGGAAAGAATGCTGTGACTGTTACGGCAGGCGAGTACTCTGCCTGGATAACCATGATATATATGGGCCAGGGTTAGGGAATACTTCTGAATCTGAAACCTTCCTGCACCATTAAATATTGCGAAAGCCATACAATATTTAAAGATATGAAACTGGATAAGCATGAATTCTTGTGAGAGAGATCATAGAAGTCCAACAATTTGAAACAGAAAAGAACTGCTTTCCATCTCCTGTAAGTACTGTTTCTAATACTTTGTCCAATTGAGTTATAAATGTCAAAAGCTGCATTTAGTGAGTGAGGGATATGTCTGCCCCTTTCTGGGTAGTGGGATCTACATGGAACATAATACAGAGTTCTCTGAAGATCTGACTGCTTCTTTACGCTGCTTCTAGGTAGAGAACAATTTATTGATTTCAGTTTTTGAAACATTACATAGCTTAGTTCCTGCCTTCTGGCATCTGTCCTTACCTATGTTCCATTACTTCAAAAACTAGCACTTTTTATGGTGCTACCTAGGTTGATACACCCGGAATATGAAAGAAAGATTCTTTTAAAGAAAGAGCTTCTGGAAATTTTGTTCTCTAATCAGCCCACCAAAATTGCAATGTATTTGACCACAGGGGACATTAAGAAGCCCCTTCCTTTGTCAGAAGTGTACTTACAACGAGTCTTATCTGTTTTATGTATGAATGATTGTTTTTGAGTCAATGTTTTTCCAGCAAAACTTAAGAATTCTAATTTTTTCAACTAAAAACCAAAAACATCCTCATTTTCCCCCACTGAAACAAAATGTTGTGTTTTTTCATTTTGGCTTGATCAGAATTCTTGAAACAAAATACTTTCAATCAATTTGGAGTAAAAGCAAACAATGGGAACAAAGGGATTGGCTTTATAACCATTTGCAAAACAATGGTGTTACTCTCCTTCTATCTAAGACTTAGACAGCAGCCTTGGCTAGAACTTAGTGTCCCATGGTTAGTGGGTGAGGTAGTCATGCAGGATGAGGGAAACACAGGTTAACGTTCCCCTCCAGCTGAGGGGATATTTAGGGAGAAGATTTCCATAACTATGATGCTATTGGATATTGTGAGGTCTCCATTGGCTAGATTTCACTTGGTATAAAAGATTAATGACATAATATATTCCAAATTGTCTCACTTCCTAAGTAAGCTATTGTATGTGAAAGCTCATACCTCTATGCCCTACCTTCTGAGTGATTTCCAACTTAACACAGTTAACTGTCTCTCTTCCCAAATAAGTATCTTTGCCATTCAACACAAGAAACATTCTCTCTATTATTTCTTTCAATGAATATCTAAATATTTCATGCAAAGTGGAACATCTTCAACAGGAGCAACTGAGCGCTGAGCCCCCTCTACTATGCTGGCTAAGCGGGCTGGAGGTCAGGGTTCTGATCCTTTCCCAGGGGCTGGAATCATTGGAATACCAGGTAAAAAGGAGGCACTGCCTCCGTCTTCATTTCTTCATCTGTTGCTTTTTTTTGGCGGGGGCTGGAGGGGGGGCTTTTTTTCCAAAGTAAATTATTTTTACCCAGTAAAACTATGCAATGAATGCATCCCAATTCTACAGGTGGTTTTGGGTCGACCAAAACCACAATTCTCATCAAAAATAAAAATGGTGGGAGGGTCGGGGAGAAAAAAATTCAACCTTCCTTACTGGGTGTGATACATACATTAATGATATTCTTCAAAGGGTGAATGTGATAAATAGTTTTTAAAAAAGAAAAAGAAAGCAACTCACATAATTTGGATTCCACAAATTTATGCATGGTAAATTTGTTCGAATTCTTTGCATATGCTGCTGAATTATTGGCAAAAGGCAGTGACACATGAAATTTGTCTGGATTTCAGAAAATATTTTCTATCTCAGTGGATGTGCTTCAGTGTCTCTTGTCAGATTAAGAATCTTATGTTCTTAGAGAAGGAGAACCATGAAATGAAACTCAGTGATTCTGCCACCCTAAGGACTTACTACAGTCACTGACAACTGTCTTGATCTGACAAAGGCACAGACAAGCAAGGCCACTTATATAGTCTCAGGCATTTACTTTTAGTCATTTTAAAGCAGTTTAAGGTTTTAAATAAAATTAATTTTTAGTCTTACACAAAACTAGAAAAACTGGTTCAGAGATAAATATGGGGCCAGTTTAGAACTGAATTTAAACAACCCCTTTTTTTATAATTCTAAAAGATTTTGAATGTCAAAAAATCATAAGCAGCATTGGCTCAGCACAACATACTTTCCCAAAAGAGGCTGCACCCATTCATGTTTAATAATGCCTTTGAAAATCCTTTCACACTGCATGGGTGGGCAGTGCCACCAATGTGCTTTGAGGTGCATGAGATTGAATTTTGATCATATCTGAACAACATAGTTATCTCCTGAAGGAAAGCGATTGTAATGGATAAAGCTGCAGCACCCAGATTGGATGACCTGATGAGAGTGACTTATTTGCAACATAATCATCAGTTGGATCTGCCTTTATAACGTCCCACCATGAGAGTAGATTCAAGTGCATATGAAAGGAACTATATTATTTATTTATTTGTGTTTGGAAGTCACAGTCAAAGAGTGGCAGACTCACTGTATTGCTAATTGTTTCATTGATAGGGATTACAATAAAACATATTAACAGATACAAGGGATTTGTGTGTTTGTGCTTATTCTTTCCTGTTGTTTGGAACATCAGACTGGAAATTATGGCCAGATCCTAACTAACCTGTAAGCTAAGTACAGACATTCAAAAAGCCTGAGCCTAAATTGATTCAATCTTTGCAGGTTAGTCTAACTTGCATAGACTGAACCCCTATGTGACTGAACCAAGTGGCTTAGGCTGGCAGGGGGCTCCAGGGGCAGGCTCTGGCTCAGGCTGGCACCATGGACACTCTTCTTCCCCTCCCCCTAGCAGTAGCAGCAGCTGCCAAGGTACCAGGTGCATGAGGTGCTTGCTAACCACCTCCTCCCCAATCCTCTGCAGTAAGCAGTAAGACACTTGGACAGTTGTCCACGGACCCCAAGCCCACAGAGCAACCCAAGACTGCACACTAACACCGATGTGTACTACCAATAAAAAAAACCACATCTTGTGCAACTATGTACAGTGTCTTCTCTGGGCAGGCAGAGGGGGTGCACATCAGTGGGCAAGATCCCAGAGAGAGGCATCTGGTACCCCAGCCTCTGCTGCCACCACCTCAGGTGTGGATGCCACAGAAAGCCCAGCAAGCCAGGGGCTGGACTGGGGCTGCAGGCAGGTGCTGTCCAGACTGATCAGCCCACTCCCTGGCCTCCTCCACAAAAGGAAGCTCCATAGCTGCACCTAGATCATCCCTGACCATTGGCTGTCCAATCTCTTCTTGAACACATCCAGTAATGGAAAGTTCACAACTTCCGAAGGCAATTTCTTCCATTGCTTCACTGTTCTAACAGTGAAGAGGTTTTTTTCAGATCTCCAATCTAAACTTACTTTGTTGAAACTTCAAGCCATTGGTCCATGTCCTCATCTCTGCAGCAAGAAAGAAAACCTGCTTTCCCTCTTCTTTATGGCAGCCTTCAAGCCATTTGAACGTGTGGGGCACTTTCAAGTATATGCACTAGCTTGAGCTTGGGTGCTTCAAGCCAAAATGGGAACATATCACAAATCTAGGTGCCAAATCTAGGTTAGGCAGCTATTGAGTGGCATTCATTTGGACTATTCTTGGTAAATTCTGATTAGGTGCCTTGGATATTGATTAGGATCTAGCCCTAGACCCTCAGCATATATAAATAGGGGTTGCTGCATTAATTCATTAGATGTGTGACAGCTTTCGTGAACTGAAAATACGATCGTATAAATTACATTTGGAAATTATAAGAAAATAACAGTTCATTGAATCTAAAGGAAAGACTCCAAACGAGAGATGGATAGTGTATTGTAAGCAGGGGCAGATTCAGGGTGGGGTACAGTAGAGCAGTTCTACCCCTTTGTGATCCCTGGTCTACTCCAAAGTTTAAAACCAACTCCCTGGCAGTGGCAGCACTTTTCTATTGAGGCAGCACTGAGGGAATTAGTTAACTTCATGGCTCATTTCAATTTGTCTGATTCCTTCTAAACACTTCATTCCATAAGTGTTAATGACTCTCTCTCCTTTTTAATGATCTTTATTGGTCTTCCACTAATCAAGCTATGCTTTCTTCTACAGTTCTGTTGCCTGCTAGGTGCTCCTGGAAATGCAGCTCCTATTTCCCAGCCCTGCAGAAACATTAACTCTGGCAAGAAACATTAAGTCAGATGAGGAAATAACATTCAGTGAAGCATTGTCAAGTTGCTCAAGAAGGCTAGATTTTATTTTATGAATTGGAAACAGAGATGTACTTTTAATTCTAATGACTACAGGATTAATGAAGCAACTTCTTGTGATAATTTTGCCTAGTTGGTGTGGTTTTATACATAGTATATGTTATGATATAGCAAATTAATTTACATTCTAATAATGTTCTTTCTTTTGCTTCAATCATAAATTGAATAGTATATCTCTAGGCCCCTTGTATATTAGTACAGCTTTTAGATTGTTTTTAACTAGAGAAAAATGTGTGTTGTACCACAACATTGGCATCCCCCCTTTTCAAAATTTTACGTCTACCTACCCATGATTATATAAGGATGTCATTGGCTCAGCAGTGGTTAATTCTTCATGATACTAAGCACTCTGAACTAGAAGCTGCAAATGCTTAAGCAAGTCTTTAGCTTTTCTCATTGAGTAGTCTCTAGCCTCTTAAAGTAGCTACATTTTGCTGGATAAGGAAGAGAGTGTTCAGCACCAACTGGACTGATGCCTGTATTTGGTGCAAATGTGAATTTTTTGTACATAAACATATAGCTGTCAATCATAAGTCAAGTGCCAATAGTGATACAAAACTAGTGATCTTTTTGACTGGCAGAATAGTTTTGGTATTGTCTAACAGATAACCAAAAGGGTATGTAATGTTATCAACAAGCCTTGATAAGTAACAATGCCAACTGGGCTGTGGGAGTGTTGCCCAACGACTCAGCTTTCCTTCTTTTCTAGTTTAACTTAAAGATGATCAACCCAGTGGCATTCATTGTCTCTCACATTAAGTGCCTTTATCCTGGGAAATTTCAATTCACAAAAGAAACAGGCCTCATTCTTTAACTTTGCTACATATTTCATTCTCCTGAATTAGTTAGCAAATCCGTTATTCTCTCAAAAGATTTTTTTTCTTTTTTCATTTTCCCCCTGGCATTTCACCCACTATATTATGGGAATCATCACAGGATTTAAATCTAACAGCTGTTATTGTGGCTCCAAAGCCTCAAATCAAAATTGAAAGATGGAGTTCAGCTGCTCTTCTATAAATATGCAC
This sequence comes from Caiman crocodilus, assembly GCA_030014935.1. NCBI lineage: Eukaryota > Metazoa > Chordata > Crocodylia > Alligatoridae > Caiman > Caiman crocodilus. The sequence goes on from JAGPOW010000261.1 coordinate 244,283,376, forward strand.
CAAATATAAAGAACTAAGGGTCAATACAGAATCCCAGAGAGCATTCCAATAACCTACACTCACTATATTTAACTACAGACATGAAAGCTATCTAGTTTCAAGGAAGCATTTAAGTATTACAAATGATGAATTTATAAATTCATGAATTATTGATGAAACGGACTCCCCCTGGAATTCGAGTAACTTTTTTTTTTACACAATTCTTCATATGCATATCCTAACTGCATTCTTCAGTTTTGATTTCAGGCTTTGAATACACAGCAATTATTTCTCATTTTGCAAGCATAATCCAATGGTGACTATTGTGCAGACTGCATTGTAGGCAGTGACTCATGACACCACCTAAGAAGCCAAACCCCCGTAGTGAAATCAAACCCCTTGTAGTAACACCTGAGGCCAGTTTCATACCATAA
>JAGPOW010000261.1:244285971-244363383 GCA_030014935.1 Caiman crocodilus
GCGATTGGCTCCCTCCCCCGGCTCGTCAGCGCTAACCGCTTAAACGAGCGGGGAAGGCGCGGCTCGCGTGGCTGCGCCGGCGTTCGCTGCAGCTGGTGCCGTCCCTCGCCGCCCGGTTCTCCCGTCCCCGGTGAGTCTCCTGCACCTTCCTTCGCCCCCCGGGGTCCCTCTCGGGTCCCTAGGGACGGCCCGGCACCGTCACAGGGGGGAACAATGGGGAGATGTGTCTTTGATGGACCTAGTTTCTTTAAAAAAACATATTGGAACATGATTGAAAAATGGATATGCTATGGAAAGAACACAATACCATGTAGGTGGGATAGCCATTTATTTTCCTCAGCTTTATGAAAGTTGGCCCTGAACATGGCAGAAACTATGCCTTTGCAATTTTTGTTATTTTTATTCTTTATTATTATTTAAAGTAGCATGGACAGGCATTAGAAAAGGGCCCTAGTACTAAGGGTGTGAGGCAGATATAAGGCACTCACTTTCTACATAAAGAGAAGATACAATATGTAGGTAACAAAAATTAAATGGGCAGGGGGCACAGGGTAGAAAATTATAACAGTAAATTATACACATCATCACATCCTTCTCTACTGCAATTCAGGAAGATGAGGTAGAGCTTTCGTGAATACTAAAACCACACCTGGGGTACACCTGAGGACTCTCACACCCTCTCTCTTCCCTGTCCCAGTCCACAATGACAATTTTAGTTAGCATGCTTGATCCTACTTTTTCATTTTATTAATTTTGTTCCCTTTAAATTGATTTTCTGCTCTGAAAAAGAGCAGTCCAGAGAGAAACTCCATGTTGAAGACCAAAAGTCTTTATAAGTTGAAGATCTTATAAACTATTGCCCAGATGGCAATGTTTTTTCACTTAGCTTTTTTTCTTTCATAGTTACTTTTTTTAGTTTATTTAAAAACTAGGTATCACTTTGACTGCCCCTAATCAGAATAAAGTAAATTGTCCCTGACAACCTGAACAATCAAGGACAGGAAGTAAACTTTATTCCTTAGGGTAAGAAGCTGCAATGCTGCACTCTTACCGCCAGGAAGTGCTGTGGGAGGGTACAAATAGGACCACTCACACAAGCTCCATCACACAACCCAAACCAGTGTTACTAGCTGGTGCTGCTGGTTAGCTTCTCCTGGATCCAGCAGAACTTCACAGTAACAGAAAATCTCCCACTGAGGTAAGAACAACCTTTTGTTGTAATATGAAAGAAAAAAGAAAAAAAAGACACCATTTCTGCAGCTGGCTTTGATTTATAGTTTTAACTTGGGGCTTGGTACCAGTTACTGGAAAAGGCTGCTATAAAATATGAGTGCCTTATGGATTGAAACCCAAATAATTCTTTCTCTTGAGCTTTTTCATGCTTGTTGGTAAATACCTTAGCTAAAATTCCCCTCTATATTGGCTCTTGCTGTCCTCCTGCATCTGCTGGACTATAATATGATGAAGTCTGTGTGTTCCAGGAGTTAGGTATGTTTCCCAAGCCATTAATGGAAATTAAGGCAAGATAGGCTTTTCCAAATCTTCCCTTCTCTGGTTCTACAATCATTTGCAGTCAGGCACTAGGCACAGAATAAAGCAGTTATTCTGCATTAATTGATAGATTCTGATTTCTATAGCCCAGACTCTCATGCCTAATTGCAGCCTAATTATAGAAGGTCCCTTCCCTTGCCAGTGCAACTTAAAGAAGAAAGGAGATAGAAAAGGTATGGAGGAAAGACAGTCATTAGTACCAGCAGTAGCATAGCAAATCATTAATTATGAGTATTTTACAGTCACCCAGGGACAACTTAATCAGTTCTTTAGATGCCTATGCCTCTAGAACAGTCAGAAGGATTGAACCTTGCAGCTCCACAAAACACTGCTACTTCCTTTTCTCCATAGTTCAGTGCTCTCAATGTCAGGTTAAACAGTTCACTGGGAGGTCACTGAACACTTACTAATCACTGTGAACAGCTGAAAGTCAGTGGGTGTAGCTGTTAAGGAGAATTGTAGGAGGAATTGTAGGAATTGTCAGTGTTCCTAGTAGGACTCTTGGCCAAAGATGAGAAGAGAACTTGATCAAATGCAAGCCTGTCATTGAGGGCAGATCTATACATGCATTTATGTTGTATTAAATTTACAGAGTGGTAAGCAGAAATAAGCTAGCATCTATATATGCAGGCATTAAACCACATTAACACTGTTTGTGGTCTGACTTGGGACTAAAGTTAGTCCCAAATCAGTCCACACACACTGTTACTGCACAGTAAGATGTCTACACAAGCATTACTGCATAGTAAGTAATCGGGCATAAATTTGGTACCAGCATCATGCATGCAGGTATCAAATTTACACCAGAGTTGGCATAAGTCACCATATTTACAGTGCAGGATGGGCATACACATGTAGACACACGCCCACCCTGTGCAGTACTGCTTAGTAATTTTTTATTACTGCACAGTAAATGTGTACATGTAGGTGCACCCCAGGGGAATCTTGTAAGATAGATCATGCAGCACAGTGACATTTACTATAATCCTAACATCAGGGTCAATTATTCTTATGTATAGACAATTAAGCTTTGTAGTAAGATACTGAGCCCTGAGATTTTTCAAGATGAAAGTAAAGTTTTAAACCAGCAAATCCCTGCCCAATAAGATTATCTCCAAGCATGTACTAATCTTGCAATATTGCACCTTCACGGAATTGGAAAGAAAAGTATTCAGTAGCAGTTAGCTGCTCTATTACCCTCTTAACAATATCTGTCTAGTTTAAAATAGGAGTTTCCCATTAATAAGTATGGAGAGGTTGATGATTAGCTAGGTGCTGTTCAAAAGGCATGTGGAAATTCAGGCACTTTAAAAGCAGAATCGACCTTTGGACAATTGCCTGTGTTCCTACACTGTTCTAATATGTTTTCAAGACATCTAGCTGCTTGCAACTCAGCAAAGAAGGATCAAAACTTGGTGGTTGAAAGAAAGATTTGTGCAGCACCAAATCAGTAAGAAACAGGTAGTGGACGATGTAGTTTAAGGAGCCAGTTGTGGTATAAGAGAGAGGGGTGAAGAATCTATACGCTGAAACATTTATTTGAGGACTCCTGATCCTTGTAGACACATCCTATAAACCAAACTGTAGTCTGCGGACCCCTGGTGGTCTACAGATTAAGTCTAACAGGTCAGCAAAAGATGACTATGATTAATCAAAAGTATGCAAATACTCATACTTACAATTCAAAGGGGTCTGCTCCTCCATTCAAAACTTTTTAGGATTCTGCAAATGTAAAAATGCTGAAAAGCACTGCTGTTGACTGTTTGAAATTGAGAAGCTTTCTGTAGGTGTTATGAATCTACAGGCTCTAAGAAGGAAAGACAAGTCTATATCTTGCTAGTGAATTCCACAGGATATTAAAAAAAAAAAAAGCTCCAAAACCTACAAGAAGAATTTAGTTTGCTGTTAGCAGTAGTATTATATTAAAATCTGCTGGGTTTTAGAGCAGTTTTTATAAAAGGAACTTTTATTGCTTTCATCTCCATTAAGTTTAATAGGGATTATTTCCAAAAGAGAAGCTTTCATGGCTTTCAGTCCCATATATCCTTAATCTAACATTGTGTAGACTATTCGTTTTAGTGCAGGATCTAGCCATATGCTGTATATGTAGGACCATGCAAAATGTTGATCCAATGAGGTACAAGAACTAGAAAATCAAAATGATAAATTACTAGGATTTCAACTTTAAAGCTCATTTTACCAAAGGCTCATTTTCCATTTAGAGAGTAGTATTTATTTCATAATAGTCTGCTTTTATCATATAGAAAAAGAGTTTGTGGTTCCACTTATGTTACTAAAAGCTCTGATTTTTCCCAATTAAGAGCTTTGTTCATCAAATTGATGATGTTTGCACATGACAGCAACAAGAGAGAACAGTGCTGTGCACACATACAGAAGAAGCTCACAGACTGCACTGCTGCAGCGTGTTGATGTTTACAGGGGCTATAATTTATACAATGAGACTTTGGGAGACTTTTGGGGAATGCCACTAAAAAATACCATATCCCTGCTGGGATCTTTCCTACTCTTCTTCCAGCAAAACAGCCTTTCATTAGTGCAGCCACCTCAGGGCTGTAAATCCATTTCTTGCTTGATTTAACACCCTGGCCTTGTTAATCTGGCAACCAGGATTAGCGAATTTGCACATGTAGCAGAAGTGTGTTCAGAATCCTGGGTTGGAACTGGGTGGGGAGTTAGGTGTATGAAATGAAACTGGCCATTCTGCAGGAACAAGTCATTTTAACCCAGTGCCTAAGTGCAGCTCTTGTTTATGGCAAAAGCATCTTCCATGAAGCAAAACCAATGTACAAGCCGAGAGAAAATTGGTGTTCATCCACTTATAGTGGTTGTGCAAGTAACGCTTTTCAAAGTCCTGGAAAAGAAATGGGAAGGATGGATGAGGGGGAAGGAGGAAGAGGGTTGCTTGTGCCTGAAAGTTTGCAAACAACAATTTTTCCAACTATTTAGTTGGTCTAATAAAAGATACCACATCTACCCAAAGGCCCTTGCCTGCCAAGGATGATGCGTTTCTCCTCTGTCCAGTTAAGGACAGAATACTCCTTTCATAGCCTTTGTATTAGTTTGTACAAGCAGAACTCATGAATTAACCTCCCTTTTCCACCTTATCCTGCTATATAGAAATGTCCTGTTGCATTTCTACTATAGGCTCATGGGTGTGAAGAGGCAGGAAAGCCACTGATAGATATGACTTAAAACTGTACAGGTGGTTTCAGTGACAGTATTCACTTCTTGCGTACAACAATAGAGAATGAGTTCCTGACACAGCTTGTAAGTAGTATGTAAAGTGAAGCTAAATGAATTTCCTTGTGTGAAAACAAATGTAGCTAGAACATAGATCAATGGGTTAAGACCTTATGGTTTATATGGTCCTTGTTACAGTTGTGCCTGAGTGTCTCACAGGTTCTAACATATTCATCTTACAGTCCCCTCTGTGAGGCATTACTGGTATTTCTGTTTTACAGTTGAAGTAGTGAGCCATACAGAATATTTGACTTGTTCTAGGTCATGTAGGAAATTGTGGCAGGCAAGGAATCTGGGTCTTTTCAATCCCAGGTTAGCATTATTTAAGAATAAAATCCTGTGCTTCTCTTGCATACTGTGTTGGGGGGCGTTATTATTATTTGTAAAGCATACACACACACACACACACACACACACACACACACACATATATATGAACACCATTACAAAGTGCAAGCCAGTGCATTTTGATCAGTCACCTGATTATAATCTTGGGTATTAACTACTCTCCTTGATCTGATGGTTACACATGGAGAATTAGGAAGGATCAGCTCAATAATTAATCTGAGATGCCCACCTCTATACATGGTCTTTTTGAGTAAGGCACATTGGCAATGTAGTGAATGACTTTTTCTATGGAAGGTAGCCTGTGTTTTAGTGACTAGGATCAAATTCAACCAGTGTAAAAGTAAATTAGAAAGGATCATTAACAATTAAGCAATTAAAAATATTTTAGAAAAGGGAATCTAGAGTTTATTTTCTCTTTCTAAATATTTAATGGTTAGTTTTAGGTCATTGTATATTGTAAGGAGTTGCAAGGAGCAACTTGTGAATTGCCTTTTAAAAAGTTTCTTCCCTTCTGAAATATGTTGGAAACTAGGCCTGTGCAAAGCCTCGGGTGCTGATTCAATTCAGAGAAGCTTTGGCCCAATTCAGTGGCCAAATCTCTAACTCCTAATAGAATCAGGAGACCAATTAAAAGGTCTGAATCAATTTGAAGCCTCTGAATTGATTCAGAAAAGATTTGGAGATTTCGGGCAGTCCCGGCTTGCTGCCTCAGGGAGCTAGATCCAGGCTCCATGCCGGTAAGTAGAGGGTGGGGATCATGAGGGAACCCCCACTAGGCCCAATCCTCTACATGCTCTCCTAGCCTCCCTGAGTGCCCGCTGACCCCTGCCCACTCTCCCAGTCCCATCAATGGCTGCCCCGCCTGGCCCAAGCACCCCAGCTCTTAAAAAAAAAAAAGCCCCATACTCACCAGCTGCTGCAGTGACCATTGGGGTTTCTGGGGGCTCGTGGCAGAGCCCCACATGCAGCATGGGGCAGTGGGGATCATTCCTCGGCCTCGCAGCAGCCAGTGAGTACAGGGCTTTTTTTTTAAGACCCAGGATACCGGGGCCAGGCAGAGCAGCTATTGATGGGGCTGAGAGAGTGGACAGGGGACGGTGTCTGCTTGATTCAGAGATTTGGCCAATTCAGCAGCAGCCAAATCTCCTAATCAATTCAGGACAGTGATCTGAATCACTGAGTCGAATCATTGTCCCCCAAATTGGCCGAATCCAAATTGAATACTAGCTGCTTCACACAGGCCTATTGGACTTCCCTGAAGCCCTTTGTCTATTAGAATGAACCCTTTGTAAAAGTATATGGGCTCATAAGGGTCTGATTGCCTCTCCATCCAGAATTTCTGATCCTAAAAAATAAGATCTTTCAAGTGTTTTAGTACATATGCAAACTTATTTTCATAGTACTTTTTCACTGAACTTCTATCAACTTAAAACTAGAGACCATATACACTATTAATTCCAAATGCCAAATGCAATCAAGTGCATGGGGTAAGAATAAGAACAGTGAAATTTATAGCATAATGCTGTTTTATGATGTACATCTGAAGAAGAGTAATTCACAATATATTCTGGCTCATATTATTTTTATTTGTTGCAACTCTTGTGCTTACCTTCCTTTTTTTCATCTTTCCAAATGTTATGATTTTATGGTATAGATTTACTAAATCTATAATACCACTTCTATTTTTTCCACCTCACTATGCAGAACTCTTAAAGATGCTTTGAACTCTTAATACTCTTAAATTCATAATATGAACTCTTAAAATCATAGAGTGATGCAGTTATTCTTGGAGCCCTGATTCCCTGCACCCCAGCCCACATGTACATTCACATGCACACACATACTTGTGCCACACTGTAAAGGAGAAATGACTTTTGTCACAAATGCATGGACCAAGCTTTGAAGGGATTTGAATTAGACATTTGTGTTATTGTGTAACCCCTACAGGAAAAGTTATGTATATTGATATACTTCTTATGAAAGATGGCTTTGCTGAAGTGAAGGCTGAATGATTGGCAGTGACTTTACAGGATTACTTCTACTTTGTATTATTTTGCTTACTTCATTGAAACAAATTAATATAGTTATTGCTTGGGTTCAGTCTTCACAAAATGACTCTGTTTGTTGTTTGGTTTGGAGAATATGGTCATCTTTGAAGATGTCTGATAACAGTTTGTGGCATATGGCCTCATGATTAGCATTTGTTTGAATCTTACGGCCATACTGATGGATCCAGGAAAGATGTTTTTGTTATGTTAAAACAATCCAGAGTTTACATACTTTGAAGATCTCATTCTATACAGCAAGAAAATGTGTAGGAGGATAACTTCTAGTAAACATTTTCCAGTACAATTATTCTGTTATTTTACTCCCACCATCATTTTCTGATGATTGTTTCTTTGGGGAAAAATTGTCATTGCCACATGTTTCGCATCTTTAAAATGTCAGTCCTCTGTTTAAGGCTGCCAGCTAAAGTGGTGGGCTTGGAAACCTTAAATTGAAAATCTGATTCAATCCCTTAGCATATTTCATAATTGATAAAATTTGTGTGACAATACGACAATAAAATGCATATCTCAATATTAAAAATGTTCCCTGGAAAAACACATTGAAATTTTACTTGAAACATCTTGGATCTCACTTTCTGCAATCATCTCTCAATTCCTTAAAGAGTTATTTTTATCTTTGATGATCCATAAACCATCATACTTCACCAAAGTATTGTCTAATAAGCTTGTCACAAATATCCAAGTACTAAGAAGTCTCCGTAGTCACTGTATAATAGGTTTGTATTCTCTGATGCACAAACTGTGGTTCAGCTATCAAATTTAAGGTTGATGGTAATGGAAAAAAATCTATCAATCCCCTCCCTCTTTTCTAAAAAAACAAACAAACAAAAAACTTATCTAACAGCCAGTTTATTATACTGATCTCCTGCATACTGTTATTGTCAGGACAGTTCCCCCATTCATCCCCCCGCCCCCCATTCATCACTTTCCTCTCTTGTCATTGTTTAGTAGGCCTATGTGAACAGGGAAGTATTTGGTTTGGGTGCAGCCAATTGGGAGGGCAGTGATTTGATTTGGAGATTCAGATCATTGTTCTGAATTGATTCAGCTGCATCAGCTTTGGGAGATTCGGCATTGACTTGGAGAGATTAGGTGATTCAGATCAGCTGGGGAGAGGCAGGCACAGCCGGGTGGCTTCTCCACCTGTGCCTGCCTTTCCCCAGGTGGGGGAGCCACAGGAGAAAGCCCCCTATGCCCTGCCTGGCCCCTGCCTGGTCCTGGCACTTAAAAAAAAAGCCCCACACTCACTATTTCTGGCAGCAGGGATCAGGCCTCTGAGAGCTAATGGCAGAGCCTGCCAATGGAGCACAGGGCAGTGGGGATCCCTTCCATGCCTGGCACCCACACAGCAGCTGCCCCATGGTGCAGGTGCCGTGTGGCTTGGCAGGGCACCATGCACTGCCCGGGAGCTGGGGCTGCTGGGGGTGAGCAGTACCAGGCTCCAGCTGACTGCTTTCCCCTTTACAGGCATGGGGGTCTGCCCTGCTGCCGCTTGCCCAGCCAGTGTGGGGGCTGGGGGGGAGCGCAATGCAGGCGCGGCTCACTCTGGGCGGCAGCAGGGCAGCTCTCCCTCTTCTAGTGCTGCCATGCCCGCATCCTGCACCCCCCACCCCACTTCCCTCCCTGAGTCCCATGCCTCCCACCCCAGCCCCAGACCAATCCCTCCCTCCCCCATATCCCTTCCCTCCGCCAACCCCAACAGATTTACCAGATGGAAGCAGCTGCCAGTTGCCTATTTAGTCTCTGGCGAGATCTCCAAATTGGCTGAATCTTTTCTGAATCTTTTTCTGAATTGATTCGGAAGCTTTGAATCGAGTCAGGGCTTTTACCTGGTTTCCTGATTGGATTTAGATTCAGCGATTCAGTCCCCAAATCGGGCCAGATCTCCTCTGAATCAAATCAGCTACCAAAGCTTCACCTTTGCTTTATGGTTTAGCTGGGGGAGAGGGGGTGTCTTTTGTTTGTATTTTTAATCAAGTAGCATCATATTTAAACCCTGAGTTGACTTCTAAGTGGTCTGTGGAGACAGGTTAGAATTTTGCCTATCACAGATTATCAACCGCTCTCAATGAGAACAGGTTTTTCAGTCTCGGTCAGGTGTTCTGCTCAATAAACACTGGTTCTCTTGTTATATTAAAGCAGGTGGTAGATTTGACATTGCTGCATAATGGGAACTCCAGTTAATCCATGATCCCAGACATGAAAGGCTGTGCTTTCTTCTCTGAAACTACCTCATTACAGAAAGTGCTATTAGTAAATAATTCTAGAGGGTAAGGCAAAGAGTTTACAATGACACATGGGTGTTTATAACTTTTGCACTAATAGCTCTTATTGTCTGATTCCTTTGCCCTCTATATTTTTATTGTGCACATATTGCCAATTTATATGTACTACTGTATTTTTTTTAAATGCTATGTGATATTTTGTTAAATATCCTCAAACGTTTAGCCTAGCTACAACTGTAATCCTGGTCCAATTTAAATAGCAAGGTATAATTCCTTGAGGAGTCCCTGTGGTTCAGTAGTAGCATACTTGTCTGCTACACGGGATTTGATTCCCAAGCACTTATACAACTACAGCTGTGGAGGCACCAAATATCTGGATTCAGTCTGGTCTTTAGAGTTTTAGAGTGGCCTAAAGGGAGGTTGGAAGGTCTCAGCAGTCTCCACGCCTCCAAAAAATTCCTGCCTAGGCATATGCATTGAAAATCTGGGTAGCCCTCATGCATACACTGATCTAGGAGGATTAATGGTTGCCACCATCACTCCTTGAAGTATTGATAGGTTTGGATGTTGCACTTAGCTGAATGGTATAGCAATTCCTCAAGAGCTACACACACACACAAAAAACCCAAAAAACAGAAGAGGGGTCAAATATAACTTGCCTTAATCGACACCCTTGCTTAAGGCAGGGTTTATAACAGAAACTCTGCTCAGGAACCACCGTAGTGGCATAAATACTAACTTATCCTCCATGCCCTCAAACCCCATAAGGTTGTAAAAGTAGTGCTTGCAAACAACTACCTGGAAAATCAGGGGAAATATGCTACTTTATATTGCCTATATAAGCGTGAACCTGAAACTTGTTTATCAGTGAGGCAAGAAACCACATCTGTTAGATAATAACCAAGACGAAACTGTGCTGAAATTCCATGTCCCCCAAGCTACTGCATTTCTCCTCTTCTGTGTCTGGTGAAAGAAGCCAGTCCTAACAGACTGCCTTATGGCTCCATCTGTAGGAAACAAGGAAGTAATATAGGCATATACATCAAGGCTGTAGAATGACCTCAACTCTATCCTCCTTTGCTTCCCTCTTTCTTGAAGCCCAGAGCTCATACCTTCATGCCTGTGATCACTCTTCAAAACTGGACAAGGAAATGTCCAGAAAGGCAGGAGGGGAAAGGAGTGGGAGCAGGAGAGAAGGCAAGATCAGTGGAAGAGAAAACACCAGAGAAAACTAGCTCCAGATCCCAGACCACAGGATGAATCCCCAACAGGTCTAGTTTTTGTAGAAGAAGTTGGCTTTAGACAGATGCCCTCCAATCTGCCTCCCAGGGCTTGCTTGTACCAGGGACTTAGGTTAAGAAGACATACAAAAAGTTACCATTTAGATGTTGTATTATAGATCACTTTGATCTCTGTTTAGCTGTACCTCATTATAAAAACATGTTTTGTTTAAGTAGAGATGAGGTTATTCATAAGTAATTCAGTACCACTGAGAGAGAAATCAATTGTAAGAACATTAAATTTTCATTAAACATGTTAAATGTAACCTGACAGTCAAATGGTCTCCAGTTGTATGGGTTTTAGTGCAATATTACTTTAAGTAACAGATGAAAGCAGGATTAGGCAGTAAAGAATACTTTGTGTTGCTTAAGATAAAGGATAAAAATGGGGTGTTTTTAAGTTAGCATGCACTTTATAGGGATCCTCGATTAGTTACTGGGCCATCTGCACTTCTAGATAGATTTCAGTTCAGAATAAATACTCCACAGCAGACAGCTGGAGAACAGAACTGGAGTTTCGACCAAAACCAGACTCCCTCCTTTCTCTGTCGGGGGTTGCACAATTCATAGCTTCTGTAAGCTGAAGGCATTTCAAGCAGCAGGGGCTCCTTGCCTGCCTTGCCTTCTCCTCCCCTACCCCTAGCTCCTCTGTGTGCCTCCCTCCATTCCTCTTATTTCAGGGATTTCCTGTAACTTCCTCCTGACCCAAACTTCCCCCATATTCTGTACTGCATCTCCCCCAACAAAGTGTTGGAGCCTCTATGTTTCCCTTTCGCCCACACCGGGAGCTTTCTGTGGCCTCTCCCCATCCCTCACTTACCAGAGTCTCTCAGTGCCCATCATTCTCTTCTCTGGGACCTACTCTGGGTCCCAGCTTCCCTCTGTATTACCCCTCCCCTACCTCCCTTTCCACTGAAGTCTCTGCCTTCCTCCCACCCACTTCCGTACCAGGCCCATAGCCCCCTCTTCTGTTTGCCTCTGGCACCTTGCTTCTCAAATCACCATGGTCCCAGAGTCCACTTTAGGTCCCAGTTTCTTTCACCACCTCCCCTTACCTCTGATCCTTGCTCCCCTCACCCTTTCTGCTGTCCCAAGCCTCTGGTCCCTGCTACTTCTCTTGTATTCTTGCTCCTTCTGGGTCACTACTTTCCTTCATTACACTGCAAGTAGGTGTGCGCTTCTCTTCCTACATAAGCTCACTGTTGAAAAGCACTCTTATTTCTCTGTGATTCCAAGCTGCAGACAATCTCCCCATGCAGAAAATTAAGCTGCTCTCTCTGCTATCTGCAGGCAGCAGCATGGGGTGACAGAGTAATTCCTCTACCTGTAACAGAAAGCAAAATAGCAATCCTGATTGTTCCCTGAATCAGGCTTTCCTTGTGCTCAAGTTTGCGCCAGCATAAGTAGAGTTATGCCCACTGAAGTCTAGAAATTTTGGAATTCATCATATTTTTCATTTCAAAGTTCATGGCATAAACAGAGAAATGTTGTAGAGCTGAATATAGGCCCTAACTGTACTTAGCTAATTAAGCTCCCCTCTGAAGTATAATTTTGTTATCCTATATTATTTTTCCACCAACACCAAGTGACTGCTTTTCCAAATGGGATGCATACATAACAGACATGTCTTTTCTCAATTTGCCCTTACTCAGTGTTTAACATTTAACCAAGTATGTGTCTTGAACCAGAGGGGTTTTTTTTACTGTTGCTGCCAGTCTTTATGGTACTGACTCATCTGCCTAAATATAGAAAGCAGTGTTATAAAAGTCTAGTAAATATGCCTGAATATTCTTCCCCTTCAACTACAGTCACACGTCATTTGCTGCTGTTGCTGTTCTAATGTATGAAGGTGTTCTGTTATTTACCTGTTCCAAAAAACTCTTTCTGAATTAGTTTGCTCATGCAGAAGTTCCATTTAAATAAAATAAGAAGGCATACGCTACATTTTTAAAATGTAGCTAAAGTGAAGGCTCTGTGTGCATGTGCCCAAAAATCTGTCGCCTTGGTTTAAAAAATTGGTGAAAATTTTTATTTCTTCTTCATGGTTTCCTCAGTGCAAAATGCAAACTCCATGGATTATATGGACCAGTGGTTAGTGATACCTGGTCTGTATTTGCTTTTCTTTCACTGAGGTAGTTTTTGGATAAGAATGAGCAAATGGGTGAAGTGCCAGCTCTCCTGAATGAACTTGAAATGCATTGAAGTTCAGCTGAAGGTAAACAGCAATATAATAAAAAGAGATTCTGATCTATCTATTGCTATTGATTAACACTTGTTTGCAATTAAGGAAAATGAAGGGTCTGTTATTAAGAAGTGGCCTACAGAGGTGCTTCCAAAGCCTTATCCATTCATTTCCACATCAAATCTAACACACAGATTAGCTACATAAGTCTAGTGGTATGTTGGTGAAGCCCATGTAGGCAAGTAATATCATTGGGGGTTTTTTTGTGTTCTTTGATCCTGCCTATGTGCTACCTCTCCTTGAGAGATTGAGCCTTATGATGGCTTTTCCAAGTGGCCGTGTAATTATAAGAGGCCCCTCTGTTCTGAAGAGCAGCAAAGCTGTGTAAGTTATGTGAACAATCAGAATGAACAAACAGTTTAAGCAGTTGAAGATCAAATATTTGCAGTGCTTTGCATAGAAGTTAATATAACTACAGAAAAGAAGGTAGTGGCCCTGAAATCTGTGCATTAAGGCTAGAGGCAGACATTCAAAAAGCCCAAACCTGAATTGATTCAATCTTTGAAAGGTTAGTCTAACCTGCCTAGATCGAATCAGTTTGTATCTACACAGATATTCTCTCTGGACTGAGGAAATGCAGTCACATGCGTGCAGTGGCTCAGGCTAGAAGCTGTGGGCACTAGAGAAGCCCAACCTTCCCTTAGATAGCACTGAGCTGACCCAGGCTTTTCCCCACTTGCTGCTCAAGGGGCAAGAGTGTTGCCAGACCCCAGGCCACCACTAGCACTCTGAGGCAATGATAGTAGCGCATGCATCTGTAATGATAGGGAGCTTTTCAATTTCCCTCCCTCTTTCTTTATACTCTCTGCAGCAAACTGACAGGCAGCAAGCCAGCAGGGGCTGATAAAAGTGTTTACTGCCTCATTAACAAAATAATAGTCTCTCTCCATTAATTCAAACTCTTCTTAAACAGATTACCTGGCTGACCTGTTGATTACCTCCAAAAAGCCCTAAGCAGTCACTGTTCTGTCTGTGTGTCCCAGTAAAATTGGAGATAGAGAGAGGCACTTCTCAGCATTAGCTAGCATGCCACATGCCTAGGGTCCATGCTGTGGGAAATATGAGGGAAGGAGGAGGGGATCCCTGCTTGTCCAGCAAGCAGCAAGGGTCGGCAGGGGATAGAGCAAGGGGAAGCCAGGCAGATCCTGCTGTGCCTGCAAGTCTCTGCTGGAGCTCGGGCTAGGGAGCTGAGAGGAGGGGCCAGCCCTGCTCTGGAGCAGAGAGCCCCTCCCAGCCCAGAGAGCATGCCAGAATGCTGGAGGAGTGTGGTTTATCTTAAACCAGCAAGGGGTCTGGAACAGGCATTGCATAAACCGGTTTGACCCAAATCAGTTACTTCTGATACTACATTCAACCAGATTTATCTCAGAACTGTTTCAACCACTTTCAAACTGGTTTGTGTGCATTGAACATTTGTTCTGTTGCAGGTTTAAACCAGTTGCTGATCACTTAAACCAGTTTATGTGTAGTATCTGTCCCTCGCCTAAATGAACTCTGGAAAGACCAGTATGCAAGAAACATATATGCTGATTTACATTTTTTCTAAGCACTGAAATTAAGAATTTGATGTACAAAATAGCTTTAAAATTAATTTAAAGGATTGTGGGCTATTTTGGCACTGCCTATACTTTTGATAGTATTGATCTCTCCTGAAAATCTTGAAATAGTTTGAGCAGCTTGGAAGGAGCCAATCTACCTTTCCCTCCCCCCGCCTGCTGCCCAGTGCAGGGTGGGCAAACCCCAGCAAGGAGCTCCCTCACCTCTCTTGTCCCCCTTCCATCCAGGCAGAACCAGAACTGGGGGAGAGGTTGCAGACAGGAAGCTCCTCCTGTATTGTCCCCAAAGTAGAACTTAATCCCCTACCCCGACATCAGATGTCTGTTAGGTGTGGGTGTGGGGGGTCATTGTAACATGACATGTTCAGGGAATCATAGAAGTAGGGTCGGAAGGGACCTTGTAGATCTTCAAGTTCGACCCCCTGCCTGGGCAGGAAGAAAACTGGGCTCAAATGACCCCAGCCAAGTAGGCATCGAGCCACTTATTAAAGACCCCCAGGGTAGGAACCAGCACCAATTCCCTTGGAAGTTGGTTCCAGATCCTAGCCACCCTAACTGTGAAGTAGTTCTTTCGGATGTCTAATCTAAACCTACTCTCCAACAACTTGTGGCCGTTATTCCTTGTTATTCTGGGGGGTGCTAGGGCAAACAAGTTCTCCCCCAAACCTTCTGATCCCCCCCTAGTGAGTTTACAGACTGTCACAAGGTCCCCCCTCAGCCTTCTCTTGTGAAGGCTGAACAGGTTCCGGTCCCATAGCCTCTTAGTGTAGAGTCTGCCCTGCTGTCCCCGGATCATGCGAGTGGCCCTCCTCTGGACCCTCTCAATGTTGTTCACTTCCCTCTTGAAGTGGGGTGCCCAGAACTGGACATAGTACTCCAGCTGTGGCCTGACCAGTGTCACATAGAGAGGGAGGATAATCTCCTTGGACCTACTTGAGATGCACCTGTGGATGTACGATAAGGTCTGGTTAGCCCTGCCGACTGTGACCTCTCATTGTCGGCCCATGGTCATCTTGGAGTCAATAATGACTCCAAGATCCCTTTCTGCCTCCATGCTCTCAAGAAGGGAGTTTCCCCATCTTATAAGTGTGCTGCAGGTTACTACTGCCCAAGAGCAGCACCCTGAACTTGTCAGTATTGAAAGGCATCATGTTTTTGTTAGCCCACCGCAACCTATCCAGGTCTTTCTGCAGTCTTTCCCTCCCTGCTAATGTGCCCACCTCACCTCAAATTTTGCTATCAACAGCAAATTTGAACAGGTTGCTTTTCACCCCATTGTCCAAATCACTGATAAAGAAATTGAACAGTGCGGGCCCAAGGACCGAGCCCTGGGGGACTCCACTGCCCACTTCCCCCCAGATTGAATATAACCCATCCACCACCACCCTCTGAGTATGACACTTCAGCCAATTTGCAATCCATCTGACTATGTAGGCATCGATGCCACAGTCGCCTAGTTTTTTAATGAGGATGGGGTGGTTGACAGGGACCTGCACATCTATTGGAGACCTTACAATCAAGTACCCTGGCTTCTAATATTCTCCTCTTTTCAGGATTCTTCTGACATACGCTGATCCCCAGGTTAGTACAAATCCAGAAATGTTTCTGAAGATGTCCAGTGCAAGGGAGCAAATTTGATCCTGATTGAGAGGGGGTGGAGCTAAAGTAAAATGTGTTTTAGTGGACATGTCTACATGTGCTTTTCTTGTGCATGAATAAACTGTGGAGCTTATTGCTGTGGAATTTATTGCTCCTGAGCATGCCATTTGAACGTGTACCCAGGACCAATTAACTGTAGAGCTAAAAGCTCTGCAGTTTATTCATGTGCAGCACATGGAGCTGGGGTGCAGCAACCCCAGCTGGCAGAGGGCCCCTGGGTTAGCTTGCCAGCCTAGGTCTGCTCCCACTGCATTGTTGTCAGAAGACCAAGGAGTTAATCTATAGAATGATAATGCTTGTCTATTCAGAGAGCAGTACCTTGCCTACAGTTCTGCTGTTCCCTCCTGCAAAACCCAGGCAAATGTAACAACTTCTACATAACACTCTTAAAGGTATCCACCCCCTTCACACCCCCGTCCAAGCTCAACATGCTGTGGCAGGGCCTGTTGGAAAACAAGGTGCTCCACTGTGGGGCTGGCTGGCAGGTAGTCCCTGCACTGAAGCACCTTTGTGCCCTAGTCAGCTGGGTAGCATCTAGACATGCAGAGTATTAACAAGTACTATCCTGCCACAGAGTAAATTAACCTAATAGGGGCACATGAGTAGATGCCAAAACATTTACTGCACTGCTAATTAGCCAACCGCACAGTAAATGTTTCTTGTAGATGCACCGAGTAACCTGCAGGTTGCAAAGTTTCTGGGAGACCACTCTAGCTCCCACAGTTTAGAGGGTTAGGCTATTCTATGTGAAGCCAAGGGGGTTACTTTTCCTTCGAGTTGAGCTAGAGGTCAGGAATAGTATCTCAGACCCATCTTTCATCTGGATTCTGGGTCCTTTGAGACTGGTCATCTTGTCCTATGTTGATTCTTTCTTATGATTTCTTTTTCAATATACTGGGCAAATCCTGAAGTTGATGCATGTTTAACTTAGTTCTTTGTGAAGAAAGCTATCTGTCAACTGAAATAGGAGCATGCCCAGGTAGTGGGTAAAATCCAGAGGAAGAACCTAAGTTTTGCCCCATTATGAATTATTCATTTTTGTATCTCCCAAACTAACATTTAATCATTTATTTGAGTTTGCACATTTATAATAAACTGCTTTGTGTTCCAAATGCCCTTATTAATATGTATACTTAAGAGCACATCATATCAACTGAAGTATCCACATTACATTTGCGTAATGCTGAAAATGAAATAGCTGAACGCAGGTCATAATTTCTGAGTGCACAAAGCATGCTGAGCATAGATATGTTTCTGTACAGGTTGGACAACTGATAAAAACCAGTAATGTTCTTTTAGTTGTATATATAATTCTAATATATATCCCCATCTATAAAAACATGCAATGTACCTGGATGTAGCGAAATGAGGTTGGTGGCAATACTTTGCTCCCAAGTACAACTGAAATGAGATTTAATTTGTTTGTTGCTTGCTGTGTTCTGAATCTTTTTGCTGTTTGGAATAAGATCTACATTCGAAAGAATGTCTCTAAATCTTCAGTAGTTTTACTTTCACCACACACACAGGGCTTGTTACAGAATATACCCACAAAACAGAGACTATTCATAGGTGAGAGGTGAGGGAGCCAATCCTGTAGACTGCAGCGCACCATTGATTCATATTGAAAACAAGCTATGACCATTATTCTCATTACAAGTATCTTGTAAGATGAAAATTGTTTGCATTTTGCAAGAAGTTTGAGGTATCTTATCCAAAATCCTAATATTCACACACAGGGGAACTTTGTTTTATCGTGAGCATTAAGTAAATGAGGCTACAAAAGGATCAGACTCTGGTTTCTCATTGGAGTTACCTTGCCTTTGCAATTTTGTGTTGCAGTCTTACTGCACATCTATTACTGAATTAATTATTAATGCCATTATCAAAACTATCACAGAGTTAAGGAACGTATCAGTTATGTTGATGTGAAAGTTATTACCCAGATGCTGCAACTATCTGAAAAACAAACATTACCCACAACACAGGTTTCCCACTTCATGTGCAAGTGCTTCAAGCACTCAACCATTACACAAAGGCAGACAGCTCCTCCTGCTCCTTTATTTTTGAGTGCAAATAACTGCAGTTAGTTTTCTTCACTTTGAACTTGTTGCTATTGATATGCATTAGGCATGTTCTGAGCACACCTTCTGGTGACACAGATGGAGATGAGACACAAATCTTCCTTACACGTGGGTCTGAGCAAAGCTTAGGCACTCCTTAGTGCCTAGCTTCTTAGGCTGGAGCATTTATATGCATAAGTGACAGCAAGAGTTTAGGGACCTGAAGAACTTAACAGTGACTTGGATGAGAGGGTAAAAAGCACCCTATTCAAATTTGCTGATGACACCAAGATGTGGGGCGATGTGAGCACGCTAGAAGGGAGGAATAGACTGCAATTGGACCTAGAAAGGTTACAGAGGTGGGCAGATGCGAACAGGATGGGTTTCAACACTGACAAGTGCAAGGTGCTGAACCTGGGGAGGAAGAACCAGCAGCACACTTACAGGCTGGGGAACTCCCTCCTCATCAGTGCGGAGACAGAAAAGGATCTTGGAGTCATTATTGATGCCAAAATGAACATAGGCTGACAGCGTGGGGATGAGATCAGGAAGGCCAACCACACCCTGTCATGCATCCGCAGATGCATCTCGAGCAGGTCCAAGGAACTGATCCTCCCCCTCTATTTGACCCTGGTCAGACCACAGTTGGAGTACTGCATCCAGTTCTGGGCACCACACTTCAGGAGGGATGCGGATAGCATTGAGAGGGTCCAGAGGAGGGCCACCAGCATGATCAGGCGACAGCAGCAGGCCCGACGAGGAGAGGCTACGGGACCTGAACCTATTCAGCCTCCACAAGAGAAGGTTGAGCGGGGATCTAGTGGCCATTTACAAACTAGTCAGGGGGGAGCCAGGAGGCATTGGGGGAGTCCCTTTTCCCCCAAGCACTACCAGGAGTGACTAGAAATAATGGTCACAAGCTGGCAGAGGGTAGATTCAGACTAGACATCAGGAGGCAATACTTCACAGTCAGGGCGGCTAGGACCTGGAACCAGCTTCCAAGCGGAGCAGTGCTGTCTCCTACCCTGGGGGTCTTTAAGAGGAGGTTAGACGAAAACCTTGCTGGGGTCATTTGATCCCAGTACTTTTTCCTGCCATGACAGGCTTTTGGACTTGATGATCTGCTCAGGTCCATTCTGACCCTACCAACTGTGAGACTATGAAACTTTGCAGTCCAAAGTGTAGGCACATTGGCTAGGGACAGACATTCAAAAACCCTGAGCCTGAGCTGATTCAGTCTTTGCAAGTTAATCTAACATGCCTAGATTGAATCAGTTTGCAACTTATAGACTGCTCTCTAGACTGAAGAAATTCAGGTACATCCCTGCAGTGACTCGGGCTACAAGTCGGGGGGCACTAAAGCAGCCCTCCCTTCCCTTCTACAATGTTGAACTGAGGGGGGCATGGCCACGTCCAGGCAAGACAGCCTGATTAGGGAGGGGTGGAAACCCCCACCCTGCCTGCACAGTCCCAGACTTTTCCCTGCTCACTGCTCAAGGGGCGGGAATGCTGCCAGACCTCAGGCCCCCACTAGCACTCTGAGGCAAAGGGGAAGTGTGCAGTGCATACATCTGTTAATGATACTGTTGTTGATACTGAGCTTTTCAGTCTCCCTCTCCCTGCTTCTTCATACTCTCTGCAAACCTGACAGGTAAGGGAGCCAGCAGGGAGCTGATAACCTATTTATCAGCCCATCAACAAAACAAAAGCCTCTCTCATTAGTTCAAGCTCTTCTTAAACAGCTTTTTCCAAAGAAGGAACAGAGGGACATTACCAGTGTCTCTAGTGGGTTATGAAATAGAGAAAATCCCACACAACTTACTGAGCTGTTTGATGCACTGGCTGGGGAAATTTTTAGCTACTTGCACGATTTCACAATGATTGCACACTTAATTCATACAACACAATTTTACTTTAAAATTCTTTGCTATGCCTGTAACACTGCTTAGCTTTAAGAAATACCACAAACATTAAGAACACAATAACTACATATATCAGAAACAATGCTCCAAATGCACTTCCTTAAAACAATTACGTCTGATCTGGCCTACACTTGCAATTCTTCCTTTGTTGTTCTGCAAGTGAGGTTATCTCAAAATTGGGACAGTAGGTTACAGGTTTTATTGAGTGAGTTGCCATCTTGGGCCCCTTCTACCCAAACCTGTCACTACTCCCAAATTTGGGCTCGGATTTACTCAACAGATTCTTTTGCTTGGTAATCAGTTTATTTTCTTGACCATTTTAATTACTTTGGGGAACTTCTTCACCACTTCAGTGACCTTTTCTTTCCAATCTTTTCAAAGGCTCTACGGTTTGATCTCTCGGGGTGTTTGCTTAAGAGTCATATTTAGGTTAACTTTGTTAAAGGCCTCTAAAAATAAAATTTAATAGTTAAGACTTTAAGCAAAGTCAGGACCTTCCACACGTAGGCCAAAACAATGGCCTAGATAAGAAGATGAATCTTGTCTTTTTCCTAAACTGGCTAATGGGCAACTATTACACACATTCAAATATTACATTCAGTATGACAACCAGCTGACCTGTTGATTAGCTCCTAAAAGCCCTAAGCAGACACTGTTCTGTCTGCCTGTTCCAGTGAAAATGGAAACACACACAAACAGACACCTCTCAGCATTAGTTAGCATACCACATGCCTAGGGTCTGTGGGCTTAGGGTCTGTGTTGTGGAAGATCAGAGGGAGGGAGGCGAGGATCCCTGCTTCAGCAGCAAGCAGTCAGGTGGGGTGGTCAGGGGAAAGCCAGACAGATGCTACTGTACCTGCAGTCTCCAGTGGAGCTCTAGCTAGGGAGCAGGGGAGTGGGACAAGCCTTGTTCTCTGGAGCAGACAGCACAGCCCCAGGATGAAAATCATTTGGGATGGTGTGGGATTCTGGTTTAATTTAAACCAGGAAAGGGTCTGGGACAGATATTTGACCCAAATCAGTTAAGTCTAATATTACATTCAACTAGGTTTATCTTAAACCAGTTTCAGCCATTTTGAAACTGGTTTATGTGCACTGAACTTCTGTTCTGTTACAGGTTTAAACCAGTTTCTGATCACCTAAACTGGCTTATGTGTAATGTCTGTCCCAATCCCTTATGGTTTGAGAGTATTGAATATAGTTTCTGTGACTCAAGCACCTCGATTCTGCCCAAGTCATATTTAGGTGTCTAAACAGGTCTAGTGCTGCAGGACCTTACCCATATGAATTAAACAAATTTTAATAAATTAATTTCCACTGAAGCCAATGGGAAGCCATGTGTCAATGAAGGGGTTCTTTTATGGGGAATGAAATGACATTAAAATAATAGTTACACATCTTACTAGAGGATTAAGAACTGTAATTGTTGTCAATTCATCAAACTTGCGTGTTTTCAGTATTCCTTTCCACTGTATTAGACAGAGTTGTTTGTGACATTACAGAGTAACATCCCACACAAAATCTTTCTAATAAATTTCAGTCTTGTTTCAGATATTGCCAGAGAGTTGGAACTGCTCTTGTGAGGCTTTCTAATGATGATCTGTTGCTTCAAGCTAACTGCAATGTGCCTTCTTTCACTGTCTTGATTTATCAGCAGCCTTTGATACTCTTGACCATGGGGTCCTATTACATTGCCTTCAGTACTGCATGGGCTTTTCAACTTCCATGTTAGCCTAGTTCACATCTTATTTAATGGAGCACCAGCACTACCATTATGTATTGCATTTCTCTTGCAACATTGATGCCTAAAGCTGTATTGTGCAATTGGAATTTGATGGTGCAGTTTGCCATGACAGCACTGCAGTATTGTAAAATTCTTAATACAGTGTGTTCGTTTTTCATCTATAACACATGCACCATATGCACAGAGGTGATATGCGTGTGAGAAATTGTGCAAACATGTTACAATGAAGCTGCATAATAATAAAGCCTGTAATGAATATCAGCGCTTGAAAGTAACCTCAACACCTGCCTAAACAGGGTTGGCAGTTGGTTGTGATGTTGTGGTACGTATGATTATGGCAGGAGGAAGGGAGATGAATAGAAAAGCTATTTTAGGCCCTTCATAAGGCTGCTTTAAATATATTGGTTGCATCTCCTCTGAGCTCTGTGTTTGGCAAATGATAATTGAAGACATTCCTTTGCACATGATGTCTGCTAAATTCAGTGCTTCTTAACTCTCTCATTCAACATCATATGTATACACTTTTGTTCATCGTTTATATCTACTGGGCCATTTTTATGCAAGTGTAGTGCTCATGCCTTACCCCTAAATGTAGGGCAAAGATGGTGCGTTGTCCCCCTGCTCCTCTTTCCCTCCTCCTCTTTCTGCTTCAGGCTATGGACTAAAATGGAAGTTGTTTCTCTGCTAGACCACTATCACAAGCAGTCAGCCTCAATGATATGCATCTTCATGGATCCTCTTGACCTTTTCTCATATCTCTCTTTGGCAGCCTATTCAGCCTTATTATCCCTGCCCAAGGAGCTTATAGATAGGGTGGCATAATCCATCCAAACCTGGGTGAAACTCCCATAGGTATACGTTTATTTAAAAGGCTTTTTTTTGTTTGAAGATACCAAATGCTGTCATGTCCTACATTTCACACATTTCCATATCGAGAGAGCACCTTAGTGGCTTACTAGTGAAACAACAAGGTAATATCTTTTTAAATGTTGTGTACTCCATGAACTTTTAGGCATAAACACCACCTGCTCTAACATTTCTAAAGCTTTTATACCAGTTGATTTTGGTCAATGTGACTATTTGCCTGAGGAAAGGCTGCAAACCTGTGTTGAAATACAGTGGCTGAAATAAGCTTAGACTACATCAAGCCATTATCTCAGGGGTGGCCAATCTGCTTGCAGCATGCATGCTACAAGTGGGACAGGCAGCTGCTGTGTGTAGCATAAGCCTCAGGCACTCAGTAAAAAGACTTGCCAAAATGGAGGTAGGGGGGGTTGAGCCTCTGGCTGCATGGAGGGGTGTGGAGGCAGGATGCTGTTGTGAGAAGAGACATCAGGTGTCACTGCCAAGATCCCTCCTCTGGCCCTGCAGACATCATCAAATTTAGGGCTTTGGATTCTCACTTGCTATATAAAAGTGGTGGTTGCAGGTCCAGAGCGAGATTACCCTGGCTCTAGGTGGTGATACTTAAGTTCACAGCAGCATCCTGACCACTCTGTGGGGCCAGAAGGTCAAGTCCCCTCACCTCCGTTCTAGTGCCCCGGGGCACAAAGTCTGCCAGAACTTGTAGCACACTTTCCATCAAAGTTGGCCACCACTACATTAGTTGATGCTCTCAGGTGATAGGCCTCTTTCTGACCAAAGCATGAACCTCAAGAGAAATCTTGCCTGCTAAGTGCATACCTAATATGTGTCCTGGAAGAATTTAGGTGCAAGGCTCATAATTAATAATGAAACTTCTTCTGGAATAGCAAGAGCTGGTATGCTTTAGTCAAATTATAAACAGATTCATGAATTCCTAATTTTCAATGAAATGTGGTGGGGCATATTTGATGGGATTCTTATAGGCACACAAAAAAATCTGAGTAGAAAGGAATGCAACCTCATTTAGCTCCCTCACTCTTGCTATTTGAGAACTTTTTATCTTAATTTTGGGAGGTATAGAAAGATTCATTCGTGTTCCAAGTCCTTTGTCCATTTAAAATGACAATCAGAAAGAATTCTCTTCTTCCTTCCCTTACCCCAGCCATATTTATCCTCAGGCTGTACAATGGTATATTAATCACATTTTTAAAACAGTTGATTCTAAAAATTTAGTGAGGAATTCTGTAATATTTCAGATAGATATCCTGCAACCTCCTTCTTTTGGCTTATTTCAGAGACCCTATTCTAAAAAATGTCTATTTGATAAACCTAAAAAATGTGCCTATAATTAACCCATGGAGTTCATGTTCTCAGGATGCTGATGAAGGAAATATATTGCTAACAATGGAGAAAGTGTTAGATGCCTAGATGACAAATGGCATTTTCTGCTAAAACTATTTTAGTCAAATATTAGTGACGATATAAATCCTCATACATCAGAACATAAACTGATCACTGCCTGGAGCATCTAATGTACTTCCATACGTTAGTAGTACACATCAAAATACATTAAGAGGAGTTTCAGTGTCTTCACTGAGTTCCTCAGCATTAGCTGCTCTTGAAGATAGGGTATTACATTATTTGGATTATTGAGTTGTTACAGTAGAGACCAAAGCCTTTGAAAGCCAATTGTCATTGTATATGGTTTCAGAGGGATACCTGCAATCCTTCTCAAGTGCAAAATCTGTCCCTGCTTTTAGCATCTTTTGGTTCCTGTGCAATGAACCCTAAACGTCTCTGCTGCTTTCAGGAAAAGGGTATCATAATATCAGAATCAGAAATGTGGGTTGGACAGGGGCCAGGTACAGGCATTACATTTTACCAGTACAAGTGATTGGAAACCTGTCTATACCCATAACGAAACAAAGGTTCAGCACACAGAACAGTCTATACCCGTAACAGAACAGAAGTTTGGCACAGATAGGGTTTGCCTATATGTGCACATTTAATGTGCATTAGCCCAATTTAAGTCACATTAAGGGTGTGTGTCTATACATGTGGACCCTTAATGTGCCTCCATGGTGATTTTAGGCTATTAGTGCCTAAATTTGATACCTGCATAAAGCAGATATCAAATTTAAACCTAAATAGTTAAATTGCATCAGCGAATGTATAGACACATTAAAGTGCATTATGTGTGGACACATAAAGTTCATGTGGGTCCATTTACTTGAGACTAACTTTACTTGATGACTAATGTGCATTAGCATGGGTACATATGGATGCGCGCCTAAATGGACATTAAGCTAATGCGCATTAAGTTTAGGCACATGTAAAAGCACATGTAGACACTCCGAGAGACTGGTTTAAAAATGAAGGAACACAGTCTTCAGATTTGTGCCTCCCACACCGCCGCCCGCCTGCCCGCCCACCAAAGGGCAAATGTGCGTTTTGTTCACTACCAATTTAAACAACGCTGCTTGCAAAAATGTGCAACTTGGATCAAATCCACCTCTGGCTTTCTGACTCCCTGTACCTAGCTAGGGAACAAAGAAAGATATCTGCCAGTGTAGAAAACATCTTCATTCCTGATGGATGTTCTTTGTGGAATTGCTGCATTGCTTGACTGAAATAATCCTTCTGGTGTAATTCCACATTGTGAAATCTGGCTGCTTGGGACTGGGTTTGGATTTTCTTTCAGTGAATGACCAAAAAAGCAGCAGCAGTAATAATGTACAAATGAACATCCCAGTTGCCTGCTTTTATGCATGGTAGGGGTTGGTTTGTTTGTTCCAGCGAGATATCCTGAGGGGCAGCGGACCATTCATCTGTACTGCATACATACAAAAAGCCTTAATTGAATGAGTTGCCAGCACAGGCACAGGCAGCCACAGAAGACGGACGCACCGCGGAATAGCCCCACCTACTGGGAGTATATAATGTCAGCCAGCACTGGGCATTTTAGTATTTCATAACCATTGCCCATTACAGCAAGTTAGATCAAGCTTCCTTTATGTGTGCATATCGGTACGTTTGATTTTAAGATCAGAATGCTTTGTCATATTTGTCCTCTGACCTGAAATCTGTAGCAGGAAAAATCTTCTTTTGTGGCATGAGCCCACCTCTGAGGAAAAATAAAACCCCAGCCAGATTTGCAGGATTTTTTAATTCAAACTTTGGCTTATGTTTGCTCTCTTATGTTACCCAGTTTACATTCGTTTTTTGGGAAGCTCAATTTAAAAATGGGGAAAGAAGCTCTACTTGAAGCAACCAGCTAATACCTTTGCAAGCCCCACATTTCCAAATATAGCTGGGCAAAGCAATGTGGAATCCATTCATTAAATGATACATTAAACAGCAAGAGCCTTTTTTTCTGTATTGCCTGCAATAAAATATATTCAAAGCACTTCATATTTCATTAAAATTATCAGTGAAATGATTTTCATCTAATGTTATTTCTGCTTTTAATAAAAAGGGGCCCTGTGAAATGAATAACTGAACATTTTTCTCTCTCTTTCTTTCTCTTTTTTACAATTATGATATTGAAAATATCCAGAAAGTGAGGGAATGACCCATAAATTGAGTTATGAAGGTCATATTCTATGAAGAGCAGACATTTTACATACTTCTGCCAAGGTATGAGCAGTCCTATTGGGTCTAAACTATTTTAGTTCATGCTGAATTTAAAGACTATGTTTTGGGCTTGATATAGGATTGTTTACAGCCTTCTATATTGACTTTGAAGTGCAAGTTTTAAAACCCTGTGCGTACGTAGTTCATTTTTTTTACTTGAGCCTATTAAGCTTTCAACAATAGGGTTTACTTAAATTGTCAAGTTTAAAGTAGTTTTGAAGGCTTTTTTTAGATGCCAAAGCTGTGACAATTAGATTATTTCACTGTGATACTGCTTACTGTTTGCTGATTAGAAGAGAAGCTTTGAAACCTTAGAAATGATTAAATCAGAAATGGTCATTTAAAAAAAAACTTGGAAGACAGATGCATTTTATTTCTTTTGATTTTCTGCTTATTATAAACATTGATAAACATAAGCAGGTATCTCAGACGAGTGTCAGGTTCCCTAAAGGAATTGATAGAAGGTGTGTAGCTAAAAAGAAATACACAGCCATTTGTGTCTCCTGAGCTCATGGCAATGATCTGAACTGATAGAAATAAAGATCAGAAACTATATATATATATATACATATATATATTACACTTATTTGCAAAATGGTTTCAAAATAGTCCAGTAAACAAGCAGTAGCAAGGTGGAACAAGACACCTTGAAAGGATCTGTAATAGTTATTCTATTGAGATTTGTCTCTTAATTTTAAACGTCAGCTTAAAAATGATGGGTATATCTGAAGGAATGAGAGTTAGAAGAAACAGTTGCCTAAAGCAGAGTAATGGGGATTAATTAAAAGAAGAAGGTTCATCACAAAACAATGTCCTTACATCTTCTTTTCTTAACAGCTTAAAACTATGCTTAATTGTGAGCACCCCATCTGCAGAATTTGAGAAGAAAAAGAAAATAGAGTTATTTAATTGGGTCAAAGCATTAAAAAGACTACACAAACATGTTTTTACACACAACTACTGTGATGGGAAACATAATCGCTTTACTTTTCTGTATCTTCTAAAACCATGTTGAAAATAAAGTGCAACCTCAAATGGCACCGGGAAACTCATGCTGTGTATGAAAGACCACATTGCAAGAAATTGTTTTGGTGGCAACTCCTTTTCTGATGTCAACTAAATGTTAAGCCTTGGATGATCCTCCTGAACTAAAAACTGGTTCTGTCTTTGTGCTCCCATTAAGTGGATATACAAAATGGTTCCAGATTCTTCCAAGCTGTTGTTGAGTTAGACATTTTAGCTACCTTGCTTGCTTTGTTTGAATGCTGTTTATCAAAACTGTTGAATTGCTTTCTTTTGGATCAGCCTGTTTAGTTACTGAATCTCACATGCTGCAGGTGCCCCCTTAGAGATACCAAAGTTCTGGCCTCATCAGTACCCTGCCGAGACCTTTATCAGTTGCAGCCAATGAGTTTTCTGATTGGATTAAAGATTGATTATATACTAATCACACCATCTAGGCAGGCAGACAGGCAGCTTGTGGTCAATGGGATCTTGTAATCAGTGCTGGGATAATAAGATGCATACAGCTGGGCTTGTTAAACAGCAGGTTTCGAGAGACAGCCATTGCTTTACTCTGAAAGAGACCATTTTACATCATAGATGTCTTTGAGAAGAAATGGATAGTCAATTTGCCAGCGGGAACATTTATTTAAAGTATTTCCCAAAGCATTATAACTGCTATTCCAATGATAGTAAGTGCTTTCATTTCTGAAATCTATTTGCTAAGGTCTACCAGCAAAAGGTCTGCAAAAATAGCTACAGCCTGTAAGCTGTGTACTTGAAAGAGCCTCCAAAAGGAAAGGAATGTGACAATCCCCAACCATTCAGCTAAGCACAAGATGAAAGAAATTAGAATATATAGAACAGAAACCAACACGTCTTTCTCCATTGTTGATGGAAGCACCAATTTGTACACAATGGGCGCATCCAAATGAGCATGCACGTGCATTTCCAACATGTTTGTGCTGCTGTTAGTTGTCTCCAGGGAACGCCCCTGCCTGTGTGCCGCTGCATGTGTGCAAATTGCTCTGGGTGGGGTAGGGGAGGCTGGGGCTAGCCCAGGTGCTGGCCCCAGCCTTCCCTACCATGGGGTTTTGGGGGCCTCCTGAGGCTGCAGCAGCAGCGATCCGGGAGCCCAGAGCCTGCCCAGCAGCCAGATCATACTCCAGCTGGCCAGGCTCCAGTTTTGGGTGATACACGCTGCTGCCATGTGCACCGCGCTGCTTTCTTTGGCACCCTTTTTTTGATACCAGGACTTTCTGGTATCTAAATTTGGCTCCGCACTGCAAATATGCAGTGTAGAGAACCAAATCACGAGCACAGGGTGTGTTTTGCGGTGCTCAAAAGCCTTCCTGACTTGTTTGTGCTAGCTAACTGGAAAAAAAGTGCGTCTTTAGGATTCTGGCTGCTTTATATTTCACATGTGCATATGAAAGCTTTATGTTCTTAATCGCTGTAGCATCTAATGGAGCAGTACTTCTAGGATATCCATTTGAGGTTATGTACAGCTGGGAATGACAGTCGAAGAAGATGTTACTTCCTTGTGCCTCTGAATAAATAGTAGAATGTGCAGAAATGCTGCTGTGACCCTATGGCCTAGCCTTCTTGGTAAACTAACCAGTAGCATAACCGAGGGGAGAATAACCAGGGCACTAACCCTGGCACCGTCTTCCTAAGAGGATGCTAAATTAGACACCACCACAGTAGCTGGCGCTGCCAAGTGCATGATGGCTGCTCCACTGTTCCTGTTTTGAGAGGGATTTACCTGAACTTCAGAGAAATTGCACACAAGTTAGGGTAGAAAATTACACAGCATTGCCAAATGGGGTCCAGATGCTATTCTCCTTGATCCTCCCTTCTAAAAGTAAAAGGCCAGGCTGGGGTTTTGCAACATCCTGGAAAGAAATGCATGGCTAAAACAATGGTATCAGTAAGAGCACTTTGGCTATAATGGCAATAGGTTGCTGTTCCAGGGATTTACTGTTCAGGGGAAGGGATCAAAGGTGGACGAGTATGAGTAACAATTGGGATGAATTGGAAGTTGAAGTATGTAGGAAAAATTGTGATTTAATTGGCATAACAGAGACTTAGTATGATAACTCCTATAATTGGGATATTGGCTTTGAGAGCTATAGCTTTGTTCTAGAAGGATTGGTGAGAGGGGGTTGGGGGAATTGCACTGTGTCAAGACCCTGAGTGAGAAATCTGCTGGTTGTAGTTGGAGGATGATAAGGAGGGAAAAGATCAATACTGATGCTATGGTGAGAGCCTACTTTAGACCACTAAATCAGGAAGAGGAAGTAGATGAGGTGTTCTTCAGGGCTCAACAACAATATCAAAACATACCAAGAGTAACAACAACTTGTTCTAATATTCAGCTGGTGGCCACTGGCAGCCAATGTGGATGTGTTTTGAACAAATCCAAATCACTTGATTTCCTCCTTTGACAGAATGACTGATTTGATGGATAAAGGGTAGTGTCGTAGATATAATTTGCTTGGACTTTACTAAAGCTTTTGACAGTCTTATATGCCATTCTTATAAATAAGCCAGAGAAATATGAAGTAGATGGAATTACCAGTAAATGGATCTATATGTAATCGGTTGAATAAATCAAAGAAAAGTAAATAAATCTCTATCAAACTGAAGGATTGGATTCAGATTCAGAGGAATACTAGTAAACTGGAGAGCTGACTGATAGATGACAAAATAAAATTTAACCAAGTCAATTATAAGGTGCTACATAAGAAAGAAGGGGAGGCTAAAGAGGGCAGGAGAGACACGATAGCTATTTTTCAAGTATTTGAAGGGTGGCCACAAGGGACTGAACATGAGATAATGGATATAAACTACAACAAAACAAATTTAGGCTAAAACTCAGGAAAAGCTTCCTAAATGGGACCCATAAAGTAGAAGAGCTGTCTCCTTCAATGAAGTATTTCAAGAAGAGGCTGGAGAGAGATCTGCCTGGGATGGCTGAAGAATAACAAATCACGCACCTAGCCAGGTGGTTCTCAACCTTTTTTGTACCAAAGATCATTTGTGAGCATCAATGGCCCGTCCTGACCCAGTGCCACTCACTCTCGACCCTCTGCCCCCAGGCCCCAGCCCCTCGCAGGCTGCAACTCTGCCAGCCTGCAAGGGAAAAGCCACGGTTACCCACATTTTTATCTTTAAAGGAGAATCCATTTGTAAAGTTTTTGTAACTTTCATACATTCTTGTGTCTCACTTTTGGGTTGTGACCCATGGGTTGAGAAACGCTAGACTAGATGATCCTTGAGGTCCCTTTCAACCCTCTTACAGTATGATATATACAATACAGATATGAATAATATACTATTGCACACTATATCATGAATATATAGTCTTTCAGTAGGGAGCCTTAAAACTATATTTCAGCATTTCTTTTAGCTTGTAAACACTTAAACTTAGTGATTATCCTGTGCTCTCAGTCTGCAAGCTATAATTACTGTACTTGCAAAAGGCATCATTGCAATGAATAAAGTTCTAGTTATGAAAGGAGTCTGACAGGCATTTAAGCAAGAGTTTATTTTAAAAAAATGGAGTGCAACTTCAGAATTAACAACAGTAGAATACACAATTAATTAATAAATGATTTTATATTTCTCACTCTGGAATAGAAAGTCTTGTTCATAATAAAACTAGTAAAACTTTTAAATGTTAAATCACAATGTTGTTTAACTCTTATGATTCTGCTCTCTTCAAAAAATAAAAAACCCCCAACCTTCCCGCCCCACCATGATGTCAGAAAACTAAATCATGATGTCATCTTGCAAATAGGGCAGTATATTTCTTAAAGCAGTGATTGTGTAAAATCTGAGCAAAAAATCTGAGGTTTGGGCCCAAAGTTGGACTTGAGAGTCATGGTTACTGTAAATTGATTTGTATTATCATCCTAACCATCCTTCCATTTAAAGGCCCTGGGCACTCTTTATTTAAAATATTGATGGATAATTATCAAAGATTATCAAACCTGAAACAAAAATCTGAACTATCTAAATGTGAAGGTAGGTTCTATTATTTCCTTTATGTTGTTGCTGTTTTGTTTTATTGTAAATTCAAATAACTCGCTACCAGCTTTCTTTTCTATTGCTAAGCTCAACTTCTGAAGCAGACTTAATTTTAACTGAATGTTCCCGTGACACCAATTATTCAAATGCCTCAGTTGTGTGCAATTCTTCTTAAGATACAAGGTACTCTGTCTATTATTGGGAAAATAATTCAGTCATTTTGATTTGAAAAAACAGGGTTTGTATATGAGATGCTTTTAGGAACAGATGTGATTGCTATTATACACTCAGTAGTGGCAGTAAACATAAAGCTATTAGTAACTCTTTCGCTGTGCAGGCAATGCTACATAGGATAATGGTCACTCTAACTTCTTTTCAAAATGTGAGTGTTGGTAGCCAATAGCAGGGCTTACCTCCATTTTTAGAAGACCGTAACATGCCTAAAAGCTGTTAAGGAATTAACATTTGTCTGTGCTGATTTCGGTGTTGCTTCTGCCCTACCCCAGGAAGGATGGGAATGGCCTGCAGAGGGTAGTGTGAAACAAGTCATTTTGAAAAATGGTATAATCTCTACCCGGTTGTTTGTGCAGGGAGACAGGGACTGCTCCTGGGGGGGAAAAAACACTTCCTCTTCCTTTCCAATGCATTTTAGGATGATCTTATTTCCCAGAGTGCGCCTAGAGCTCAGACATGCATTTTAGAAGTGTACAGAGGAATGGAACTTATATTTTTTCAGGGAATAATGGGCAAACCTGTTAGCACAGACATGACGTGGAGGAGACAGTGTCAAATCACCTGACTGGCAATTCTGAAGAACTACTGAATCTTGAAGGAAGCATTTCAGAAATGAACAGCAGCAGGCCAACCTTCCTCTTTGAGACCTGGGATGAGGAATGGATACGAGGGGGGTATAACTGAGTAGGGCCCTCAGAGGTATCAGGCGATAGCATTCTCAACAGCAGCACATTGGGTGTCCAGAAGTGAAGGAAGGCGCTTGTGATAGTGCTGTAATGTTTATGCTTTCCTTTGCACTTTACACAAAACACTAAAAGTTACAGCGTGATCAAATATAACAGCTGTTCAGCTTTTGTTGCAGGGGTCTCTGAGACTCCCTCCGCTGACCTAAGCCAGGAGGCAAGGGGTGCTGCCAGAGACTGCCGAGAGCAGCCAAAGGGGCTAGCCTGCCTGCCTAAGGCCACTGTAGCCAGCCCTGCCCCTGGGCTCTCCCTTGCATCCCAGCCCCACCTCCTCCGGCCGGCCAGCTGAGAGTCTCAGCCTGGCTGGGAGGAAGAGAAGGGGAGGTGGGGTATCTCCCCACAGTGACCCGGGGACTGGGAGGAGCAGCTGCCTGGCTTGGCTCACTGTGGGGCCAAGGCATTTCTCCCTGCTTCTGGGACCCAGGGAGCAAGTGAAGCAAGCAGAAGGGAGAAATCCCCTCCCCCATGCAGTGCACCCAGCTGGGCTGATCGCTCTCCAGTCCTGGGGAAGCAAGTAGGGAGGAGATGTCTCTTGCCCCACATAACAATCCCAGCCGGGGGCACTGTGGGGCTCCTTTCCCTCTTTCCCCTCCCCAGCCAGGCTGTAGCTGTCAGCCAGCCTAGAGGGAGGCAGCAGGGCTGGGTTGAGAGGCTGTCATTGCCAGCCTGGGGGCAGGGCCCACCAGGTGCTCTGGCAGGCAGAGGAGACAAACTCTGCCCGCCCAAGGCTAGAGCACAGGGCTGCACAATGGTACGTGAGATGCGGGTGGAATCGCCCAAAATTAACCTTCATTATGAACCTGTATGCAGGTTCACTAAGGCATTGTGCCCTAAAGTGCCTTCAGCTGATAGCTCATCAGATAAGATTTAAATCTTTGCACTATTGGCCATTTTAAAAGTGCTGTGCAGCTGTAAACTTTTGTTACATTATGGTTGTAGAACACTTTCACAGACTTTATCACAGGAAAAATGCAACCTCAGTACACACCCAGTGGGTACCCAATATAACCTCTGTATTCACCCATCTACACATTCATTAATGTGCCATAGTTACGGCACATTAAGTGCATCTCATGTAAATGCATCCATTGTGTGTCATTTGGTTCCTGTAGGAGGTGGGACTGCAGCTGAACAGGATTCTCAGAAAAGCAGAAGTCTGAAACTTCTCTTCTTGTTTCTGCGAAGTGTGAGAAAAATCCTTGGCTCTCACTTTTGCATTTTGAAGGTTATCTCCAAAAGAAAAGGGCTAGAAACTTTTTAATGAAAGCTTAAGATTCCACAAGACATTTGGTATTTTTAAAAGTCTGCCAGGGTGTTCTGACGATCCTAATTCATCAGTCAATAACTTCTCAAATGAGGCTTTCCCTTTCTCATTGTTCCTGTATTTTAGAGCTTGCCAAAATCTTGTCCAATAAATGTTTGCAAGGAAGTTTTAAGGACAAGCTGTTTAGAGATATAGCCTGCACACGAATCATTTTTAAACACAATTAGAACCTATTTTATTGAAATTCTGGCAGAATCCAAAATGCATTGTCCACATTACCTCAAAACATTTTCTTCTGACTCCAGACCATACACAGAGAGTCTGAAGTGGAAAGGACCTCCTTCAGGGGCTTTTGAAGGGGTTGCATAGTGCTAGAAATGAGATTCTGACACCTTTCCAAAACTTTTAGGACAAGCTAAATCTGGCGGTTGGATTCTAGCTGGTTACTGTACCTAGTAATAGTCCTCATGACATCCAGTGACGGATGGAGTGAAATATTACAATGGAGATGAATGGTCTATGAGTAGTTCAGACGTCTGAAGAAACAGTGTCATTGGCCCAGTTGTGATCCAGCAGAACCATTCTGATAACACTTTGGGAGGTCTGAAAAGATGTGTATGTGGCTTTGAATGTGTAAGGCATGATGGCGTAAATGTGAGAACTCTTAGCAGAAAACAAACTGCAGTCCTGCCTTTGCATAGTTTCCAGTCCTCATAATTACAGGTATGCAGAAAGCAGTTGCATTCAAATTCCATTTTTCTGTCTGATAGGACGTACTACGTGAAATTCTGCTACAGAGAATTTCAGTGACGCATATTTACTTCCATTAAGTTGCAGTTCCCCACAAAGTAATTCACATTTTGCAATGCAACTCAAGCTCAAAAGAAAATGAAAAATTGGAAGTCAGCACAAAATGTGAAAATGTACCATAAAAATGATATTGGCAGTGATCACTACTTCCTAATAGTATTGCTGAAGGTTAAGGAAAAGGTTGTCAAAAAGAGAAAAGTTGCTCATCATTTAATGTTCTGCTGATGAAGTGACAAAGTAATAATATCAGTAGGATTCTGAAATTGGTACAAGGCTGGCAATGAAATGATACAGAAGTTGTTGAAGAGAATAAAATAGATTCACAGGCAAAGGAGAGAACAACGGGGACTTGCGACACAATTGATAATAGGAGTGAGCTAGACTGTAAACATGAACAAACAAACTGCAAGAAATAAAACTTGAAGTTAACAAGGCAGAGTGCTAACAAGTACTGTGAAATCATGTGAAATGCTTCAAGGGATAGTAGGTTTCAAATAGAGCAGGTGAAGACTTCTGCTTAAAATTTCAGCTGACAAGGACACTGGATGGAAATTCTGTGTTATATATACTGAAGTCTGGAAACTCAGTAGGGGTATTTGTTTGGGGAACTTTTAGCAAAATTAATCTGAATTAACTAAATGAGTGAATTTAATGTGGATTAGCTAAACTATATGAAAGCCCTTGGTGGACACGTCTATTCAGAATTAAGGTGGCCTTAATTCACTGGTGAAATATGGTCATTTCAATTTAATTAAAGCTACTTTCATTCTCAATAAAAGTATTTGCCCAAGGCTTTAATGCAGTTTGACAAATCCACTCTAAATTCACTCCTTTAGTTAGTTCAGATTAATTTTGCTACATTTTTCTATCTACACAGAAACAAATCCTATGCGGATAACAATGAGGTTTTGCTCTCAACCCTTTACCTTGAAAACTGGGGGGGAGGGAAGGCAGGGGTTCTGAATTATGGTTCTCTAAAAAAAATGTTTTGTCCTGTTTAACAAAGGCAGCAAAGAATGGAATATTAAGCTCACAAATTGTTATCACATTAGCATTTTAATACGATGGCAATTTTGCTGATGAAATAATAGAACACGCACATTTACATGTCTATTTTATATGGTTTCCATTGGTTTTTATTCCCTTGCAAACTCCCTAATCAGGAGAATGCATCAGACACAATTGGTTAGAGAAGTAACTACTGTGCATATGCCTACAGAGAATTTGTGTTTTGTCTTTCGATGCTCATTTATCAATAGTCCTGTTTAAAAGACTGTCCATGTATACTGTGCGTCTTACAGCCAACAAAGTTGGCCATCCCAATAGGCATTCCATTAGAAGAGGGTGTATCTTACAGGGAGACTATGTATGGATGGACCAAACTCATGCACTAATCTTAAGGCTTTAGGACCACAGATAGTTTTATGCTAGTAACTGCCACTCTTCCCTTTAAATCCATCTGTTTTCACTCTCTACAAAATCTATCAATTCCTTTACACTTCTCTGAGTACAAGCACTTATTCCCTGGACCCTTCACTTTCATTCTTCTTTTTCTCTTCCAAATTCCCCAAGGTCCATGTTTTGAAAGCTGGTCCTACTGTACTGGAAGCTTATTACCAAATTTTTGTGCATCTCACTCTACTTGTATTGCGTGTGCTTTATCCATTTAATCCTAGATAATCCTATATAATAGCTGCACTTTGTTCCAAGGTGTATTAACACCATCTTTACACACTTATATTTTTTAGGTTTCTGAGCAAACTGCTTCCTCTCCCATCTCTATATGCTTCTTTTGAAACAATCAGAATTTATTCTTTCATTGACTCCATATTTCTATTTGATACCTTGATTAATACTTTAATCACTTTTCCTTAGCTGTTCTTCATGGACTGACACATAGGGCGCGCCCACACATGCAAGCATGTGTGCTTGCAGCAGCTCAAATAGAAGTGGTGCAAATTTGAGCTGGGGCTTTTTGCCTCAGTGCACGTGCTCAGACATGCACTTTGGTGTGGAACAAATTTGCCCCAAGTGACACGGAAACCCTGCCTGGCTCCTCCAGGGGGAGCTAGCGCCTGGAGTCAGCACCAGTGCTGTCCCCAACAATATAAAAAGCTGCCCTGTTCTGGCCCCAGCCATACAAAAAGCTGCCCTGGCAAGCAGCTTGGGGCTACTCACTCTCAGGAGCTTCTGGGGCCCAGCCAATTGATACCTGGGAACACTACCCCTTGTGCCAGCTGAACTGCTGCACCAGCATCCTAAATCCATTTTTTAAAATCCCCCAAACAAAAAAACCCACTCTACACACACACACACACACACACACATCTAGCGAGAGAGAGACAGTGATAAGTTGGGTAATTCTTTATTGGTATATTTACAATGTTAAACCAATTTGGAAGCCTACCAGTGTCTCTATCACCATGAAAAAATAAATTCTAAATACTATAATGTGTTGATCTGTGCTTTTGGTTTTCTTCACACATGATGGGTGTGTGATGGGGGGACGTGGTGTTTGCAGGAAGGTGGTGACAAGGGATGTGGGAGAAGGTGGTGGGTGGATGTGGAGGCATGTGGGTTGGTCTGTGGGTAGGAGTGGGGCAATTGCTGGGGGCATTGTGGGTGTGGGAGACCTTGTGGGGGGGCTGGTCAGGAGGGGTGGGTGCCTTGGCCCCCAGAGGGTGCAGCCCCCCCCACATAGCACATAGAATACCACCCCCACCCAGGGTCCCAGCTCCACCCTGGAGGACCACAGCCCCCATCTCCCACAGGAACACAGCCCCCCTGCCCAGGGTCCGTAACTAACCTTTAACAGCAGCAGTGACGGGGCCAGGCACCGAGCCCAGCCTGGTTCTGCCAGCCCTGGGGCTGCTCTTGCTGCCTAGCTGGGCTGGCCTTGTGGTAGCAGGACTCGGTACGGCACGCAGGAACTGCGTGCCAGGCCCAACTGGGTCCTGGGCCCCCTCTGCAGCCCAGCCAGGCTGGGCCCAGATTCCTGAGGCTCTTTACACTGGCTTTGCACTGGAGAGGGTCACACGGCTCTGGGAGGCATGCACAGGAGCCGCACCTCCCGGAGCCCTGTGACCCACTCTGGTGCAAGGCGAGACTAGCGAGCCACTTGGCTGGGCCAGGTCCTCACTCCCCCGCAGGCATGGGGCAGAGGCAGGAGCTGGCCCTGGGGCCCGGCCCATGCTGACAGAAGCCAGCATAGCATGCAGTGCCCACGTGCCATGCCAAGTCCTGCCATGGCTTGCCCCTTCCTATAGCAGCAGGACCTGGCCGGGCGTACATCAACCGCGTGGAGCCAAGCCTATTGGCCCTGGGGCTGTTTGTGCCACCTGGCAGCTGGGTGGGCTTGTGCAGTGGGCTGGGCTGGGGAACATGAGCCATCTGGGGCTGGCAGAATGCGGCTTGGCTCCACACAGTCCCCAGCTCCTGTGTGTGCCTCCTGGAGCCATGCAACCTGCTCCAGTGCAAAGCCAGACTAATGAGCCTCAGGGATCTGGGCCAGGTTCTCACCCGCCCCTCCATAGCCCCAGGGACATACCCCTGCCACTCTCCAAACCCCCTCCATGCCCCCCTACTTACCTTGGACAGCGCTGGGAGTAGCAGAAACACAAAAGAGATGCTTTGGCCAGAACCAAAGCATGTCTTTTGGAAGACTGGCTCTGGGCGCAGTGTTGAATCATGCCTTGCTTTGTTTTATTGCGGAGTGGTTTTTTTAGACCCCTGGATATTCAGAGATCAAATTTTCTCCCCACACTGCAAGTTTGCAGTGCGGGGAACATTTTTTCATTCCCACACGTGCCTGTTGCCCCACCTCAAATGGATTTGAGGTGGGGCAACAGGCATATGTCCTCTTGTCTGGACGTGCCCATAAAGTCCTGACTCTGTCAAACTCAGAAGGCAGTAAGACTACGTGAACACTTTAGTGTTATTCCACATCAGTAAGGTTGCAGCATCAGGCCCCTTGAGATGCATTCTGTGACTCCTTTCACCCCATCTACCTCATCTTCATGCCCTTTCCTCATCCTACCTTCCTCTCTACCAGTGAGTTACTTCCTAGTAGGTCTGTGCGAAGTAGCTAGTATTAAGATTTGCTTCAGATTTGGCTGATTCAGGGAACAGTGATTCGATTTGGTGATTTGAATCACTGTCTTGAATCAATTCAGCTGAATATGATCCGGAGATTCAGCTGCTGCCAAATCTCCGAATCACATAGGCCCATCCCCCACCCACTCTCCCAGCCCAGCAATGGCTACCCCAGCTCCCAGGACTTTGGAAATAAAAGCCCAAACTCAACGGGTGCTGCCAGAAAGGAGTCAATCCCTCCTGCCCCCCAATGCCCCACACTGTGTGGAGGACTCTGCATGACCCCCCTGACCCTGCCACCCACCCAGTCCCCCCATGGCTGCCCAGCCTGCCGCAGCTCTGGCCCTTTTAGGGAAAAACAACCCAAAACCCTGGACTCACTCTTCCTGCCTGGTGGGGAGGGATCCCTGTTGCCCGCCACTGCACAAGCCCCACCAAAGCCCTGAGGCTGCTGCAGAACCCAGTGAGTCTCAGGGGGTTTCTTGGGTTTCTTTTTTTTTCTTAAGGGCCAGAGATGGGGTGGCTGGGGCAGCCATGGTGGGGCAGGGGGAGTAAGGTGGAGTCAGGGGGCTTGTGCAGAGCCCCCTATGCAGCATGGGGCAGTGGGGGGGCAGCAGGGATCACCCCCCCACCTCCTCCTGGCAGCACTTGGTGAGTCGGGGCTTTTTTTACAGCATAGGGATCTGGGGGAGCAGGTGCGGTATGGGGCCTGGTGGGGGTCCCCCTATATTCCCCTCCCCCAGCTCACCTGCCCTCTACTTACCAAATCCAAGTCCAGCTCTAGCTCCTTGCTGTAGTGGTTAGGGACTGTCCAAATCATTGAAGCTCTCCAAATCTTTTCCGAAGATTCAGAGAGCTTTGCATTGATTCGGACCTTTTTATTTGTCCCCTGATTCAATTCAAAGTTGGAGATTCATCCACCGAATTGGGCCAAATCTCCTCCGAATCGAACCAGCACCCAAAGCTTCTCACAGTCCTACTTGCTAGGTGTAGAAATTCTCCAGGAAGCTTAGAATGCTGAAAACATCCTTCCTCTCCTGGGAAATGCCCAGTGCTCAGTCAGGCAAAAAGAGGCAAAAAGGCTACTTATTAGACAAGAAAAAGATAAGTTTGAAATCTTCACCAGGGAGAAGACAGGTCTGTTTTGGCTGGAACAGAAAGAGGTAACCAGTGCACAATTACAAAATAACTTGATCTGTACAGCAAAGATGTGAATTTGGAGCAGTGTAACTGCTGTTTCCTCCATGAGACTGCCAGGTGTTATACAGAAACATCTGAAAGATTGAACCTGGAT
The DNA here is from genome assembly GCA_030014935.1 of Caiman crocodilus. Taxonomy (NCBI): domain Eukaryota; kingdom Metazoa; phylum Chordata; order Crocodylia; family Alligatoridae; genus Caiman; species Caiman crocodilus. The sequence goes on from JAGPOW010000261.1 coordinate 244,325,857, forward strand.
ATGCCACCATAATTTTTTGACTGAATAGTTAATTATACTACACCACATTTTTCAAAGAAAAAAAATCCTGCCTGGTCTATTTTAAAGGAAACCACTCAACACAGTGTTATATCATGGCATAGAGGCCAGAGAAATCTCTCTCCCCAAAGCTTGCATGTAGACCTCATATTGCTTTTTCACAACAGGATTCCACCCTTCACCTCCTGCTCCTTAATAAGTACGAGGCAACATACCCACAGCTGAAGCATTTCAGTTGTTACTTTGCGCAAAAGTTATCTGAGGTGTAGCCTTTACTTAGACTTGCTTTAGTGATAGTAAGATGGTAGACCACAAGAGAGTTCTCCTGCACGTGATAATAAAGTGAAATTTAATGTTTAAACAAAATCCAGTCCAGTTATAAGAACATTACTCTGAAAAAGTCTATTCACTTATCAAATTGAGAGAAGTTAAATCAAAAGGCCATACTTGTTTTGGGTAAGTGTTTAATGTTGTTGTTTTCAGTTGAAAATGTAAACACGCAGCAAGATATTTAAATTTTTTTGTTACATGAGAAAAAAAAGAAACACAAAAAAACTACTTCAGTAATGTAGCTGTCTAAACTTTTCTCCTCAGATAAGGTTATAACAGGAGAATCCATAATAACCATCAATAGCGAACTGGGACAACTAAATGTAATGGTTAAATTTCATTATAGAAGCCTAGAACATGACATATGTAGTGCTTATTGTTGTTGAACCGCTATGCTTACACAGCAAATATAACTGAGAAATTAATCTAGGAGTTTGGATTTTTTTTAAGAAGTTATGACGCTTAATTATGCAGCTTTCTCTCTGTTCACTACTATCATAAATATTGGTAGTTGTCCTACTGCATAGCACTGGTACGTGTTGCTAAGCAATTTTTGACATTAATAGAGAGAAGCTAAATAAATATATATGCTGCATAGAAATATATGCATATGTAACCATATAACCAGTGAGAGTTTTCCTTCACTCACAACAGCTTAAAATAGTTGCTCTATATTTCTGTACAGGAGTTAGCTTCTGCAAATTTAGAGCCCCGTTCTGCTCTTTTTTACATTTAGCAGTGTGTGCCAACATATGCACAGTCTCTATGACTTCTATGAGGCTTTTTTAACATGAGTACACATTGAGGAATTGAGTTTTTATGGATTTATTTATATCTAGAAGAGATATCCTTATTATTGTAATTCAAAAACTGATGGAAAACTGAGCTTTGTAGAAAACAGACAGCAATGAATTTTATTAATACACTCACAGTCAGATGGTCCAGATGTGAAAATATGCTCATGAGTCTGCTCTTGGGTCAATTCAAGCACTCTGGAGACTAGCGTCTCAAAAATAGCCACAAAAGGGCTGCTAGGACATCTTCCTGGTGTCGCAATAGTATTCACATTTTCTGTAGGACTTCATAAATAAGACATTTAGAGAGTGTTATATGTTTAAAGGGTACATCTATAGATGAAAATCTTTTATGTTTATAGTATTTTCCATAAAGGGGAGGTGTGCATGTGTGCGTGTCTGTGCGTGCGTGCGTGCGCGCACGCACAAGAGGGAGATAGTATCTGCAGCAGTATATATTGTTTCTAACTTGAACACCCAGCCAAATTGAAATAATCAAAGAAAATTAATATTTAATATGCAAATATGCATGATTCTGTTTTTTCTTTCATTCAGTAAAGAATTGGTAGTAAATGCTAGAAAGACTGCCACCCCCCACAAAACCAAAAACAAACAAACTCCAAGCCATAGAATTACAGAGATAGAGATAACCTCAGGAGATCAGCTAAGCCACAGCCTTAAATTGAGGTCCATGAATGTTCAAACCACCAGGTGTCTGCTTAACCTATTCTTAAAGGCCTCAGTGAAGGGGGTGCTACAACTCTACACAGCCTATTCAAGTATTTTACTATCCTAACACTTAGACCAGGTCTACATTGTATGGGACCATGCTAAGGAGTGCTGTCATGAATATGCAACACTCCCAGTCATTCCTTTCCCATATGTGCTGAGTGCTGAAAAAGTGTAATGTACCCACCCTGCACAATTATCTAGAGAGTAACAGGGTCCCAAACAACTGCTCCCAGTGGGCACATCAACATGTGAAATTAATGCACCCGAATAAACTCTGACAAAGTTTGCACCAGAGTTTATTGCTCCTGGGCACAGCATTTACACATGCCCCCCAGACCACAGCATGCTGAGCCAGGACAGTGCAACCCTGGCTGGCAGGGAACTCCGGGGCTCAGCCTGCCACCTGGAGGTGCTCCACCTTGGCTCTGTGCTGTAGAGGGATGGGCTGGCTGGGGCATGAAGGCTTTACAGTGCAAGGCTAGCCTGCAGGCACCCCTGCACTGTACTACCCTTGCACCCCAGCCAACCTGGTTACCGTCTGCACGTGTGTGGCGGAGTAAATAACTCCGCCATAGGATAGTACTTTAGCCTGATAGTACTATCTTACGGTGGAGTTAATTAATTTTATCTGGCCGAATAGCGGCACACGTGTAGATGGTCACATTTTAGAACAGAGCTAATTGGTCAACTCCACAGTAAAGGGCACATGTAGATGCCCCATCTTTTGATTTATCAAAGATGCCTAACACTACTATTATTTATAAGCAGCCATGTATTTTTAACATAACTTTTTCTCTCATTCATTAAGTGTACTGATTACTTTGCAGTATTACCTACAGCTATATAAATGTATTTAAAGTCCTAGCCAGAGTCTAGTGAAATCCATGGATATGGTCCAATTGACTGCCGTGGATTTTTAACTATACTTCATTTCATAGCAGTCATCTCTGGCTGCACAGCCTCTTTGCTTAAAATCCTATGCAACTGAATTTGTTGGCCAATGACCAACACTCTAACCCAGGGGTAGGCGTCTCCCAGCATAGGTGTCAAAGCATGGCACATGAAGGCATTTTGCTTGGCACACACACCACTGGGTGTGTTTTTCTTGACACAGCAGGTAAAGGGCCAGGGCTGCACTGCCTCAACAAGGATTGGACCCCTCACAGCTTCCACATCATCTTCCCTTGGCATGCCAACATCTCACAAGTTGAGGTTGCTGGTGTTTTTGGCATTCTGCCCAAGAACATTGCTGATACCTGCTCTAAGCTTTTTCCTGCTACACATGGCATAGTAGTGTCTAGTAGATCAGAGGTACTCTTCTGTCATCCAAAAGGGCAAATAAGGTAGCCGTTCCTCCATCAGCCAATGTGCTTGTTCCACAAGTTCTGTCCAAGAGATACATTTCTTAGGGGTTGGGACACTTGGAGTATCTTTTTGTCCTACACAGCATCTGGCCCTAAGAACCAACTAATGCTATTTAGTTCACTGCTCAGCATTAAAGACTACAATTGTAATTCCATCTTTCTTGAACTATTATTTTCTTGACTATCAAATCTTTTAAATCATGTAGGAAATTCAACTGTGCAATCCTTAATAAGAAAATAAAGTCAAGAGGGGAGAAAACCAATCCCACTTTCAAGAAGCTGCTTATGACTGTTTCCAAAGAAAATGGAAATTATTCCCTAGGTTACACTATTCCTCGACCAATGTGTTCATTCATTCTTTTCAACTGGATGAATGTCCTCTCTGCTGGAAAATTGCATGGCCTCTGGAAATGAGAATGATACCAGTTCAAAATCTGGGCTACTGTATATCAAAACAAACATGAACTAGTCTAGGATTTAAATGAAAGGCTTATAAACGGATTTAAATGCAGTTGGTATTGGCTTTTAACTATTATAGGTCTTTGTAAACAGTCCCCACTGGCTATCAAAGTTTTATAAAGGGGCAAATATATTACAGCATAGTCTTACATTGTTTAGCATGTATTCTCATATCAGTTATATTCTGCTAAACCCATAATCTATTTGGAATCAATAAGGTCTCTCTTTGTTCACACCAGTGAGATTGAGCTCAAAGTCTGGTCTTTCTACAAATAGCCTCTACACCAAAGTGAATGGGGTTGTAAAAAGGGAATTAGTTTGGCAAAGATTAGAAAGAAATGTACATTAAGGTGACTGTACTGAAACCATTTGCTACTAACAGATTTTGCTGCACCATTTTCAGATGAAGTTTTCTCCAGTATGATTAATTGTGCAAAGTTAACAGGAACAAGTTTCACTGCTGGAACCTGATCTTGAATCAGGGCAGTATCTTTGCATAGGGGGTTGGTACTTACGTAATGTCAATAGTACTGATATGTAGGTGCAGTGTGGTGTGGAGGAAGTCTAACTATAACTCAGGCCAGCTTGCTTGAGGTGTGGATGGTACATGTCAACAGCTCTTCCATATTTATTTCCTGTAAAGGAACTATGCTATGCTTTGGTATTCCTTGAGTGCATTATAAATAAGTCCACTGTACAATATTTGGGGCATTTTTTCCCCACAGTTTCATCTCTACAGTTTAATATCAAAGAACACAGTATGACTGAGAACTTCAGCAGATGGTTTCATATTATACATATAACATACAAAAATAAAGCATAATTTTCATGGTGTTTAGTACTCTGTGACATTTGGGATTAAATTCTGCACAGTTACGCCAGCACAATTCCACTGACTGTGGTGGGACTATATGGATGTAAACAAAGACAATATTTTGTGTACATCAATCAAAATTAGGGATAAAATTTGCCTTCGTAATCTCCAGACAGTGCTTTCTAAAGGAAAGAAAAATGACTCCCAATAATCCACTCACATGAAGAAAGCATGCCCTTGGGTGCATCTACACATTCATTAATGCACTGTAATTACAGTACATTAAGTTTTAGTACCTGTAATAACAGCTACTAACTTTTAATGCACTGTAATCAGCGCTACTGCACATTAGCACAAACAAAAACTTTGGGCTTAATACTCGTTGGACTAAGTCTACTGCGCTTTAGCATAAATGAACACTTTTTTAGATGCTTAATCCTCATTGGACTAATTTATTGAACATTAGCACAGTTTTTTCCAGCCATGCTAATGCACAATAGAATTGGTCCAAGGAGCATTAAGCATCTCATATAGACATGCCCCTTGAGAGCCAAGTTATTCCTACCCTTTTCTGAAAACATTGGAGAAGGGTGAGGATGCAAGTAGGGAACAAATGTGATTCTAAGCATGACCAAACAAGAGCCAGTCTGAATTTTGTTGTCAGTATTGAAATATGCCAAGAACTATCATTTAGCATTATACCAAGAACTACTATTCAAGAACTACCATTTAGCACTACCATCATTATGGCTCTATAGAACATATTTGATTTAGTTGGGGCTCTGCTTGAACTGGAAAGAGTTGGGAAGACAAGAGGGACAGTGCTAGCTTCACAGGAACATATGTTTGGATACTATGATAGGTTTCAATGTGAGGACCTAAAGGAATGGATAGGGAGAGGTGTAGTATAGGACCACTCTCCCTGTAGTTGTCTGCCCATCACTTTGTTACAAGTGTTATACCTCAACATCAAATATAATTTCTAAATACATGACGCAAAATCCTGACTATAACTTCTGTATTCTTTTCATAGTAAAAGTTTGTGGAGGGGATTTTAAAACATTGCATATAAGGCTTCATGTTATATTCTAAATCAGTCAGTTATACACAAGAGATTCCCAGTTCATGGTCACAGATATAGTCCAGTAAAAGATGGTTGTAACTTTAATTACAAGCTTCCAGCACCAAAATATAAAATTAAATATATTTGATAAAGAAACGGTGTGCCATAGCTTTGGAGGAAAATATACCTGGCATTTTCAAGGGTTTTAAAGACATCTGAAAACAATGGTAACATTCAGTTCTGAGTCATGTGCAAGTACCTTAGTTGGAAGGTACTTGCACATGACTCAGAACTGAATGTTACCTAGTGTTGTAGTGTTTGGTCTTATAGATAGTACAATGGAGCATGTGCAGCCTGGTAGCTCCAAGGAAGTAAAAAAATATATTTATTATTACTATTCGGAGAGATTTTTTTCCCCCTAAGATGCTGAGATAGTTTGGAAATTACTCTCATTGGGTGCATCTACACATGCAATTAATGCAATGCAGTACACTTTGAAGCAGGTTGAGCCAGAGACAACTGCTCATGGGAGCAGTATCTACACATGCACCCGAAACAGCAGCAATTTGAGCTGCAGCAGAGCAGGCCCCTGCCTGCCTGGGCTGACCGGGCACAATTTATACCCACTGTCAGCATCTACATGTGCATTTCAGTGCAGTAAATTATTCTGCCATAAGAGAGTACTGCCCCCCATAAGTACGATCTTATGGTGGAGTTAATTAATTTACTGAGGCCTAATAGTGGTGCATTTCTAGACTGTGATGCTTTACTGTGGAGCTAATTAGTCTACTCTACAGTAAAGTGTATGTGCAGATGCACTCACTGTGATCAGAAGAACTGTGAATGTGCCAGACTATCTGAATATAGATAAATATAACAATTGTATCATTGTGAAAGGATAAAAGATGTTATGATGTGACAGTTGTTTTCATGATTCTGTAGTGATGCAACTGTTTTGCTACACACTTCATTCAGCAGGTACAGTGATTTTATTGTAAGTATACTTTGCATCATGTTAAGAACTAGTTTCTCAGGAATCCCTGAGACTAGCATAAAACAACAAAGTGCCAGAGAGCTTTTGAATTGGCTACTATAAAATCAGTTAAATATGTTAGAAAGAGGATGAAATGGTAAAAACCTCTTTAACAATATATTTATATACTTATGTTCTTTCTGTTCACCGCAGTTCTGTTGTTTAGACCTTCATTTTTTTTATGAAAAAATATCCGTTTTGTATTTGAGTCATCTGAACCAGGGGGTTTCAACCTTTTTTAACAAGTGTACCCCTTCTGCCTCAAAGTTTCAGCTCATGTACCCCTTTATATTTTTTTTCTTGGTTTTAAGCTGGGAGGGGCACGGATCAAGGCCCCTGTGGTGAGGGAGGGGCAGAGGCAGGAGCAGGTGCTGCACAGCTGGAGTGGATTGTGGGACGAAGCTGCAAGAGCGGTTCATCCGTGGGGAGAGGGGGGAGGTCCTGCCACTGTGCACACCCCAGTGGAGGCCCAGGAGGCATGTGCCCCCAGATCTGTGCAGGGCAGAGGCAGCTGCTGCTGAAGGCTAGACTGCACCCCGCTGTTCCAAAATCATGCGACACCATGTGCCTACTGTGGCTGGGCAGGCAGGGGACAGACAGACACAGGCACACACATACAGACACACATGCACACACACACACATATCCCCAGTGGGTGGGTGGCACATGTGCAGCCCACTGATGAAAACTCCCCCCCCAGCCCTGCTCCTGGGAGCAGGCACACAGAGTGATTTGAGGTGGGGAGGCGCCGTGGTATGCCACATAGGGCTGGTGGCATCCAGCATGCCCCTCCGGCTCCCTCCAGATAAAAAGCAAAGTATGGGAAGGCGCCAGGGGAGGCACAACTGCCATGCCCTAAAGCACTCACTGTCCCTTCCCACAGGCTCACCCATGTGTACCCCTACGTCCTTTCTAAGTACCCCGGGGGTATGCTTACCCCCAGTTGCCAACCCCTGATCTGAATGATATCATTTGCTACTAGGAAGCTGAGTGGCCAAGGGGTCAATTTGGGATCATCTAGTGAACAGGCCATTGATTAACTGGTTTCTTCTATGAGGGGGAGTAAATGAGTATTTTCTCAAAGCAGAAGATGAAGTCATTGAAATTATATACCTAAGACTATTTCTGGATGAAAGTTTTGGTTTTGGTCATTTCTCCTTTCTCAGTGTTTCATATGAGAAGGCAGAAAATGGTGGCTATGAATTTTTTTTTCTAGGTGCATAATTTAAAGTATAGCAAAACCTTGCACATTTGCACATTGGTAAGGGCATTGCTGTCTCCTGGAGAACAGCAATCTTCAGGCTTTGTGCAGGAGACCTGTGTCAGCAGGAATGTTGTAGTAAGCACCCAAAGCAATACATGTATTGGTATATTGGATGATTTGAGTTGCTGTTAGGGCTCTCTATTATATTATTTTATATTTTATATTATATAAATTATTTTATATTATATGATTATCCCATGGCTCCTGAGTTTTGCAAAGCTGCCCACCCCCACCCCCAGATGCCAGCTTAGCCTCCTCCCAGATCCCTTTTCGGGATGGGCCTTACAGTTGCCTCCCCATGAAGAACAGTGTCCCTGTTCAGTTCAGTGTCTAGTCTTGCCATGACAGAGACAGAGGCTCCAGTTACTTTAAGGTTTGGTTCGCACGTTACACACAAAACAGTCTGATTGGAAGTTGATCTAAATCCGTAACCTTATACAAGTTTGGTGCACATAGACTCAGCTAAAACTGGAGGAATCCAGTCTAAGATAGGCCTGTTTTGAGGTTCAGCCATCTGTTACCCACAGATGAGCAGCAGGGAGGGAGGGAGGGGAGAGAGGCCCCTTGAATGAGCCCAGGGACCTGGGCATCCACATTCTTGGGCCATGCCCACATGCCCTGTCACAAAGCACCCCATGATGTGTACATAGACATGACACCGAGGCCAGGATGTGCCCCCACACTCAGGTACACCCCCAAGGAGCCCAGCCCTGCCTCTTGCACACCCATACAAGGACCCCAAGCCCCCATAAATGGGTACAGTCCCATGGAGCCCAACCCTGGCTCTCATACAGCCAGACAAGGAACCCCTGTGCCCCCATGATCAGGTACAGTCTCACAAAGCGTAACCTGGAGGTAGACCATGCCTTTCTATGAGGAACTGTCCCACTTCCTTGTCAAGCACTGAGCCATTGAGACCCTGCACACCTACAGCACCATACAGCAGCAAAAGGAGTCACTGGCAGGGAACCTAGGAGAGGAGGAGGTGTATGGGGCCCCTGCAGGTAACAGGACACCTGTGTGCCCAGGAACAGGTGCTTGAGGGCTATAGGGAAAGAGGACACCTACTGAAGCCAGTCCACGAGGAGTCCATCCTGTTGGTACTGGTCCCCGCATCATCACAGGATGTGGGAGCCAAGGTGCTCCTGCAGCTGGACCTGAGCTCCCTTGACATCTCCTCAGGCATGGCTGAGAGCAGACAGCATAGCTAGCAGGAACTGGGGGAAAGCTCTGATTCTATAGAGACTGGGACCTAAGGCCTGGAGTCGAAACCTATGCCTTCCACCTTGTGGGCAGTGCCCTTGCCCCAGTCCTCAACCCCACAGGCTATGGCTGAGCATGCAGGCCCTTGGACACTGTTCCCTACATTGCTGCCACAAGTGATGCTGACCCACTCCTCTGACACTTTGCTGCTCCCCTTCCAGATGCACAGAGTGCCCCCAGCCCTCCCACTACCAGATCAGTAGTTACTACTGCAGCACAACCTACAAAACTCTCTTCCCACTTCTGCTAATGACTCAGGCAGTGAGGTCGAATACTGTGCAGCCTGGGAGAGTACAGTTCCCCCCTGCTCCACATGGCTATGATGGGGGCCCAGGCCTAGGGTGAAATGCAGAATTCCTGGGGGGAATGGAGAAAGGAAAGGGCAGCGGGGAGACCTACAGCCACTACAGGCCATCCCTGTGGTCACAGCCCTCTCAGGCCATTGTGGCCAAGAAGTCAAGAAAGGGGTTGAAGTGGGGCAGGGGAGGTGTGGAGGGAGGTGAACCACCCCACCCAAAGTACTCACAAAGCAGGGTCCCAGGCCACTAGGTGCTTGAGAAGTATCTCAGCACTGGGTAAATCAGTCATCCCCTCCCTAAAACAGTTTACTGAACTCTGAAAAGAAAATGAAGGTACAAATGTGAAAACTCAGTGCCCTGCCCAAGTTGACATTGGCCCAAGCCTGGGTGGCAAAGAGGACCCCAAGGTCAGGGACAGGAGATAACACACAACTATCTATGAGAACCTCTGGAGTTGCAGTGCAACAGGAATGAGAAAAATCTCTCCTCGCTGAATAATCACATTTCCTCCCCCCTCCCTCCATCTCTCCCAGTCCAAGCAAGGCACTGGTGTGACAATAGGAGTCCCACAGTTATTTCAGCCACTCTGATCCCACAACCAGGATGACTTCTGAGTTGTGTCCCTAGAGAGCTCACTAGCGGCACTCCAGCATTTTCCACTTCCCCTCCAATTCAGTTCCTAGAGACAGTCCATAGGTGTGGGATGACTCTGAGTCTCCCAAGACAGGCAGTCACTGTACCCACTGTATTGACCACCCCACCTCCACTTCTTCAGTTGAGGCCTCATCCCAGTCCCAGACCCTCCCCCACCACCACCATAGCAGAGCGACAGATAGCAGGCAGATTCGCATGTTAATGTGGGTGAAGTGGCCCTAGTGTTTGACAACACCCTTCAGGGTAACAGAGAAGTAGCCATTGTAGTTGATGAACACCTAGACAGCCTAGACCTGGCAGAGGATGCGGTGGTTTATGCCATTCACAGCCCACATGTATTTGGGGAAGCCTATCCAGCAGAAGCTGGTGACCACTTCCTGCAGGTTGATGAGGTGGATGAAGAGGTTGAATAGGACATTCTGGATGACCAGGCACATCTCCCAGACAGCCTCTCCAGCAATAGTGTTGCCCAAACTGGTTGATGATAGCATTAAGTGCACGGGGTGGACAGCTACATGATGACAATGGCCACCTGCTTCAGTGGAGTGTGGAATGGCTGCATGCTGATGTCCTGGCACATGATGTGGGGTGCCAGCTGGGTGATGATGTTCGTGAGGGTAGCCCACTACATGCAGAACGTGTGGATCCGCTGTTCACCATCCCAGGTGCCCAAGACAATCCTGTTACTGCTGGTTGGTGTGGGGCAGTGCTAGAGCACCCTGGCATCCATGGCATCCTAAGTGGCCTCATCCTCACCAGCTCTGTGAAAGCTGGTGGCTTAGTCCAGGACACTTGGTGGGTGCAAAGTGCAGTAAGTGCCCCACACAGGATATCTGGCTGCTGGCTCAGAAGCATGAAGATGTGTGCCATGACTACTAACTGCATCATGTCCAGCTGGGCACATGTGATGTCCTGTGGCATCCAGTGAGAGTTGCACAAGGCAACAAGCAGGACACACTGCGGCTCCTGGAGCTCCCTGTTTGGGCGCGGCTTGTGAGGTACTATGGCAGGGTACAGACAGGCCGGGACATGGAGGCATGTGCAAGTCACAGCAGAGAATACTGACTCTGGGACCCTCCCTGAAGTCTAGTGCTGGGTGTGGAGAAGGGTCTGCAGTGGTGTGGCAGGGTGCTGGGGGCATGTTTAACCATGCTTGACCACCAAGTAGGGGTAGCCCAGGTGTTCAGCTGCACCTGGGAGTCTCTGACAGCCTATGGAGCCTGCAGGGCCTCCTGGCATGTGCAGGAGTGCCCCCAACCTTCTGACCATGGCAAATGAGGTGACCTATCTGTCCCCACCATGAAAGGTCAAATGTGTGTTGTATTTGCTACTGATCTAACCTGCAGAAAACCATGTAACTTACAGCAATTCCACCTTAGGCTGTCTGAATGTCTACCTAGCCTAAGGGGAAAGTGCAGTAGGTCAACCTTGCTGTCTAGGCAGGCAGCTGAGCAGGAGCTAGCTGCACAACAAGCTTACCAAAAGGGACAGTGGTCCTGAGCATATAAGCCCAGCACCAGATGCAAGGTGGTCAGACTGACCTTGCACGTTGCAGGGAGCAGAGCTGCAGGGAGAGTTGCACTGAAAAGACAGTCTGGCAAGCGTTTCAGTTACCCATGAGAGGTGAGAGCGCAAAGGGAGACAGGGCTTGCATGATGGCCTAAACCCAGAGTTGGGGGAGGGGTTGTTGATAGTGGTTGCTTGTCTGTGTTCCATTTAATTTGAAACTGGAGGATGAAGTTGTGGCTATGGGGATGGCATGGAGGCCACACATATTGGCCTGTAGGGACCATAAGGGGAGTGGGCTGAGTGGCACCGGAAGAGCCTGGCTTGGGTCGCAGACTCAGGAGGCTTAAGCAGCTTTGCCTGAGTTAGGGACCCTAATGAGCTGAAAAGTAGAAAAAAAAAAAAAAGAGCAGCCTTGCTGGGATCTGGAACCTCATGTGGCTGCAGGGCCCCAGAAAGATAGGGCCAGGGGCCCAGAGGCCAACATAAAGAAAGGGCTGAAGCTGAGAAAGCCAGGTGGGAACAAGTGGGCTATGGCTGGAGGCCAGCAGGCAGAATAACACCAAGAAGGCAAAGGTCTAAAACCAAGAAGGCAAAGGCCTCTATAAATAGGTCCAGAACATTATCACAATAACACCTGCAAGCCACAGGCCTGGCTGCATATTAGAACAGAGGCCACAGTTATTGTCCCTAAGGTGGCTTGTGCTCCAAGGCACTGTTTCTCAAACCGTGGGTCACAACCCAAAAATGGGTCACAAGAATATATGAAAGAGTCATAAACAAACTTCAAAAATGTATTCTCTTTAAAGGAGAACAATGTGGGCAACTGTGACTTTTTTCTTGCAAGCTGGCAGAGTTCCAGCCTGTAAGCAGCTGCTTGGGGGTCCCCATGTTCCCCCTGCCCTACATACCCAACCCCTATCCCACACACTGAGGGGCTGGGGTAGGTGGCAGTGGTTTGGGAGTGAAGGACACTAGGCCAGGACTGGCCATTGATGTTTACAAATGGATCCTGGTAAGTGTTCCCTCTAAGCTAGCTAACACAAACCCAGACATAGTGGGGCTCACTGAAATGTGGTGGGATCCGACACACAACTGGGCAGTGAACATCAAGGGCTATAGGTTGTATAGAAGGGATAGAACAGGGTGGAAAGGTGGGTGTATCGTGTTCTACGTCAAAGAACAATTCACATCCTCAACGAGCAGCACTGGGTCAGAGGAGGGGCAGACTGGATCTGCCCCTCCTCTTTGCTCTGGATCAGAATACAAGGGGGCCAGGGGGAAAAGGACTTAATGGTGGGGGTTTACTACAGGCCACCCAACAAGGGAGAAGAGCTAGACCAGGAATTCTCAGGTCAGCTCGCGGAGGCAGTTATGTCAAAGGATGTGGTCGTCATGGGTGACCTAACTATCTGGACATTTGCTGAGAAGAGCAGTCACCCAGGTCTGACCACTCACACATGTTCCTAGCCATGTTACAGGACCTCCATGTAACCCAGGAAGTGCACAGTCCCACCAGGGGAAATGACTTGTTAGATCTGGTCCTGGCCACAGGCAATGACCTGTTGAGGGGACAATGGGTGCTTGATCACCTGGGCGACAGCAATCATTGCCTACTGGAATTCACCATCCAGTGCAAGGTGACAAAGGCCTGCAGTAAGACAGCACCCTGGACTTCAGGAGGGTGGATTTCATTGAGCTAAGGAGACCAGTCAGGGAGGCATCGAGGTCCCGGAGGGGAGGGGAGTCGGATGTCCAAGAAGAGTGGTCGTTCCTGAAGGAGACGATGCTCCAAGCCCAAAGGGTGGCAATCCCAGCACAGATCAAAGGGGGCAAGAGTACTCAAAAGCCCCCATGGCTCACCAAAAGCATCCAGGAATGTCTCAAAGCTAAGAAGGAGGTGTACGTCCAATGGAAGGGAGAGGCCATCACCAGGGAGGACTATACCTCCATTGCTCGGGATTGTAGGGGGACTGTTAGGAAGGCCAAGGAGGAGATGGAACTGGGACTAACAACCCAGATCAAGGATAACAAGAAATCCTTTTTTAAATACAAAGAGGGTAAAAAGAAGGTTCTGGATAATGTGGAGCCTCTGCAGGACACACTTAGAAATCTGGTGGTCTCACCAGATGACAAGGCTAACCTATTTAACAATTTCTTTGCCTCCATTTTTTCTGAGCAGAGACCAGGTCATCCCCCCCATCAGGATCCCCGATGGTCCCAGGGGAGGTGCAGCCAGGCTCAGAGTCAGCGAGGACCTAGTCAGGGAACTTCTGGAGGGACTGAATGTGTTCAAATCAGCAGGTCCTGATGATCACTCTTCCCTCAGAGTGCTGAGGGAAGTAGCAGAGGTCATTGCAGGACCCCTGGCATGGCTTTACAAGCACTCATGGTGCTCTGGTGTGGTACCAGAGGACTGGAAAAGGGCTAATATGGTTCCCATTTTCAAAAAAGGGAGGAGGAAGGATGACCCAGGGAACTATAGGCCAGTTAGTCTTACCTCAATCCTGGGTACCTTTTTGAGAGAATTATCCTGGCAGATGTCCGGGAGGGGTCAGCAGGGGAGGTTATGCTTAGGGGCAACCAACACGGGTTCATTAGAGGCAGGTCCTGTCAGACCAACTTGGTGGCCTTCTATGACCAGGTCACAAAATCCTTAAACGCAGGAGTAGCAGTGGACCTAGTCTTTCTGGACTTTAGGACACCTGGCACAGTCCATGAGCACTCATGGTGCTCTGGCAAGGTGCCAGAGGACTGGAAATGGGCCAATATGGTCCCCATTTTTCAAAAAGTGAGGAAGAAGGATCCAGGAAATTATAGGCCTGTTAGTCTTACCTCAGTCCTGGGGAAGCTCTTTGAGAAAATTGTCCAGGTGCACATCTGCGAGGGGCAAGCAGGGGAGTGTCTGCTTAGGAGCAACCATGCCTTCATTAGAGGCAGATCCTGTCAGACCAACATGGTGGCCTTCTATGACCAGGACACAAAATCCTTAGACGCAGGTGTAGCAGTGGACATAGTTTTTCTGGACTTTAGCAAGGCCTTCGACACTGTCTCTCACCCCATTCTTGTTAAGAAATTAGGAGATTGTGGTGTTGATGCCTACACAGTCAGATGGGTTGGCAATTGGCTGGAGGGCCACACACAGAGAGTGGTAGTGGACAGGTCATTTTTGACCTGGAGGGATGTGGGCAGTAGGGAGAGAGAACCAGTAGCATACCTACAGGTGGGGAAACTCCCCTCTCATCAGAGGCAGAAAAGGATCTTGGAGTCATTATAGACTCCAAGATAAATATGGGATGCAGTCAGGAAGGCTAACCGCACCTTGTCATGCATCCACAGATGCATCACGAGTAGGTCCAAGGAGGCGACCCTCCCCCTCTGTGTGGCACTGGTCAGGCCGCAGTTGAAGTACCGCATCCAGTTCTGGGTGCTGCACTTCAGGAGGGATGTGGACAACATCGAGAGGGTCCAGAGAAGGGCCACTCACATGATCAGGGGGCAGCAGGGCAGGCCCTACAAGGAGAGGCTATGGGACCTGAACTTGTTCGGCCTCTACAAGAGAAGGCTGAGGGGGGATCTGGTGGCCGTCTATAAACTGGCCAAGAGAAACCAGCAGACAATGGGAGAGTCCCTGTTCCCCTGAGCACTACCGGGAGTAACGAGGAATAACGGCCATAAGTTAACTGAGAGTATATTCAGACTAGATATCAGGAGGCGCTACTTCACAATCAGGGCAGCTAGGATCTGGAACCAACTTGCAAGGAAAGTGCTTCTCGCTCCTACCCTGGGGCTCTTGAAAAAGAGGCTAGGTAGACACCTAGCCAGGGTCATTTGACCCCAGCATTCTTTCCTGCCTAGGGCAGGGGTTCGGACTTGATGATCTGTTCAGGTCCCTTCCAACCCTACCAACTATGAAACTGTAAGCTGCATGGCATGCACAGCCATGCAGGGGCACCTGGCAGCATGGCATGAGCACACCGTGCAGTTTAAAGGGAACACTGGTCCTTTTATGGGTGTGCAAGAGGCAGGGCTGGGCTCCAAGGGGGTGTGCCTGAGTGTGGGGGCCACCCTGGCCACAGCGTCAGGTCTATGTGCACATCATGGGGTACCAAAAAAGTTGAGAATCACTGCTTTATGGCACAGATGGGACCAGAGGGCTACAACTTAGAGTCAGAGCAGAGGGACAGGTGCCAGCCAAATACTCAAAACAATAGACAACAGATGCTTGCTTTGGGGGCCCTGTGCAGCCTCAAGGAGTGGCAGGCGAGGTAAAATGGGAGGGTACTCCAAGGACCTGACATGGAGCAGGAGGTGCTTGGCCACCAGGGAGCATCACAGCCATCCATGGAGCCTCAATCCTACTACACCCCCAGTGAAACTTTACAAGGGAACCCAAAGTAACCCATTTACTGTGTTGGACGTGATCTAAAGAGCCAAGAAAACTACACAGGGAGCTGAAGAAGCACAGAGGCAGACATGCTCTCTTTAGTGATGTTAGCCCCTGCTCTCATTCTATATTGATTTAACCTTCATTATTTTTAAAGGAACTTTCCATAAGGGGTATGTACAGCTTCTAACTTGAACCCATGTTAGATGACACAATGCTTTCCTCTGGCCTTAAAAATTATTGACCATTTTTTAAACAATTGCAACAATCTCTTTCTTGGGCACCGTTGACAGGTTGTTTGAAGCTCGTGCCTCTTAGGACACAGCTGCAATAAAAAACCATGCTTTTGAGTTCGGACCATGGAATAAAACATTCTGTCCTTACTCCTCCATGAAACCTGTATTTTAAGGGGTCCTCAGGCATTACCGTCTTGCCAGTCCCAGATCTTTTCCTTGGATCTTGTGTAGTGCTTTTCCTTATCAGGATTTCAGCTGCAAATTCTAAAGGCAGTTTACTTATCAAATTAATTTTCTTTTAAAAATAGGTGCTCCCACTGTTTGACATGCAGTGAGTTTAGAGCCTTTGTACATATACATTCATAAGCATGTGTTGTGAATAGTATTGTGAATAGCGCCCTAAGCAATATACCAGTTTCCCAGGTCTTGTCTTGTCAGCCCTGTGATATACTGTCACACTTATGGAAAAACAGTTGTATAATTTTGTTCTGAAAAGTCTTCAGGGATAGCTGGCATAAAGAGGTTTTATTCACTGACTCTGATATGAGTCAAAATCTTTCAGAGTTTTTACTTTAGCTGTTCTTGACTAGTACTTTAAATGTTTTCTATACATAGAAAATGCATACTCCGTCAGAATGCAAGGCCACATTTTTGCCAAAAAAAAGGTGGAAATACATCTATTGCCTTGACATAAAATTATGTAAAATACGGATCTTCAATTTGAAACTAATCACTCTCTCATTTGAGTGCTGAAGGTATCTTTTTAAAAAAGCAGACGATCCCATCGTCTTGGTTGCTGCTGCAGAATTTTTTTTTTTAATAATGAGGTTTCCAAACATGTCTATCATTTATTGAATTAGTAGGACCATACTGGAGGTCTGCCTGGTAAAATCTTATCCAAATAATGTTATTCTGGGTGTGTAATGAAACCAAGACCCTGACGCCACACCTACTTCCACAAGCCTTGTAGAAACAAGAAACATTTGGAGATGGCATTGATTAGCTATGAAATTAATTTTGTGACATTTGAAAAGTCTGGAACTTCCAGAATGTATTTCAGTATAAGCTGTTTCATTGAAATCACTGCATACTGAAAGCTAAAAGAACCGATAGCACTACTAACAATATCTAATCACCAAAAAGGAATTTGAAAGATGGAGCAGGGGGAACCTTAAGGATTAAAAAGATGGTCTTGATTTAATTTTCTGAAGAGTGAAAGTGGGTTAGAAAAGTCATACATCATATAACAAATGCAAGAATCCATTAACTCAGTTAATATTTTCCATAGGGCTCCCACTGAAAAAAATCTGAAAGGTTACAGTGCATATTGTTCAACCAACCTTCCCCAGATACTTTATATAAGCAAACATTAGTGGAAATGTGTGTGTTATTTAGAATATGTGCTAACGTCTCTGCTCTTACAATCTCCTCTACTGTCTCCATTTAAACACCAACTCATCCATTATGTAAATGAGGTAGCAAAGAGTTAAGAAAAAGGATTTTCTTGCTATTGAATGTCACAGATTATCACAGAGTTATTTCCAACTGGATAAACTTGTACAGTTCTTTCACTTGAGGAAAAGCAGTTGAAAGTGAAATCCTTATAGAGAGACACTTACGGTCACAATATACAAGAGGAGGGGGTGGAAGCTATTTCATGTAACCTACAGAAAGAGGAATAAAGTTATGTTGGAAAAGAATAAGTATGTGTTGAGTGTAGGTTTTGGTTTTTGTTTTTCTTTTTTTTTCTGTTCCCTTTTTCCTGTAAAACGCCTGTCTCTAGAGTGTCATGTCTTTTAACAACCAGAGGAGTGTTCTTAACACCCGTCCATCATGCATTTCTTCATTTCCCTTTTTCATTAGTAATAAGTAACGTGGCAGATAATGAAAGCAGTAGAAAGAGATCTTTATTTGAACAGGCTGATTGACTGATGTTACGGGCTAATGGGTGTGCCAGTGCTTCTGCTGGGACTTAAACCCAGAGGTTCCTGGCTATAAAAGGTCTTGCCTCTGCACTACTGCCACATTTGGGGTCAGGAAAGAATTTTAACTCGTGGTCAGATTGTTACGGGGTTTTTTTCCATCCTCTGCAGTGGATGGCATGGCTGTCTTCCTGGGATACCTTGAACATACTAACAACCTTTCCAGCAGTATGACATTGGCTGCCATGGTCCCCCTGCTTTACCTGCGGCAGGATAGGGCATTATGTCTTGTGTTGTGTCAGGATTGAATGTGTACTTTTACTAATAGATTAGACAATTGATTTGTATAGGGTGGTTTGGATAGAGATGGGATGATCCTACCTCAAGCAAGAAGTTGAACTAGATCATAGTGCTTAGGGTCAGAAGGGACCTAAACAGATCATCAGGTCCGACCCCCTGTGGATCAGAAGTGGATTAGAAGTACTTCCAGTCCACTTCCAGGTCCACTGCCAAGCACGTGCCTCTTCCACAAACACCCCCCTTCAGCTCAGAGATTGGCCATGGGGGAGACCCCAAGTTCCCCCCTACCAGACCTTTAGAAATCACCAGTACCAAGCTAGGAGGACTCTGGGGATCCCCCCAGGCACTCTCCAGAGGACCTGGAAGTGAACCGGAAGTGCTTCTGGTCCACTCCCGGGTCTGCTGCCGAGCGCAATGGGGACCTCCCCTGCACTCCCGTGGGATGCTCCACCTATCCCAACATTGCAGCATTCATGAGCTGCCTGGTACCTTGAGGTATGTAGAAAAAACATTTATAGCTGTGTCTATGTTCAAATCACCGAATCTTTCTGAATCGATTTGGAGAGTTCAGATTTCATTTGGAGAGACTAAAGGGTCTCCTGATTCGATTCCGATTCGGAGATTCAACCACTGAATCAGGCCAAATCTCTGCCAAACTGAATCAGCGACCAAAGCTTCACACAGCCCTACTAAGTAACCTCTAAATATTTTTAAATTATGCTACTTCAGGTGAAGGTCACCCCCCACTGCATCATACATAAAGCATCCCTACCCGGTTTCAGCTCTGCCACTATGTAGCATGCATGCAGCAAGCCTGCCTGAGTTTCAGCTCTGCCCTGGTGAGTTCTGACTCAACCTCCACCCACCTCCCTCCCACAGACACAATCCTAATTCAGTGAAATCTGTGCAAAATTGTGGTCCTATATATATACACACACACACTTTTTTTCATTCTTTTTCCCCCTGCCCATTCACTTCAAAGTGGGGGTTTTTCAAGACTTTTCCCCTTTTACCCCTGTTTAAAGTTGGCTCCTACTGCCTGCAGAATGAGGGAACCCACAGCCCCCAAGATGGTTTCTCTGCCTCTGAGTTGTATGTCACCCTTCCCCTTCCTCTCTTACCTCCTGTCCATGCCCCTGTGATCCGGGCCTTTTAATGGCAAGAAACAGTTAACTTTTTGATGGTATAAACAATCCACAGATTGAAAATGTTTTAAAAGTAACCTGCAACAGCATCTTAACACACAACCACCTTTGTAAAATATTTTTGGCATGTTAGGAGTGGTTTTCTGAAACCAGGGTTGTCTCTGTCAAATCAGGAGATTTGGTAGCCACATAGATATTGGTGAAAATATATTTCTAGTAGATGTGATGAAATGTGGCCTGGTCATGCCATTGCATAGAGTCTGGGCAAGATAACAAAAGACTTTTTTCCAAACTGTAGTTATAATTTATTTCACATATGACTTTTGGTGGGTAAAAAATCTAGGTAGTCACCACCTGGAACTGCTAGGCCAACATCAGCATGTTTAAAATGCTTTGTAAAGGTTGTTAGAACTGTGCATATAATTTGGGATTATCCTTCGGTGTGTTGCCATTTTTTTAGTATACTCTTGTCCCTCACTTCCTTTGTTCGTATACTACTTCCACGCTATCTGATTCTGTTCTGGCCAAAGTTAAAACAGTTGCACACTTTAATCTGGCAGACAGCTGTTAAAGGGTTGTCTGTGTAAGTCTCTTATTTAATGTGCCACCATAATGTTCACTCCCTTCTTTCCATCTTCTTTAGCCAATTTCCTCTTATTTGCCTGGATAGAATAATGATGTTAACATGAAACAAATGATACTACACCCACAGTGTGGTTTGAAATACAATATACCTCACAGCAACAACTTAAAATCTGACCCACACTGGGCCAGAGGCACAGAAACTACGTTTCTGGCAAAGGGACATTTAAAATACTTATTAAAGCAACATGTGTTGAATATCAACAATCTAATGTGAACCATTTTCTTCTGGCTTCACAATGACAAGGAGCTTGTTAATATAACCAGCTAATTACATGCGTCCTCTCCTCAACAGACACATAAAAGAAACAGTGAAGAGCACAAGGAATAGGCTGCAGCAGTGACAGATTGAGACTTTGCTTGTTAAATTAAATCTGGCTGAAGATATAATGCAATAGAGTGGACAGCAATGATAATGGGTACTGTTTCTTTAGCATGGCTATCTATAAATTAATTATCTTCAAGTGCTATTTGAACAATAAAGCTTTCAGCAGCTTTGCGTCCAATTCCGTATACACCGCAGTAATTCCTGTTTTGGCTTTATTTACTTCTGATAGTAAAAATGAATATATTATGTCACTTTGTTTTGGCCACGTTCTCTCAGTCCTTTGTATGTAATGTCATGTCCTATATTGCAGTGATCCTATGCAACATGATGGTTGTGGCAGATTGTCTTGCTGTGTTGTATTTTTCTTTCAGTCAGGCCTTGAAGTATTCAGTCTACCTATTTTTCGAAAGAAGCTTCAAGCCATGATGGAAATAGAGTACCTATAGTGTCCATACAATATGATGGTATTGTCATTGTCTGCATTATTTTCAGGCGATTAAAAAGTGATTCCTGCTACCTCTTTTGGAGGCTTCCCATTCTAAATCATAACACTGGGACATCAGTTTTGGGACAAATTATGCAGTGGCCCTCGTGTTATATGGTTAAATTGATTTTTTGTTCTGTTTTGTTTTCTTCTCTTGTTAATTCCTGTTTCTTCTTCAGTAAAAGCAAGGATTCCTACATGGGTAATGACTCATTATTATTAGACAGCCATATGAAAGAATTGGGTAGTCTCATGATTTGTAAAAAGTAGCCTAAAAATAACATTAAGGTATCAAAAACAGAACAAAAAAAAGGAGAACATGAAAATAAGAGATTTGTAGTTTGCCAATTCCCCACAAAAAAGGGGAAAGCATAATATTTTATGCTATACTTCCTTTTCCAGAGCACTTTTTTAAGAGTCATTCTTAAAAAAGACACACAAGGTGTTCTTCATTTCAGATAAAGCTAGATGTTAGTGCATGTAAATACGGGACGTTTAGATCCCCACAGAAATAATATGAAAGACAAGGAATGGCACTAATAGTGTGTAAGCCTCCTTTCAATGGAATCACAGAAATACGAGACTGGAAGGGACAGCAAGAGGTCTTCTAGTGATAACCCTGGTCCAACACAGTGTCACTCCTGACTAAAGCATCCCAGATACGTGTCTGTCTGACCTGCTCTTACAGACTTTCAAGGATGACGATTGCACAACCTCTCTGCCTAGCCTGTTCTCATGTTTGGCCACCTTTATAGTTTAAAAGTTCTTCCTAGTCTCCAGTCCAACTTTCCCCTCCTACAATTTGAGACCTTTGTTCCAATGCTGTCCTCTGACCTCACAGAAAATAGTCTATCTCCATACTCTTTATAACCCCCTTCAGTATATGAATACTTTCAATAGATTCATCTTCTCTTCTTCAGACTAAATAATCCTATAGTTCTTCCAGCCTTTCCCCATAAGTCTAGTTTTCCAGACCTAATAAGTAATGCCGCTTTATATCACATTGGTGGCATAGATAAAATTGATAAACCTCTTCCAAGAACCAAGGGTTTGCTTTATTGATTATTTTATTTAAGACAGCCTTCTTGTGTTTTAACAGTTTAAAAGAAAGGCATTTACATCTGTGGTTAGGCACCAAAAGATGGCCTGAATTTTTCAGAGGAGCTCAGCATTCACAATTCAATATGCATTGAAAACAACTGTCTAAAAACAAGCCATTTTTTTGCATGCTCAAATATGGTCTGACCTCTTAATTTAAGTACTTAAATTGGTGATTATCTTAGTATCATATGCATGTGTCATACCATAAGCATCATAAGATGAACCTAGTATCATATACATGATGGTTATGTCTGCAGGGACTTTTTTTCCTAGAGAATACATTAAAAGGCAGTAAAGATATCATGTGAAGCAATAACAAGTCAGTGAATGCATCTATACATGTACTTAACAGCACAGTAGACTAATCTGGTGCAGTTGAAAGCAACACAGTCTACCCACGCAACACTATTTGACCACAGTAAATTAATCTTCACCTTGATAAAATAATAACGTTGGGGACAGTACTATCTTATAATGGCAACAATAACTACACCTAAATGCATGTGTACATATGCCTGACGCAGCCATAAATTTTCCCCTGTCAGCCCAGGCAGCAGGGGGCCAGACCCCTGCCTGCCACCTAGCCACATGACTCCACTCTTTTGACACTCTCATGCCCCAAGCAGTCCCTCTACCACCCAACGCTGTGACCCAAAACCCAAGGCTGACCCCCTAAGCCTGCTGCCAGCCCAGGGCTGATCTGGCCTGGGTCTAACTGCTGTGGTCCTGGGCACACATGCATCTGCCCCCAGGAGCCATAAACTCCGATACAGTTTGTGCTGGAGTTAATTTCTGCATGGTAATTCCACATGTAGATGCACCTAGTGAATACCAAAATTAGTCTAGCATATAAAACCAACTCCTGACTTCTATGTTTATATAGTGTTTAATAATATGATGAAACATTCAATAAAGAGTCTCAAATAGGTGTTATATATGGATTTTTTAAAGCTTTATATATCTATAAATATGTAGTTGTATCAAAGACTGAAAATCTACTAGAGGCAGTACAAGAAATGTAATGAACTAGGTTAGGGAGTTAATGATACTTGGTTTCATTTAGATGTGAAAAGGATGTACAAAGATGTAAAGGGACGTCAAAATATTATGATATCCTATTAAATCTTTTGCAAAATACTGATAGCATCAAGGCCTTATGGCCCAGATTTAGAGTCTCAACTGACTAAAATTAGGCCCCCAAACATAGTGAGATGTTAGACTTATCTAATGATTAGGACTAAGGGACATATGCTGTTCCATGTATTAGGCATCTGAGTGGATTTAGGCACCTAAGTGTGATTCTATTCCCTGATTTTAGTGCCTGAAAAACAGAAAATGCAAAAGGTAAATGAGTCCTCCTCCTCCTCTTCACTGCTTTTCTGTGACTAAACCTTACGATGATAATGTATTATAGCAGTAGATGTCATTATGGATTTAGGAGACCTGAACAAGGTGGCATAGATTTGCACTCAGGTATCTAAGTCCATTTAGAGACCCAAACAGTGGACTAGGCTCTGGCCCGGGGAGTCTAGATTCTATTCCTAGCTCTGCCTTAACCTCCTCTGTGACCTAAGACTGATCATTTCAAATCTCCCATGTGTCTCTTACTCCTCCCATTCTTTGCCTCTCTTGCCTATTTCATTTGTAAGCTCTTTGGAGGAGGGACCATTAATTACTACATGTTTATACAGAGATGAAGTCTAATGGAGTCTAGATTACATTTGGGGTCTTTTAGACATTAGTGTAATGCAAATGATTAATTATCAGCAGCTTTATGGCAGTGGATGGAAATCTTTCTATTGACTTCAGTGGGATTTAAATTAGGCACTTCGGCACCAACTAAAAGTAGGAAGAATATAATCCTCCAAGAGTTTTTAAAATATTACTATTTACAGTGTGAGAGAGGCATCCCAGACATTTGATATGAGTAGTTTGCTGGAGTTTATTTGATAGAACACAGACAAGCAATGATTAGAAAGCTACTTACAATTTTTTAGGCTTCTTTTGCATTGTACTAGTTGTAAAAAAGTTGCACTTGAAAATTAATTAGCATGTAACACATTTTGTTCTTTTCCAAATGAATGCACTGTGAATTGCAGTGATTAGTATATGTGCTGGGTGTGAACTGAACCGGGAGTCTTTGAGGGCATGTCTACACTGTCAGAGGACCACACTAAGGAGCATGGTATGAAAGAGATGCCCACTCCATGCTTGCTATCTATGCCCTGAATAACAAAATGTCACTTTGGGTGCACAACAGTTAGCTCTTGTCATGCTTATTGTCACATGCCTAGAGGTCCACTGAACTTGAGGAAGCAGCAAGCTGATTTCACAGGCAGATCATGGGGCTGGCTGCCATATTCCGGGGCTGTGTGGCAGGGCTTAATTCCCCTGATTAAGTCTGGGGAAGCCATTAATCCACACTCAATAACACATGGATTAATGGCTTCCCCAGGCTTAATCAAGGTAATTAAGCTGAGGTTTTGGGCCATCCTTGGCCTGAAAAAATTACTGGCAAGGAGAAAAGCATGTGGGAAGGCCTACAGTCTTGAAGTTTGTGGGGGGGAGATAGAGGGGAAGGACAGAGGGTGGAGGCAGCCCTCCACACCCCCTACCTCCCTTCTATCCTCTGTCCTTATACATAACCTTGCCTCCCTTCCATGGCCCTGATCTTTCATTTGCATAACCTTGCCTCCAGTCCCACCCTCCTACTCCTTTCCCCGTCACTCATGCCATCATTTGCATAAATCTGCTTGTATTACAACCCCTCCCCCCTCCTTGGGGATCATTCCATCTCCTTTCCTCCCCATTCCATTATTTGCATAGCCCCACCCCCTGTAGAGATGCTCCTGACCCCTCCCCGCCCTTCCCCCTCTGCCTTTCCTCCCATGCCCCAGTACTGCAGGGCTTCCTGCACACTTTTTTGCTTGCCACTGAGTTTGTTTGTTTGCTTATTTACTTATTTTTGCAGCCAGGACACCAAAAGTATGGAGCCTGTGTTCTTTTCATGGAACTGGCCCAATATCTCTGTCTCTGCAAAAATCGTGCAATCACAATTTCAGTAGGTCCCTACACAGGCATAGAGTGCCATTACCAGTGGCTTCATTGCATCTTTCTGGGGTCTAGCACACACGTAGCTGACATGCTGTGCTTCACGTGAAGTTTCCAAGCATGGTCCTTGGTGGTATAGACATGTCATAAATGTCTGTTTGGGAGCTGCTTCTTTTTTTCTCAAGGGTTTGTAAATTTACACTGAAACGAGTTAAAGCTTCAGCTGCTGCTTGGCTACGACCACTTGCAGTTTTTAGGGCTTGCCTGGTTTTGATTCTTCGAGCCTATTGAAATGCTGCTACGAGGCATAAAGTTCTGTTCTAGCTTCTCTGAATTCCCTGAAAATTGGCTTCAAATTCAGGTATTTTGGAAACCCATTTCTAATTCAAATGATAGGTGTATACTGCGTTTTGTATAAACAGTTGCAGCCAGAGATGCTGCCTGTTCCAGGACTAGTCTCAGGAAGACTTGGGAGAAGAAGTTTAAAATATATATACCATTGTGAGAGATTTTTTAATTTTATTTTCCTCCTGCTAGACAGCAACAACTTAAAAAGAGCTATGTGCCATGTCTCTGCCTGCAATTGCTATGATTCATCAGCAGAAAGCAGTCCTGAGGCCTGTGCCTCGAGGGTTTGCGAAGGCAGGCAGCAGTTCTTATTACTATTTATGCATGGAGTAGCTATCATAAAGGGTCTGGCTGTAGAAACCAGAGGCCTCTCCAGTTTGGAAACTGAGGCTTTAGTCTTCTGAGACAGATGGAGGCAAAGCCACCAAATACAGGGGCCCCAGGGCCCTGGCCCCTCTTGGGAAGATGGTGTCACCTGAAATGCAAAAAATTTTCCACATGTATATTATCATAGCCCCCCACCTCGCCAGCAGAAGTAAAAGTCGGCATCTATGGATGGAGGGACAGTTACAAGCCTGTACCTGCTCCCAGCTCTAGTGTTAGTTATACATATTTGGTAATATTTAAAATATAACCCTTTATGTTATGCAAAGAACATAAATATCATAATGTCAGGTGTTCAAAAACCACGAGTCAGTGCCCGGAAAACCATCAGCATAATACCTACTTTGCATTTTGTGCTTTTTGGATTAAAGATACCACAAAAAATAAAAGTTATTGTTATGCTATTACTTTTGGCATATATAGTTTGAAATAATCATTTGAAATCTATAGTGGTTTGAAAGCTCATTGAACATACTGTGACTTTTAACATAAAATCTTAATTTAGAGCTTTGTAATTTTTTTAGCTGTATAAATCTCTCTTGAATGTTTGAGCAATATTCAAGCTAAAAAAAGATAATCTGAAGAGCAGTGTGCAATTGTTAGACACATCAGTCTTTTAAAAACTGGTTTAACACTTTTGCTGCAGTGTAGACAAATGAACATATTTCAGAAACATTACACTTTTAAGATCCTGACAATCTGACAAAAGTGTCTCCTAATTTTTAAATAATTAACTCTCCTAGTTTTTGAAATGTGAACATCTGCAAATCAGAACTTTACACAGAAAGCAAAGTCAACCTTTCCGTGCACCTTCAAAGTATGAGAACAGATGCTGCCTACCATTACCGTGCTCTACAGTTTGGAACATATTATCATATAAGCCCTTTCTCGATTGAAAAATACAAGTAGGGCAAACTAATGTAGAATGACAGACGGAAATGAAATGCCGTATGAACAAAACTATTGATGCATACAGCTCCTCTTAACAGGATGAATATACATATGTGTTGCGCATGTGTGTTTAATATTGCAGTGATTATTTGGCAGCCAGGCGTTGCTATCTTTTCTGTTATCATAAGAATAAAGAAACAGTCAATTAAATTAATAGGCCACAAATATAAAACTTGTGAGAAATGAATACACTTTAGTCGGTAGAATTCACAGCAAGATTTTGAAAAAGAAATGCTTTAGCTTAACCTTCCAACCTCTGGGCAAAAATTTCCTACAGAAGACAAAGAAAGGTATATTTGTGAATGGCTTGAAAGGCCAAGGCAAACCCAGAAGACTAGACAATAGAATGCCAAGAATTTCTCCCACTGAACACTTCTGTGATCCATGTTTTATGCACCGGGTTTTTTCCTTTAATGTTTCATAACATTTTTTTAAAGAAAAAGACAAGATATCATCCTAGTTTTAGTGAATATGAAGATCTATTTCTAGCTTTTGTGATCATAAATTTTCTCATGCTACTATGAGAGAGATCATTCTGAAAAGAGACTATTGAATATAGTGTAAATATAGATTCATCTCCACTGCTGTCAATGACAGCTTTTACCTTGACTTCACTGGTTGGAGACGCAGGCCGCTAGTACCCAGGACAATAATCAGCTTTTAAAATAGGGGAGTAGAGTATTTTATTTCTTTTAATTAGGTAGCATAATCAGTTAACTACAAAGCAAAATACCAGTCTTGCAAACACTTAAGTGCATGAGTTTCTTTCTGCATGTGACTCATCTTCAAGGGGACTTTTTGTTTACTTAAAGTTGATAGATTGGAAGATCAAGACCATAAAGGCATTATTAATAGTATTTTTATAGAGACCATGTGTTGACTTCTTTATAACCATAAAATGGTGGGGTTTGCCTTCAAACATGTGACCTTAAAAAAAACCAACCCTTAAATCTGGTTGGTTAAATTAATTAAATTAAGTTAATTGAATCTGTCCTATTTGTATTAGAGTATTATTGTTTTTATCTTTATTCATATGCAGACAATTTTCCATATGAGTTCTGTTAATGATCCCAAAAAAAGCTCCACGGAAAAAAGAAACATTAGATAATTTGGGAATAATGGTCCACAGATCGATATGTGGATCTCAATGGGTGCATCTACATGTGACGCTATGTTGCCGTAGCAGCACACTACAGTGACATAGTGTCCATGGTCAAAACCCATGATGCCACAGCTACGTCTCCGTAGTGACGCACTCCCCTATTCTAGCGCCTTGCTATGGTGACATAGTGCTTAAAAATAGCTGCGCGCAGCATGTGTGGCACAGTACGAGCTGTTACTGTGTGATCTTTTAAGTACTTCCTTTTGGAAATTCTAAAAGACGGTGCACTACCAATGGCACTGTAGCGGTACGTGTAGATGTGCCCAATCTTTTCTCCAAATCTTCCATAAAAAATGTAATGTATGTATTTTTATCTTGAGATCCTGACTAGTATTCAGTTAACAGCAAATGGCTTTCAGTGTTAATTCAGAGGATATATGAGGGTAAACTAACATGCCTCATATAATTTACTTCATTCTTGACTTGAAGGGAATCTTGTTATTCTTCAGAAGTATTATCTTCTCTGTTGAAACTACCAACTGAGTACCAGTTTTCTTAATTTTCAGCGCCCTTCTTGTTTTTTCTTCAGTGGCAACAAGTTAGTTACTGCCTTTGACCAGCCTGTGATACTAACTTCCATTGTGCACTTGTTACTTTTTCAAATAAGCACCTTCATACTTCCTTTGTGCTGCTCCTCCCTTTTGGAGGTCCCTCCTGTAGATATTCCCACCCACTTCTTTGCTTTGCTTCAAATCTCTCTTGGAAGATGTCCTTTGTTGTGATACCTACTAAAACCTTAACAAAGTAGCCCATAGAGATGCCAAGACCTCTTACTGCTGGCCATATGATTACATTATTTCCTTTTGCTCTTGTCAGCTTTTGTCTTTAATTTTAAGCTCTTTGGGTCAAAAGTCATCTTTGTTCTGTGTGCCAAGAATATTTTTTTTCCAGTGCCTAGAACAATGAGGTCCTAATCCTTGATGAAGATGAAGCCTCTATGCGGTGTGCTACTATAAAAATAATTGTAGTTTTAATGACTTGATTATCTCAGAAACGAGTAGAGACATGAACTCATAGAGGCCTGATTCCTGTTGTTGGTATAGCATAGCCTATTTAAGTTTTCTCATCTATCTATTCTCTGAAAGCATGCAACTTGGACATATTCAAGTATAATCAAAACCAGTCTTCTGAAAACTTTCTTTTTGTATTTTGTTATAAGAATAAACATGGCCTTTGTACTTTTAGCTGGAAGTGATCCTGGACTCGTGGCAAGGTTTTTTTAAACTTACATTTTGCTAAACATAGTGTCAGCCTGAACCTGAAGTTCCCAGGCCTTTCTAGCACAAGAGAGAACCTGGACTTTTTCCAAGTTTTGTGTAATTTATCTATACCAGATCCTTTGGAAAATTGCAACCAGCACCAGCTTCACAAAATTGCACCAATGTACAATGCATCATCTTTTTCATTTTAAAACTGTTTGGACTGTGGGGTATTATTATTCAGTATGTCTCTCTTCTGTACTCATCACATCCCTTCACTCCCTAGCAAGCATGCAGACACAGAAAACCAAAAGCAAAGCAACAAAGATCATACAGTCAACACCTTGAAATCTCTAGTGGGGAAGCTAACAAGACCTCTAATTCAGCAAAGCACTTCTGAAAGACATGCTTAAGTCTCAGGAAATGTTTTACTGGATTAGAGCCAAAATGAGAAACATGTAGTTAAGAAAGAAATAAGAGCAACCTCTGCTGTTCAGGCTGCAACTACCCTGCAAAAAGTCCATGCCATTTAAGGATGCCTTTCTTACTTTACACAGTGCCCATGCATAACTACATGAAGACAGCAGAAATAAGACTCAGATGTTCCTACTCCGAAACCACATTTCTGAACCTATGGGTTGTGACCCAAAAGTGGGTCGCAAGAATAAATGAAAGGGTCATAAACAAATTTTGAAAATGGATTCTCTTTTAAAGCAGAAAAATGTGGGGAATCATGGCAGGCTGGCAGAGTTCCCACATGCAAGGGGCTGCTTGTGGGGCCTCCACTGGCCCACACACTGAGGGGCTGAGGCCTGAGAGCAGGGGGCAGTGGGTCTGGAGTGAGGGGCACTGGGTCAGGACTGACCCTTGATGTTTACAAATGGGTCCTGGTACAAAAAGGTTAAGAACCGCTGCTCTAGAAGCACAGAGCATGACCACTTTACTGAAAGAGTCTCCAGTTCTTGGTCGTATTGGAGGGCTTAATATGCACAACAGAGCATGGCATCCTGATAAACACTAGCATGACATAAGTCAGTGTAGTAGATAGTACATATTAAATGGAATAAAATACAAGCAATTAACCCGATTTCACAAAGTAAATGTAAAAGGGGAATCATTGTCTAGTTGTTCTTGGCCCAGTGCAAGTGAATAATTCTTGGCCCAGTGCTAGTGAATAATTTTATTTAAAAAATTGGAATGAAATGTAAAAACATATGTAGTGAACTTTTCAGAAGGCTCCTAAATACAGTGGAATGCTCAGCAATGATAGGGGCAAGTCAATTACGTCATCAGTTTAGATCATTATTAAAGAAAACTCATTTAAACAAGTGTTTTAGTTCACTCATGTACAAATAGGGAATGTAGGTCATTTTTCAAAGAATAGATAGTTTTCTCCTTACACAGATTTGAAAAGCATGTAAGGGTCCTAGTGGATTACCAGTGTGGGTGAATGTGTTGGACATACAAGCGGAAGGTATTGAGTAGAATATCAAACCAAAGTAGGGAGGTGGTACTATGTCCATAGTCAGCATTCATAAGCCTTTATTAGAGTATTTTGTTTAACTCTTGTGCTTAAACTTCACAAAAGATACTGACAATTGGAAAAAGATTCAGAAAAGGCCAGAGGAACAACTTCAGAAGTTACAAGCATATCTAATAGAAAACTTAAGAAACCAAATCTAGTTAATTGTGGAAAAATTAAAAAGGTTACTTGTTGTAATTCACAGGTCTGTCCATGCAAGGGATTTGTGATAGTTAAAGAGCTCTTAAACCTAGCAAAATAAAATAGTCAAAATGAAATCCAGTGATTGGAAGCTGTAACTATACAGGTTTAGACTAGAAATAAGGCTGAGATCTTTGAAAGTGATTGTAATTTAAACAGTGGAATAGTAAATCTCTGGTCACAATGGATTGTCCATCTTTGAAATCTCTACAAAAAGATGCGACTACTTAAACAGAATTTGTGGGGGTTGAAGCAAGAAATACATACAAAATGACTATTTTAAAAATTTCCTTGGACTATTGGATGAGTCTTTTTAAGGAGAAATAATAGGTGTGTGCAGTGTTTGAACATTGTGGAAGAGTTTACAGCAATCTGATTAAGATGGCTTTTACACTTACTATAATCTTTGAGGCCGGAGGCTGAATTTGACTGAGATCCCCCAGTGTGCTATTCACATCAGACATTCTTTAATTTTTTCATGGCACAAAGACAGTTTTCATGAAAGACTAGAGAAAAAAATTAAGTGGCTTCAATATAGAGAGGAGCAATTATTACTTCTGGGAATAAAGGAAGCAGAAAATCTGTGACTGGTAAGGAAGAAAAAGAGATGCTAGAGAGGTGTGAGTCAGTGCACTGAGAGGAGATTTTCCCGAACACTCAGCTTGGCTCAGAGCCGTGGCACCAGCAGGCTTGTGCAGTTTGTAAATAAGGTCAGGCATGGGCAGATCTAGGATTTCAAAAATGGTGCTGCAGTGTGGCTGCAGCCACTCCCCCGTCCTCCCGCAGGCAAATTGCGCCGTGGCAGCAGCTTCCATGGACTTTTTTTGAGCCTCTGAAGCAAGTATGATTCACGCCTCTGCCACCTTCTCCTCCAGCACCCCAGTTTGGACACCCGCCTCCTGTCCCTTCACCAGCAGGAGTTGCCTAGAGCATGTCTCTGACTAAAGGGAGGGGGGACCTGACCATCATTGCTGCTGTCCCCAGCTGACATGGGGGCAGAGGAGCCCCAGAGTTGCTTCTGCCCTTCTCCAGACAGGGGCTGCAGAAAGCAGCAGTTCATGGTGATGAGCTCAACCAGGGACAGCAGCTGTGGTGGGCAGATCCCTCCTTCCAGCCGCTGTCCCCTGCCTGGTCTCTCCCCGCACTGGCTGGACACAGGTGCTGGAAGTGGGACAGGACCACATAGGCACGCCACTCTTCCCTAACCCTGCCAGGTTCCTTGCATAGCCACCCCCTGCACCTGGAGACCCCAGGCCAGTGGTGGAAACAGGGAGACAGGAGACAGGGAGCAGGCACCCATTTGCTGTCAGTGCCACCAAACTCGGCATCTTGTACAGCCAGCCACTTGCAGCAGTCCCAGGTGGAGCGAGACGCAAGCAGCCTGGGGCTTCCCAGTCATGCCACTGCTTCCACAGATGATCCAGGCATTTGTGGCTATGGGGAACTGGTTGAAAGGAGGGTCTGACTTCATCACTTCCCTCCCCACCTCCCTCCACCACCCCCCTAATCAGTCCCTGCAGGATTCATCTTTACACAGAACAGAATAAATGAGAGTAGCTAGAGATATGAGCATCTTGGGAGCAGAAGATTCAGTATTATACTGAATTAGATGAAGGTATATTAGTAACATCCTACCAAATTACATCAGAGACTATGAATATAAGAATTAAAAGGCCAGATCTCAGCTGGAGTAAATTAGACTGGCTCTACTGACTTCAAAAGCAGGATTTGGTAATAACCAACTTCAAACCTTTCTTCAGAACAATGCTAAAGGTCCTTCTCACCACGGTATCAAGGCTGCTGCCCTGAAGCTAGTTTGTTCTTAAATTTTTATAAGACTATATACATTTCAAGTATAAGTGGGTGACAGGAACAGTGACTCTACTACGTTAGTACTATTTTGAAAAGAATTACAGAGTGGAAATGTATTCAGAAGGGAAGAAAAACTGCTCTTTTGAGATCCAGTTTCTGAGCACCAGAATGATTTGACTGCCGGGGCGTGAGGAAGGGGGATAGAGGTATCTCTTGTACAACTTCCCAGTGTGTCCCAGAGTATGGAGTTAGGGAAAGAAACTTTAAAATAAGAGCCAGTAGAGCAGGGGCAGGCAATTATTGTGGGCAGAGGGCCACTTATTGAGTTTTGGCAAGTCATCGAGGGCTGCATGACAGGCAGTCAGGGGCA
Source organism: Caiman crocodilus (assembly GCA_030014935.1). Taxonomy (NCBI): domain Eukaryota; kingdom Metazoa; phylum Chordata; order Crocodylia; family Alligatoridae; genus Caiman; species Caiman crocodilus. The sequence goes on from JAGPOW010000261.1 coordinate 244,358,995, forward strand.
GATAAATATTAATTTTCTTAATTGGGGCAGGCCCTGTGGGCCAGATAGAATGGCTTGGTGGCTTGGGGGGGCAGACTGCATTTTGCCCACCTCTGCAGTAAAGAGGCAAAGGTACATGGTAGATTTGGTGGGAAAAAAGAGAGCGAGATTGCTGTTGTCAAGGATTTCAAACTTTGAACCTTTTTGTATATTGCCTTCTGACATTCTCCAAGACGTACTTTGAACAGCAATCCGAGATCACTACTGGGAGTACCTAAGGCAGCTGTAAATTTTGCATGGGACAAGCCTTTCCATATGGTATTTCACAAACTTCCTTTGAGACACCCAAAATGCTCCTTCTTTCACTTCATAAGTCACAATATTCAGGTTTAAAATAAAAACAAGCAGTTTATATAAGGTGCATTAATGTGTGGAGTAAAATTTGGTGGCTAACCATGCAGAAGCAGTCTGATGGAAGAAGCATTCATTTGGAAGAACAGTATTTCGGAGTGAAGACAAAAGGCAAATGAGAGCTGACTGCTAAAACTTATCATCCTGTTCCAAGTGAATGAAAAAAGGTTTTTTGTATTTCATGAAAATTTAGAGGTGAACTTGGTAGCTGTGTTGGTCTGAGACAAGAAGACATACAAAAAAACTAGAACTCTTCCTTCCAAAATGGTTTTTTATTAGACCAGCTGGGAAATGGCAAGAAAACTGTCCTTTTCTGCAAGTTTTTGGGATCAAGGTCCCTTCCTCAGGCTTTGGGGAAAGTACAGATGGTACAAGATGGTAAAAAGTCCCCATAGGTAGGACATAAACTTCATTTTTGCACAGAGGGAGCTGAAGATGGACGGCTGTCCCTGTGGGTCCATGAGTGTCTGTCAGTTGTGCTGAGTAGTGCTTTGACATGTAGATGGGGTAGAATTCCTTCCCTGGAGGTGTCAGATGGCAAGCAGGGAGGTAAAAAAATCTTTCTTGTTGTTCTGCAATGAAATTTAAAATCCAAAACCAGCTAGAATTTGTCATCTTCCATGTGTCAGAGGTGTACTTGATACTCTCATGGACCCAGAGAAACAGCCTTCCATCTTCAGCTCCCTCTGTGCAAAAATGTTTATTTCCTAACTATGGGGACTTTTTACCATCTTATACTATCTATACTTTTCTCAGGGCCTGACAAAGGGACTTTGATCCCAAAAGCTTGCAGAAAAGGACAATTTTCTTGCCATTTCCCAGTTGGTCTAATGAAAGGTATCATTTTGGAACAAAGAGTTGAAGTCTTTTGTATGAATTTTTAGGACATTTAATATAGAAAATGCCTGAGAAATATGTGCACATTACTATTGATTTTGAAGACAGCCACTGTGACACCAATAAGCATTTTCTATAAATCACTTCCAACTTTTGGATGAATATCTCACAATTTTCAATAATAATAATAATAATAATAAGACCTCAGAAGGACCCCGATTTTTTTTGTTTTCCCTGAAATATGGCCACCTCAAGTATACATACCTTGTATCTTCTGTTTTTTCTGCACTGTATGTTTAAATCAGGAAAGAACTGCTCCTTAAGCCAGGGGCAAGTCTGCGAAGGGAAGGAGAAAAATACACTACTCTCTCCATCTCTTTTGAAATTTTTGTTCATTCTTGTCTTCCTTAATCCAATATAAGAGCTTTAGTCTAAAATGTGTGTATTTGCAAACATAATAAATAGCATGGAAGCAGCCTACAAAGTTGCATTTCAGCATCTCTGAAATTAATATTCCTTAATACTCAAATGATAGCACTTCTTAAACACAAGATAAAAGCAATAAGCGAGTATCAAACTCTTTTGAAATTATTTCCATGCTTTGCATGGTATAACATTACCTATTGGGGACTGTATTTGTTTAAGATACTGTTATATCAGATTATAAGATTATATTTAAGAAGATAATAGTTACTTTACCAAGCATTACTTTACCACTTGTTTAGTGCTGAAGTATAATCCTACTCTTTGTAAATGGGTAGAAAACAAAGTAGATTGGCTCTTGAATTGATTATGTATAATCTTACGCCTATTTAAAGACCTTTCTTTTGTTTATGGGCATGTAAAGATGTTTGCCTTTTTGAGTTGCAAACTCTTCTTTTTAAAGTTCTTCCTCTGCACATGCTAAAGGGGCAAAATGGCAAATTCGGTTTTTGTTAGTTTGTTTAGAAAAGTTTTCCATGAATAGCAAAGCAAAAATTGTAGCATGAAGAATATCCTGAATGGCATTCTAGTCTTTTAGAAACAAACCATGAAAACCTGAAATAAATGGAAAATAGAGAAAGTCTATTGAATTGAGTCTCTGGCTAAAACCAAGTGAAGTATCAGTTTAATAAGAATGTACACATTCTCTGCACAGGATTACAATAGTTGTCTATTAAGAAGTAAAAAATTGCCAACGATTCTAGAGCTACGGTCAGTTCTGTCCAAAGGTAAATGTGTACTTCACCTACCATGTCATGGTAGTTATGTTGGCAAATGCTGATTTTTTTATATATATCTATATATTTTTAATAAATGGCAAGCAATGTTATATCCTGTGCAGTGATAACAGATTCCATAATTTAATACAGCTTTTTATAGTTATGTTTCAGGATGAGCCATAATGACAAATCATTATACAGGATACCTAGTAAGCACTGAAAGCTGTCTTCTGAAATACAAAAAAGTGTCTTCTTAATGGATCTGGTGGAGTCAGATATGGAGGGTGGTGAGGAGCATACTAAGCTGGTTCGTCAATATTTTTTGGTATTTGTGTATGTGTAAATTCATGCCATCTGACATTCTCCTGCGGTCTCTGTCTCTCTGAACCCTGATCTACATTCACCTTTCTGCAGGCTGCGCACCTCAATAAAATAATATTCATCAGTGTTGTTACAGTACTTTTAAACTCAGAAGCTATCCTCCGACTTTCACTTTGCTAACACTGTAAGCTGATTGCATCTCGAACACATGTAAGAGCATGTTTTGAAAAAACATGTTAAGATGTATGAAATCTTGTCTCAATCCTGTGAGCTGGCTTCTTCTGATGGGAAAGTTTCCCACTGAATATAAATCAATGAATTCTGGAGCATAGGTGTGCATCCACAAACGCAGGCATGTGTACTTGCAGCTGCTCAAATAGAAGCAGCACACATTTGTGCTGGAGATTTGTGCCTCAGCACACGTACTTGAACATGCACTTTGCCATGGGGTAAATTGTGCCACTTGGGGCAAACTGACTCTGCCCAGCTCCTCCTCGATCTTCATCCAGAGTGAGGGGAGCTAGAAGCTGAAGGCCTTTTGCTGTCACCCAGGGCCTGGCACTGCACTTAGGGGCCATGTGTGAAGCCAGGCCAGGTCCTGCTTCCAAGTGCCCCGTGTGCCATCGTGCTGGGACAGCTCCATAGAGGCAGGACTCGTTCTGGCCTGATATGTGGCTCCTGCACGTGCTGCTAGGACCCCAGGTGACAGCAAGAGTGGCCCAGTCCTGCCCAAAGATGCATACCCCCCTGGAGCAGCCCCACTCCATCCCCACATAGTCTCTCCCCCGACCCACATCCCTACTTACTCAGGACAGGGCAAGGGTCCCAGGGGACCCAGGCACTGCATCATTGTCTGGCTCACTGATATAGACTTGTCCTGCACCTATTTGCCCCAGCAGTGTACTGGGACAGATGAGGAGCAAGTGCCAAGGGGCTGGCATAGCCGAGGAGGATATTTTCATAGTTTCAGAGTAGCTAGGGTCAGGAGGGACTTGAACAGATCATCTAGCCTGACCTCTTGCCACAGGAAGGAATGAATGCTGGGTTCACAAGATTCCAGACAGGTGATCATCCAACCTCCTCTTGCATTTGCCCAAGGTAGGGGTGAGGACCACTTCCCTGGGAAGTTGGTTCCATATTTAGGCCAGCCTAACTGTAAAACATTGCCTTCTGATCTCTGACCTAAACCTATTCTCCATCAGCTTATTACCATTGTTCCTCGTGACCGCAGGTGGTGCTGGGGAGAAAAGAGCTCAGCCTATTTGCTGTTAATCTCCCCTGATGAGTTTGCAGGCAGCCACCAGGTCCCCCCTCAACCTCCTCTTGCTGAGGCTGAACAGGTTCAGGTCCTTAGGTCTCTCCTCATAGGGCCTGTCCTACTGCCCTCTCACCAAGCAGGTGGCCTTCCTTTGAACCCTCTCCAGGCTGGCCACATCCCTTTTGAAGTGCAGCGCCCAGTACTGGACGCAATACTTCAACTGTGGCCTGACCAAAGTCACATAGAGAGGGAGTATCACCTCTCTGGACCAGTTTGTGATGCTTGAGGACCTCCTTGGAGGATTCAACCTCTGGTTGCTTCAGGGCATACTCCAGGAACGTGCCTTGCACCACTTTTTTCAGTGTTTTTTTTTTTTTTTTT
>JAGPOW010000261.1:244379701-244395138 GCA_030014935.1 Caiman crocodilus
TTCACAGTTAGGGTGGCTAGGATGTGGAACCGGCTTCCTAGGGAAGTTGTTCTTGCTCCTACCTTGGGCATCTTTAAGAGTAGATTAGATAGGTACTTGTCTGGGGTCCTGTGACCCTGGCACTCGTTCCTGCCATTGGCGGGGGGGTCAGACTAGACGGCCTGCTCTAGGCCCCTTCTGACCCAAGATACTATGATACAATTTTTCCACATCCTTTCTGTAAATAGTGGGGTGGAAGGTAAAACTGGGCACAGTACTCCAGATGTGGCCTCACCAGTGCTGAGTAGAGGGAAAGAATAATCACTACCCTTGATCTGCTGGCAACACACCTACTAATGCAGCCCAGTATGCCAATAGCCGTCTTGGCAACAAGGGCACACTGCTGGCTCATATTCAGCTTGTGTCCACTGTCACCCCCAGGTCCGTTTTTGCAGAGCTGCTGCCTAGCCAGTTAGCCCCTCACTTGTACTGATACATGGATTGTTCTGTCCTAAGTGTAGCACTTTGAACTTGTCCTTATTAAACCTCATTTCTTTTGGTCCAGTCTTCTGATTTGCCTAGGTCCCTCTGAATCTTGACCCCACCCTTCAGCCTATGTACTACTCCCTGATGCTTGGTGTCATCTGCAAGCTTGCTGAGGGTGCACTCTATGAATCTATGCCATCTTCAAGGTCACTGATGAAGATATTGAACAAAACCTGCCCTAGGGCTGTCCCCTGGGGCACTACACTTGACACTGGCTGCCAACTAGACATTAAACTATTGAATACTATCCTCTAAACCAAATGTTCCAGCCACTTTTCTATCCACCTTACAGTCTATTCATCCAGAAACGTTTGTTGTAGAAGCTCTTTCTGTTACCCTTCAAGTCCTTATTAGCTGCAACTCGAAGTGCATTGGGCCTTCCTGACTTCATCCCTGTTTGCCCAAGCAATACTCTTATACTCTTCCCTAGTTGTCTGTATAAGTTTCCACTTCTTATAAACTTCTTTTTTGTAATTTAGCTTATTTAAGAGTTCCCTGCTAAGCCAGGCTAAAGTTTTCCTGCACATCGGGATGGTTTGTTCTTGCACTCTCAGTAAGGCTTCTTTAAAGTACAGCCAGCTCTCCTGGACTCCTCTCCCCTTCTGACTGCTTCCCGGGGGATCCTGCCCATGAGGTCCCTGAGCAAGTCAGTCTGATTTTAGAACACCAGGATCCTTACTCTGCTGCTCTCCTTCCTTCCTTTCCTCAAGATCCTGATTTCAGTCATCTTGTGATTGCTGCTGCCCAAGTTACACTGACAAGTTTCTGCAGTGTAAGCTTCTGCCTATGGAAAGCAGAAGTAAAAGTGCACAATGACTATGTTGGGCTCCCTAGTTTCTGCAGTTCAATTACTCACTGCTTCTTACCAGTATTTTCAAAGGAAATCTTTTTTTCTTTGTTCAGCCTTTCAATACCAGCATGTCTTTTTCAGAAGGGAGTTCATATCTAAGAAAATACAGTAGCTAATTCTGATCCCAATTCAGGGAAAAATCCTAATTGTGGACTGAAGCCACAGGCATTTGGTAGGTAATTACAGATACAATACTTGGCATCACTGATTTACGTAACAAATTATGGACTTCAGTGTCTGACTTTTAACTAACTTTATTACGATTATATATTATGTGTATAGTGGTAGTAAATAGGGGCCCAAAAGGGTCCTATTATGCAAACATAAAGTATAGATGGAATCGATGAAATCATAGATGGTATCCAAATAGCTTTCAGGCTAATTAGCAAGGCAGTTAAGGAAGAAGGAAAATGTCATTAAAATAGAGTCATGATTTGTAACCTAGTTTGAAAAAGTTTTGGTCTTATCTATTAGGAATTATACCTGGCTCCATGAGCTAGTTTGAAATTTTATTTTCACTCACTTGAACAGAAACAGCCTGTCACAGGGCACTCTGGTTGCCCTGTGCCTGCATAGAAGAAGAACTTCCAGAGGGGGAGCCCTAGCAGTGACTAGGTAGCACAGCTGCAGGTTACCGGGGCAACCAGGAGCAGGAGCAGGAGCAGGAGCAGGAGCAGGAGCAGGAGCAGGAGCAGGAGCAGGAGCTCTGAGAGACAGACAGACAGACAGACAGACAGACAGACAGACAGACAATGTGAGTGTAGCTCACAAGAGCTCCAGAGGCTGAAGCAGTGATGTTATGGCCTAGCCAAGGAGCTTATGTTGTTGTGGCTGGGTGCCTTACGTTTTCAGTTATAGCCAGAGGCTTGTGTTTGTGTTGATGTTGTTATTATGACCAGTGGTTTGGGCAAGGCTGTAGGGGAAGGAGGAGGCCTCGTACAGGATCCCAGTGGTGTGGGGATCCTGGTGCTTGTGGGGGCACAGCATTCAAAGATGCCAGTGAGGGATCAGCAGCCCGGGGGTATGTAGACCCCAGCCCCAGAGAGGGGGCACTTGATAAGGAAGCCCCAGAGAGGGGGCATTTGATAAGGAGCCCAAGTTGGGCATAGCAGAGCTAGCCCAGAGAGGGGGCAGCACTGAGCAGAGAGAGGTCCAAGTTGGACAAAGTAAGTCCCAGAGAAAGGGGGCAGGTTTGAGAGGCCCAGAGTGGGCACGGAGAGCCCCAAGGAGGGGGCCATTTTATTGAGAAGCCCAAGTTCAGGCATGGGGAGCCCCTGAAAGGGGACCACATGTGTTAAGGAGCCCAAGTTGGGCATAGTCAGTCCCATAGTCAGAGAGGGGGCAATGATTGAGAAGTCCAAGAAGGGTACTATTTGAGAAGCCCACAAGGGGCAATGAATGAGGAGCCCAAGAGAAGCAGCACTGAGAGGCCCGGGAGGGGCCACACAGGAAGCCGAAGTGGGGCATAGCCAGCCCCAGGAAGGGGGAGCAACATTGAGAAGCCCCAGAGGGGGTATGACAAGCACCCGAAGGAAGGGTGCCAAATATTGGGAGAGGCAAGCCCCAGGGAGGGGGTAGGAGAATTGAGGAGCCCAAGTAGGGCGAGGATTAGGAGGCCCGGTGGGGCACAGCAAGCCCCAGGGAGGGGGCAGGAGATGTAAGGAGTCCAAGGGGGACACAGTGAACCCCAGGAAAGGGGGCAGCACTTGAGACGGCCCAGAGAGAATGACAGATGGGCCGCAAGATCCGCGAGGCTTGGGCTGCAGTATTGGGGAGGAAGGAGCTGCAGACAGCGCCCCCTAGCAGAGGGGGCAGTACAAGAAGAAGGGCAGCCTCCCGCTAATGAAGCAATCATCATCAAAGATGTGGCAGGCGAGTAGGCAGGTGGTTGCCCAGCGACAGGTGTGGGGCCATATTGAGGGCAGCCCCGGCACGCTCTGTCACACAGCCATAGAGCAATTTAATTTTTTTGTAATGCCAGTTTCATTTGATATTTGATATCCTGTCATGTCCTGTACACTATATCTAACAATAATAATTGCTATTATTTCCTGTCTTCTAACTAGATGTAACAATGTTTTGATTAACTGTTTTTCTCTTTAATTACATTAAATTGATATGTGTATCTGATAAAATATTTACTGACCACTTATCTGCCAAAGACGAATATAATTCAATAAACACAAATCACTGTGTAGTTTGTACATATTTTATAACATTAATTTGGCCTGTGTTTAACAGCTTAAAACTACAGCATCACGTTGTGCACTATTTATTGATAAACAGTCATGCTGTATCTTCCAAATGACAAAATGTAAAAAAAATATATATATATACCCGGCCCTATCTTATTAGGCTCTGACTAATATAAAATAAAATAAACTCTAATTAAAAAGTATTGTTATTGGGCTCTGCTCTGCCCTCATCCAGCTAGGATCCAATTCCAGAGCTGTCCCACTGACCTGATTTGCCCCATGGCCAATGGGGCTCCCCACAGATTTATGGAGATACCCATAGACTGGATGAATCTGTCCCATAGACCGGGGATTGAGTACCCATGCCCTAAACAGTTTGGCTCTGTTGGACAGATCACCTCTCTCCCAGCTGATATCAGCACAGTTGGAGATATCTTGGCTGATGTTTTTCTGATTTATGTTTTACTTTGTGGACTTGGCAACTAGAAAGCTGGGTGAATGCAATCGGCATTTGTGAATGTGCTGTTCTTTTAGTGGACAGACCAGCAGCCAGATTTTTTTGCCCTGGTTCCTTTCTTTAGAATGCAGCAGTGGCAAGATTAATATTGCCAGTGTGTTTAAATGTTTAAATCCCCAGTGGTTTGAGGATTTATTGACCTCAATACTTTGATCACCACAATGTAATATATTAACAGAGTAAACTTGGTTAATGTGGTTTCACCCTCATTCTTTTTGCAGTTGGTGGTATGTTATAAATACATTTATGGGAAATTCTTTCATTCAGTGTAGTCTTTATATCATTGGAGCTGTTAAGCTAGCTCTGCAATATCAATTTCTTGGCTATCATCCTGGTTGGCCATAATTATATTTATTCCCCACCTCTGAGAACTAATTTTTTTTTTTTAATTTCTAAAGGCTTTCTAAAAGTTCTTGTGTAAGCGGAATGGCATCGAAGACTAAAATATACTTTTTTTTTTTTTTTACAGACAAAAAGTTCATCCAAGACAAAATCAATGTGTTACTTCATAATATTCCATTCCAAACGATAGATTCAGAGATGCTAGGGTCAGAAGGGACCTCAATAGATCATTGAATCCAACCCCCTGCATAGGCAGGAAAGAGTGCAGGGTTTGGATGACCCCAGCTAGATGCTTATCTAACCTCCTCTTGAAGACCCCCAGGGTAGGGGAGAGCACCACCTCCCCCGGAAGCCCATTCCAGACCTTGGCCAGTCTAACTGTGAATAAGTTCTTCCTAATGTCTAGTCTAAATCTGCTCTCAGCTAGCTTGTGGCCATTATTTCATGTAACCCCCAGGGGGGCCTTGGTGAGTAGAGCCTCACCAATTCCCTTCGGTGCCCCCATGATGAACTTATAGGCAGCCACAAGGTCGCCTCTCAACCTTCTCTTGAGGATACTGAAGAGGTCCAGGTGCCCCAGTCTCTCCTCATAGGTCTTGGCCTGCAAGCCCTTAACCATACGAGTGGCCCTTCTCTAGACCCTCTCCAAGTTATCCAAATCCCTCTTGAAGTGCGGTGCCCAAAACTGCAGGCAATACTCCAACTGCGGTCTAACCAGCACCCAATAGAGGGGAAGTATCATCTCCTTGGATCTGTTCATCATGCATCTGCTGATGCACGATAAAGTGCCGTTAGCTTTTCTGATAACTTCGTCACACTGACAACTCCTGTTCATCTTGGAGTCCTCTAGGACTCCAAGATCCCTTTCTGCTTCCGTGCCACCAAGCAGGTCATTTCCTAGGCAGTAGGTGTGCTGCACATTTTTCCTCCCTAGGTGCAGCACTTTGCATTTCTCCCTGTTGAACTGAATTCTGTTGTTTTCTGCCTATATGTCCAACCTGTCCAGGTCTGCTTGTAGTTGTCCATTTCTATAGAAGGAACTGCATGAAGGACTAAAGAGAAAACTGCATGAAGGACCATTTCTAGAGATAGTCAAGATAAGTTTAGTCTCCATAAGTGTTCAACCTTTATCTCTTTGGTGCTGTAAAATAGACTACCAATTAGTGATATTTCACCTTAGCCCCTTTGAGAAGAAGGCTACTCTTGCTTCACCTGCCCTTTCCAACATTCCTACATTCGACAGAGGGATAATTGAACAGCAGCAAGAGAGATTTTCACAGGAGATGACCACAGCATGTGCGTTTTAATTTCTATACCTTCAAATCTAATGAATGTCCCCAAATCTTCTTTTTGTGTGAATGCCCTCCCCAACACACACACACATACACACCAGCTTATGTAGTTAGTTTTCTTTCTTAAGCAATACATTTATAACATATGGCTCAGCCCAGCAAGTTTCTGGGTGCCTCTTCTTTTAGCATGTTCTCTTGACATCATTTAGGGGAGTTGTGAAGGGATTCCCCTATCTAGTGCCCTTATTGTTGTTTTGTTTGTTTTTTGCAGTAGGGACAGGATTCTGTACCTCTGACATTTCTTGGGTGACCTTAAGTAAATCACTCAGAGGCTTCATGAAATGGTGACACATAAAAGTGTAAGGGATAATGAGATTTGGGAAGGAACATTTGTGTTTAATATAAGGGAAAAACTCCTAACGGTGGAATGTATTAGACTGAAATTGCTTCCACTATCTTCTCTTTTGGAACTATGTTTAAGGTTTTTAGAACTGACCAATATCCTGGATATATACAACAGGAAAAACTCTGTATGGGCAGAGTGGGGGCCTGGGTGAGCTAACTGGTATTCTTCAACTTTGACTTTTATTTCTTTTGGACCCAAATCCTCCTGTTCCTATTGAAGACCTGATATAACTCTTATTGTCTTCACTCGAAGCAGTATTGGAAATCATGATCTTACATGATGACATGTAGGCACTTGAGTTTCATTTTTCTTTCTTTTTATGCACATGATATGATTCATGCATATGTTCATGTGTGAAGCTGGTAGATCAATAGGTGTCAAACCTAGTGCTGTCAATACCAGAAGTGCAGATGCCTGCCCTTCAAATTAAAGTAAATACACAGAAATTAGCAGCCAGAAATTAGCAGCCTCCAGGCCACATGATCACACATTACAACCCCTGTGGAGGGAGGGCGGAGTCAGATTGCCAAAAAAATAATTAACTAATAATAAATAATTCAAGGCCAACATAAATGAAGATACCCCTTGCTTGGTTCTGTAAATACTGTATGATCAGCTATTGCTGATGGATTCCAGAATAAGAAGGCAGCTTATGCCTTTTGGGTATAGTAGATGATCTTGAAGAGACCATAAGTCTCTAAGATAAAATGGCTAATTTATGATACACCAAAAAGAAAAAGAATCAGAGCAGCATAGGAAAATACAGGATTAGTCTGGAGTTACTGTTCCCCAACTCCCTCACCAAATAAAAAAAAAAGGTAAACTAAAGCCTTAACATTTTGGGCCATCTCCTAATGCAATAGCTACATTTGACCTTAGTAACTTTATCCAGCACAAGAAAACAAACCTTGAATTATTGCTGTGCTGCAATATAACAATTCCATTGCTGTGACCCCCGTGTCTTGCAAAATACAGTAGAACAATAATTGTCAATCCTTCCTATATAATGTGTTACATTTGACAGAGGTCAGCATTAGCTACAAAACCTTTGGCTGGTACTCAAAGAGGTAATAGCTCTTCTCCAGTTCAGTTGATAAAATGTTAAATAGAATCAACATTGGCCATGTTTTTTGTTGAGCGTAAGAGAGAGACTAAACCAATTTTTACTAAACAATGTTTTTAACATTGTTAACATGCTAAACAATGTTTTTAATAGACAGAAGATAGATGACAGTATTTCTCAAACTACTTGGAAAAGATACTATTTAAATGTCAAAAATTTTAATTTTTCTAAGGAGGAATGACATAATTTTTCTTTCCAGTTTATGGTGTGATTAATTTAACAAGTCTTTGTGGCATGCAGAAAATAACAAAATGCTTTATGGCTCTTATGTGAGTAATACTTTAAAAAAAAAAAGTAAAAAGACTGACTTGCATGCATTTCCCTTCAGAATATGACTGAGGAGAAACAATCACATAATCAGACATAGAAAGAAAATACATAAATGGCAAGCTCAGTAGTTGAAGTCTCCAAAATTCCTTCTATTGTAAAGAAATGGTATATAACATCTAATTCCAGTATACAACAGGATCGTGTCCTTCTTCCTTGAACATTATAATTGAAAACTTTCATGGTAAAATGCCAGGTCTGGAGGGGGTACAATGCTGCACATATGAGAGGAAAATTGGACCTTTCAATTATGAAAAGTAACTGCTATATGAAAGGAAAACATATTATATTTATCCAAATCAAAGACAACCCTGAATTTAAAACAACCCCCCCAATAATTAGATTCTACACACGGAAAATGTATCATTTTAAAATAATATCCCATCATGTCTAGAGTCTAATTATTAGAGGATTGTCCTAAATTCATCTCCACCACCACTGCTGTGGGGAAGGCAGTGGCAGGAAGCTGGGAGTGGATGGGACAGGCGCTGGGGGACGCAACAAGGGGGCAGGCAGTGGGGAGAGAAGTGGGGAAGGCAGTAAGAGACAGGTAGTTGTGGGTAGCAGTCAGGGGCAGGCAGTAGGGAGAAGGTAGGGTGGCAATCGGGGACAGACTGCTGTCCCCCAGCCACTGCTCCCCCCAACTGCTTAACTCCGCTGTTGTGTGGTGCCAGCTCTGCACTGCTGGTACAGGGCTGGGCTGGGGCTGGGCTCCATGCCCCAGGCTGTAGTAGGGGTGGAGCCTGGCAGCACCAGAGCAAGGAGGGGCAGGGGGCAGAAGAGGCTGCAGGACATGGAGATGGGAGGAAGGAGAGCCGGTGAGGAAATAGAGGTGCCAGGCTGAGACCGTGGGTGGTGGGGACAGGAGACGGAGTGAGAGAGAGGCAGGAGGTGCAGAGGTCATGGTGGGGCTGGCAGCGACTGTGACTGGCCCTGAGGCTGCAGCAGCTGCCTGCCCCCCGCCACCTCCTGTACAATTCCAAGATGAGGACCTTTTCTACCCATGTTAAACGTGGAGGAAAACCTCCTCTCGGAATTGACTAAATATGGCATTTCTTTGTTAGTTTATTGTTACTTATTTGCTTATTTCAGTTCATAAGATTGTCTCAACGGTAGGCATATTAACATCAAAACTTAATTTCCAAGTCTATAAAATAAGCATTGACATTTTACAGTCTGATAACAAACAGAAGATATGTATCTTTCTGTAAAACACTATGTAGAGAAAAGGTACTTCCTATAGCATTTACTGAAAAGTAGCTAAGTGAGGTCAGTACTGTGTCCCGCACTCACCTATTAGTTGATCTCACCTAGTTTACCCTGTGGAAAAGATACAGTCCTTATGTATATGTAAATGGATAGGTATTTATTTGCGGCAGAAACTGACCTTTCGTTGTGAATAAAGGCATAGTTCTTGCTTACTACAAGAACCAAAAGAGTGTATTTTTTAAATAAAACTTGCAAAATAATCTCAGAAAATGTATTGCTTGCCTTGCATTTTAAGAATTTGCACCTGAAAGTCTTAGTTCTGTTCTCCGATTAAATTAGCACCATCATGCAACTGTCTCCCAGCTAACTGGGAGCCCTGTCAGCTGAGGGGGTTCCTGCCACAGGGGCACGTGCTCCTACAGCTGGGAGCCAGCAACAGCTGGAGCTCCCAGGCTCCAAGCTGCATGTGGGGCCCCCTCGGCTGGGAGATCCAATCAGCTGACAGGGCTCCCAGCCACAGGGACCCTGGTCACACATTCAATTAATGGCATGATAGAAAGCAACAATATAGTCATTACACATATTTTGTGAAATAACTTTGTAGCTTATTCCTTTCTTTTTATCATGACATTAATTGAATGAACCAAGTGACCACTTAAGACATGACTAACTGCTTAATCACATCATAAGTATAACATGTAGATAGGACCTAGCTGAAATATCTTAAATATGAACAAGAATAGTTCTAGCAAACTGCTCATAAATGAGCAATACCACAAAAAATTATAGGTTAAGGAACTGAACTAGGCCTCTGGAGGTAAGGTTTCTGATCCTAGCTCAGCCACCAAATCCTGTGCAGAGACAGGTCTTTTTCCAAACTTTAGATTAGGCAGTGAAAATATTTTTGTAAATTTTGGATTAGGCCCTCTTCTTACCTCATCACATAGGTCATAATCAATTAAGCTGTCATAAAAAGAATGATCTATTTCAGAAAAAAATTTTAAATCCGTATTTTGTCACGCTGGGCACCAAGTCCCATGTAGGCACTGAAACTGGTAAAAGTGAGAGACCACTTGCTGACTTTTAAAAATTACTCATGTCTCTTGTGATACTTGATGCATTTCTCAAAAGTCCCAGATCCTGGAATATATGATTAAGTGAGACTCAGCTCTCATCTAATTATTTCATATATAAAGACAAAGAGAAATGTCTGCCTGTCTGTGTATAATGCAAAAACTATATGGAAAGAATATTTTTAAAAAGCAGGGTAAGCAACTTCATTAGAGAATACCAAAATGGAGAATGCCCATACTGCTGTGGGCTTTTGACCTCTCTGTGGCTATCTTATTATTTTTAATTTTTAAAGACATTTTTATGATTGTTAGGACAAAGAGGGTTGAAATGTGAGATTTCAGTTCTTGGGATCTGCCATGCTATAGATGTTATACCCAAACAATAAGTTCTAATAGCAGGCAAAACAAGATACATTAATTTCAGGAAACTTTCACTGGTAACTGGGTAGAAAAATATAAAAGAAAACTTTTTTCACATTGTGGTAACTGTAGCAGGTAATACTATTGAATGAAGAGATACGAGTTTTCTAAATATCTTAGGTTTTCTTCATCTGGTTTCCAGAAATCGTCTCTTTTCCAGTCTCCTGGGGCATTGTGTTTAAAAGTACTGTCAGCCACATCATGCAATATGAATCATTTACATAAGAAAAATAAGTTCTAGTGTACTTTCTTTTTAAAGGCAGATAGTGACCTCTATTTAAAGTTTTCTTGATGAAATGAATTAACTAGAAGATTACTATTACCTATCTTTACCTTATTCACTTGGGGGTTTTTTACAGATCTCATATAAATTTGTGTTTAACTTTGTTGTCATTCACTTACCAAAACCAATGATTTTCTATTATTATTACAAGGTTCTATAATAATAATTTGATTCTGAGGTTGATGCCAGTTTGCATTGACTGCCTGTTAAATTTTCTAAACAAGCACATTGCTACCTTCTCCTGTGTTTGTATTTCAAGTTTATGGAATTAGGCACATTAACACTGGCAAAACTACTTTATTATTCTCCTTTTTAAAACTCATCTTTTCTATTACTCCAAACAAAAACATACCAACTTAGCAAACAGAGCAAAATAAAACCGTAAAGCCACACCTAAATAAGTAGTCTGAAGGTTGCCTTATTTCACTGCTAAAAATAAATAAATAAAAACCTAGATAATTGTTAGACTGTTTGTATGTTGACACTGCCATGGCTCTTGCTGACCAATCCTGTGTCACTATTTTTGTTCTCCCCTGTCACTCACTGTTGCATCTCTGTAATCTCATTCATGTCTTACACATAGATGGTAAATTCATCAGTCAAGGGCAGTCCTTTGGCTCTGCATTTTTACAATGCTATACTGAAATCCTGATAGACAGCTAGGTGTCTGCGGTGATACAAAAATAAAAATAATAAGTAATAATAGATAATAAATGGGCAGATTTATCATCTTTCAATATCTAATAGTAATTGGTGGAAAGACCCGGATTGCAGTGAGTTTTGGAACATATTGTTTTTAAAGTTTAAAAGAAAACTATTTATTACGGGCCATTTTATTTCTATGTACTTTGACCTGGCCCAACATGAAGTAGCAATTGTTAGGGCAACTCTAAATATTTCTTATTGGATACTTCTAGTCTTCTGCCTATGCATAATACAATAGCATGGTATTGTATTGAATTTGCCCATTGAGGTTCAGTCCTCGCATAATGAACTAACTCCCTAAATTCACGTTGGGAGCAATAGGATTTGAGTGTAGTTTAGGAACTTTGCATCTTTCAGGTTTAGGATATACAAACATGAATTGTGCTGGGGGGTTGTGGACACACCAAAATCAGAGAGAAATTCAGAAGGATCTAGATAAATTGGAAATCTGGGCTGGAGCTACCAGGATGAAGTTTGATGCTGACAAATGCAAGATAAAATACCTTGGAAAGGAAAATCAAAAACACAAATACAAAATGAGAGATGGCTGGCTGGATGGTAGTACTACAAAAGAAGATCTAGAAGTCTTGGAGGATCATTGCTCAATATGAGTCTACAGTGTGATGCTGCTGCACAAAAGGTGAGTGCAGTTTTGGCCTGCATCAATAGGAGCATTAGCTGCAAGATGTAAGAGGTGAGAGTGCCTATTTACTCAGCACAGGTTAGGCCTCGTCTAGAATATCTGTGTTTAGTTTTGGCCTCCAAAAGGATATGGAAAAGTTAGAGAGAGTCCGGAGGGACATGACTAAAATGATAAAGGGCTTGGAAGGCAGGCCATGCAAGGAAAGGTTGAAGGAAACAGGCATGTTCAACTTGCAAAAAAGGCACTTTAGAGGGGACATAATAGCAATCTTCAAATATCTAAAGGACTGCCATGAAGATAGGGGAGAATGCCTTTTTTCTTGAGCTGTAAAGAACAGGATACGACTCAATAGCTGGAAGTTGTAGCAAAGTAGGTTTACATTGGATGTGTTAGAAAAAGACTTCTTCACTGTTAGAACAATGAGGCAGTGAGATAGACTGTCTAGGGAAGTTGTGAAATCTTTGTTCTTAGAGCAGCTGTTCAAGAAGAGCTGGATAACTGGTCTGGGACATCCTAGGAATAGCTATGCCTATGCTCTGCTATGGGTATTTCCAAAGCTGGTTGCCACATGGAGACTTTGCTGCTTGCCATATGGGGCTGACAAGAATTTTTTCCCCCCTTATGTTACTGCACATCAGAGAGGTTTACCTTCCTCAGGAGCATTGGGTGTTGGTCACAGCCAAGGCAGGGGATTTTGACTGGGGTGCACCAATATTTCTGCTAGAAGTAAAAGCTGGAGATCCCTAGCTGGAGGATTTTGTCCCTCTGTTCAGGGTCAGACCAATCACCACATTCGGGATGAGAAGAAATTAAACTCTTTGGTCAAATTGCTAGGGATTGTGGCAGTTTTTGCCTTCCTCTGTAGTGGGAGCATGGCCCTCTTCCTCAGATCCCTCAGGTGTGGTTTTAACAAACCTTTCCACAGCAGGACATTGGCCACTGCTGTCCCCTTGTTTTACCTGTGACAAGTCAGATACTATGCTTGGTGAATGTGTGAGAGGGTCTTCTCTGTAGTTACAGCAAAATGTTAGGGAAAGATTTGTATGGGATGGTTTTATACAGGCATGATCCTGCCCCAGGCAGGGGGTTGGACTAGATGGCTGCCAGAGGTCCCTTCCAGCCCAACTTTTCTATGAGTCTATGATTTGATTCTATGTTCCAATTTCAGTGCCAAAAACCAACTTCTTGCCCATTCATTTCCAATAATGTACTTTTACTTTGTCTTTCAGACTTGTCTGATTTAGGATCTGGAGGTGTGAATGGATAATACTATTTTGGTGGTGGTCAGTTGATGTTGAAGGCAGTGAAGGGCGTGATAATGCCCTCTATTCAGGATAAATGTAAGGAGCAGTAATCTCCTTTTTTGGAGTAAGAAGGAACAGGATTCTTTGCTCAAAACACAAGCCACTTACAAGGTGGGTCAGAAGTTGAACTGTGTGGAAGAAGCTTTTCTTGCTGCAGAGGCTGAATGCAAGCACAGAGAGCTGGGTATCATAATGAAAAGATGTGTGTATCTGAGCAGAAACAGTCAGAGAACAGAAAGCAGCAAGTTGAGAAAAGGGCAAATTCTGCAATGATTCCATGAAAAAAAACCAACTTTTTGGTCAGGCCGCTGGATGGAGGCTTGGAACTGTGGATAAAGAAAATGCTTCCTGGTTTTGATTCCTGGTATGTTCAGGAAAACGGAGTTTGAAATTTGAACAGAATTGCACCCCTTTATTTCTCCCATGAATGGGTATGACATGCAAAACCCAAAGTAAAAAAAGACTACAGCAATGACACACATTTTGTGACATTTCCAGAACGGGAGAGGGTTTATTTGTCAACACAGTAAGCAGCCAGTCTTATTCCCTAATAAGTTTCAAAAGAATTATGCCAAAACGCAAACTATTTTCATTGTCTGTCTGGAAAAACAGACACCACAAAATCAGAATTATAGGGAGCTATTGCATGTCTTATGTTAGTTCTGTGCAAAAAGGAAAGAACATCATCCTTCACCTTGGCATCTGAAAGAATTTATAATTCATTGGCACTATTGATTTTTTTTTTTTTACCTGAACATAGCAAAGAGAGAGAGAGAGAGAGAGAGAGAGAGAGAGAGAGAGAGAGAGTGTGTGTGTGTGTGTGTGTGTGTGTGTGTGTGTGTACACATGCTTGCATATGCAAACTTACCCATCTGCCCAAGGACTCCCCCTTTGAAAAGCTTGAAGCAGAAAAGGCATTAATGAATAGTAGCCAGTATGTTCAATTTAATGATAGACAAATTATAAAAGAGCTTGGAGTTTGGATTTTGCTCAGGAAAATGCCCAGATATTCAGCTGCTTATCTAAAGTGTGTCTGCAAAGCTGAACTGGAAATTGGACAAGACCTGCTTTCCTGAGCAATTTCTGGTATTGCCTATTTCTGGTTTTGACAGATAGAGAATGATATCATCTTCCTTTACACGATTTTTGGACCTTTGCAATTCTGGATTGAACCAGGATGTGCAGTGATATATAAAAATGATGGTAGAGACCAAGGATTAATTCTGTAGAACTCTTTATTTTATTCTAAATAGAATACTTATC
This sequence comes from Caiman crocodilus, assembly GCA_030014935.1. NCBI lineage: Eukaryota > Metazoa > Chordata > Crocodylia > Alligatoridae > Caiman > Caiman crocodilus. Next base: position 244,394,179 of record JAGPOW010000261.1, read on the forward strand.
TAGTTTTTATGAAGCCCAATCCTATACTCGTTATATATTCTGGGTAAATAGGCTGTACTCTAGAAAAGACTGCTTTCCATTCAAACAATGCTAAGATAGCTGCTCAAATCATTTGTTCTCTCTTTTGCTGTGCTGCACCTTTGGGATTTTTGACCTTGATGATTTCACAGCCTGCTCCATCTCTCTCATACCACATCTCCAAAAAAACAAATTGATAGACATTATGCACATTAAGAGTATGGAATATCTTTCAGGGGCTGTGTGCACATATTCACATAATCTGTGAGAATTCTCATAGGTTTGTATTCCTGGTAGAAAAATTTACCTGGTGATATCCAAAGAGACATTCAAATGCTGAGCCTTTAAAGAGCAGAGAACTTGCAATGCTGACACTGCACAGTACAGCACAGAGCTTGCACTGTGCTGACCCTTGTTGACACATCTTAATGTGCCCTGCAGGCTCCTTCAGTCTGCCTGGCAACAGATGGCAACAGTGTATAGGGCAGCCCTGACTGCCTGACCCAGACTGTCTGTCTTTCCCTCCAGCACAATAGGGGGATTGTGATGGGGATGTGCTTGGCTGCAGCAGCAGAGCCCGGTGACCAACACACTGGTCACATCTCACATGCATTTACTCTGGTGCAAACTACTCTGGAGTAAGTATCATAGTATCTAGGGTAAGAAGGGGCCTAGAGCAGGCTATCTAGTCTGCCCCCCCGCCAACAGCAGGAATGAGTGCCAGGGTCACAGGACCCCAGACAAGTACCTATCTAATCTACTCTTGAAGACGCCCAAGGTAGGAGCAAGAACAACTTCCCTAGGAAGCTGGTTCTACTTCCTAGCCACCCTAACTGTGAAGTGGTGTTTCCTAATGTCCAGCCTAAACCTGCTCTCCAGTAACTTGTGACCATTGGTCCTAGTTACCCCTGGTGGTGCCCAGGAAAAAAGAGCCTGCCCTAT
>JAGPOW010000261.1:244395238-244518716 GCA_030014935.1 Caiman crocodilus
GCCACCAGGAGAGCCAGCTCCTCCTGCTTACCTCCCATGCTGTGAGCATTTGTATAGAGGCATTTGAGGCTACCCACTGCCACCTCCCCTGCTCCACGTATTTCCCCCAAGCTACAACCACCTACTCTCGCCCAACTTACCTGGCTCAGCGGCAGAGCGTCCTCTCCTCTTCTGGCAGGCCCATCCCCCGGCAAAGCTAGTTTAATGTCCGCCACACGAGATCAGCCAACCTAGAAGAAAAGAAACACTTACCTTTAGGTGATAGGTCAAGTCCATCCTCCGCCAGTATGCTCCGCATAGAAAAATGTGGGCTGTGATCGAAGAATCCGAAGCCTACATCATAACACCAACCCCGAAGGCCCTGGTTTATGGCTGCAATACATGCCTCATGTCACCTTCCCCGTTGACTCACCGGCAGAATGGAAGAAAACACCACCTGTGCTCCAGTCACCTTGAGCTGTCTTCCAAGAGCCTTGAAGTCTTCAGTGATGTCCTCCAGCCGGTCTCTCAAAGCGTCGTTGGTCCCCACGTGGACTACCACTAACGAATGGTAATCTGTGGGCCTAACAATCTTCCGTATGCACTCCATGACGTCCCAAACTTGTGCTCCAGGGAGGCAGCAGACCTCTTGGCCCAAGGGATCAGGACAGCAGATGGGACCCTCCGTGCCCCTCAGGATGGAGTCCCTGATGCCTTTTGGTGTTTTTGGGTAGGTGTCTACACTCTGAGGCATTAGTGAGCAGATTTGCACCCAGTTCCCTGCAGGTCTGCAATAGACCCCTGCTGCCAGCGAAAGAGAAAAGCCATGTTCCCCCAGGTCCTACCTTAGGGGCTAGCAGGGAGCACCGAGCCAGGAGACAATTGTTTCCTGGCCCTGGGAGGCTGTCTGCTGCTGGAACAGGGTTAATGCCCCCCCAGGCTCAGCAGCAGGGAGCTCCTAGTCTTGACTTCCTCATCAGGGACACAGAGCTTGGAAAGAGTTGCCGGGGAGGGGCAGGTCCCAGTCCCCTGCCCCAATTTGCCAGTGGGACAGCTCACAGGTAGCTCATTACTAGCTGCCCCACTGGTGGATCAGGGCAGGGGGCTGGGACCTGCTCCATCCCTGCACCTTTTTCCAAGCCCTGTGCCTCAATTACCTGGAACAGTTCCCAGCCAGCCCTGGGTTGCATGGCGAAGTCTGTATGTCTCAAAATAGGACAGTCCCCAGCTACCTCCAGGCTTCATGTGCTCCCCTGCACAGCCTGGGCCTGGCCGGGAACTGTTCCAGTCAGCTTCAGGCTGGGTGGGGACCTGCCCCCATACAGGGAGCTCCCAGCCCCTGCTTGGTGATCACAATTGCAATCATGGAGCAGGGACTGGTGAGCTTGTTTCTAGTCCTTAATCTGTGATCATGGAGCAGAGGCTGGGAGCAAGCTCCCAGCCTGTTCCCAGCCCCAGCTCCGTGATTGCTTCACAATCAAAGAATGGGGGGGCTGCAATCTCCCTGATGCTGGGGCAGAGGGACATTGTTCCCACCCAGGCATGTAGGGTGGGCCTAGGGAGCTTGTTCCGTGCCCAGATCTGTGAATGAGGAGCTGGGTGGAGAGAAGCTCCCCAGCCTCTGGCAGCAGGGAGCTCCCAGCACCACATCTGCGACTGCAAGGCCACTGCTGGGAGATTATTTCCTGGCCTGAGCTCCACAAGTGTGGGGCTTGGGCTGGGAGACCCTTATCTCCCATGGTCTCCTAGCCCCCAACTCCCCAGTTAGGATGGCAGAGCAAGGGCTGGGAGATAAAGATCTCTCAGCCCCCACTCCCCAATCATGATCTTGGAGCAAGGGGCTTGGAGCTCCCTGCTGCCAGGGCAGGGGGACATAGTTACTGCCCAGGCTCCTGTAGTGGATCCTACCCCCTTGTGGATGGCTGACTGGAAGCAGATTTTGCTCCTGATCAGTTATCTACACAAGCATTACAGTACCTTTATTAATCCCAGGTAAACTCAATACTTGCATTTTCAGATAGCAAATTTACTCAGGATTAGGGAGGCTTACTGTGAAGTAACCATGGTCATATGTAGACACACGTGCTAACTTCATATTAGCAAACATTCACTGCAAAGTAAAGTGTCTCGTGTAGATGTGCCCTCTGTTTCCTGGGTGGTGGTCAGGATAGAGGGGACCAAAGCACCCCATCCCTGAGATGCTGAAGGCCTGTGCTATGGCATCTCTCAGAAGAGATCATATACAGATATTTTCTCTTCCAGGAAAAACTCTCCTAAGATTGACTTAACCCTGGCTGTTCCCAAGTTATATTTTTCCTGGAGAAATACATGCTTTCCTCATATTCAGCAAGGCACTGCTGCCACTTAAAATGACAAAGGACAACAGCTAGAGACACTTCAACAGCAGGAAAGCATGACCTGAGAGCTTCAGGTCATTTCACACTGCACTTATTCAGTACGACATTGCCCTATAATTTCCTTTTTTGCTCTGAGATAAAAATCCTGAACATCTGTACAAATTATGGTTTCTTCTGAGAGAACTGTCCCAGGAGAAACTGAATGTCTGTACATGGCCTCTAGAAAGAGATCCAGTCATTTGTCTCAAATGCAAGCAAACCTGTGAACGGGCCCAAGAAAGCCTCCGTGGATCTTTGCTTCCTAGTGCAGAAGCAGTACAAATCCATGGGCAGGTTTCTTGACTCCTGAACCCAGGTGCTGAACTCCTGGGTTAAAAGAAAATAGAGCAGGATTTTCACATTTGCTAAAACAAACAAATAAACATGCATTTATCTGCCCTGAATTTGCAGGTAGCAAATTTATGCCCAAGTCGGCATATGTCACCATAGTAACAATATAGTACGAGTGTGCCAGTATACACATGTGCCCATACTGTGCAATAATTTTCCAAACTGTACTTTTGATTTTTTTTTAGTGGTGAGAATAAACAGCTACTATAAATTATGTGACAACTAAGTCAGAAAATAAATGCTGATTTACATTTACAAAACTGTAATAAAGAAATTGAGAAAGTGGCCTCTATAACGTAGGTTTTTAGTAGATGCGATAAAGGTACATTCTCATGACAAAGGTGGATGAAGAAAAACATAAATAGAAGTTCCTGACATTTTGAACAGGAAAGAGAGCATAAATAGCAGAAAGTATTGATCAGCGATAATGAAATATCAGCTAAGTCCACAGAACACTTTAAGTTACCTCCTCTGCTTTGATCAGGTTCAAATGTTAAACTTAACTGTAAACCTATAAATGGGAATTGGACCAAAGAGGCTCAAAGACTGGAGGTTTTAGAAAATAACTGCTGGTTCTTGATTCAAATGTCAGAACAAAATTAGAGCAGTTCTTCATACCACCGCACTTGGAAATTAAAATTAAAAATCAATGGATGCTTTTTAGTTTTCTTTCTTTCTATGAATTTTAAGAGGAAAAATTTACATTAGGAAAATGTTCTGTATAAAATGTATATATCAAAAGGTCACTTGTATTCATATTTATTGCAAGATCCTATGTAATACTGCTTTGAATCCAACAATATTTAATGTGAGCTTTTCTGGATTCCAGCATCTGTGATTTTTTTTTCCTTCAAAAAATAAACTCCTTCAGCTCACCCATATGCTTCTAGGGGGAGGAAACATGAATATTTTCAATAAAACAGTTTCTAGCATAATCTTTAGCAGACTGGTTCACATGTTTAGCGTTATTTTTAATGATAGCTTTATTTTAATGATAACCCTCTTAATTCCTAGCTAAATGGAGTGTTGATATTTTCACTGGTATCTTGTCCACTTGGGAGGTGGTCACTGACACTATAGATCAACTGTTAACAGCGAGAATTGCATTGTAATGCAGAACAAATGAGGGTTGAATACATGCCCTCCTTGTATTCAGCAAGGCACCGCTGCCACTTACAATTACAATGGACAAGAGCTAGAGACACTTCAGCAGCGGGAAAGCATGACCTGAAAGCCGCAGCTCATTTCGCACTGCACTTATTCAATACAACACTGCCCTATAATTTCCTATAGCATTGTTATCTGTTAGCCGTTTACACAGTCACACCTTCATTATGTTCCCAGTTGCCAGCATCCTCGGCTTGTCACATCTATTGATTGCACTCAAGCTGCAATTTACATGGATCGCTTGTGACTGTCCTCAGCAAAACTGATATCCCTTCAAACGAGTCGGCAGCTTTCTACCATGTACCTCTGAGGCACGACAAACTGCCCTGTGCAAACCAACATGATCACCATCAACAAGTATGCCATTCATTGTCAAAATCCAGATTTCTCCTTGTTCATGAAGAACATCAAGGCATCAGTCTCCTCCCCTTGCTTAGTATATTAATTGTGAACTTACTCAAGGCCACAGAAGGTCAAGAAGGATACCAGGTTTGTGGTCTGTAGCCTTCCTACCTGCCATCAGCAGTGATGTGATGAACTCATTCAAATAGCCCAAATTCAATGCAGATTATGCATTTCTTCAGGAGAGAGATGCCAGACACTGAATGGGAGCTGTATTTAATATGATTATTACTAATAGTAATATTATCATGAGCAGTATTATTATGGTTATCATCATCTCTATCATGCTGGTCCCTAAAAGCCTTGCTTAAGGATCAGGGACAACTTATGGGAAGAATTTTCTATACAAATAACTGAGCGATAATGCCTGTCCTAACAAGCTAATTTGGATGCAGTCAGACAATTCTCCTTGCCCCTAATATAGCTTGCAAGAATTCACTGTTTAAGTGTGCATCATTTATTTTATGCCTGCCACTGTGGCATGCAATAGTTAGGGGGTTCAAGAGAGGAAGAGACCCAAGGGACATCAGAAAAAATAGTCCCCGATGTATTGTGTCACGTGTTTTATTTCCCTACCATAACAAAGTGGAATATAACACTATGAGGCGGACACAGTACAGGTTGTGCATCTAAGGGTCTCTCACATTATAGCTAACTGTTATGCTAATAAACCCTTGGTGCCCATGTGATAAAGATACTGTTGAATGTCTGGGGCATGATGCATGTTTTGATTCTGAAATAGTCATGCTGTGTGTGTGTGTGTGTGTGTGTGTGTGTGTCTTATCTGTCTGTCTGTCTAGTAGACATGTAGATATTTTACAGGAAGCTGAAGAAAGAGAATTCCCACCCCTGTTCATACTACAGAGTTGTCTGACTGCATCCAAGTTAGCTCCTTAAGATAGGCATTGCCTCTAAGTTATCTGTATAGAAAATTTTTCCCACAAGTTGCCCCTGATCCTTGACTCCATAGCAAAACTCCCATTGTCTTCACTTGAATTGTGCCCACATATTAAGCAAGGCTTTGTAAGTAAGGCTTTGTACTTCAAGGTCTGTTTAAGGGAATGCTTTAACAAATGACGAAAAGGTGGTCAAATGAGGATAGTAAGGCATACTAATTGCAAGTATGCTAGGAGAAAAATAAATGAAGTGGCAGTTGTGTTTTGGTTTTTTAAAGTTTAGTGTTTTATTTGCACTTTCCCTTTCTCATACATATTTTCAATGAGGGAAATTTCCAGGATAAGGAATCTGAGCATCTGACCCAGTGGTGGTAACCCAGCTGGATAACAAAATCCTCACCCTACTGCAGAGCAAGCAACTATTCAACCCTTTTCAAATCCTCTCTACAAGTACAGAGTGCAGATAAAAGCAGAACGCAAAATGCTTCAGAAATGATCTTTGATGAAGTAAAGTCATGCATTGCTTGCAAGGGAAGCAGAATTGATGCTTATTACTAACAAGTAAAAATGTTGAAATCTTTCCCTGGGTGTAGTAAGAACAAAGAGAAGGAAGTAGATTAAGGTTAGCACGGTAAATTTTAAGATTTGAGATTACCGTTACGTAAATCCATCCTCATAATTTTATTTTAAATAGCACGAAGATAGGCCTGACAAGTCTCTGTCCCTTTCTTTCAATTTATTACGTTGATTAATACACTGAACCCATTCATTCCATCTGTGTTTTGTTTTCCGCTTTTCTTCATGCTGTCAGGCAGCACTCTGGGGATATGACATCAACGGTGGTGAAAATCAGGGCTGGCAGAAAGGGAGCTTGATCGTGGTAAAATTTAGCTCAGGGTGAGTTTTGCTGTGTTCAGTGAGAAGAACAGTTCCTGAGACCTAACCACTCCCTGACCAGCCTCCTCCCCCCTTTTCTGTAGAACTGAATTAGTTGACTTCTGCAAAAGAGCAAATATATTCCACTATTGTTAAAATAATTATTATTTACTTCTGGGATCACATTTATAAACATAATAAAGGTTATTTTGAATGTGAATTATAATAATGTATGTTTTTGATCACAGTGGATAATATGAAACCAGTTTCATGCACAAACATATACATGCTTTTGGTGAAGCGTACTTCCATTCTTACTCAGAAGGTCAGGAAAGTCATAAAATACAACCTGGACACTTGCCTTTCACTGTTCATGCAATATAAAACAGCACCGTGCTGCTTTAAAAATTTACGGCTGAGGTCAAGGCTAAAGGAATCAAATAAGCCCATGCAAGTAGTAGAGTACAAAGGTTTATGATGAGAAGTCAGCTGTATGACATTTGTACTGTATAATGCCAGCAGTCTAAACATGGGCTAGCCTGTTGCCCTCTTGGAGAACTATGTAGCTGATGCTGCCCATTGCTTCCTGAACTTTGATGGTTTCTAAGGCAGCTGGGGAAAAATAGTTCAAGTCACTTTGATCATAAGAAATATTTAATGAATATTCATATGGCAATAGTGCGGTGCCCTTACACCGTGGCAAAGCTCTGGTTGACTTCAGCGTGGTTAGGATTGCACCCTGAATTAATGAACAGAAGCAGATGAAGAAAATACAGAGAGAGACTCTTGCTAATAATTTTTAAAGCTCTGCTGGACTTTGGATCAGGCCCTTAGTATGGCTTCATGCTGACAGCTGTTTCCTATCCAAATTGTCCTCCAGATGCCAGGACACCAAGTTATTTTTATGGCATGATTGAAGATGCATCTTATATAATACTATCCTTAATTATGATTTTTCAGTATTTGTAGGGTTTACCTAATTTTTTTTTTTATGTGAGCTATTTAAATCCAAGAACAATGGTAAAGATAAAAGAAGAGAAAAGCTTTCTCGTGCTATTTCAGTGTTTGCTGAAACTAATAATTCAGTGTCATATGTGATGATGTAGTGAGTCAGCAAACATGAAATATCTCTAGGGATCCCTTTGTTCTGCTATTTTTTTTCACCCAGTGCTACTGGTTGTCAACAGGAAAACATAAAATGCATGTTCAGATTCTAAATAAGGCACCTTTACATACGATACTCATACATCTCTTTGCTGAAAAACTGGTGAAAAGTAAGTTGAGCATTGATATGGAATTTACTTTTCTTAAGGGCTTTAGCAGGACTCCTGGGTATCTATAAAAAGAATGCTAATGAGATTGATTTCATACGAGGAAAAAATGCCTGCAATTCCATCAACATTCAATATTTTATTTTTTTGCTCACAAATGTTTATGGGAATTTTTTTCATTGTATCCATTGATTTCAGTTCACACCTCTTTTTTGTCTCTGTGCTGGTATGGATGGATGGATGAAACATTTAGGCCAGTATTATTAACATTATACTGGTATAGAATAGTAACAGACAGATTCAAAGGGGGGCAATGGTGCAGTCATACCTTCCCTCCCCTTTTTGATTCTTGCTCCACCCAGACTTAAAAAACAACTATCTAATGCTAGTCATTTTTTTTATTATTTGTGCCTAGGTTGTTATGGGTTTTTTTAACTTAATGTATAATCTAGCAAATTAATGCACATTCCAATAGTTATATTTGTTTTTTGCTTTGATCTTAAACTGAAAAATACACTGCTAGCCCACTAACATGTTAGTAGAGCTTCTAGTTTAACTGGAGAAAAATGGATTGTGTTGTGTTATGTTGTGTTGTATGCAATGATGCACCATAGCATCTGCACCCCCTTTTTCAAAATCCTAGATTCGCTCATTCAGCCAGACAGCAAAAAACTCCTAAATCAGGGTTACATTACCCAGCTCACTGGAGAATTACCACAGGCAAAATCAGAAATAAAATGCTATAGGCATAAGGTGCACAGGTTTAGGTTTTATGCGTCTACATACATCTGAGGTAGCTGTTAGCTAAAGGTAGACTGATTCTAATTACCTGCTCTATTGCTAAGGAACAAACTTTAACATTAGAGGTATTTGAAGAATTTCCAATATTTGTATCTGACTCTGCTTTTGAGTCTTTCCCCCACACCTAAGCTTAGGGGAGTTTATATCTGAACATTTTATTCAAACTCATCTGTAGTGATAAACATCCTGCATCTAAAGAAAAGTTCATTATTTTAAGATAAATGTTTTCAGCTGAGCTAAACCTCTTTCTAATCATTGAAAAAAGTTTTACACCAAATTGATAACTGTCAAACCACTATAAAACAAGTGCATTGGTAACTGGTGTGTTAGTTGATGGATTGGAAGTTGTCATCATCTTGGTGTAAAACTTTTTTCAGTGCTTTGGCACAATGGCAGTTTAAGGGCTGAATAGTGATTCACTGGATCAACCTCAAGTGAAAAGCTTATACATCAATGAGGGAGGCAAGGTGTAGGGGTGAGAGGGATGGGACACAGAAACCTTAAACCCAGGTTCTCCATAGCCTCACACACAAGTTGAGGCAGAGGTATCTTCTGCAAGCTGTATGAAATGTGATGGATTCTTTAGCTGTGCTTCTGGCCCTCTCACACTTCCCTTCTGTGGAAATGGAAACTAGCATTTCCACTGAGATGTTGTCAGCGTCCTTTAGAAGACTTTCTTGGGGAAGCTGAAAATTAATTCTAAACCTTCAGCTTGATTATTGAGTATTGGCTAAGGTTATGGTGTTTGGCGTCACCCAGCATTTTTAGATAATCTACTCTATCTCACTGGCTTTTGGAGAAGATATGCAAATGGATGATATGCTCTTATAAATGTATGGAGAAAATAGCTGTTTTTGTTGATAACAATTTAGATGAAGATGTGGAAAGCATGCTGGCCAAGTTTGTAGATGATACTAAGTTATGGGAAAAGCAGTCATGCTTGGGGATAGGATACGGATCCAAACAGACCTGAACAAGCTGGAAAAATTGGCAAAGAGGAACCAGATGCAGTACAATAAGGATAAATACCATCTGAAGCAGAGACATGATATAGGTTAGGAGGAGATGTCCTGGCAGCGTGAGGGCTGAAAGAGACCTCAGGATTACGGCTGATCACAGGATGAACATGAGCCGCCCATGCAACTCTGTAGTCAACAGAGCTAATAGCATACTGAAATGCATTAGCTGATGCATCATGAAAAAGGCTAAGGAAGTGGATACTTCCTCTCTACCCAGTGTTGGTGAGACCCCAGCTGGAGTGATGTGTCCAGTTCTGGGTGCCACGCTTCAAAAACAATATGGGGAATCTTGAAAGGGTACAGAGAAGGACCACAAGAACAATTAAGGACCTGGAGGACAAACCATATGAGGAAAGACTAGGGGATCTGGGACTGTTCAACCTGGGGAGAAAAAGACTGAGGAGGGACCTTGTGGCCATCTGTAAATATCTAAGGGGTGAATATCAGGAGCTGGGAGAAAAACTGTTCACTAGGGCACCCCAGGAGAAGACAAGGAGCAATGGCCATGAAGTGTCAGAGGATGGTTTCAGACTGGATGCAAGAAAGAAGTTCTTTACAGTAAGGGTGGCCAGAATCTGCAAAAGACTTCCCAAGGAGATGGTGCAGTCCTCACCCTTGGATGTCTTCAAGGGGAGACTGGACAGACACCTTGCTAGGATCATTTGATCTTAGCAGCATTTCTGCCTAGAGCAGGGAGTTGGACTTGATGATCTTTCGAGGTCCCTTCCAGCCCTTAATTTCTATGATTCTACGACAATTCTGAGCCTCGGATACTGCAGGAATCTTGCTGGCTGTCTCCGGACCCCGGATAAAATGAAATACCTTTGTGAGTGGTTTAGCTCCTGAGAGACTCCAAAGTGTGTTTATTAAGTCACAGCAGCTACTTTGCTAAGTGTTTTGTTGCTCGGGGTTAGGCAGGGATTCTGTTAACCCTTGCGACAGGCTCATGACCACCATCTGGGCCCACGGGTGTGCCCAGCCACCTTGGAACACATTGTACCTGAGCCTATTTACCGCCACAACTTGTTCACACTGATATACCTCCGGAGGTGGTGCTCAGTGGTCCTTTAGAAGTTCAGGGGCGAGACTATTGGCACGTCTTCTGTGGGCTGGGCTCCTCCTCTCCAACACCTCCACCCCTTTTTCTCTTGGGTGTTGCTATAGATTCTGGCAGTGCCCAGGCAAGGTGATGAGGCTTCTTCTCTTACACTGGGGCTGGTGAGAAGAAATGCTGCAGGTTTCTTGTCGTTGTTCTGTAGGTTCCAAAAATCCCGACACAACCAATAACTTAACCTACATAGCTGAGACTGGGCACTGGACAGAGCAATGTTGCTCCCTGGCGAGCAGTTCACCTCCAAAAGTGGGTTGATTAGGTGCCCTGGTGCACACGTCACTCATCTACCTTCGGGTTCAATTCTCTTCCTGGCTGAGCCAGCTTTCTGGTATAGGTTCTTTACATCCATCGCTTGGCCAGGCAGCCACCACCTCATGGTGCTCCCCGCCATGGTTGTACGGGGCCGGCAGCTCCGCCAGTCCTCTGTTGGTGCACTCGGAGCTCATGGACTCTGTAGCAGGGTTTGTGGGGTCAGTGGGGCTCTGCGCTGAGGTTCCCTTTCATTTGGTGTCTGCAGGGCCCACTAGGCTTCCCTCTCCCAGCCCCACCTGACCTGTGGGTTTCCATGTAGTCCTCGGTCTATGGTGGTGAATGGGCTCACATCTGTGCTGAGCTTCTCAGCTGTGTTGGGCGGGCTGACATCCAATGGGGTCCTCCGGGCTCCTTGGCTGAAGGAACCTTCCAGGGTTTGCCCAGGTCTTCTGGCCCTAGGGAACGCAGCCGGCTTCCAGCTTGCTGATGGGTTTTTGTCCAGATTTTCCCCAGCCACCTCTGCTGCAGACTATATGCATGCTGCTTTCGCAAGCATGCCAGTTCTCAAGGGAAGTGCTGGGTCTTTTCCAGCAGCTGAGAGAGCATCTGGCTCCATTTCCAGTGCCCAGATGTGTCCTCTTCTTGCTTCTGTCTCTGGGCCTGTTTTAGGCATGTGGCCTCTGAACCCTTGGCCAAATCGGTGGACTGCGGCACCAAGGTAAGTCAGGCAGAGTCCTGTGACAAACCTCCTGATCAGAGTTCCTCTGGGGAAACGACATAAGGATTTGGGATGACATCAGTAGGCAAATGACAAGTAGCTCCAGCCTCTCAGCTTTCCTGATGCCTAGCTCAGATCAGGATTTCGATAAGGGAAAATGAACTGCAGTTCAGCCCAAACAAAATTCAGGTGACTCTGATGTGGGAGGGGATGGGAACCAAAAGCAAAAGAGTGCTAAAATCTGTTGTGTTTGACCACGTTATTGATGGGGTGCATTTGTTCCATGTTCAAGACAATGTACAGAATCAGCGTTTTAACATTCAGTGGCTCCTGGATTCTCAGCGGTATTAGTAAATTAACTGCAATTACTTGTCACCGGGCACACCTACAAGACATTTACTGTGAAGTTGCCTAATTAGCTCTGCTGTAAAACGTCAGCATCTACACATAAGGTGCTATTAGGACAGAGTAAGCTAAGTAACTCCACTGTAGGGTAGTACTGCCAGACACAACTACGATCCTACGGCAGAGTTATTTACTCTGCCTCAATGCACATACAGACACTGCTGGGGCTGACTGGGGCATGAGGATGCTACAGTGTGGAGCCTGCCTGCTGGCTAGCCCCACACTAAAATACCCTTGTGCCCCAGCCAGCCCCTCCACAGCTCATTGAGCCAGTTTGGAGCAGCCCCAGACTGGCAGGCTGACTACTTAGGTCCCCTGCCAAACCCCAGCTCAATGTGCCGCAGCCCTGGGCACACGTGCAAACAGCATGCCTGGGAGCCATAAACTCTGGTGCAAACTGCACCAGAGTTTATTCAGGCGCACTATTTGCACATGTAGATGTGCCCACTGCTATTTCTTTGTCTTGTAGCAGTACCTAGGAACCTCCAAAAGCAATGGGACTCAATTGTGCAAAATCTTAAACCTATACATAGGAAGACATGGCTCTATCCCCAAAGAATTCATAGTATGAAGAGGTAAGGTTTGAAGAAAGCAAGTATTACCCCCATGTACAGAGAGGGAACTGGGGCACAGAGAGACTTCAGTGACATGCCTGAGCTCAAACAGGCCAGATTGTGGACATTTCTGCAATTGCACCCCCCTAGATTGGATTATTGCTCTTTATTTTACAATGAGCACGCCACCTAACATGATCTGCACACTACAGCAAGGAAAGAATCCATGTTCCTGTTGGTGTGAGAACTAGAAATATGTAACACCAGCTCTCCAAATATGCCTTTAGTTTCCTGTTTCCTTCTAGATGCCTTTGCTAAATAAAACTTAACATTGCTTGTATTCTTGCTGCCTGTGATGCTACCTTTCTCCTCGTGAACTGAGGAGAAAATGGTACCAGCTTGATAGCTGGATTATAGTGAGAGAGGATTTTTGCATGGTCATCCTCACTTTCTCAGTTTCCTTCATCTGAACCCAGTGACCAAAACAGTCCAAATGACTAAAGATCAAGTCAGCCAGTTGCTGTTGGCTTGCACTTGCTTAATATTCCTGTTACAAGGAACTGAGTAGCCAAGCTATGTGGAAAGCTATATTTTCCCAGTCAGAAGAATTAGTGTTTGTAATGTTCAGTCTGATCTGGTACAGTATGTTTCATGTGCAGAAAGAAGAGATGGATATTTCTCCAGCACTTAAAAGCTACCCTCAGTCTGGTTTGGCCTGCAGTCCATTGCAGTTGTCCATGTGTAGCTGTCACCATACTAAAGTGAGCACGGGGGGCCATATAGGTAATAATTTTATGAAGCATCAGAGACCAGAAGTAGGTCTCTACTCAAGCATCTTCATGAGACGTGTCTGACTTTGGACCTCCTTATCTACCATGGCACTTGAGGGCAGCAGGGATGTCATTACTCTTCAGAGCAGCAGCTAAGATCAGGTGGGAAGGCATTTTTGATTGCAAGCTTTTGGCTCTGGCATGCAGTTCTTTCATAGCTTAGTCAGACATGTAGTGTCTTAGTTTTTGCCATTAATTATTATTATTGCCTGAATGTGGATGGTTATGTGGGCTGAATACATTCTTGAATGGGCATTTTTTTTAATTAAAAAATCAATAAATAAAGTAGATGATAGTGTTTGTGTTTAGTCAGATAGTCAGTGGGCAAGTATCTGTGTCATCCATTAACTTTATAACAACCCCATATCAATCAATGAATAAAACAAAACACATTTATGTAATAAATCATCATCCAAATGGAAACAGCTTAGATTTACCCCTGGCTTCTCTTTCAGTAAAATCTTGTGCAAACTGAAAACATACTTATCAGTTGGTCCAGTTTGGCAAACAAGGGAAGACTATTCTTCTAGGAAATGTATGCTAAAAACACCAGTCCCATTTTACAATAACAGGATAATGCTTCCTTGGTACTTCCTTAATGATAGGTCATATTTACAGGTTTTCTATTGATTAGAGCTTCATCATGCAGAGATATGACCACAGGTTGCACACGTCTGGAGCACTGTGCTCACGTGGCGCTCATTGCAGTCCCTTGATCATACAATAGAAGTGCCATTGTGTCATAGAGCGGGCCCAATGTTTAAAAGTTTCTGTGGCACATGAAATTGGTTACACACATGTTTTGCATGCATACGCACATACAACTGAATGCTTATTGCAGGCTATATGAATCTGAATTTTTGTTCCTAAGATTCTTATTTGAAATAAGTTGGCAGAAGGCTAACACATTTTATTATGCCATTGAATATTATAGCAATCTCATGAATTGGCTTGCAAATCTACTATGAGGTTTAATGCAGCTTTATATGTTTTGCTCATATTATCCTTTATCATATTTCAATATTGGTCACTAAAAATGTAGAGTGACAGGTGCTGGAAGTTTGAGGAAATCATTTATGATATTGAATGTAAGCAATACTCATCTGTGCTGATTTAAACTTTGAAAAAGCATATTCTCGTTCTATAACAAACACCCCAAATACTAAACTGTTACACTACTTATACTACTAACTGAAGTGCCATGTTGTTATTACAACCTTGTACTCCTACCATAGTATATCACTACAAAATGTGTTTATTGCTTGGGAGTTTAATGAAATATTTCTGACAAAAATTGTTGATCATCATTAAATGGATTAGCAGCATTAGGTTTTGAAGATGGTAGAATCTGTCAGCACTTGCTTTCCCAGGCATCTTGTGTTTTGGGTGTCTTCCTTGTCAGGGACCCAGATGAGGTATTAAAAGTCGAGACAACTAAAAGGAGTGGGTGATCCCTGCACCCACCACCCCAAACTTAAATCTACAGGAGATATAGACAAAAAAGTCGAGGACGGAGATGGGATTAAAATCAAAGATGCTTCGCCCCTTCTCAGTTTTTTATTGTAACCTCCAAGACCATCTTTTGTCTCACTAGTAAATGCTTTAATGAAATAGCTATCATTTATATGTACCACTGCCCTCTACTGGATGCCGTTATAAATTCTTGACTGTGTGTCCCAGGCTAATAGAGTCTTCTTTACTTCCATTCATAAGGAGCTATCTTGGCTTCTGACTGCCTGCTTATGTGGCACAGATAACTGGAGCTAGGAGAGTAAATCCCAATGTAGTGTCTTTTGGAGGCTTAAAAAAGAAAGCAATTATTAGAAGTGCTTCCACGTTCATGAATTTATAGATTACATAAAAATAAAATAAAATGGGGCTGATCTTGCCCTTTTCACTGAAAAAATATCAAAGCTTTTGGAAGTCAATGTATATATTATTGTGTTCTCTTCTGTATGTGGGTAACAGAGGCACAGATGGGAAATCGATTTGTTGAGGTCACACAGCAGATCCATGGCAAAGCTGAGGTCAACTGACTTCTAGTTTCAACTGTTTACAATACTGCCTCCCCCTTGTACATAATCATAACATTGGCTCTTTTAAAAAGTAGGATAAAATAGGGTCTAGCAACCATTCAGCCTAGAGCCCCCCGCGACGTTGTTAAAGATTCCAAATATCCCACAACGTAGAAGCATTTGAATCTGGGGCTGTCGGTATGCTGTGACAAAGATGAGACAGAGTAGGAAGTGGCTTTCTAGTGGCGAATTGGTTATGCCCCTGTCAAGGTTCAGAGATACGGAGATACAGTGGTAACAAATGCTAAGAAAGATTTCTGAAGCATCACCAACTGCTGCTGTTGCTACTCTGTTATGGTCGTTTTTACTGTTCACATTGGCATTTTGTGAAAATAAATGCAGATAATCTTAATGCTGATTTCTAATCCTTGGCAGCTAGGCACTTTCCCATTAAGGACACTATGCCTGCACAGGTTTTTAAACGTTATCTTGTTGTCATCAGGAGAATCTGACTAAGCTATTTCCTAGGCATGCTGTATGCTGCGATGAACCCATTTTTGTACACGGTTTAAGAAAACCCAGAGAAGAAGCCAAGACACTAGTATGTAAAGGAGGGGGAGCTTACTAGGGGAGGTAAAACTAATCTGCTTTTGTTCCCCATGGCGAGAGCAGCTGCATGTGTCGTATCCCCTGAGTTTTGTTCCCTTGCAGGTTAATGAAGGGTCAAAATCCTTTTAACACAACCTCAACCTCTCAGAATCAAGCAGAGTCCAGATGATCTAATAATACTATTTAATGTGCAAAAACCTACAAATCATCATAATATGGGGACTTGCTTTGCTTGCAAGGAGGTATTGGTATATAGAGCAATGGCAAATTTTAAACATTAAATAGGAATCCCCCTCCCTTTTTTTTCCCTCTCTCTCTCTCTCTCACAACCTTTGGTGCTCAGTCCCAAAGCTAAAGTGGCTTTCACTGCAAACAGCAACCCTGTGACAGGCTTTTTAGATACTTGTAAGTAGGGCAAGAGTGGATTAGTGCAGGCATTTTGCGGCAGAAGGCTCTGGAGTCTCACCTGCACAGCCTCAGGATTGCATTTGTGTCCTGCTTCAATGCCCTTGAGCATCTTTTATCTTCCAAATTCTACGGACCTGATTCTTCTCTCCACCAACACAAGCTGGAGGGAGAAAATGTGCTCAGAAATAGGGTGAAGAGCCTGCAAAAGAGGCAAGGCCACCTCTGTTGCATATTACTTTTGCTCCCTGGGTTCCCACAGAGCCCTTCTCCTGCTCTGAAGGGGACTCATTAGGAAGCTAGCATTCTCCATGGCTTGCTGCTCTCAGAAACATGCATATCTCTAGGAAAGAGCTAAGCCAGCAGCGCTGAATTCCCACTCTGTGTCTGTACCTCCACATTCAAGTTAAGCAATTTGTACAGACTAGTCAATAGTGCTCCACAGTTTCTAAAAGAGGGAAGAGGAGCAAGGGCACTTCGGAGAAGCCTGATGTTCCCGGGGAAGCAGTGCTTCATTTCTGTGGAGAGTTCAGGGGATGCCTGGTCTGAAAGCCATTTTCCACTGAGGGGAACAATCATTAGAAACTCTGCAATAATCACTAGGCTGAGTTTGTTTGGGTCCTTGTTATTTCCTATACTGAGAAAAATTGTCTGTCCAGTAATGGGACATAGGCTCTGATAGTCACGTGGTATATGGGCTGCTATTGTGGTAGGTCACAAAAGAAGAGTCAGTCCTTCAGATAGCATGGACTTAAGCCTGGTAGGAATGTGTTACACATCAGAACGTGCACCTTTGAAACAACCCCAGACCTAGCTAATTCTTCAGAATTAAACTAATGCAGTGCAAGCTGCTGGGAAGCAGTGGCTGCACCCATAGAAAGCTGTCTGAGGTGGTAAATTAGGCGCAGCTTCCTAAAGATCATTGTCTTTAGCACTAGAGAGTGCAGTCTAAAATTGCCCAGCTTGCAGGTGATGAAGGAAGGATCACTGTGGCTGGAGTCTCATAGAATAGTTTAAGAAAAAAAGCCTATTTGCTAGATCAAAATGACATAGGGTATTTTTGGTAATTGTCTATACAGCTTTCCCTCACTTTTTGATGTACATGCATTCTTGGAAAACCGCGCATAACTTGAATTCACGTAAAGGGAACCCACTTTACAATGTAACAAATAGGGGTACGTTCCAAGACCTTGACTGTACTCCCCACCCCAGACCCATTTCTACCACCATTACAAGACATTTTTGGTACTTATCAACAGCAGACAGTACACGCAAGCATAGGTGACATGGGGGGGCATGTGCCCCCCCCCCCCCGAGATTGGCCACCACCACCGGCTCCTCAGGCGGTCACCACTTGCCATCCCTCCCCTCTGCCGCTAGCTTCTGCGGGCGGTTGCCAATTGCTGCTGCTGCATCCTGCGGCAGTCACCGATTGCCACTTGCTGCTGCTGGCTTCTGTGGGTGGTCGCCGATCGCCACTGCCAACCCCCTCCGCTGCCCCCTCCTGAAGCTGCCGCCAGCTTCTGTGGGTAGTCACTGATTGCCGCTTGCAACCCCCTTCCTCCCCGCCAGCACCATCGCCAGCTTCTGCAGGTGGTCACCACTCACCACCTCACCGCGAATGCTACCAGCCACAAATTGTGTCCCCTCAGTCACGGGAGGCACCAGTCATTCATGGACATAAGCACAGGGCACTATCATAATGGGGATGGCAACTATAGGAGCACAGATCCACTCAGGAAACTATATTTTGGAGCACATCACTCCCACTATGCACCACACAGAGCAGCTGACTGTGGGCTTTCACCATATCAATCACATAAGTGTGAATTTACTTTGCATATAACAATTTTTTGGTATAAAAGGGGGCATTGCATAGCGTGAATTTGCACATGCAGAGCCTGCATAAAGCGAGGGAAACCCGTATTTGGGCAAGCCTGTAGACTCTGCCGATTGTTAATGCATAGTTTAGGGAGAAGTTGTAGTAGTTGTCAGATTCACTTTTCTCTAACTAACATTGCCTCAGTTTCCTTGTGCTAACTTGACCTTAAGCCCCTTGTCTTTCTCGCAGTGCTTGAAATGAGTTAGGATAGGTGTCTTCTGCCTCAGATGAGAAAGAGACCAGAGCAGTCCAAGTACTTACTGTCTTGATTCCCCTTAGAAGTTTTGTGTGCAATTTAAACAGGAGTTTGGAGACAGGATTGAGCTAGTAGAGAAGCTGATGCTGTTTGCTCTCCCAGGAGAGGGACGAACATAGCAAAGTTAAGGAATCCTGTCACCCTTGGCCAGTTGTGCAACATTTTGTGCTTGATGATGTCAAAAGCAGTTGTCTGACTGTAAGGGGTTAGTCCTGATCTTCACTACTGACCAGGGCTATAAGAGGGTTCTTCATCTGCATAACGTGAGCTGCCTCACTGTCATGAACTGCCCTGAAGCTTTCCTGGGAGGAAACTGTATCATCATCAGAGCTCAGGTGTTGTTGAAGTTGGCTTGCTCATGCTTTTTTGATAACCTTGCTTGGAAATGAAAGTATTTCATGAGATTGTTAGCACCAAGTGATGTTTTTTTGAAAGTGGGCCAGACTGTCACATTTTTCATATTGGTTTGGTGGAATGCCCTCTTTGGGGACTGGCAATGCCACGAAGACAACCGATCTCATAACATTTCAAAACTTCACCTCTAATCTTCTTAGCAATTAAAATACAATAACATTTTGGAACAATTAAAGAACACTTCAAGTTTAAATTCTGTACTAGAAATTGGTGAATGTCCAGGCACTACCATATAACGGTGATCTTGCGAGGTCCTTTCCAGCCCCTTACATTTATGAATCTTTTTGTTTTTAAATGACACATACTTTTCTTTCAGAGTTTATAACCTGTTCGTGTATAGATACAGGATGCCAATTTTTTCCAAGATGGTTTCTAAGTTTGATTACTTACTACTGCAGCCGAATTTGAACTTGTAAGCCAAAATTATTCTTTGGCATCGCTGTTTCACAATAAAGTGCAAATTGCAGACGAGGTAAACATTGCTTAGGCTTGGAATAGCCAGAAGAGAAAGTCAAAGACAAAAATGCAGGAGGATGGAAGAGTCTCTCTGGTTGCCCCCCATGCATATCAACTCATATGCCGCCAGAGCCAGAAAATGGGGGGGGGGACCCTGTAGGGATTTGTTAATTTGAGCTCCCTAGCAGGTCAAACATCCCAGTGCTCCTACATGATGATGGGCATGTACAAGTGATTCTGAAAGCATACAATATTCTGCAAAGGGATGTATGTATTTACACAGATCCTGTTTCCATACAGGGGCAGATAACATTTCTTTGACTTTAAGCTGGTGTTGGTCTAAATTCAGACTTGTGGTTTGTTTTGCTCTGAGAGGATTGGGGCTTTCTTTTGTAAAGTCATCCGGGCAGGTGCTGCCGTCTCTGCGTCTTGTGCAGTGTTGATTATTTTGGCAATGTCTAAAATACTTTTGTATCCAGAATGCAGTACTCAGCATTACAAAGCTTGTTTTTCCTGATGGGCATGAGGTCACACGTTAGTCATATTGAGACATTTGTATACGATTTATAGGATTCTTTATCATTTTCAAGAAAAACATTATTTTTACTCCTTTTTTGTATTTAATTAAATGAAAATCAAAGTAGGGTACAGGTCAGTGTACCCACACAGTTTCTGGAACCAAAATCATTTGAACATATATGGGTTCCAATCACTGGAAAAGTTAGTATAAGTACTTCACAGCAGGGGATATAACCTACATGCAGATGAGAGGAAGTTTTAAATTAAAAGGACCCAGTATGGCTTATTACACTTGTACTTCTATGGCTTATTACAAATGGAGCAGACACTAATGATGATATTAATTATTTAGTATATTTTTTCTTGATTTTTTTTTTCTCTTCTGTGATAGCAGCTGAGGGGTCCAGATGCATATTGTAAATTTGGAGGAGAACTAAGAAGGCCCAGAAAGGGAGTAGGGGCTCCTTGTTCATTCAGTCAGTACCCTGTCTGCTGTATAACTTTTATTTTCTTCCTAGGAAGGTTTTACATTCAAGCTTTTTCCCAAGAATGCGCTTGCCATCTTTTTCTCTCTCCCTATAAGCTTTAGCACACACTTCCATAAAAGAAACGTTGTGTTGTAATATGTTTGAAATAAATCTGAGTCCCGACACACTCATCTTTTTGTGGATCCTTTGCCTGAAGAACAACCAGAGATTCACTGGGAAATGTTAATCTTGGCTTCTTGCATAAGGTTGTGGGTACAGCATTGCTTCAATAGTAACTCACACCATTCCCCTTGAAACAATAAGCAGTGCAATAAATGAACTAGTAATAACTATTCGGTTGGGGAAAACAGTCAGAGCATTTCTGTGCGTCTGGAAGCACAATGCTTAGTGTCCATATGGTCTAAAGCAAAAAATAAAAGAGGCTTGAAATCCCTTTTGTAGCATCCCTTCTTGTAAGCTGCCCCTTAGGCTTCTCCCAGATAAACTGGCAGTATGTTTTTATTCCCTACAGTGCAGTTCTCCCTGCCTTTCTATCAGGTCCTAGGCATATCCGTCAGCCCAAATGGGAGCTGAGTTTGCAAGCTGACAGGGGATGGAGAGGGCTGGTGGTGCTGATGTCAGAGCCAGGAGACAGTTGTGATTGGACCTAATTAGACTTTGCAGCAGCAAATAGACAAGCTCCCTGCATGATTGGCTTCAAAGTGGCTGGTGCCAAACAACTAGCAGAGGTGCAAAAAGTAGAAGCAGTGCATTTACAGCCCTGATAAAGGAAGGCAGCCTGAGTCAGAGCTCTTGAGCAGCTTCAGCCTGTACCTTCCCACAGTTCTCACTACCAGCGTGTAAGCATGCCAGCTCAGAAGACCAGACCCAGCAACCCAGCTACTGACAAACACTAATTAGAACAATAAAAAAAAAGCAGTACTAAAAAGTGAAGCCTACCCACAGATCTCGAAAGCAGCAACAAGAAAGAAAAAAGGTGACATTATACAAGGCAGAAACCCCCCTGTGCTTCCCTGTTTACCAAACTACAGTCATGACATCCGTTCTGGGGAACAACAGAGCTTCTGGAGGTCCAGGTAGTCAACTCAAATGCAAGTCCAAGAGGAGGAGGAGGAGGAGATCAAAGAGGAAAGGTAAGATATGCTCTCCTTCTCCCTTTCTTTTCTCTCATTCTCTCCCTCTCTTGCTCTGTCTTTCTCTCTCGCTCTCACTCTGTCTCTGGGCTGCTGCTGCTTTTGTTGTCTATTTGTTTTGAAGATGTGCACTTTTGGCAGCCTCTGGGATGCTGTCTCCACAGACTGGTGGGTACCGGGAGTGTGAATTACCTTGTAATTCCTTGTAGGCTTGTTTAACAAAGAGGGTCTTGTAATTGCTGCATGCAAGGGAATGCCTGAAAAAAAGGAGGGACTGTTATTTGTTAAAGGAAAGGGGAAATGTTTGGTTTCCTTCTTTCTTTGTACCAGTCGGAATTGGTTTAATTATCCAGGTACTGCAGTACAACTCTACAGTCCATCGCCACTGCTTCCTTTGACCCTGTCATAGGTAACATTATCACATGATTCTTCATGAAATAATAGAGCGAGCTGTCCTAGATGGACAAAAAGGGCATAAAAGGAAGAGATACATTTGCCAGTTTTTGAAACTACAAATTGCCTTTAGATTCAGATGCTCATACCACTGACACTAGCTTTCTGTGAACCTACAACACATTCTAATTTATCTTAATTTTGTCGTATAACCGTTTACAAGGAGACAGAACTGTCTAATATGTCTCATGTGCCTGTATCCTATGGAGCATAAATTAGTATCTGAAACAGGATAGAGGATCCATCATCTTGTTGGTAGTGAAACAAGCTAGAAATCAGGGTGATGAGAAAACTGTTTGCTGACAGGTTGCTGCAGGCACACTGTCATTTTTTGCCTTGTTATTCATATTCAAAGAGTTTTGCTGTAATAAAGTTTGCAAATGCATTAAATGTGCTCCACTTCT
Source organism: Caiman crocodilus (assembly GCA_030014935.1). NCBI lineage: Eukaryota > Metazoa > Chordata > Crocodylia > Alligatoridae > Caiman > Caiman crocodilus. Next base: position 244,417,304 of record JAGPOW010000261.1, read on the forward strand.
ACAAGCAAATCCTTATTATAGAAATAATAGATTTGTATTTTTGCTAATCCCAAACCCCACCCAAAAAAGGAATCATTGTACAGGATGTCATTGCAGGTTGTGAGTATGCTTAAGATTAAAGCTTTTCTCAAAGCTGTCCCCTTTTCCCATAAAGGATGAGACTACTGTCAGATTCTTGGTGCTGTGCCTGAACAGTTAAAGTTACTGTAGATACTGTACATACTTTGAAGTAAAATAAATTGTTGTAATAAGCAGAATGTCATAAACGCTTAACTGCAATTTATTAGTTTGCAAAGATGTTAACACCAAGGTGTTTATCAGAGCACTAAATTTCACCTAATCTATAATTGTCATCATTACGCAGGCCTAGGATAAGTTTTTGTCACCTAGCTCATCAGCTCAAGATGATGTTTTCCAGCATTTGGGCATATTATTTCTTCTGATTCTGGAAATTAAACGTGCAGTTTGGAGGCCCTAAATGTCAATTATCCAAGTGTCATTTAATTATTGTCTCATGTCAGAACCAGTGAGTGAGACAAAGGTTTCAGAACAGGCTTTCTAGGGCAACTTGAAATTAACTGGCTAAATACAAAAGATGGAGTCTATGTAATTTAATTGTCATTATTTTATGTTTACCCTTTCATTGATGAACTCCAAAATTTCAGTAACCGAAGTAACCTAACAAACCTGCACACAAGAACGCATTCTTGAAATGAGGGTTGGGGGCAGGAGGACACACAACAGTGTTCCTATGCCCTTGATTTTTTTTCCCCAAATCCTTAATGTTTTCTAACATCTGATACCAAAGGGACTTCTGGAGTTGTGCTTTTGTGCTGCATTACACAAGAAATATTATCTGAGGTACTTAACTAGGGAAAAGCCCCAGACACAATTTATGTGGATTTGAAAGGTTCTTGTGCTTTTACCTAAACCTTGCTGTACTGACTTTGTAATGAGTTACATATACTTACGCAAAACTACTGTTTCCGGAAGTTAAACTTGGCTGCAGCTTTAGTTACCCTAAACTTGGCCAGAGAAATGAGTCAATAATTCATTTAAGTATGAAGGAAAGATTCCCATGTTTTGCTTGTTTTATAGGCACTCACACCTGTTAGTTTTACTTTATAAGACAATAAACAAAAGCAAGGATCTGTTTAATAAAATTGTATTTTCTGCAGTCTTGTAGGTAGCTTTGTGTTTTGTTAAAATAATATGGAAGGTGAATACTTTAGAAACACAGACCTTGCTAAATGCTAACTATTTGTGAAATTCATGCCTGGGAGGTAAGGTGGAATTCCAAAACAGATTTTATTTATTGGCCCAATACTAGACTTACTTCATAAAGAGTTCAATTCCTGGTATATATACGTTTGTAACTGGTTTAAAAATATTTTAACTGGCTCATGTCTCTATTACAAGGGACAAGGGATAGATACATTGATAATACTATTTTCCCCTCATAGGCTTATAAGACATACATATCCACATATGAATATACATTAGTAGTGAAGGCTATAATATAAGATCTATCTAAAATTAAACCTGTTGGATTTTATTATTTTAGGTATTTACCTGCTGTCCTGGTCACCTATTTCTACTAAGACCTGTTAAACAAATTCTGTTACAAAGGTGTTGTGTTAAAAGTTAAGTACAAGAAAAATGTTTCTCAACTCCATAAATTAATGCATTTTCCATAAATAAACCTGAGTTCCAATGTTTTGCAGATAATGTACAGTACGTGATGTGTTTTAATCAATTGAGAAAACCTTTATAGAGGATTACATGAAAAAGTATGCACGTAACTGTTCTCCAGTGTGTATTTTAGTCTTTACAAAAAGCATACTTTAGTGTTTTAAAGGGAAAAAAGAAGTGTGTATATCCGTATGTGTGTGTAGAAACACAAATTTACACAAAGGAACATTTGTTCAATGCTAAATCTCAATTGAGTATTAATCACTATCAGAAAATGAAAATTATACAAAGACAATGTTCAAAGGACCATTTTAGTAGATTATTTCTACAAATACATCTATTATACTGATATTCAATGTGTTTACATGCCAGGTGTTTACATGCCAGGTGATTAAGTTGTATTGCTTTATAAAACACCTTTATGCTTCCTGGTATGCCTTGGAGTATAAGCAGATATTACTCCATATTTGATCCCATGATTTTCCTCCTTCCTATCTACTTTCCAGTTTTCTGTTCATTTTCCTATACTGTCAGTGATCATTTTTGGCTTGTTTGTTTACAATTCTTTGCTCTGTTTTTCATTTCATTTACCCAGGTGCCCTGTTTCAGGAGTTTCCTCAGAGGCACTTTCAATGGGGAAAGCAAACTCCATCCGGTGACTAGATAAATTTCCATGTTTATTTAGGATAAAACAAAATGGAAAGGACATACTGTAAGAAGGAGAGGCTGCATTTCTTTATATGCAGACCAGAGAGTGTAACTCTAATGTACAGCACAAATTCAGATACATCTCAGAGATATTGGTCGGTTATTACCTTACATTTTCTTTATTTTTATGTTTATAATGGATGTGTCTTGGGGTTTAATAAGACCCTGCTATTAGTGGTATCACTAACTGCCCATGCAGCGCACATCACGCTGCAAACGTATTTACACAGAGATTTTAGTTTTACACTACTCGCAGAAAGCGCATTAAGAGGCTAAAATATTTTGTTATCCGCAGTTATTTTATAAGCTATTTATAGGTAGGAATATTTGCACTTGTTTAGAAAATGATGGCTTTAACACCTAATAGTAAGTAAAAGACCTAATTTCTCAAAGAGCAGATGTAAAAAGAATACAGATGTTTGCCAGAAAAGCAGCACATTCTTGGTGGTGGTTCTGTGGCAGTTTTCATTTTTATTTATCTAGGTTTTAATATATATGTGTGGCATGTCCCAACTAGAAAATTTTGTTTGGCGTATTAGATAAATCCATTTTAATGTTCAGTGGTTTTATCATGAATTTACTGGGCTTGAGGTGTATTTTCCAAGATGTTTTGTTTTCCAAAGGTAGCCGTGTGTCTGAAATATAATCGATTCCAAATAGCTTATTGACAGAATTCTCTTCAGAGCCCCGAACGTATTTTGTGTAGAAACAGAAAGGGAAATAAGGACCTCCTTAAAAAAAAAAAAAAGAAGAAGAACAAAGTTTGTTTTCAGATGAAAACGTTTAAAAGTAGACTAAAGTTACAATATACAATACAATATACAATAAGAAGAGAGTTACAATATTCTGAACATACCAAAAGGGCCACTCTTTCAGAAGCCCCTGGGAGGGGGGCGTAAATCAGGTAATAATGCAAATTCAGATGCTGCAATAGAGAGAGAAGGGGACCTGTGCTTGCTACAGATACTCTGGGACAAAAAATACAAGTTGACAAAATAAACCAAGTAAGTGCAGCAGATGGGTGAGAGAGGCAAGATTATTGTGAAATGAAATTCCATGAAAAATTAATGAAATAGAAAGATTGTGCTAAGGATGGAGGGAGGAAACCAGCTTTGGCACTTCATCACCCTGCAATGCCAAAGTAATAAATGAGCATGTTTCATCTTGGCTAGGTTCAGGGACACAACTCCTTCCCACGACAGTATTGTGTCGTGCTTCAAGATGTGCTCTGCTTATCTCATTTCCTGACAGCTCAAGAGGAAGGGCCTGGATTTGGTGATAAAATTAAATTGATTAAACCTTTATCCATCATCTAATTTTGAACCTTTTTTTCCTTTCTTTTCTTTTCTTTTCTTTTCTTTTTTTTTTACTCTTACCTCCAATTTCTAGCGATCCGTGTAATGACAGCAATTTGAGATAGCATCAAGGGCATTAGCTACGATGACTGAACTTAAATTTAGAATAAAAATATGGGATTCATAAGTCCATATCTAAATAGTGAGGGATTAGGTTATAGCACAGTTGTCTCTTCCTAGCAACAGCACGTAAGTGTGTGTCCAATACAACAGCACGTTTTACTACGAAAGAGAGCAAAATATTTTGACTATACCTCAAAATACTGTTTATGTACAGGGGAAAAAAACATTGTTATAAAGACTGTTTATTTTTCTGTCTTGTACATGGGAGATCCTTATATATCACCATCTCTACTTTTTGGGATATTAGGAATTAAGTCGGCATTTTGCTTTCTCATATGGTTATTGTAAGTCTTTTGAAAACACTTGCAAAGTATCGCAACAAAGAGAAATGACTGTGTAGTGCTTCAAATGTGTCATTTCTCTTTGCGAGTAGAACAGGTGAATTCTCCCACAAGGCTCTCTGCCACGAAGCTCACTAGCTCCAGTTTGTTAAACGAGATTAATGGAGTTTTAAAAACACTTACGACAGCCCTTTCCAAAGTGATAGTGATACAAATGGGAAACACTGCACTAAAAATTAAAGGTCACATGAAATTGCCTAATGAAATATCAAAGCCACTAAAGGACTGTACAAACTGTTGTCTTAGCTTTACTTCCATTGAGGGCTGGGATACTAAAAGAAAAAGTGAAAGATTGGAATACCTGATATGTGCTAATTGGACTACTTTGAAAATAGTCTTGTCCAATATTGTATAGGTTTTGTGAGTAGTAATGAACCTAAATTGATTCCAGCATTTACGGCTAACTAGCTCTACAACCTTCCAGGCAGTTTACAGATTTTTTTTCTTCTTCTAAACTATTAGTTATCCTGATAAAAAAAAAAAAAAGCTGATATGCATCAATGGATACATCATTTTAAAGGGATTGATGTTTTCTATGTAAAACAGCTTGATTTCCCTTTAAATTACAAATGTTCCAATAGTAAATAAAGTACTTATATTTCTTCTTCTCTGTCAGATCTGTACTCCCTCTTGTCTCACTATTAAGCATTGCGGGCAACCTCGCAGACTTTGCAAAAGCATATTGTGGTAGTAAATGTACTAAAATAGCGCTTTGGAAGTCAGCTTGTGAAGAATATAACTCAAAGTAACCACATACAATACCTTTACATCAAACGTTGCCCTATGGTTTAGTTTTCTTAATATCTCTTATTTACAAGGTGGTTTTTTTTCCTGTTATTGTGCAGTGAGAAAATATTTACATTTTATTTAAAGTAGTAGACCACTTGACTGTGCTATGAGTAGACTGAGTGAGGAAAGCGAGTAGAATGCATGAGCCCATAAGAAAGAGGATGTAAAACACTGAAAATCTAAATGCCATGTTATATATGAAAGGCATCCTCAGCTGGACTAGTGTCTTTAATCATTCTGTGTTAAAAATACATAGCAGAAGTGTGTGGGGGATGGGTGCAGGGAGGGAGGAAGGGCAGGTTTCAGAGACCCAAAAAGGATTGGAGATTTTAAAAGACTTTCACTTGGGTAGAAATTGAAAATTTTGGAACTGTTCATTTTGGGGAGAAAACGGAAAAGGCAACATGGCCAAAGTGTACGGGGTAACGACTGCCAGTAGAGTAGCCGTGCTTGTCGTAAAGGAACAGCAGGATCTTCACTGAAAGTGAAATTCCACTGGTTAAACGGAAATATGCTTTTATGCAACCCACAATTAACCTGTGGAACTCACCGCCTCAAGATGTCACTGAAATACGAGCTTTAAGATTTTCTTTAAAAAAAATCCTGTGAGTAGATAATATGCTTGTTCCTACTTTGTTGACTTCAGTGGCTGCAGGTTCAGGCAAAATAATTTGCCACTTTTTGTAATTTGAGATTTAAAGCCTCATGTTTCAGGGCATAATAGGAGCTAGGAAAAGATTTGCCTTGTATGCAGAGTATTTCATAACTACTCACTCTGAGTTTTCTTGCACCTTATTCCAGTATTCTGGCCATTGCCCAAACTCCTGGTATACTAGAGGAAGACAATTCCTATATTCTTGTGTTTCTGGTTAAGTTAAAACAGCATGAAGACAACTATATAGTATTTTCCTCAAGAAAATGATTATATTTCTTCTGGCTACACTGTAGTTTCTAAGTTCTTTTTTTTTCCTTTGCATGTTATATGTGAACATATGCTAAAACTGAAACCGAGTCCTGTCTTATTTTGTTGCTGTGGAAGAACTAAAATACCAGCCGTTAAAATAACTAGAAATAACGTGTATTTAAAATGAAACCTATGAACAGTCAATGACTTACTAAGCAGTCAAACCAGTGATAAAAATGACTCGCCAGATGTGGCACTTCCAACCTGGGTATTACACGCTAGTGAACTTCTCTTGCAGTTGTTAAATAGTCCTTAGTTGTGCATGTGGTCCCATTGAATTCTGAGGGCTGGCTGTCATCTTTTGCATACAATTTTGGATATATGCCTCTTGCAAATAGTGTTATAAAATCCCCATGATACACTTCATTTTTCCTTTTATGGGATTCAATAAAGATGGACAACTAGATATCAGTCTGAAAGCTGCAGAAAAATGTGTGATATTTTCCCCCCCCTCCCATCTTGAGGTAGTCTTTGTTCTCTGTAAGAGAAACTGTGTTCAGAATTATTAGTGGAGTCAGCTCTCCCAAACTGCTAATGAAAGAGCAGCGTGAAGAGTCAAAGCTATTGAAGGTGTGGGAGAAAAGAGTTGAATGTGACAGACTTTATAGCTCCATCCCTGTAGAAAGTGATTTGCATGCAACTAATTTTGCATAAATGCTTGGCTCTTACCTTTTCCTGCTGTGAAATGGCTGTTTATTTCCTAAATGGTGGGATTTAACAACTATCAAAGCATGGCTATCAAGTCAGTACTAATAGCATTTTACCCCTTGTTCAGGACCCTAAAACGTCATCCCTACTTGCACTGGAATTTCATGGGAAGGTGCTGGTTAGCATGACTTAGTTGCCACGCTGGCAAACTTGTGCCTTGTGTGTATGTGTGTGTGTAAATGGACCTCAGCTGCTCTGAATCTATAGTTATAGCTAAATCTATAAGTATCATAAACACTGTTATATTAAGCAATCATTCTTAAATATGATCTCTTTTCTAAGTTTGTGATTTTTTTGTGTTATATGTAGCAATTTAGACAAAGTTCAAATACATACATATACGTGTGTGTGTGAGAGAGCGTGTGTGTGTGTATCTGCACACCCACACATCTGCATACATGCCATTGTGCATGTATATGTAATTATAAGTTCTTGGTTCCTAAATATATTATAGATAAATGAAAATGCCTAAGGCCCCAAAGATTATCAGAAATGGAAAAAAATAGAAAGATATAAACCAAAGAACTCTTGCCACACCAAATTTTCAGTCTCTCTCTGCTCTACGTAGAATGAATGTACATATATATAGGTATGGCTTTCCATGAAACCTAGCTCCTTTAAATGCACCTTCTTAAACTGGGTATTTCAAATCCAGAGACTAAATGGAAACATTTAACATTTCCTGGGTTTTTTGTTTGTTTGTTTTTTTTAAAGGTTTGGTCTAAGCCTTTTTGTGTGATAGCCCAGCTCTCCCGAATCGATGGCAGAACTCACTATTCTTGTGTTTTATATGACATCTGTGTACCTCCCAGAAAATTCCTTCAGTAATTTATTTAAAAAAAAACTAGTATCCAGGTAGTCATTTCCTTGCAAATCATTGACTGCTATTTGAATGTTTGAATTTCTATGAATGACAATCTCGGAAGAGGTCAAGAGGTCAGAGTGGCCCGTGCTGTGCCCATTGTTAACCAGCGTGGACAGTAATTAAACTGCACCTCAGCTCTGGCTGTGTATATCTTCAGAAGTTGAAAAGCATAGTGCCCGAAGAAAACATTCCCCAATGTCACCGTCAGATTTGCTCCAGCCACAAACCTCTGCACAGCTTATTGATTGATCTGTGTGGTACCGTTTATTTGAGCTAGAGCATCTGACATTTGTCTGTAAAATCTTATTTTTAAAATCATGGTATTTGACTCATCATTTCCCCCCCATTTTTAGTGACAGTTTTCTACATACTACTTTCTCCTCAAAGATTTCTTTTCCTTCTACAGCACCCACAAATAAATACTTTGTGTACGTTCATCTGAAAGCCATGAATAAAAAATAAAAAACCAGTCAAATGCCTGCTGAAATATATAAGTAGCATTCAAGTACAAATGCTACTTCAGTTCTTCTAGCCAAAAGCGAGGCATCTTATGTGAAGTTATGTTTTGGCAATAATCTTGTAAAACCATATCTTTTCACTGTTTTTTGCTAGGGGTATATTTTATATCCTGCTCTATCTGCAATATTGCATAAAGAAGAATGAAGAATTTCTAGTTCTCGGTGTAGCATAGAGGAAAATATAAACAGTGAGGTAAGAAAGGCAGTAAAATGTTAACGTGTATAGAGTATGCCATTCCCAATGCATCACAGTTTGTTAAAGACGGGTGTAGTTTTAAAGGTGTTCACTTTCTTTGATTACCAAGAAGGGAAATAGAAATCACGACCCTTAGCTGCTCACAGATCTGGTTAGCAAAAGATGTAATAGAACGAACAACTGCTTCTTCAGAACATACTTTTACAGCTGAATTATAGGCAGTGCACATTGTTAGGAAGATGTTGTGCTATGAAGAAAATGGTGTTGGATTCAAAGAGCTGGTTAGGGATGTGCTTAAAGGGCTTTTGTGGTGGTTCTGTGGTTCCTGTTACAATTTCCCTCTCAGATGGAAAGGAGGATTGAGCCATTTTTCCTTTCTGTGATTGAGATCATCGCCTTTCTTCAGATAATTCTAACTCTCACCAGCCAGAAGGGGCTCTTACTGCCAGAGTTAATAATAGTACTTGGTACCTGTGCTTAGACTGACCCCAGCTCTTATGCAGAAATTCTCATTAAGTGTTGCAGGCAGAGAGGCAGGCTCCCTCCAGGTTACCAACGAGGAAACTGAGGCAGAGAAGGTTTGAAACTTATTTATTTCTGCTTATTCATGCAGTGTATAAGATGCCCTTCATAACAAAGGCTCAGGATAGTTTGTAATAAGAGAAATCAATTTAAAAGGGCAACTATCATAAATTAAATAAAATAAAAATCCAGTCAATGTCTCAGCCTACTTTTGGTTGGTAAAGGCCTGTCCAGATAGGAAGGTCTTTCAGTGCTTCAGAAAGATGACAGGTTCAGGCTCCGGTGGGTCTCGGGAGGGAGGGATTTCCGGTGTTAAGAACAACTGCCAGGAATGGCCTCCAATGTCTTTTTGCCAAGCGGACTCAGTAATCTGATGGTACTTGTAGGAGGTTGCTCTTGGCTAACATTAGGAAATGTGATGGGGTATAGAGGGAAAGTGTCTTAGGTATGTAGGGCTTTTAGGTAAAAACCAGCACCTTGACTTGCACCCAGAAAGCAACTTGCAGCCAGTGCAGATACTGGGAGACTAGAGGTGGCAGCCCATGCTCATCAGAAGTTGGGGTGGTAAAAGATGGCCTGTAGAAGTCAGAATCAGGCCTGGGAATTCAGGAGTCCTTATTAACTTACATGTACTAACCTAGTTCCTCTTTACATTCAAATAATACCTTTTTGTCTTTGGAGTTCATAATGCACAAGGTGTCTTTTAGAACATGTTTATGGGAGAAGGTAGATAGCCCCTGTGCTCTCTCTTTGTTTCAGATACTGAAAATTGAACTATGTGCCATACTAGAGTCTCAGTGTCCCGAATGTAATAGTGAGTATACTATATTTGTTTGCCTTGCTCCTTGCTTTGTTAAAATAAATGAATAAATGTGTAGTACCAAATCCTTACCTGCTGTGTTAGTTGAGCTCTCCTAATGGATGTCTTCTGCTGATCCCTAGTTCTGCATACATACATGCGGATTTATGGCAGCTGACTAGGAAAATACTACTAATATACCATGGACACTTTGTAAATATATATTTGTTACAGGCTCCTTCCTGCTTCTGGAGCTAGAGAAATTTGTATAAAGAACTAATTAAAACAGGTCAAGACATGCATTTTAAAAGATGTTGAATTAACACTATCTTTTCTTTGAAAAGATCTATTGACACTGAAATTTAATTTTATCTATTGCAATGTTTATGAGACAGCCTCCTCAGAGTTGCTTAGTTTACCTTTACAAGTCATTAACTCATTCTAAATCAGTGTTCATTACTTGAGAGACAGCTGGATTACTCTGCTACAGCTCCAACTATTTTCCATTATATTTCCTATCCATAAAAATTGCTGCAAGCCAAAATGTGATGAGTGATTTTGATATGAAGAACAATTTTAAATAAAACTTTAAGAGAATCAGTTTGCAGGATTACAAGCTGAAAACTAGCTTTTCATTCTGGAAACAAAACGAAACAAAACATACAAATGAAAAAAAGCAAAAAACGTAATATTCCTTCATCTATAATATGAATGAGTAACTTAATTGTGTAATTATAAAGAAGCCACAAGAACAAAAACCATGAATAAATTACTTGGCTTCCTTCATTTAGACAAAAAAATAATCTTAAGGGTCTGTAACATGCTGACTTAAGATGTATATGAACCACACATAGAAAGCTGTCTCAATCTATTGCAGTAATGGCTGAAAAGGGCATAGTAAGATAACTGTAACAGCTCCAAAACCAGCTGATTACAATGTGTACGTTTTAAACACAAGTTATATGCCCCTCACAATATACGTGTTAAATTGCTTAATCATACTGGTTTTCCTTTCAACCGTTCTGCACCAAAAAACCTTCTTCAATTGTACCTCCCCGCTCTTCTGAAAGTCCTATTGTACAATTGCTTATGGGAACAAATCTTATTAATGCAGGTTTTCCTACTGGATGTAATGGTGGTAGCTGTGTGAGTGGGTGGTGACAGGATCAGCCCCTTAGCCAGGTGCCATTTTAGAGGGGGTGCAAGAACGGCTGCACCTGCTTGTCTGGCTGCCGCTGCCACCACTATTGTCACCGCCACTGTCCGAGCCATTGTCCCAGCTGTCACTATCCCTCTGGGCAGAGAAATTGCTTGTTATGCCTCTGCATCGTTAGGGCAAGGCTCTTTATGCACCTGTGGCCCCGATTCAGTGAAAAGTAAGTGTTCATTAATCTTATTCCTGCTGTGGTGCAATGTAGGCTTACTTCCCAATGACACTTGTGGGTCTATGAAACAAAGAGAAAGTGAATCCCACGCTCGAATATTTTGTTGAATCAGGACCTGTGAAATAAATAGTAATAATGGTCCTTTTGGTAAACAGTCATGTTTTAAAAGTCCCTAATAGAAATATTTGATCATGTATATTTTAATGATACCTCTACCCACGTTTTGTTTCTCAATTTTTAAAAATGCCTTATTAGAGGGAACCTTTTTCCCCTTGAAAACATACTTTTTAAAATAGCAAAAAGCAGTGACAGGTAAAATATGTTTCTGGTGGAAACAGAGACCAATGAAAGCAAACGTGCTGAAACAGAAGGGGCTGATTATATGCCTTCCAAACCCTATTGTATTCATTTACTCTCTGAACATATAATATAGCATGTTATATAGCATGAGACATGTTGCATAGCACGTGCACAGCAATAGTGAGATCTAGCAGAGTGAAAAGGAATCCTCTGCAAGTTTTAAGACTCCATGCATTTGTTGCTTTGCACCTTCTTGTTTGCATTGGTGAGGCTGTAATCACACATGGACTCAATGATGGATATCATTCTGTCCTTTCCTTTTATGCTAGTCTACTACAGTCAGTCGTGGTTTTATGGTACAGATAGGCCTACTCACTACAATGCATGAGCCTGAAAAAGAGGCCTTGCAGTATATGTTCTGTGCGTTCAGGCACATAAAGGGAGACAGATGTACTATACCACATGCTGTTATACATGCATTCAGGTATATGCCTTCTGGGCTCTAAGATTAACAAAATTATGGCTTTCTGACTGAATGGAGGGAGCCTCCTTCAAGACACAGTTTTTGTTGTGCTGAATATTGACTAGTATATTGTACACATTTCCTGACCACATCTTATTTCAGAAACTTTTTCACAATAATGTAGATTAGTCTGGAATTCTGCTTCTGCCTCTTTAATGCATATTCATCACATAGAAACCCAGTCAATTATTGTGATAGGTTTGCTAGCAGGTGGAGTATGTTTTAAGATTTGATGGATGTGGGATTTGATGGAATAATCTCTGGAAAATTTGGGGGATTATTTTTATGATGGGAGTTTATATAAAAAGTGAGAATGTAAGCAGATTTGAAGGTGATTTCATTATGTTTTTACATTTGTGTGCTTTTACCATTTTAAATCTAGAATAAGTTCATGCTTTGAACAAATGAAAGTCTCTTAGGGTAAGCAATGAACCACGCAAATAAATGCTGCCTAAGCAGTATATTATGAAATAACATTAACAGTATGCAGCCATGTTTCTAAAGGGATATATTTTTATTGCATTTATTTTCCTAAGCAGCAGGCTGAACCAGAAGGAAATTGTATTTTATATTTTACTCATGTTTTGCTGTACATGCTTGTGCATTATATATTATACAGCATGCATTTTGACTTATAATAATACAACAGAGAACATGCACACATCAACGTGTTCTACAGAAAAAATGTAAATCAGAAGCAAAGCAAAATTTCATTTTTCATTAAATAGAAAGGGTTGGGGGCAAAGATTAGTAGCAGAAATGATGTGAAAATAGGGGCTCGATCCCATTCCTATTAAAATCACTGGACTCTTTAGGTGAAAGCAGGATCAGTCCAGCTAGGGACTCTTGTTTGTACATCTTGCTCACATGGATAGCTGCATTGTCTTCAGTGCAAATTGTCTTCAGTGGCAATACTTATATGACCTAGGGTCACATTAACTGATGTGTTAAATAGCAGATCATTTCCAAATTAGAGTTTCTGAAGGAAAACAGAAGTTAGGATTGCACACCCATGAAAAGCACTTTATTCCATTTCTAGAGTACATTGTCACAATGTCACATTCAAAGGGGTTTTAAAAATATACTTGGATAACACACCAAAAACTATCATACTAGACTTCCGATCCATTAAGTGCTTTATTAAATATCTATAGCAGCACAGGATCTGACTTTGCAGAAATAACTATGTAAAAATGCTAATAATGTCTTTATATTGTTACTAATGAAATTTCAGAGCTATGAATACATATGTTTATATTTAACTTCTCTTTATATACTTAAATACAGGCACTCTAGTAATAACCATATTAATATATCAGCATGTGCTCTAGCAATGTGTAACCTACATGCATATTCATATACAGGGCTGAACTGAATGAGAGTTTTGTCATTGGCTTCATTAAGAGTTGGATCAACTCTGTACTTTTTCATGTACATTGGGGCAAATTCCCAAGGCAGAATCTGGCTCATTACATTTTAATTATTTACCATTAAGCACAAATGTTTTGTAGGATCTTATCATTTTAGTGCACTCATGTGGTGTTTCCCTTCCAGTGCTACTATCTTCACACCCTCCCATTATATCAGCTTCTCTCCAGCCATTTTCCTTTGTCTCCTATTTCTAAATAGGAGACATTCATCGTAATTCTTTGTGCAATTATGATTGATTAATTAACAAACCTTTGGTTTCAGACCTGGTATTTTGCTCATGTGCTCAAGCCATTTATAACCTCAGCTGAAAAGCCAAGATTGAAAGTCAGCCTTGTAATGAATCTCTTTGCATCTTATGTTCTTCATGAATACTGCTTGTATTTTGTTATTTTGGTTTTACTGTTTTAGGGTGCAATTTAATCCGATACAGAACCCTGAGACCTGGACCCTGCGATTAAATCCTGCAGACAGATCCCTCTTGAAGCTGGTAGGGTTCTGCACAGATGGAAGCATCCATCCATGCAGTCAGTTATAACATTTCTGACCTCAGGTGTTAAAACTCATGAGCTGAAAGTCTCTTCCCCAATCTTGAGATTGACTTAAAAACCATGTGATTGTAAATGAATTGTAGACAGGGAGTCCTTTATATTTTGTTTTCAGATTTTTGTTCCTTTCAGTCACTCTGAGCTCATATTTTCAAGATATTTTTCTACGAACACGCACATTGGAAACTTTATTTTAAAAAGGAAATAAAAGAATACTGAGAGTCTCATCTAATCAGGTGGGTGTGGCTTCACAAAAATCACAAAATATTGTGATGAAATTCTTGAAAACAATACCATGAGAAATGCCACAATATAAAGCAATTAAGGGTGACATGTACGTGTTAAATTTAGATAACCCTAACCAAGTTTAGAGCCATATACATTCCCCAGTGTGCAAGCAATCACAGGGTTTACGTCACCCTAAAATGGGGTGTCTGATCTAAAGTTGGCTTACGTCAGAGGTGAACTAATTTTAGATTAGCAAAGGGTTGATCGAATCTAGTAAGGGATAACCTGGTTTAGTGAACACTTGCGCATATTGACAACCCAGCCCCAGGGCTGGGAAAACCCAGTCACTCACCACAGCCCTGGGGCTGTGCTGTTTTTACCCTCCTGAACCTAACTGGAGTATTTTTAACTTCCTTCCCCCACTGAATTCCCCCCCTCCCACAATTTACTTGCCTCCAGCTGCCCACATCTCCTCCCAGCAAGCACCAAATACTTGATTGCACCCTTGGTGTCTAAATTAACTACCAGTACTTTTCGGGGCTGGAGAACACCAGCATATAGACGTGTACTGGGGGAGAGAGCTCTCTACCTCACCTCTGAGCAGGACTCTAAGTGGAGGAGAGTATAGCAGCAGTGTGTCCATTGCACAGGCTGCAGTAGTGACTGCAGAAGGACTGTTGCACACCTCCCTACAAAATCAGGCTATAAATAGACAGTGCATTTGTCTTGTGACCCTGCAGATGTACAAAACTACTGTGCTACTTAAGTCCTGCTGAGGCATGTAGTATAAAATATGCCATCGCTTTTTCCCGGGATATCATGGGGCACATCTGTAAGGATATCATGGGTCATTCTGTATCAAGCTGCCTAGGATGTGTGCTCTGGCTGGCCATCAATTGCCTGAGGAGCAGGAATGGAAAGGCTACATGTGTAAATGACCATACTGCTTTTGTTTCGGTCAAAACCTGGGGAAATGCAAGGTCTGCTTATAGCCTGTGAGTTGAATTTTCCGCTTCCTGAACTGCTAGTAGAGTTCTTCACACACAATTCTTCAAAGTAGCGTTTGTGCAGGGAGAGGTCAATTCCATCCTTCAAGAATTCTCCATTACACTTGTTATCTAATTTCACGGATACAATTTTACTCTAAATTTTGATTGTCCAAATAGCTGGAGGTCATTATGTGGTTTGGGTAGTGGAACAGTGGGACAGGAAGCTCCATTCTTCCCTCTATAGAGAGAAATACTGTTGAAATACTATGCATGTGTGAGGACAAATGAAATAATGATAAATAAAGTATTTATTTACTAGTCTCACATGCTATACTGTTTCAGGGAGTGTGCAAACCTTTGCCACAGCCAGTCTATGATTATGTGGCTTGCTTTAAGCCACATGATCATAGACTGGGAACAATATGTACAAATGTTTGCGGGTGCCGGGAGGTGCTCAGCAAACCCAATCTAAATAACTTGGTGTTTGGGGGGGGCAGCTGGTGGGTCCACAGGAAGCATTATCCGACCAGGGTGGGGAGGCCAAGAGGTTAAAAATAACCCAGTCAGGGTTGGTGGGGTGGGAAGAGTACAACTCCATAGATGAAGCTAGTAGTTGAGCTTTCCCAGCCCTGGAGCTGGACTCCAAACCTGTGAAGATGTCCATTGGATTGAGTTAACCCATTCCTAATCTAAGTTCACCTATTCAGGTAAACCAACTTAGACTGGGCCTGCTATTTTTGGCTCAGTTTAAACCCCTCTCATAGCTGCACTTTTGGGAGTTTAGATCAACCCTAACTAGGTCAAGCTAAAAGTAACACCTGCATGTACCCTCAATCTTTAACCAGCCACACACAGAAGACTTATTTCTCTAAAAAGGACTTGGGATCACCATGCATTCCATAATTTATATAGCAATTATTGTTTACCTGCTTTTAAAGTAAGTGCCCTCATGGACTTGTCAGACCAAGGGACTCCGTCATTCTCAGATTTTTCTATACCTAACTCCTAAAAATCCAATAGAACTAGTTCTATGCGTGATCGGATGCGTCCACACATCTCCTTTTGGAAGTACTAAAGCATGGCACAGTATGGGCTGTTACTGCACTGTGCGGGCAACCCATGCTTAGATTTCCCTGCTTTGTCACCGTAGCAGTATGCTATAACTGGGGAGCGTGCCACTGGTGATGTAGCTGGCGATCATGTGTAGACCCCTGCGATTGGTGTGTCTCCATAGCTCACTGTATGGCGACGTAGCATGTCGCTACATCACCATAGGGTGATGGGTAGATGCACCCATCATGCTAGCCAACAGTCTACTGTATTGTGCTTGAAATAACATATTTTAGGTTATTCCTACAGTCCATGACTACAAAAATCTTTTATAATATTCTCTCTGGTGATGGTTTCAAATGCTACTATCTTCACTCATGCCCTGCAGAGCCTGGACAATATGAAGAAATAATGTAGTTATGAATATTTTTATCATGGAAACTTGGGAGGGAGGGGATAGAAGAGAGAACTCAATTAGGATGTTTGATTTTTTTTTTTAATTAAATTATAAGCTTTTGTCTCAAGCATTTGCTAGAATGACACATGGTTTCTATAAATATACTATTAATGCAGTATGCACAAATATCAACCAAAATCTATATGTCTCAGTTGGAATTGAGGCTGTGGAAATGTGTGTTTTTAGGGCTGTACTGCTAGCATGTCATCTATGCTCAAAGTGAACTGTATTAGCTGGATTAGTGGCATATGTTCACAAGTAATGCGGACTGTGAGGGGTTTCCTGATTTTCCTGAATTATTTGTTTGCTCCCCAGAGAAGAGTTAATTTAGGCACCCCAGCAATTTGGCTGTTTAACACATTAGGGCCAGATACAAACTTTATACTTTTATGGGTATAAATGGCATGCCTCCCCTAGTCCTTATTTATGATGGCAGTGCTTTTAGAGAAAGAGAGAGGGTATTTTATTTACAATGTGATAATTTTATCTTCAGGGAACAACAAGGGCCAGACTTGTATTCCACCTATTGAACATTTAAATGGACTTTGGCATCTAAGTAAAATTCTATTCCATCCTGTTCAAGTCCCCCAAAATCCATTTCTTAACATAACATGCTATCATCTTACCCTGAAGACTTTCACAATAAAGCAGTAGAAAGGAGGAGTACACAGTCAGCTTCTGTATTCCGATATTTTCCAGGACTCATGCTGTGATTTCAGTCAGGTCCAAAAATGCCTCTTTAAAACCTGCAGTTCATCCCATAGTTTACATGTTACCATTTCTGTTTCTTCCAGCTGTGTGTGGAAGTGGTTGTGAGTGCCTACCTCTGTGGAAGTCAATGCTAGGTATACTCTGAGAATGCATACTGGCATGGCTTTTTCCAGCAGTGTAGGCACAAGAATCCCTGCATTTGTAAATCCCAAAGAAGTTTAAGTGTAAGAGGGATGCAGAATGACTTGTTTAAGCCAAGACGGTGGGTTCTCTGGGCAGATACAATAGGCAATGACAGACATGAAACTTCCTGCTGTAACTCATGGAGCTTTGCAGGAAGCACCATAAGTTACAGTGCTCCCCCTGACCCAGAAGATATTCACTGTTGGGTCTGGGGCACTGGGGGATCAAACTCCAGTTTGGAGTGGCTATGTGTCTGCAGTCACTCTCCTCTAGCCCCCGCCCCAGCTTTGGTGCTGTCTTCAGAATGGAAGGAGGGGGAAGGAAGGGGAAGAAGCTCAATCGGTGGTTTGTCGAGCCTTCAGTGGAAGGTGAGACAGGTGGATGGGACCCTCCTGTGCCCCCAAGGTGGGGGGGGACTCCAGTCCACCCTCCAGTGCAGGCTGAGCAAACCCCAGATGGAACTCCTTCCCTTCCTTTCTCCCCCTCCCATTCTGAAAACAACACCGAGTGCAGGGCTGGGCTGTATCAGCCCAGCCTTGCTTTCAGCATGCACTGACAGAAGTTAATGAAGGCTCTCCATTTTGGAGCACCTTCTTCTGAACTTTCATTGCCATGCATTGGGCAGTTTTAAAGTGCTCTGCAGCTTGGCATTTCTGTAAGGGCACAACTGTAGAATGCTTTCAAGAGGCTGATTGTATGACAAATGTAACTTCTGCACCCAGTAGTTCAACTTCAGGCACCCAAGTAGGGTTTCTGGCAAAAATGTAATTGCTCAGTGGGTCTCAGGTGCTTAAGGAAGTTAGGTGGGTTTTCTCCGAATTGCCATCATGCTTTTGGGCACTTAAGTACGGTCCATCTTAGCCATCCAAATCCCTTTGTGAATCTCACTGCAGGAACCGCTCTGTTCTCTCTCACAGATAGTTTATTACCAGACTGCTTGTTTTGCACCACCTAGTGGTATAAAGGGAACAGAGTCAGCTGTCTATTCTTACCTGGTCTCCAGATTGCAAGCTCTTTGCTGGTCCTCAAGGTGAACTTACACGTTACACTTGCAGCGTACTAAGGGCACTTAAAACACAAGCGTCCATTTGTTAAAGCTCATTAACCTGTGCCAAGTGCCCTCTGAGTATCTCAACACTGCTTCAGGTGAGAGTTGACTCTGGGCTGTGCTACCTAGTTCGTGTTGGTGCAATCTGATCCATGAAGATACAAGAAGCAGTTTTCAGTCCTCCACTATCCCAGGATGCACCACTCCCAGTTCTCTACCTCCCCTGAAGCAGGGCTAGAGCCCAGGTGCTGTGGCTCCTAGCCATGCCCCTGCTCACCAGTCTTCTAGTGGCAAGTCAGAACTATGCAGGCAAGAAATGGTATTAACTCTTAATGTGCAACTGCTCACACATTCTTACTTTAACACTGCTTAACTTTCCACAGATTTAGTATGGCCCAGGTGTAATATGTGATTTTTCCCTTGTATGTGGTTTCTCAGAAAGTTGACAAAGAGGCATAGGTCTTGTTGAAGAAAGAAAGTATAAAGAAATCCACATGCTGAAACTGGTAAAGTTTGGACTTGACGTTTCTTTCCTTTTATGCCAAGAGCTGTCTCTGTTTTTAAAGACTAATTTCAGCACAGTCTTATGACCTTTCTATTGTTTTCATTATTGTCATCAGTCATTTCTCTCAAAAATGCTAAATCAAGAAAACGAGGGGTGGTAATTGCTTTGTGGGATAAAGAAATAAATCTCACGTCAGGTTTGATACTTTTGCAGTATTTGCATTTTCAAAGCATGCCCCCAATTTTGCTGTGTGTGTTTGTATATGTTTGAAAGGATACAACCCCAAATGTTAGCTAAACACAAAAGCTACTAATCATTCTCTTTCTTGTTACCCTCATTTGGATCTTGGAGCATGGGAGAGAGGTGTTGCTTAGTAGATTGTATCCTGAGGTTTACCCAACTGCAAACAAAGTATGAACTTAAGAACCTCCTCAGATGAGGGGCCTTGTAGCTGTTCTCCATTTGCTGGCATGTTGCTGAGCTGCACTCATTGAGCTTTTAAAGGTTTTCCTTCACTGGGGTCCAAATTAGCTCCATTTTCCCTAATGTTATTCCAAATATAACTGAGCACGGTACTTAATGGGAAATGTGGACTTGCTGGTGCAACCACTGGCACCGGCATCTCATATAGATAATTTGATCAATATTATAAAACTGTAGCAAAGAAGCTGAATAAGAATTCATACATTACTATAAAAAATCCATTGCGAACACCAACATTCATGGATTAGCAACTAAACAGAAAACCCCAATGAGAGTGGCACCTTACAAATTTATTTACTTGTAAGAGCATCAGTGTCTTTCTTATTTGTGATGACACCTAAAGCCTGGGTTTGTGCACCACATATTGCCATAAATTGGCTGCAAGCATAGTTTTTGTGTCTGTGGGGCGCATCTGCTTTCAGATGTCACCATTCCTTCATTGATTATTTATAATTGTCATGTGCTACTTACAAATGTAGAGCCTGACCATGCTACCCTTACCCCCACAAGCAGTTATTACACATGGAGGCCATCCCATTAAATGAAATAATTACATGAGTAAGCATTGCAAGAACTATAGTATAGTTACTATAAAACTTACTATAGTATATTATGTGGTAACTGTGTTTTAATAACTGGATATTTCTGCTATAAAACCCTAAGTAGAGGTCACAATGCTCTTGGTTGAAATCAAGGGCTTTGAGGAGTGGTGACATAAGGTTTAACTTATCAGCATTTTGGAGGATACTTTTATTGTTGGGGTGGGAGGTATGTATACAAGTGTGTATGTACACAGTATCATTGTGGGGTTTCTGGGCCTAACTACATTAGAAATAAGCAATAATAATAAAATACAGGTGATTTGCCATATAGGAGATATAAAATAATCTACTAATAAAACCTACAATGCTTGTTTGATTTAAAAACAAATGCCTCCTACCTCTTAGTTTAATATGACTGATCCATTAGTTAGTGGAGAAGAAAAAAATGAGTGCGGGGAAGGTGGACTCCTATAAACTTAATGCAGAAATAAACAAAACCTTTGGAAATTGCAAATTAGATATGCCCTTTGTTTTAATTTCTTTTTATATTTGATAGCCATAGTTAGGCTTAGAAAATGATTGCTAGAAACTTTATTGGTGTACTGTAGGTTTCAAGTCACAAAGGAGAGGTTATTTAAAATAAAATGGCCAGAAAAGACTATATCAATATATGATAGGAATCAAATATTTCAGGTACTAAAAAAATAAAATAAAGGGAGTCACTAGCACTGGCGCAACTTGCTTCTTTCTGATTTGGTCACATATACTGATTAACTGTAAATTAGTCCCAGGTTTAGGACACACTGTCCTCCATCGAATGCTTAGCAAAGAAAGGTTATTAACATTGAATGGGGACGGTTGTCTCAGGAGAGCTGCAGATAAAATGACCAGGGAAAGAAATAGCACAACTTCTCAAATTAGCATAATTAGTAATTATCTCTTAATAGCCCCACTTGGCTTTGGAGACTTGGCACTTGAAATTCCGCTTAAAGTTCAGTGAGGAAAAACAAATTTCACGCTGAAATGTCTCAATAACACAGCTGAGCTGCTGAGGTAATCGTCTGGTTTAGGTAAAGGGAAGAAGATGAACATATGGATAGCCAAGACCTCGCCTGTCCGTACTGTGTTAGTGTTTGCACATACGTGCCATCAAGCCTTGCTGATACACTTGCATCCTTTTTTGAAGGTAAAGAGGGAATAACTTTTCTGTGTCCCTCTGACAAGATGAGGCTGGTAATAAACTAAAATGTGGTAGCCTTATCCCTTTTGCAGTAGCAGAAAAGGATGTCACTTCTTATGCAAACCTAATTGAGAAAATAATAAATGGAGACAAACAAGCTAAATGGGGGATAGAAACAGCAGTCTTATCATAGCCAGTGGCAGAATGAAACCCTTCCTGTTCTTGAACATCTCTCTTCAGGCAAAATTGGATGAGGAGATGCAGGGGATAGCTGGTAGTCATAAGATTTTTCTCTCTGGCAAGGAAACAGATGTTTGTGTCTGGAAGAGAACAAAAGGAGGGGAGAAATATTTACTGTACCATTTTTTGCATAGCTAAAACCAGCCCTCTTTCTCCCCAGGCTAGGAGTAATTTATCAGCTGATCTCTATCAAAACAAGTCTGTTCTTAATAAGTCATACTTGATTTACGTGCTGCACAGCTGGTTTTAAGCCCCTCACCAGAAACTGTGGAGGCGATCAGTATACCTCGTTTGGAATAAGAAAACAAAGCGCCGCAGTTAGACTCTTTGACAGACCATCCCCTTTTGGACTCTTCTGTTGCTAATGGACCTCGGGGGCTGCTTTTTAAAACCATATCAGATTTCCTGGGTTGTAACAAGTATGAAAAATCAACTGCAGTCTTCTCTAAACAGCGGAGCCCCTTTCTGATAAAACTGTAGGTGCCTTTGAGAAGAAGCGTGAACACTGCAAAGCATGTAAAACAAAAGGGCTCCTCCATTGCCCCGTTGTGCCACGTCAGCACTCAAAATAGAAAATATGAAGATAAACTAGTCAGAGGAGGCTGACAGCTGTTATAAAACTGATAAGCTGACACTCCTTGTGACCAGAGAATAAAAACGGCTTGGTTGGGAAACTCTAATTAAGCCTGGCCAAGGTCCATTAGCTCATCTTCACTTGTAGCTTCTCAGTCTCACACCCTATGGATCACCCTTATTATACAGGTTCTAGGTGAGAAATGTGATTAAGCAGTCTGCTCCTCTGTGTTTCAAAGGGGCAGCTTCTGCAAGCTTCCTAAACACCTTCATCAGCCAATAAAAGTAATTTAAAAATTCAGATAAGGTATGAAAGCAAGGAAGGAGTGGCTTGGTGGGGAGGAAAAAGGAATTAGAGGTGAAATGACATTTAAAAAGTATGAAAATGATTTGAGCCAGAATTAACTACGAAAAATAAAAAAATGCAAAAACCCAACAAAATCTGATATGAATATTTACAGATGGAAGGACAGAAAATAGAAGGTATTCCCTTCCTCCCTGCCACCTCTCTCTAGGATGAACACTTGACAAATAAATTACTCTTAAGTGCTAATTAAGGGGTGAGTGTGGGGAAAAAAAATTCTGATGGACATCTGAGCTTTTTCAGGAATATCTCCTGATATGCCATATGTGGGTGGCAACTAAAAGAAAGTCCTACAAAAGAAAAATGCCCACCCTTTGACAAGCCTCTTCATTGATTGATATATGTTTCTGCTTTCTTCTAGCTTAACAGGAACATGAGCTGCAGTTTCAGGACCAGATATGTTTAAAACAAAACCAAAGAAAAAATGCTTGTGGCTTGGTTTTTCAGAACCTGCAGTGCTAAATTTGATTCTTTTTGGTTCTTCCAAACTTGATTTTTATGGGGCAGATTTGCATCCACAATTCCTATGTGAAGAAGTCTGTATGCTTAAAAATTGCTTAATGGTAATGATGGGCTTGTTAAGGCACTTGACTGGGATACAAACGAGCCAGGTTTAATTTTTGGCGCTGCTATAGAGTTTTCTTTGCTCAAGGTGGTATCACTTCATCTCTTCCTGCCTAAGATCCCTGTCTGCAGAAAAGAGATAACACTTCATTTCTCCCACATTTTGTCTCTTATCGATTTAGGCTGTAAACATATTTAAGAGTGTGTCACATTTAAGTTTTGTCCAGCACTTAGCACAATGGGATCTCATTTGGAAACTCTAGAAGCTATTGTAAAAGTAATATTAATAATTAACACATTAAATTGAGTAGGTATAGTTCCAGAGGCCACTGCTTTGACATCTTCCTATATAACAAGAATTAATTTTGTTGGCTTAATTCTGCAGTGTTACACAACTTCCAGCGGAGTACTGAGAACCCTCGACTCCTGTCAAGTTAAATGTTAGCTGAGGACAGTTCGGAGCTTGTATGAGATAGGGCCCATACAATTAGTTTGTGGGCTGGTTTCAAGGATAGAGCCAGAAAAGGAGAGAAACATACAAAATTGCATGAGCAAAAAAATGCCTGAGGATAAATCTTTCTTTTTTAGAAATGCCATTGGGTCATACTGGCTTTGCAGGCAGCATTTAGTTGCATCAAGATGCTGCTGCTGGTCCTCTCTTTCCAATTCCCTTTCCTCCTTCCTTCCTGAATTTGGAACCATCAATTCCAGCAATTTTCAAATTGCTGGTAATTCAGCACGAGAGGTGAATAAGAATATATTGTATATTACATGAGTGCTGCTTTCAAGCAGAGTTAAGCATAACCTTCATTTTTAGCTCATGCTAAGAAAATAACAGTATTTTAACTGAGAAAGTAAATTAGAAAACCTAACAAACCCTATAAGGCCTACTTTCCTTGATCTAAAAAAAAAGTAGGTCAGTGTTTTATGCTATTCACATTAGTGTCATTCATTTTAGCTCTACTAATAAAAGCTAATGGCTGGTTAAGCAGTAGTGGAACAGAATCTCAGATAAGAAATAAAAAACAGGAACATAGAAAGGGAAAAAAATTAAAAAATAAAACACTAAATCATTGTAATGTACCTATAAAATTCCTTAAGTTACATCAACTAACACCCTAGTTTTGAAATCCCCATACGCACCATGACCAAAGCGCAAATGAACTGGAACGTGGTAGAAAAAAGAATCTTATATATGTCTTTAGCTTCAAGTCAGCTATCAAGCACACAGCAGGTTGATCTGGGAAGTGTATGTTATCAGCTGGTCTGAGCCTTCAAGAGGCCGAGAAGCTAAATCTGGGTTTTAGCCTTATTGGACACAACTTGTTGAGTTCATGGAGGGTTTCTCCATTGTAAGCTTATAGGCTCTGGCCCTATTAATTCTAATCAAGAAAGAAATATGTTGTATAATTGCATTATTCCTGCAAAATATTTACTCTTCTAGCTTTTATTCATATTTCCACCTGTATCGCAGGAAGAAAAGAGGTATTACAATGTAAGAATTCTGGGTGTCAATTGTAAACTAAGTGTAAAGTAAGTAAAGTGTATATAAAGTAAGTAAAAATTCCACGTGCCTGATACTGCTGTGCATAAAGTCTGTTAGAGCAAGTCAAAATAATATGCTATTTTTAATGTAATGTTGGATCTCTTCCTGAGCTCAATTGGGTATTACCCCAAAATTTCTAAATCAAAGCATTTGAAAATTTAAGATTAAAAAATGTTTTGAGACTTATTTGCTTTTTGGCTTTTGGATCATGTTTATAGGCTTTTTACTGCAACTGCAGCAGAGTGATTGTTTTTCTAAAATAAGAATGAGATGAGATGCTGCTCAGAGATCTAAGTGGAAGGCATTTAAATAAGGTGTCAAAGACTGCAGGACTTGTCATAAAATCAAGGAAGGAAAGAATTTCATAAGCAGGAGCCTGAAGTTAGGCTACCCAGTGTGTAACCTAAATAAGAAGCTTGATTTTTCCAGCATTCCTCCATGAGAGCTTCTGAGTACTCAGCATTTTGGGAAACCAGGATGTGTATTTCAGAATCTATAATTTTGGGATGTGTTGGTTTAATAAAGT
This sequence comes from Caiman crocodilus, assembly GCA_030014935.1. NCBI lineage: Eukaryota > Metazoa > Chordata > Crocodylia > Alligatoridae > Caiman > Caiman crocodilus. The sequence continues at coordinate 244,442,257 of JAGPOW010000261.1, forward strand.
GTCTCATTCAAATTCAGTGTACAAAAAGTCACTATAGCATTGGGTATCAAGAAAACTAGGCTCTGAATCCTAAATTCAATTTACTGTATAAATCTTTGACTCTTTCCCTTTACTGGTGAATTGTACCTTCTGTCAGATTGGAAGATATAGGAAGAATGGTATTCTCTTCCGCTTTTTCCATACTTTAGAAAGGCTGTGGATATATTTCAACAACATAGGAGTCTTCATGGCTCAGGGAGAGACGAGGTAATAGGTGGCGAACAGGGAATGTCATATTGGGATATTTTAAGCTCTTGATATCTGAGAATTTAAATAATATTTCTAGGTGTTTTCCTAATTTCATACAAAGATGATGCAGAATAACATCATGAATAATTCATATTGTCAAAAGAAAGATAAGATGCTCAGCTGATTGTTACAATTTTTACTTTAAAGAGCAGTGTTCCTTTACTCAACAGGAGCCCATTGGCAATCCCTTGTAGAGAATTGGAAAAGTGATGCCCTTTGCAATAAAGGCCACAGCAAATACCAAATGCACTTTGGTCCTATACAGCTGGAGCAAGCAGATGTCCAACACTGGGTGTGACTTTTCTCCTGACCTAACTGAAAATATTAGAATTTTGGGCAAAGAGTCATATCAGACCTTTTCCACCCACCTTTTTTGGAACTGGGTAAGGCAGTAGATCCAGATATGGCAGCTTTGGGTCTTGTATGGCTTTAGATTCCAAACTCCAAAGAAAAAGAATCAATGGAATTTAGACACTTAGATAATTTTGAGGATCTGAGTTTTGTCTCTGTGCCTTATTTTTCTATACATAAGGATTTCCATTGTCAGAGGGCGTATCTGTTAGTATTTGTGAATGGCTTAGATTCAGTGGGAATGGAAAACAGTCAAACAAACAAACAAACAAGCAAAAAGCCCTAGCTAAGAAGCAGGGGAAGGATGAAAGGGAAATGTGCTTGTTTTGTCGGTTGCTCCTATATTGGGAGAAGCCACTGTGCGAGACATCTGTGGTTCTGATTAGTACCATGTGAAATTTTTGAGGCAAAACTGTTGGGGACTTTTTGGTTGACTTGTTTGGTTTTGGAGGGGTGGGAGGTTGGCAACCTCTCCAACATTTAAGGTTTTACTGAAACCGTTCATAAATGTGTTTCAATTCTTAAACGTTGTTTAAGCCAAGGTGCCCCAGAGTACTTCACTACAAAATTTTCAGAGTAATAAGGTCCATTTTTTTTTCATTCATGAAATATATTTTTCTTGGAAATTTATCTAAATTTGATTTTTAAGAAAGTTTTAAAAATCCAAAATATTCTGTTTCAGATCAGGGAAATAGTTCCCTTATTTTCTGAAGGGTACACATAATTCCTGAGGTACGAATCAGTGTGCAGGAATTTGTACCTTAGAGGTTAAGTACAGGCAGTTAAAAAGCCTGAGACTGAATCGATGTAGTCTTTGGAGGTTAGTCTAAACTGCACAGATTAAATTGAAACAGAAGTGAACAGACATTTGCCTTTGATTCGGGGAATGCAGCCACATGCATGCCATGGCTCAGACCAAAATCTGGGGAGCACTAGAGCATGGCTCTCTAGCTGTGTGTTCACTTCCTCTTCCTGCTGCCCCCAAGGTCTCTGGGATTTGCAGTCCAGAATTACAGCAGCAGGACTCTGCAGGGTTGCTCATCATTTCTTCTTCCTGCTTCCAGGTGCCTCTGGGATTTGTAGTCCACAGCTGCAGCCTGTAGTAAATTTGAGTAAGGGAAGTGGGTGTCCCCCCCACTCTCTGCCCCCAGACTAGGATGCATCTACAGCCAAGTTTGCCTCCCCACCCCTGCCAGCCAGCCAGCCCTCACTGCTTCAGCTAGGGAGCAGAGGGGCAGGGCCAGCCCTGCTTTCTAGAGCAGACAGCGCAGCACAGCTCAGCTTAGCTCAGGGCTGGACAGCATCCTGGGATGCTGGGGGACTCTGATTTAACTCAAATGAGGAAGTGATCTGAGACAAATTCCGTAAATTGGCTTGACCCAAATTACTTAACCTGATTCAACCAGGTTTATCTTAAACTAGTTTTGTTCATTTTGAAAGTGGTTTATGTGCACCAAAGTTATGTGCTGTTATGGGTTTAAACCAGTTTCTGATCATTTAAACTGGTTTATGTGTAACCTTTGTCCCTAGCCATAGTGAATGGCACTTGAACCTAAATTAAATGGAAAGTCAATACTATCTCTATGGCACTGTTCAAACTGTTTCCAAGAACTGAGCCCAACACACCCACTCCTGCTCAGTGCACTCCATGTCCAAATCCTGACTGATATGGACTCTCTGTTCTGGGGATATCCTCTCTGGGGATCCCTCGTGTCATCCCTTTCAAGCACTAGAGCAACTAGGAGCTCAAAAGGATCAGGATGGAGTTCCTGGAGCATCCTCACTACGTCCAATCTGTGTTTGGAGTATGTAAAGCAGGAATGGGTAGGTGGAGCTTAGTTTTTAGTGATAAAAGGACAGGGTAGACATGCCCTCAATGGTAGACTATACGCTACCCAGCCAGCTGGTGATAGGGTGAGGAAGGGGAGTAAATGGTATAAGACCACATCCAGCTGCAGCTTTTCATGAGAAACTTACAGTAGCTTTATGTTACTCATAACTCCTTTGGAAGCTTGACAGTGAAATCTGTTTCTTTATCAATACGTGTGTGTGTGTGTGTGCGTGCACATGCACACACAAAATCTGATTTAAAAGGGGCTTGATTTTCAACATGCTGAGTATTTTTAGCTCTCACTGGTATCTGCAGAATCTGCCAGTGTTCGAGGTCCTAAAAGTTCCAATTTCCTGATTTGAGCAAAAAACCAAAGAAGCTTTTTATCTTGGGGGAAAGAAATGCTCATTTAAAGGTAAATATTCAGAACACTCAGTGTCCTGAAGGACTGGACCTGAAGTATCTCAGCCCAGAAAAAATTTAATTCTCTAGAACATTTTCAATAACTGGTTGCTACGGTTACTGCCACATATATCATAAGCAAGGGGTAGTTCAGCTTGCTAACCTGAATGCTTTCAATATTCTACCTATCCCCCAGTAGAAAAAAGAACCGATAAATGCTTTGAAGTTCTGACACCTGGTAAAGGGCAGTGATGTGTATACGTGCACACGAGGTAGTACATTGCACATTGAAGGTGCCATTTATGAAACTCTGTAAATATTGGAAATCAGGTTCTTAAATAGCTCAGTAAATAACAGATTTAGACATTTGAGTTCAAGGGAATGGATAAGCCCTGAGGCCAAACTCAAGTGAGGACAGTTTCTGCCTAGATACAGTTCTCAGTCTATCAGCATCGCTCTCAGCGTTGCCTGTACCTGGTCTCTGTTTGACCCAGTGTTCATTAGTACCTGACATTTTGCAATAAATATTCATATCTGACTAGAGATGCTAATCTGAGAAACAAATTGGTCACATTTAATTTGGCATAAAAGTTTGAGCTGCTGATATCAGAGCTTTTTACCATTAGTCTAGTTATGGGTCAGCATTGCTCAGATTGCTATAAACTGGAAATCAGAAGTGACAGCGGCACCTCATGGCATTAGCTGTAAATATTCTAGGGCCTGATTCTTCTCCTGTTGACTCAAATAGGAATTTTGCTACTGATTAAGTTGGGAGCAGGGCCTATGTACACATGATTAACTTTATACATGAGTCATCTTACTTAAACCAGTAGGACAGCTCATAGCTAAACATATGCTTACATACTTGCTGGATCCTTTACTCAATATTACTGTAGGTCACTGACCAACAAGCTTTACAAGCTGCAGGCTGGAACAACTCAGTTCCAGTTCAGCACGAGCTGGGTGGCTTTTGCAGCCTATCAGCAGCAGGGGGGTTTCATGCACCTGTGCCAGGGCCAGGCAGTTGGGAGCTGTAGCTATACCGCTATTTCTCCCAATTCCCCTTCCCCTCTGCTGTATAGCTGCAGCATCAGTGTGGCTTTCAGCCTAAGGGAAGCTGCTCTGGGGCCAGGCAACTGGAAGGATAAATTCTGGACCTCTTTGCTTATTTCTTCAAAATAAATGCAAAATTATGTAGTAAAAGAAGGTATCGTGGAGTGGGCAAAATACGCAGGGAGATAAATGGCCAGGACAATAGATCTTAGCCTTTTGTAGGAGGCAAGACTTGAAAGAGCATATTTATTTGAACATAAGATGATGTTTTTCCCCTACTCAATGTGAGGGGAAGCCTCTTGTCTTACATTCACATACAGAGAAATCTCAGTAAATTAATTGTCTATGTATTAGACTGATGCCAAAAGCAGCATGTGTTCAGCAACAGAAACCAAATATAAAGTTGATCAAATGCAGTCAGCTCTGAGCATGACTATAAAACACATGACCAATATGGGGCAACCATACTGATCAGAAACTACTACAAGGATTGATTGATATAACCCATATAGTAGTGCCTATTGTACTCAGTTCCCTTCATCACTGACTCTTTTTCAAGTCATGGTGAGCCACTATATTGAATACATTTGGATTTCCTCTTCACTCCCAGAGTTGAGCTGTGCCTTTCTTTTCCATTTCGAATCAGCTCTTCTTTTAATGAGCCTTAAATGTCTGGCTAACATTTCTGAACAGGGCCACAAACAGCTTACACAGAACCTCTCTGTCAGCACCAGCCCTGGTGCATATGATTAGTGAAGCCCTGCCCTCCATGATACAGAGCTGGACCAAGTTGTCCTGCACCACATCTGCATATAAAGTTTTGTAGGATCCTAGAACTCATGACAAGAGCATCCTGTTCCACTCATGAGTGGTGAGCTAATTATCACAAAATCATTTGTGGGGGCATCTGGCATACACAAACATTCAGAACAGTGCTGAGCTCTGGGGTCATTATGGCCTGAAATGCTGTTGCCTCTGCCAGGGCCCAGCCCAGTGCACTATATGAAAAACCATGAGACTTTTGGGTCTGAACTAATGTCTTGCATAGTGGGCTTGTCTGTACATGTAATTAATGCTCCTGAATACACTCTGGCAAGGTTTGTGCCAGACTTTATTTCTCCCAGGCACTGCATTTTCACATGCACCTGAGCTTGCAGCATATTGAGCCAGGGAAGAGCAGCCCTGACTGGGAGGGAACCCCGGGGGGGTTGGCGAGCGTGGGGAGTCAGGCTGCCAGCTACTTCACCCTGACTCAGCATGCTGTGCAGGGACTGGCTGGGTCACAAGGGTGCTTCAGTGCAGGGCTAGCTGGCAGACAGCCCCCACACTAAAGGGTCCTCATGTCCCAGCCAGCCCTGTCAGCATCACTGTAGGATAGTACTTTTATTTACAAGTACTAACCCCAGCCAGCACAGTCAGCATCTACACGTACATTGCTGTGAAGTAAATAACTCCACTTTTGGATAGTACTTGTGGCTGGCAATACTATCCTATGGTGGAGTTAATTAATTTGCTGCAGTCTAATAGCTCCACACATGCTAGCGTTTTACTGTGGAGTTAATTAGTCAACTCTGAAGTAAATATCTCGTGTAGATGCACCCAGTTTATACTGTATACAGGTTGGTACAGAAGTGCTGCTTAAAAGTGTGTTTATGGAGTACTTCTGCTAAAACTTGAAGCAGTTTCTTGAAACAGTTTCAGAAGAGGTAAAATACATCAATTCTAGATTAAGTCTATGGGTACCTAAAGTAATTTCCCTATATGCAGGCTACTACAATATGTTTATTTCTAGGCTGTATTTTCAGATTTGCTTCTCACTTCCATATGCTCAGGGAGAGTGGAGTCTGACAGTAAGGAGGGGGTTAGGGGCTGCAGGGGAAAGAAGTTGGGGGGGAACAGAGGGCAAGGGGACTACCTGACCCTCCAGATTTACTTTTCCTGCTGTAACAGTGGGAAGGGGACAAATTCAAAGCAAATGACTAAAAATTTGATTCTATACCTGGAAAATTATAACACGTATAAATGTTCCATATATAGAATGTAATTATTGGAGGTTATCTTTTATTCAATTAAATATGGTACTTCAGCTTCAGTCGCTCATTACTGTGCCCCTCTCTGAATGCTTTCTTTTAGAGCATGGAGTGTATTAAGAGCAAGGATTCCTTAGGCTCTTGGGAGATCCTGAATTAAGTTTCTTCTTGCCTGTGACTTGTGATGTGCATGCATTTATGTACCCCAAGGCATGGTGTGACTCATAAGGTAAAATTCCATTCTAGTGTCGGTGGTTGGTAGGGAGTCAGCAGAACTGAATCTATCTTTCACTAAAGTATTTCCCATAGAGTTTAAGTTGCAAGCAAAGTAGGGCCTATTGTGATGGCAAAATCCTTAAGTTTCTCATAACAAACATCATAGAAACTATTTTCTTAAGTTTCTTTGTTTACTGCCCTCCATGATATGCTGAAAACCACCTATAAAGGCTGGAAAACTAGAAGGTACAGTAAGCAAGACCCTCGGAAAGCAGTTGCACGTGGTATAGTTGTTGTTTAGACAATACACACCACAGTGCCAGTGGACTTGTTCCCACATAAGTGGCGTTGCATCCAATTATTCCTATAACCTGGCTACGATATGCTTCCATTACCAACTAAGTGCCTTTTTTATTTTTCAAACTATTTTTGAAAATCTGTTTAACAAAGGCTTTGTAATAATACGTTTTGCTACTATTGGCCAACCCTGATCAGACGTTAAATATGGTCAGCAAACAGCACCTGGAAACATACTTGCATCATCAGACACCATTATATCTCATTCAGCACAGCACTAATTCAGCATGGCTAGGAACAGATGTTACACATAAACTGGTTTAAGTGATCAGAAACTGGTTTAAACCTGTAATAGAACAGACACTCAGTACACATAAACCAGTTTGAGGATGGCTGAAATCAGTTTGAGATAAATCTCGTTGAATGTAGTATCAGACTTAATTGATTTGGGTCAAACTAGTTTATGCAATGTCTGTCCCAGACCCCTTGCTGGTTTAAGATAAATCAGACTCCCCCAGCATCCCAGCATGCTCTCTGGGCTGGGCGGGGCTCTCTGCTCCACAGCAGGGATGGCTCCTCCCCTCTGCTTCTTGGATGCAGCTGTGGCAGGGACTACAGGCCACTCACCCCTCTCCCCCGCACCACTCCCTGCTAAGCAGGCTTCCCCCCACCCCCCTGCCTTGCAGAGACATGTCTGTTAGGGCCGTGCGAAACGGCAGCGCTCCACTTCGAGCAACATTTTGACAGAAGAGCATTTCGTTTCGGATTTTGTTTCAATTCAAAACAGCTTTTCCATTCTGTTCCGTTCCGTTCCATCGAAACATCACCGTCGATGCCATGGCATGCCCAGTCCTCCCCTTCCATGTTGAGCCCGCTCGGGGATGGGAAGAGCAGGCTTGGGGCCAACACATGAAAGTGTGGTAGGGGAGGAGTGGGCCTGGACCCATGGGGGGGGAGAAGGCCCACTCCTTCCCTTCCCCAGCTGCTGCCGCAGAGAACTGACCCTGCTTCCCCCCCACCTCTCGCTGTGGCAGGCCAGCTTTTCCCTCGCTCAGGCCCACTTCCGCCCCCTATGTTGGGACTGGACCTGCTCCCCTCCCCTACATTGGGCCCAGGCCTGCCTGCTCCTCTGCAACATTGCCTGCAGGGAGCAGGGTGGGGAGTGCGGGCAAGGCCTGGGCCCAATGCAGGTGAGGGGAGCAGGTCCAGTCCCAACACAGGGGGCGGAAGTGGGCCTAAGCCTCACCTCCCCCTTCCGTCCACTTTGTTGCCACCAACTCCAGGGAGCAGGGCAGGGTGGGCGAGGCCAGCTGCTTTTATAATATTAGAATACCTGAACTTTAAACTTGCTAGCTCAGAGCACTGCAGCTATCACAGCCTGGATCTCAGCACAGACTAAGCAACTCTGCTGTCACAACTGCATTGTTAGGAGTGCTCAAGTTATGTAGCTAATGTAATGCTTGCTTGAGTATATCTATGCTACAGTGACTGCAATTTTGTATGTACCCTGAGAGCTTTGAAGTGTATATGGTGAAAGGGGTGAATATAAATAAACTTTCCAAGTTCAAATTTGGGGGGGAAAGATAACAAGAAAGCTGTTTCTTGGGGTCTTTAATGGGCTTCTGAGTAGAACACTGGATTGATCACATGTTGAAGGTATTGTGTGTGATTATCTGTGTAAGCAATATCTAATTAAAACTTTCCTATGAAACCCATTTTTTAATGCTTCATTTACTTGAGTCATATGTTCCTGTGATTTCTAAGTGGCAATTTGGCTTTATACAAAAGGTGAGCAAGTGGAACGGAGCAGATTTCACTGCTGTGTTAGAACCAACCTGAATGCTGAAGTTGAAGTATGTCAAGTCCTGCCTACTAGAAAAGGCTTGGCTCAGATATACTGGCAGTCTGCTTTCCTATATCCATGCTATCTTGCCCATATAAAATAAATATGTATTGTATGTACCAACTAAATCATAAGGGCAATACTTAAGGTGAAGAGTCCTTTAGATTCATTATCACTGGGCCAGAGCTTTTTCCATTTCATGTTGATACACCACAGTTCATTATGAGCTTCACAAATTCCATCACGTAACACCAAACCAATGGAGGCACCTTGAACATTAGCACCAGACTTTCAAACACATGAAATTTACTTCCAGTTTCATACAAATTAGCTGCTCATCAACTCTATTATTGCACAAATGTGTAGCAGCTGCGTTGCAAAAACTGATTACTATAAAGCCTCTTCAAGTCCAACTTTCTCATGAAGCCTTCCTGTCACTTTATTCAATTGATTAACTCCATCTAGTTTATGCTATTAATCTAATTAAACTGTTGTCAAAAGCCTTCATATGTCTGCATCTTTTGCCCTATCTACTACTCTTACAAATCAATTATTTAATGAACAGTGTGAGCCTTAATCATTTAAAATATTACCACTAGGCAACAAGTATCCATTAAAAAGAAATATTTTAATCAGTATATAAAGTGCAAAATCTAATGGGGCAGAAACACTATGAGTTGTTTCACCAATTCAATTTTTATTTTTTATCCCTTCTGGCCAGATTCAATAAAAACTTAACCTGGTTTCGGAGCGAAACCCATAAAATAGTGTTTTTTCCTAAAGCTTGAGCAAGTTCAAGTGAGTTTATAAGGGGTGCTGAAGCCAGACAGAATATACCCTTAACCTCACAACTTTGATCTGCATCTAGGAATACAGTCTATGAATATGTAGGAATCGGATCTGTCATCTCAAATGATAGAGCCTTCACTTGAAGAGTAGTCTGACTGATCTTCACCATGCTGTAATACAGATGTTTTACTCTTTTACTCCTAGAAAACAAACAGCTCCTTTTCAGTAATTAACCAGTAGATTTTTACAGCCAAGTTAAAAGTTAAACTCCTCTCAGATGTGCTGAAGGAAGATCACACTTTCACTGATACAAAACTGAAGTAATTTCATTACATCAAGGTTGATGCGAGTATGAATAAAATAGAATCAATCTGTCCTCAGTAGGCTTGCCCTCTTCCTGCAGTTGTATTAGGTGCCTCCTTAAACCAGGGGTGGGCAATTATTTTGGGCGGAGGTCCGCTTACTGAATTTTGGTGAGCTGTTGAGGGCCGCATGGGTAGCCCTGCCCCTTAACAGTTGCCCTACCCCAAGTTACTATTTTGGGACCAGAAGTCCCACCCCCAACCCCTAATCTTTGTCACTGAAAGTCTCTCCCTTTGCTGCAGAAGTACTTCTTTTGGTGGAGAGGGGAGGCTGCTGCAATCTTGAAACTGAAAAAAACCCAAATCACTTGCAAAATAAAAAATCTACTATAGCTTATTTTAATTTTCATTTACAAATATTTTTGTACTGATTTATGTGTTTGTGAAGTGTATCTAGAGGTGATTGCAAAATAGCTCAAAATACAATTGTACTTCTGTATATTGTGTGTGGGAGTGTATGTGAGGGTTATGGTTAGGGAGGGGATGTGTGTATGTATGGTGGGGTGTGGGTGTGGTGGGTAGGTGTAGGGTATGTGGTTGGGGTGTAAGATGTGGAAGGGTGTGGGGTTATGGTGGGTGGGAGAGAAAGAGAGAGACGGCCTGGGTGCCAGCTCCATCGTGTGCAGCTCTTGTGAACTGTGTGAGAGCCTCACACAATGTAGCCAGGCAGCCCTGCACCCAGGCTTCGTACTCCTGCTGACCCATGTTGGGTCCCTGCCAACCCCAGGGTATTGGCACGGGCTCTGTGCTCCCACCCGCTGCTGCCATTCCCCCGCCATTTCCCTGCTTTCCCTATCACATGCCTGTCAGCCACTGATGCCACTGATGCCACCTCTGCCATTTTCCATGATCTCCGCTGCTTCCCACATCTCTGCCACTTCCCATGACCCTCTCTGCTCCTCCCACTGCTCCCCATGCCACTGCTGCCCCTGCTTTCCACTGCCCCCTGCAACTTCCCCCACTGCTGTCACTTTCTGCAGCCCCCCTCACTGCTCTCTGTGGCCCCCGCTGCTCCCTGCACTGCTACCACTCCCCACTGCTCCCCTCACCACCGCCACTCCCTGCAGCCCACCTGCAGCTGCCCCCACTGCTGCTGCTTTCCATGCCCCCTCTCCCTCCCGTTGCTTCGTGCACCACTGCCACTTCCTGCTCTGGCTCCAGCCTGGCCTAGCCAGCACCATGCAGTTTGCAGAGGTTTCCCCCTTTCCCTCCATCTGATCTTATCTGCTTTGCCACTTGGATGGAGGGAGGTGGGGAACAGCCCCAGGGTTGCCAGGCCAGAAGCCACAGAGGCTTCCAGTTGGTGGCTGGGGATGGAGGTAGTCTGGGCAGGCCTTGCCAATCAGTCACTGGGTCCGGCCGCCAACTCCCCCTGGGTCCTGCTGCCGCTGGCTGCCTGTCATCTTTTACAGGCAGCTGGGGCAGATAAAAATTAATTTTCTAAAATTTTTAAGGGCCCTGCAGGCTGGATAGAATGGCCTGGTGGGCTAGATCCAGCTCACAGGCCGTATTTTGCCTGCCCCTGCCTTACACTGAGAAATTACAGGTACAAGAAATCTAAAGGGCAGCATATTAGATCTGTATTCACTTCAGACTACAGATTCAGTTTAGGCTCCTAGGCACCTTGTGGAGTCACATCTATACAGTTAGAGTGCTGATCTTCTGACTAGATCACTGGTGATGGAATGTATTTTATCTTTCTTAATAGTTACCATTCCTCTAGTGCCTATAAAACCCAACAGGCTGATCAAGGCTAGTCAGAGGACAAGATGTAACTATTTGTCTTCCCATCTTTCCTTTTCTGACTTCACTTCCTCTAGAGCTTTCCACACTAAGAACAAAATGATCATATATGTAACTAACCAAAATGGGCCATTTCTTCACAAAATTCATTTTCTCGTGTGTTATTTGTATGTGTATATTGGGCCCAGATTCTGGTTGTGCACTATAAACACTTGTTCTTATTAAATAATAACCTGTGGAAGGCCACAGACGGCCCCTCAGTACAGAGGAAGAGTTAAAATTCTGGCTTTGTGGGAGTAAGCAATGGCAGAAAAGATGTGAAAGGGAACTATAATAGCTGTATGCAGCTAAGCTGGCTCCAGCTTTTCAGTTTTGAAAGCTACAAAAGCAGTATCTATAGAACTAGGTACATGAGGCCGGTGGGTTTGCATTATGGAAATTCAGTAGTTATGAACTTACTATTTGGGTACAGAGAACATCCATTGCAGAGAGGCTCTAGAGATATCTAGTGCACTTCCCGCAGCTTGTAAGGGCTGGATTTTCTTTACAAAACTTGTTACCTCTAACTGTGGACCTGGGAATGGAAGAGATTTATTTTTAAAATTCCATCAGCTAACTTTTTCCCAGAGACCATAATATAACTTTTGCTTCTTTGATTTAAATTTGTTTTTGTGTGGGTGAAGCAAACAATAGATTTGTTTTATAAGCCAATCAGATATGACCACATGCCAATAATGATGCTAAAATATCTCACCTCTATTCTAACAACATCGTTTTAATGGACACAGGCAGTTCCCTGGTGGCAGGGAAGCCCAGCGTATGCCTAGGATGGAGGTAGGTGTTGCAGGGAAACTGACACAGGGAGCTGAGAGCAGACGCAGGTCCGACCCTGGCCCATTCAGCCCACGTAGTGTTAAGGCAAGTAATGCAACATTAATTGTCTTACATTGCCTTACATGCCCAGTGGTACTGTGCAGTAAGGCATCTATACGTGCCTTACTGTGTAGGAACCAATTGGGCATAATTTGATACCTACATCAAGCGGGTATCAAATATACACCCAAGTAGGCATGCATCACCATAGTTACAGCACAGTACAGGCACACGTGTAGATGCACAGTAATTTTTAGGTTACTGCACAGTCACTTCGATTGAGAGGTCCTTCATGCAATCATTCAGTTCAGAGCATGGATCAAGCAGCAACAAAAGGAGTCGAGTGGGGTGGAATCAAGAATTTAATTTAGGAGAAATCACAATTAGCTTTGCTATAAAGCAGCTCCACAAAAATATTGCCTCAGAGAATGCCCGGTACATCGGGTTGGTCTAATAAAAGATATCAAATTCACCCAAGGAACCTTGTCTGGTACATCTCTGAAACTCTAGGTTCCTTATCTGGTATGGGATGTACCACAATTGCCTTGTACATTACGTGAATAAGATATGCAGGTCACTCTCATCTTTCCTGAGGCATTGACAGTTTTCATTGAAAGGGGTGGATAACAGTTTAACACATTTGTTTTCTAAAGGTTGGGTCCGATTCCTTGTTCCCAGGTATGGTAATACAGTGCGTGCAACGTGAACCAAATCGTATTTGTGCGATAGCAGGAAAGTGTGAGCAAGCGGATGCCTTTAGGAATCGATCTCCCCAAATTTTGGTAGCGGATCCCCTATTACATTCTGCCTATAAATGTGTTTTTCACTGTACTGGCTGCAATGGTAAAATATATTGGTGCTCAGAACAATGCGTTATGGATTTTCACTCTTCCCACCTGCATTGGTGTCTCTCTCCATTCCTGCTGGACTATAAAAATAATTTCTTACAAAGTCGCTTACTCTTGCTTCTAACTTTATTGTAATAGACACTGACCTTTAAAACCGCAAAGCCTATGGGGGGCTAAATTATAGAGTTTAGTTCCCTAGATGCTCCTTAGCTGTCATAATGAAAGAAGTTTACAGTGGGAAAGTGAATGAAGCAAGCATGTTTTTAACCATATGGTAATTATCTGCTATCTGTGCAAAAGACATAAAGTGTTGTTTACCGGATGTGAAAAGAGCATCTGAGAAGGGATTCCCTGGAGAGGGAGTAAGGGAGATTTGGCACAGTGGCTGCTCTTCAGATGGCTTGTAATAGACCCTATAAATTTGGAATATGCTGCTGTTAATCAGTGGAGATTGGAGACGGTTGGCACATAATGTTTCAGCTTTAAGGGGCAGGTGATTGTCTTGCCAAGCAGGCATTTTTTTTCAACTGTAATTGAATTATGCAAATGGATAATTGCTAGTTGAGCTTTGAAAGTAAAAGTGAACAAAATGTGCAAAATTATGTTCTTAACTCTTTGAAGCCAATGGTGCACAGAATGGGTAGGACAAACCACTGTGGTAGGGGGCTTTATGTGTCCTAGTGCTACACAGTCAAGAGAGCTTCCTAAATTATGGAATCTGTATTTGCTTCCTCATTTTTTTGAATGAGTTTAATTCAGCTTGAAGTCTCTTCATGTGCTTATGTTGCTTTCTTACATGATATACTTCTGACAACTTTACTTCTTAAAGGCAGTGCTTTGGGGTTAGGACTGTAACTGCAGCAGCACAAAATTCCGAATAATTTTTAATTTCAGTGCATTAGATTATGCAAAAAAATTGCCAACTCTCATTTGAACAAATCTCTTTAACCCGCTTTAGCATTTTAATACCAAGAAAATTAGTTGTGAAATTCCAGAAGCACCATTTGTACTGCTACAGTTAAAGGGTCTGCTGGCATGCCCCTTAACACTCTGTTATTGTATGTAAAGATTCAGCATTTAGCTATACGAAGTCACTCATCGGTGAAAGTTACTGTGCCAGATCTAAGCCAAACGACATTCATTTCTTTTTTCATAATTTTTAATTGTCTGTGTTTAATTTGAGGAAAAAATTGAACTCATTCTCTTGAATGCTAAATCCTGTATATACTTATTTTCAAGTGTAGTTCTTACTGCTGTGAATTATCTCACTAAAGCAGTGGGAATGAGAGCTCTGGTGAGCACTGCCTTTGGAAATCAGCATTTGTATGCTCAAGCCAAAATATTTTTTTCATCTCCGTGTAACTCCCAAATGGCTTATTTAAGTATGGAAAATGCAGGCAATTTAGTTGCTATTATTAGTGATATTTATGTTATAGCTTATAGTATCATACAAAATAGAATAGGCACATCTGAGCGTATTACAGTGACTTTGAGACATGCGGGTGGGATTATTAGAGTGAGATGTTGGACTGCATTATGGAAATGTAGACAGTAATCTTAAACTATGACCACAGACGGGAAAATGCCAGAAAGAACTTACCCCGACCCCCCCCACAATCCCCACAATCCCTTAGATGCTCCCGGGGTGCATCTAAGACAGAGCCCCATTTTATGGTTGTAGAAGAGCAAAAAAGGAAGATGACTCCCCATAAGGGATGCTAATCAAACAATTGGGATGTTAGGATGAGAACAGGGATTGGGAGAAGTCATGGAAGTTAAAGAAAAAAAGTCAGACCAGAAATCTCAACACCATCAAAGGGAAAAGAGGAGTCAAACAGCTTAAGGATGGTATAACATCTCTGAGATTTGGATAGAAAAAGGCCATTTCTTCAATATTTGTTACTCAGTATTTGTTATATGCTTAGTATTTGTGATCCCAGTATTCCTTATCCTAATATTCACTGGGCCATGTCTCAGTGTAAGGTTTACTTACGTGCACGAGTAATTCCACTGACATCAGTGAGACTTCTAGTTATTCATTTAAGTAAGTGTTTTTAGGGCCAAGACCTTTTAAGCTGTAAGTCTTTTGTGGCAGGGGTGTTGTCTTTCTGTCCATCCTGTAAAGTCCAGTGCACATACAGCATGCTGTCTAAATGAGATTGCAGGGAGTTGCTATTATATAATGCTATGAAAAAAATGTAAGAATTATTTGTTCCAGTAACAGTACAAGACAATAAAAGCCAGTGAATTGCATGCTAGAAGTCACCTAGGTAAGCATTGACCTTATGAATAATCACAACCATGTTGTCATGTCAGTACTTTACACCCTCAGAAAGTCGTCTGTAGTTCTTGGGAAATGGAATATGAGGGCAATTTCCACCCAGAATTTGTAGTTATAAATTCCTTAACTCGTCATTTATGCAATCCAGTGATTATCGTGCCTTTTACAAACTTTCTAATTGTGCTGTACTGTGCTCACAAAATTTGTTGGTCACTCACCTATTAATGCAAAGTAGTCCACCCTCTAGATCATAAGGCAACTAACTGCATAGGTCTATTGCAGTTTACCTAAGGTGATAGATGTATAGATGCAGCCACTGACACTCTGGTCCTCAGTCAGTGTAAACTATCATACCTTGGCAACTTTACCTAAACTAATTAATAATGTGATTTCATTGATATACTTGCTTATATGCTGTGTAAGGCTTAACAGTATTCCAAACCATTTGTAGTTCACACACACACTCTACATCCTTTTAGCTCTACTCCACAGCTGCCATTCGCAGCATTTTCAGCCAGGTGCGTGAAGGGTGAGCTCTCCTGCCATTGTACTTCATTTGTGAGGCATGATGAGATGTGTCTGTGTTATTTGTAAATTATCCCCTCTCACTCTCCTCATGTCTGCATTTTTCTCTGATAAAGACTGAAGTGACAGAACCTGTTTTGGTGTTCATCAGTACAGACAAGGTTTTTTGTTCATCAGTACAGACAAGGTTTTTACTTTTCCACAGTTTAGGCATTCTTTTGCTTGCTTTACTGATCTCAGGTCAAAACCACGCCTTGGTTTGCAGGCCTAAGTATAATGAGCCAGCAAGGATTTAATGCGTGCAAATATTTTTATGCAACATGAACAGAAATATCTTGCACTCTGTGGGCAAGTGCCTCCTTAGCCAATATGGTTTAAAGCTATTTCAGTTTGCACTGGCTGAGGACCTGAGTATCATTGGGTGCATCACCATGTGTGCTTTACTGAGGAGTTCACTAATTATCTCAGCAGTAAAGTGTCACAGTCTATACGTGTGCTCACATTAAGGTGCTGTAAATGAATTAACTCTGCTCATGGGTAACAACTTTTATTTTTGCTGGGGGGAGGCTAAGATGATGGACCCCTCCCACCAAACCAGTGCATGGCCGCAGCAGAGCCGAGCGGAGCCCTTGGAGGGGCAGGGTGGACATGGACTGCCCTCTGCGGAGCTCCCCACCCTGCAGTCCTTCCCAGAGGAGCCCTGTACTGCCATGGTTAGGCACCCCCTGCCCGCCTGACAGTAGCAGGCACAGATCTATGCTGCCACCCTTGCTGCTGCTGGGAGGGCAGGGGTTGCCTTGCCATGGCAGCGTGGCTGGTGCAAGGCTCCCAAGGGAAGGGCAGCAGGGTGGGATGCCCTCAGGCCACAGCAGGCAGCCCACATCCTCCCCTACCCTGTGCACAAATGTGGGGGGCAGGCACATGCCCCCATGTATATATGCTACTAATGCACCTGAATACACTCCAGAACAGTTTATGCAGGAGTCTTCTGCTTCTGCAGGGACAGTGTCTTCACATGTAACTGGGGCCACAGCAATTTTGAGCCGAGGCAGAGGAGCACCCTGGCTGGGCAGTACCTCCAGGGCCAGCCCCGACCTGCTCCCTCCCTCATATGCCTATGCCGCACACCCTCCCTGCTGCCTGGAACTGTATTCCTGGCCATGTGCATATATGTGTGGCGCACCCTGCGTCCTGCTCCCCACAGCTGTTTGTAGGCTGGAACTGTGCCAGTCTGCAAGGGGAACCCTGCTGTTTCCTGCATGCTTCTCCGGTGAATAGAAAACCCAGATCACTGCATGATACTGGGAATCTGGGGGACAAGTGCTGTCCTGAAGTCATGCAGTTCAGGATGTGATGTTCCTATTTTGGAACTGTCCCACCCAATTAGTGAAGGGTGCTCACCCTCCCCTCTTCCTGAGGGGGGTCTTGATGCCTATGACTCCACTGCAGGATAGTACCATCAGGGACAAGTACTATCCTACAGTGGAGTACTTACATGCACTCAAACAGATGTGTAGATTGTGACCAGGGCTGCTCAGGCATGAGGGTGCTACTATGCAGAGCACCCTAGCCCCACAATGTAGCACCCTTGTGCCAAAACCAACCCCTCTGTCAACTAACGCAGCCACCTGGAGCCCCGGGCTGACCCCCCCCCAGGCTCTCTGCCACCATGGGGCTATTCCATCCCAGCTCTAATTGCTGCAGTCCTGGGCACATGTGAAGATGCTGCCCCTAGGGAAGCAGATGACTCCAGTATGAACTACACTGGAGTTTATTCAGGTGCATTATTAACGTGTACATGCACCCCAATTGTCTTAAATTCAACTGGTGTTAATTGGCATGTGTCTTTTGATGTCAGTAGATCTTATCTGAGATAATGCCTGTCACTTTTTCAGAGAAGCTACAATAGTCCATAAAAACTTTGAGACCATCTCCTGTGATTTTTGTCAAGTTACTGAATGTGCTCTGTGATACAAGTATGAGACCCAGCTTTGCACTCTGGCTTTCATGAGAGAACATGTGGTATTTGGCTTTTTGGTTGTAGCCATGATGGCCTGAGCTTTACCAGTAGCTAAAGCTTTAAATCTCTGCTTTACCTTTTGTCATTCTAATTTCTACCTATTTACATTCTCACTGACGTCCTACCACCCTTTTAGCTCCTCTCATTTCTTGGAGTTTCAGAACAGCAGAGACTCCCTATGCCTGACGAAGGGTGACTGCCCCTGAAAGCTTGCTAAGCGCTTTTCCCCAACTACTCAGGTAGTCTAATACAAGATATCACATCTACTCAAAGAACCCCACCTGACATTTGGTGGTGTGTAGTAGTTGTCCCTTCCTCACCCATCCTGGCTGATTATGAATATAGCTTGCTGAATTGTTTCATATCGTTAATTTTTGCAAAAAATGTATTTTGGGAGGGAAAGAATGCAAATATAAGCACAATTGAGTAAACAGCTTTGACTGAAAAAAAGAAAAACGTAATATATCTATACAAAATGTTGAACCTGTTATTTTGAAAGTGTTTCAAGTCAAACTATTTCTAAATGTATTTGTTTTTTAAAGATAAGGCATACCTAAGACTAATTACAAACAAAAACTAATGCAACAACATAAAATATTTCATTTTGGCTGCGATTAAATGGGTTTTTATTAAGTGCAAAAGTATTTTTTTAAATGGTTTGGCAGGAAAAAATGAAAATTTTCTCTTTCTGCCATCAAATTAAAAAAAATCAATTCAGACCTCTCCATTTATGTTAATGAACACTAAACAGATAATCTTCCTGTTTTTTTGTTAACAAGTAGAAATAGATATAGGAAAAATGAAGTGCTTTGTAAAGGCAGAGAGATCTGGGGGGTGGGGGAAGATATGTTTACAGATTCATTATTGCTTTATAGATAATTTTTATATCAGTATTCCCAAACTCCATGTAACCAAAAATGTCCAGACACTAGCGTCATCACTCTGGTACTCTTTGATTTCAGCTGCTGTGACACTGGACAAGGGCACAGGAAAATCCAGTCTAGTTGTATTACTATTCTAATTTTAAACTAAAAGCATTAAAACTGGGGAAAACATCTAGATCAGCTCCAGTCTGGATCAGTAGGTGACTCATCAGGCTGTGTAAAACTCAGGTTGTGGCCTGGAACAGGGCATATTGATTTCATTTCCTTCACATACCCAGGCTAGATACAAATCAGCTGGGATTCATTGATTCTTCTGTATCTATGTCATTTTCTTGATCTCTTATCTTTCTTTGTGCATTCTCTCTTTCTGTTTTATTTTGTGCTTCAATTGTCTCTTCCCCCTAAGTCAGTTAGAGTCTTTCCATTGACTTTGATAGGGTCTGGATTTTTACCTAATTAGTGAACGCCGAAGTAAGGCGTCTCGTATAGATGCACCCACTGTGACTTAATGCTGCACAACCTGGTGGTGCAATTGAATTCAGTGGTGCTATTCAAAAACATAAAATTAAGCATGCACAAAAGTATTTGCAAGAGAAGGTCAGACCATTAGAAAACAATTCATTGCTTTATTTTCTATTTTATTAATCTTTCAAATGTGATGATTTCCCTCATGCTTGTTAAGGCATGTCTGCACAACACAATGCTGCGCTGTTAGAGATGCCTGAGCTGGCTCCATATGACATACCTCATGTAGTAGAAGCCGTAGAAATATTTTTAGCATGGCACCCTGTGTGGAATATTGTATCCTGTTTTCAGCAAGGCTAATTTGCCAGGACAGAGTACAGTGACATACCAGCCATTACTGCTTCTGGTATCTAAGCTAGTTCTGAACACCCTTGCTTGGTTATCTCTATACAGCCTTAAACTATGTCATGCAGACAGACCCTCAAATGTTATTTTATTCCCCATATCCAACCTGCTCTGTCTTTCAGTGGGGTTTTGACCTCTAAATTATATGTACATGTATTGTAACTTTGACTTTTAAAGTTCTAACCTGCAAATTCTATGCATGCTTAGCAAATTTATTACAGGTAAAAATAAATACAGATGATGTAGTTCATTGTTCAAGAAACTGGGAAACTTTCCACATTTTTAAAGCAGAACAGCACAGTAGAGACTGAAAAAGGAAAAAGTCAAAATTCATTGTAGGAGGGTTTGTTATATGCTTAAGATAAATGCCACCAACTATTGGAACATTTGTATTCTGCATTTCCTGCAGAAAGAGCCATTGGTTGAGTAGATTGGGTAGTGAAGATAATGAATTTTTTTTGCGGTAGTATGTGTTCAGTATGTATACTGAATGTGAATGGGGTGTCATTGGCAAGGTTTGCACACAGATGTGAAGCATTAACATAGTGGATAATTGGATATTGCAAATGAATTATCCAAATGCGGTGACTAATAGGATAATGTCCCTAGCTGATGTATTCTATACCCCTTTATCTTTAAGGCGGAAAAGAGAAAAGAAAAAAAAAGTTAAGAAAAAAAAGTGTCCCCTTGAATTATTATATTCTATCGCTAATAGTCCAAATTATGAAGCAAATGCTAAATGTGGCCAGGTACAGAGATTATTACACTTTTACTGGTATAAGTAATTAGAAATGTGTCTATACCCATAACAGAAAAGAAATTCAGTGCACACAGGCTAGTTTAAAAGTGGTGGAACCCAGTCTAAAATCCTTCCCCTGCCTGCTTCCCCGCACCAAAGAGTGCATGTGTGTTTTGTCTCTACTGAGTTTACTACACTGCTTACAGAAAACTATGTAACTTAGATCAATGCCAGCTCAGGTTTTTTTGTGTCTGTACCTAGCTTGTATGTATATGTATACACATGTATGTATTATATCGATGAGTACATATGTATATCTATACATAATATATAATAGTTATAATATAAAATATAAATATAATATAAATATAAATATTCAAGTAGGCAATTGTGCAAATGGAACATTAACAAAAGGTTTAACCCTATAATCCCAATGCTGAAAAAATCTCCTATAAACTTTATAAGTATTATACTTCACATAGGTACTCCAAGATGAAATTAAAACAAACCCAAAATTCATGGAAATCCATAGATTCAGCTCTAACAGTCTAAAGATATCCTTATCCATCTAAACTGGCATAGTCTTTATGAATCCAGAGGAGCTCTGTCATATCCTGAAAATGGTCACTATTTTCTCCCTTCATTTTTTCTATCCCCTTTAGTTTCCTCCTGTTCACCCTTTCATTGTTTTTGTTTTTCTCTTTTTTCCCTATCACACTATTTCCTTGAGTCTTTTAATGTGCATTATAGGAAAGGGATCTTCTTGACTATAATTTTTCCAGTAACTCCTTTTTAACTTCCAGAATAAGTATATAAAATATTTCTATATATTCATGTATGTTAAGCTTAGATACAAATAAATATATGGTGGCACTTTTAAACATCTCATTGAACTGGATGCTCATTTTGCATTAGCAGTTCTGGAAATTAAACTCCATCGCTTTCTTCTTCCCCAGAGGGTAGAGCATTATACGTTTTCCCTAAATTGGCAGCAGTTTCCAAAATAATTACTACAATCTACAACTGTGGCCACAAGGAAGTATAGTGGGTGAATTCATATAGTGTAACCAATAATTCTGTTTCTTATTTGTCTAGTATGCCTGTGCCAAACAATTCTGGTTCTACTTTGAAGGATGTCTGAAGTGTCAAATATTCTGCAATTGTTGTAAACATTTCTTCAGATCTTTAGCCCTGGAAACAAGTTGCTGTTTGCCACCAGAGATATGAAACTACTTGGCTGGCTGTCCACTCCTGCTAAATGTAGAATATCTTTTCATGTCACCATTCTTGTCAGTAGAAATAAGATGTTTCCTCTGGTAAAGACAAGGGTTTGGTAAAGATGTTCCTGACGTACTTGATACGTGTGCCTGTGAATTATTTTACTTGCAGCTTGTAGGAAGCTTGGCTAATGCTTCAGGTACGTATCCTTTTAAAACAAAAGCTAAGTGAAGTAGGTAAAAATTTCACAGCAGCCACCGGGCAGGTGCATCAATTTGGTTTATCTAGGAAAAGAAATTATTTGGTCTGAACTAATAACACTTCGGCCTTACTGCATGGCATTTAATTTAATGTTTGACTCACCAGTGACGACTTTCAAATCAGATGGTTCATGTAATCTGTGGTATCAAATTAAATTCTCCCTTACAGCAGCCTGTTTTTACAAATTTGTTTGCTATATTTTTTTAAGTAAATCCCTTGTAGTTAAGAAAACATAAAGGGGTTGTGCTAAGTGCATTTCTGACATCATGAAAATGATACATTAGTCATAAAAGTCACGATGGTGCTAACTGTTTGAGTTTGCAGAACAGTACAAAGCACAGTAAATCTATCAAAGGACTCTCTCCTGGCTGGCTTGGGCATGCCAGATGGATGTACATGCTGTTACATTAATTTTAATGGGTTTGCCTTAAAAGGCGTGTGCCTAGGTGTGCCAAAGGCATAGCATTCATATGCCTTCGAAAAATATCATGCTTTGCATGTGGAGTTCAGGGAGAAGGAAAGTAATGATAACAAAAAGCTGCTCGACACAAAAGAGGAAATTGAGCAGAGTGAGTGGCAGTAAAAAAAAAAACCCCACAAACCTGTCTTAATGAGACAACCATATTTTTAAGCACATTGTAAGCAAAACCTTCCAAAAATACATTTCCACAGAGATTTGTAAACTAAGCCTGTAACCAGATAAAAGCTGGAAACATAGCTAAGCAATTCTCTTTTGGGTTAAGGAACCAGCTGCCTGCTCTTGTGTTAAAAGTTTTTGTTTTTTAAATAGTTTCTACTGCTATCTACATGGGGGTTTTAAAGTTTATTTTTTAATAAGGAAAGGCATACAATATTTTTTTCACTCTAGAAGGGACTATTTATTAGACAGTATATAGTCTCATATCATTTAGGCTGTATCACACACCCTAATCCCATTAAAATAAAATGTTGTCCTTCTTTTCAGTGAAAACAGGTAACATTACCCACTCATATCCAGAAAGTAATATCTAGACTACTGCTGTTTCCCAGGAATCATTCTGGGGAGGAATGGCCTGGTCCAGGATAACAGGGTCTTGACCTGGGTTATAATCGTGGCTCAGCCACTGAATGTGGTTACAAACCACTTTGTTTCTTTTTCCTTTCTTACCCTTTGCATCATCTGAACTGTAATCACAATGAGGCAGAGACCGGTTCTTATTTTGTGTTTTGTTAATGCCTGCTATGGGTGGAAGCTACAAGAAAAAAGTTTCAATTAGCAATAATCGCGCCTCGGATTGACCTCATTGGCTACGATACTGCCACTGCTACAAGAATCCAAAGCAGTAAGACATAAAAATAATAACTAAGATTGTTTTCTGGAGGTAGCATGATAATTGAATCATGCTATATTATGGCAAGGAATAAAAATGCCCCCAAAAGATCAGAAAGATACCATGTTATCCAGAACTTATTAGGTGAGCATTTCATCACAGCCCAGTGATTTGAAAACAAAGTACTAAATATTAACTTATCCATGACCTGGCAATGTTGTCTGAAACCTTTGCAGTCTCAAAAAAATATGCAAGAGACCAATTGATAAATTTTATCATAACCCGCCGAAGTTGCCTAATCCTTCAAAATGTGCTCAAAATGAAAAGAGGAAGCAGTGTTGCATGCTGGAAATGTCACTTGGAAATGAGTTCCATTAGAAGAATGTCGTGAAACACATCTTGGAGAAATGTAGTGAGTGCTACTCCATTACTGTTTTAGCAGAAAGGACATCATTAAAAAGGATAATGCTGCAATTCAGCAATTATGCAGAGATTCAAAAAATTGGCACATTACAATGTACATTAAAGATTTTGGGTTTGGTCTGACAAGAGCCAGTCATGGGGTTGCTAGGAATTATGAAGAAATGCCATATCCTAAATAACATTGATTCTCCCATAATCTGCAGAGGACAATCAAAATACATTACATTGTCTGCTTAATTTCTTATTTAAGGCAGAAGGCATCCCAGGGTGAGAATGTGCTATACTTGGGAGCTTATCAAAGCCTATCCTGACCATGCAGTTGGTCCAATACAAGATAGCTACAAAAATCCTTGCCTCTCAGTTTCTAGGCTGTCATGGTTACAACATTACTCAGATTCTGTTTCTCTTGAAATTTTTACTGCTTCCTTAATTAAATAGAGAAGTGTAGCAGAACCGTGCCTCAGGGGAAGCCACGATGCCCCCGGTGGCCATACAACTCCCTAACCCTAACCACACACACCCCCCGCCCCAGTTGCTCAGGGTACCCTCTCGTTTCCTTGCCTGGCATGCCTTGATGGAATTATTCCAGCGTTGAGAGGCTGCCCTAGGATCCCAGAGTGAGCCATATTCTATTTTACCCAGCTCTACCCATCTAACTCCAGTCTTGCCCCTTAACCACTGAGTTGTGGCCCTCCTGCCCTTATCAGTGCCTCAGGGCACCCATTTCCATATAGGCTATATTTGTGGCTGTGGCAGAAGGCCACCTTTGTCACAGGGCAGAGTTTTTGGGGAGAAACAGTTTCATTAGGCTGGGCCCAGCAGAGGAGCCACACCTTTACTCTTTAGGTAACCCGAGCTGGATGCATTCCTGAGGGAGGAGGAAACCTGCTCCCTCTGCCTGCGTAACTGGTATCACATACCTGGGTGAGGGGTTTCCTCTCTGGTGGGCTAGAGACTGCCAGTCTGCCCGGCAACTAGTGATGCATTTCAGATTGGTTGGCTGACAGCCAACAGGTGCTGGCCTCCATTGGACCAGGTAAATGAGGTCACAGGGGCTATATAAGTTAAGGACTGCCCAGGAGGAGGGAGCAGCAGGCATGAGGGAGACTCAGAGAGAGAGAAGAGCTGGAACATCTGAAACTTGCTCTCTCTCCCAAAACTCATGACCAAGGAACTGCCTGCCTCCAGAGGGAATCTCCACTTGCCTCTGGATGATACTTGTGAGTAAGCTACCTGAGATCTAACTAGTTATATAGCTTGCAGTAACTCAGATGCATGATCAAAGGCTACCCAGCCAGGGGAGTTTGCTCTATGGGATTTCTCTGATATTGCTCTACCCTGTACTCTATTCTAGCCCTACCCCTTGTAACTAATAAAGTTCTCCTTTGTACGTATTGTAGGAGACTTATTGGGAGTGGGTCTAGATTATGCCTTGGGCTCCCCTTGCTTCGGCTGACTAAGGGAGACCACTACTTGTGCTTCCGACTGAGGGAAGCATCCCAACTTCTTGAAATGAATCAAGCACCCTTGAGGGCTACTAGGCCTGTGTTTCCCAGGGTGCGCAGAGCCAGAATTAAGTCCAGAGCTTTGGGTGGTGGCAGTGGAACGCCCAGGCTAGTGGGTGTGCTCCAGGAAGGGGGTCGGCCAGACATGAGGCACCCCAGGGAGGCACTCAGAGCCTGGAAGGTGGTCGGGTGCAGTGAGGTGGGTGGCTTAATGCAGGAGCACCCCCTACTGGCCCGCCACACTGTCCTCTGTCCCCCCCTCTAACAGTTGTGAGGCATGGCATAGCTATTCCATAATCATTTTTGGAAGGGGCCACTGGCCCCAACACAGCTTTTGGCCCTCAGGCCTTGAACCTTTGGCCTGATCCTTCCCAACCTCAGCCCTTTTATTTTGGCTGTACCCCTCAGCCTAGGTGTACTGCTCCAGACCTTGGCTTGTGGACGGTAGCCCTATCTTGTACGCACATGCTCCAGGCCACTGGCCCTGTCTCATGCTCCAGGCCAGTCCTCAGAGCCCTCAGTCCCAGGCCAAGCTCTCTGGGTTCCTGACTCTAGGCCAGGCTGCCTTAGCTATATTAGCCATCAGCCCTCTGGGCTAGGCTCTTCTCACTGTACCATCCCTCAGTCCTCTGGAACTCTGGCCTCAGGCTACGCTGCCTATCACAGAGTACCCCACCAGGCACCTGTCCATGGTTTCCACACCTTCCCTGTAGCCACAGCCTGGTCCTCTGGTATCAAGCTTAAATGCAAGATAAACACTAGCAAGCTGCTTTAGAAATTAAATATCTTCCCCACTCTGGGCCAATGTCCCCATACGCCATACCTCCCTTGAAACCCTCCTTTCAGCATGCAGGGTCAGACTGGCTGCTTGGGCTTAGGTGCTGAGTTTATGTACCCCAAAGCCCCACCCCTTCCTGTCACGTGGATCCCCAGCCACACACAGGGGTTTCCACTTAGCCTTGATGGCCACCCTGTCCTCCTCTGCTTCAGCAGCCAACTGTTCTCCCCCCTTGAAGTGACAGAGGCCTTGGCCCCTGTTACAAATAGTCTGATATTATCATTAGTAGTACTGGAAAAAGAAGCTTGATACTTGCAGTGCTTCCTTTAATAAATAAAGTTTCTTTTCCCATTTGTACTGTCAGGAATCAAAGAAAAATGCCTGCAGGAATAAGTGATAGTAAACAGATATGGGTTAACTATGTTTTTTTTCTAGCATTTCAGCAAACTTTTATTTTATATAAAATTATGAGTTTCCAGTGTCTTGGGAGTGTGAATGCTATCGTATAAGGGAATGCTTTGATGATAATTGTTGGTGAAAGGAAAGGGGAAAGGACAGGCTCTTGTTTTCCCCATTTTGTGCTTCTTCCTAAACACGGTGCAGCTGCATTCAATATGTTTCCCTAGTCACTCATGGTGATTCTAAGAAGCGGTGAATAAAATCAGTCAGTAGAGTTATGCACAGACCCATTGTTTCAGCTACAAGTTAGCACAGTTGAATTGAAGTGCTTAAGACAGTAGATAGGGAAAATTGGTGGAGATAAAAGTATTTGAAAATGTAAGAAAACTTACTCTTAGACTCTATAGGTAATTAAAGAAAAAGATAAGTCCATTTATTAGTACAACAAAATAATTTTGTATTTTGATTACATAGACTGCGCTACCCTCAGTGTGTTTGCTTAGTGTGTGTGCACATGTAGCTTTATAGGAACATTACAGTACTATTTAGCAGTTATTAGTTATATATACATTTGTAGCAATAATCTTAGAAACAAAGACATGCAGAGGTCCGAAAAGGAGCGTGGGAGGAGGGGATTGCCACACGCCATTTACATTCTATTTCTCAGAGAAAAAATTGTGCCTTTTTAGATAAGCCAGGTTTGGGACTAGTACTTTTTTTTATAATGTATCCCTTTACTCTTTTACACAGTTGTTGTGTGTTTCCTACTTACTAAACAGTGAATATAGATGAATGATTAATTTAAATGTGATGGGCTAAGAATTTGAAGACAGTCGTCTGTGTACATGTAGTTTTCTGTTGGTATAATGGCCATGTCACTAACTTGAAGCTTTGCCATTCCTGGGGAAATCAATCACTTTAACTGTTTATTGCATGTTTATTACCCTAAAAGAAAGGGAGATGTTATATACATTCAAACATCTTACAATCAATTTGTGGTCTTCTGTTCATAAAGACAGGACTTAAGTTTGATTGGCGGAAGAAACCCTGGGGCTAGCCACTGAGGATGGCCATTATCATTTATTAAGCAGGTGTTGAAATGAATTGGTCTTTTATCGTAATGCAGATTTACAGTGCATTAGGCAATCCATTTTTCAATTTAGTGTACTGCCTCTGATAAATTAACAGATGTCGATTGATTTTTTTTCCTTCAGTCCCCCTGTTTACACCTGACAGATAGTGCTTTATAGCTGAGCAGTTATTTGAAGTTATAAACATTATAATTAGCAATTTTTTAATTAGGCTGACAATTAACAGGAGATTTGCAAAGCTGCTAATTTGACATGTCATACTCTCCACAGTGTTTATGTTAACCACTACTTGAGTGAATTCAATTGAACAGAACCATGGCGTCTGAAAAATCAATCTCAGAAGAACCCTTTTCCCCACTTGGCTAGCATTATGGCACTTCAGGCAGAGAAGTGGGACTTCAAGGAAATTTTACAAGATGACAATTCCAACAACTGAAGTCTAAACAATGGGCCCATGTTAACTCAAAGCTGCAATGGAACACAACATAGCAAGCTCAAGAATGCCCACATTTGTTTTAATACCAGTCTGCTTCAAAGTATTTTTTTTTTTAAAGACAGGAAAATGGAAGAAAAACATAATCCTGTAGGGTTAAACAAAGCAAATGGGAGGGGGAAACCACTACACATAGCTTTTTACATGTGTCTGTCATTCCAGCTGATGTCTGTTGTAGTTTTGAGCCATCCCTTTAGCATATTATGAACCAAATTCAAATTGTTATGGTATGAATACAAGACTTCTAGTCACACTAAGCCAGTAGAATATTTCCTATGTCTTTCTTAACTTCTTACTTTGTTCTCCAGTAGTATAACATTTTTCTTTCTCTTTCTTCTCATTACTTTTTCTCCAAGAGTTCGTCGTCTGCTGTACACCATTGTCAATCATGATGACAGATTCTGTGTCCATAAAAGATATTTAATTGAAAGGTTAATGCTTCTAAAATATGTTACTCTTAAAAAGGACTGTGAATTCCACTCAGATCTATCATAAGATGAGTATGATCATCCTATTTAAGCTTTCCTTGCTTTGGAAATATACTGTATTTACTTGCCTACCACACTCACCTTTTCCTCCAAAACTTAGTTTTCCAGAATTGGGGTGTGTGCCTTAAGCAGGGAAGATGATTTTCTGTCCAGAATAGGATCATGGAGGTGCTGTTTCCTTTCCCTCTTCTTTCTGCGGCTACAAGGATAGTGGGGCACAGTCCAACAGGGGCAGATTCAGGGGGTACAGTGGTGCTGTCACCCCCTCCCTCTATTGATTCCTGGTTCACCCACAGTCTAAAACCAACTACCTGGCGACAGCAGTGACATTTCTATTTAGGCAGTGTCAAAGCAGTTAATTGACCACATGGTTCATTATAATATATTTAATTCCTGCTAATTGCACTTCCTTCAAAAGATGTTAACAACCATCTTTCCTTTTTTTAGTGGAACATCTCCTTGGTGTTCCACTAATCAAGCTTTCTTTTCTCCTGCTGTCTGGTCTCTCTTCTGGTCTCCCTTCTCCTATTACACAGTCTTGGAGACTGCTTTTAGGTCTTTTCAAAATCCTAGATCCACCCATGGAGTCTAGTCTTAAGCAGTAGCTATATTTTCAGCTTCTGGCTGAGCAGTCAAAAGCTACCGATTATTCAGCTGTAAAAGTGTTAAAACTGTACCTGTTGCCCAAGCAGGACAGGGAGGGAAAGTGAGCTAAAAATTCATCTCTGTCCCTGCTTTATATAAACATACTTCTGGAAAAAATATTTTTGTACTTCATTCTGTTTTTCCCAAAACAATATGTGTGTCTTATTGGGAACCATGAGGTGTCCAAGAAAACGTGGTTTAATTTGAATTTATTCTGTGAGGGAGAGGCATTAAATGGTCTGTGAAACATTTTCTCACCTTTACATAGGCGTAAAGGGTTTGGTGCATGGAATTTCTTCAGATAAACATTACTTAATTTAATGCAGTGTGGTGGGGTATTGTAGATAAACTAGTCTTATCCAATTTAAATGGACAAAAGTAAGAGTATTGGAGTGATATTGTGCTGTTGTGGTCCAGGAAATATGCAAGAGCTAAGGATTTTTGTGGGTGATATCTTTTATTGGACCACCTGCATGGCGGGATAGACTTAGACAAGCTTTCAAATGCAGTGTATTCTTGACACAAAGAAGAATGTTTTGTATTCAAAAGCCTATCTTTAGGCCTCCTTTACATGTTACATTTATGCTGCTATTGAGGTGTTAATCATAACATAAATGGGCGGGTGCTAAACATGCACCCAATTTAAGGCAGCATAGAAAAGGGAACAAACCATTAAAATGCTCCAGATATAACAGAACATTTTTATGGCTGCTTTGTGTGTGGCACCTGAAATTGAATGTGTGGCCAGGGCTGATATTTCCCAGTTCCAGACTGCACTGCGGTCTGAAATGGCCCAGGACTGGCCACCAGTTCCAATCCTCCATACAGTCCCCACGCTGGAGCTGACAGTCATTTGATTGTCAGCCCTAGCTCAACATGCTGATTCAGCGAGAGCCCAGGATCGGGGTTGTCACCTGAGAGTACATGTACGCTTGGGGGTACTTGAGAAAGCTCTAGGGGGTATGCATGGGTGGGTGGAAATGGAGTGCCACCACACACCATGCCTCACTGCTGCACAGGCACTGCCCGCCTGGCCAGATGTGGGGAGCAGGGAAAGCTCGCACGTGAAGGATGCTGTCACTCCACATCCAGCTGCAAGCCCTCATCTTCTTCCCTCAAGCTCCCCCGTCCTCAGTGTCCAGCCACCAGGGGATACTCTGATCCAAAAAGGTTGAAAGCGCAGAATAATGATCCCAGGCTTCCCCTGCACTGGCAACTAGTAATAGCATGAGTAGAATTTGATCCCTAATCCCATGCACTGCCTGCCATGCATTTGTGGCAGGAAGTGCAATTGTTGGGATCAAGGATAAGATCCCATTGCATCATTAAATGAATGTGCGTCAGGTCCCTAAGTCTATCACAACCACAGAACTTGTTCAGGAAAAATTCCTGCTTGTGAGCTGGCATCCAGATGCTTCTGCTTGATAACATAACTCAAATGGTGAGACCCTCACTTGCCTGCAAGCCAGGAATTGTTCCAAAATTCAGCTTATGCCTTGAAATATTTCTGCTTTTATAGTTTGCTGCTGCTGCCACCCTTAAATATTTACTTTCTCCCAGATTAGCTAGTACTTCTGTTTCCATCGTCCTTCCTCCTAGAAATATTTGGATTTCCACGCTCACCTTGAACTGGAGTATCCCTTCAGTATGACCTGAATGCACACCTTGACACCGCTCCCTTTAATCCCTCACTTAGCCCAGCCCTCCGCAAAATCTTGAAATATGACAGAGAAGGGGACAAACTCATTAATCTAATGTTGCCTATCTTCTAGAGAATTTGTGAGACTTAACAGTGAAGGACCAAACCCTGAAGACTCCATACAAATTTTACTGAGTCCAACTTCAGTCAGACTGTGCAACAGAGGAAGGGATCATTTAGTTTGGTAGAGATCTCAAGGTCTGACCCAAATATTATCAAGAACCCTATTGGCAGAAGGGCTAAACAAAAATACTATACTTTTCTTAATTATTGTGTGGGCTGTTGCACAGGAGAGAATTTCACCCTGTAAGAGGCTTTGCATGAAAAGCTAGTATTAATTGCCACGATTTCAAAGAATCTGGCCATAAAATGATCATATTTTGTCACAGCAGATAATGACTTTCTTGACCATTTACATTACCATTCAATGGCTAAACAGATATTGTTCTGAGTTCATAGCCTGGTATCTGTTATAACAAAGGAAACCTCAGTGCTGATTTCTTTCTGGAGCAATTAGACAAATAGTTTATCCTAGAATAGCTCTATTGGAATAAATGGGGAATCAATAGCAAATAAGTTATAATTAAGTATGTGCAGCGATAGTATTAGCATCTTACTGCTTACCATTTTTCAGCTAAAATGGGCCTAATTAGTTATGTAGAGAATCCCATGTTTGACACTGTATATATTGAAGAATTCATCTACTAATTGTTTTATGTGAAATCCTTTTTATTCATTGCATGCAGTTAGTCAAATATTAGTGCCAAAGAATTTTTTTTTTAATGTATCAAAACCCTGACTTTTCTTTTTCTAGCACAGATAAGAAATCAGAAACATGAACTAAATTCCTTTCTTTTAATGAACAAAATAAATGAACATGACTCAGAAAAAATACTTGGGGCCACACTAATGTTGACACTCAGTCTGGTTAAAAGACTTGTCCTCTTTCTTTTCCACTGCTCTTTAGTTCAGCAAGCTTCACTTGAAAAAGAAAATTAACGCACTTGACAGCATTGTTCAGAACCTCACAAGTAATATTACTGAATTTAATATATTTTTAGTTATTTGTCATTTTTTATAATGGTGTCTAGATTGCTTTTACTTAATTGAGGCTTCCTCTTTTGTCTCCATTGCTGTATATTTTCTGAGCCACATTCTGGATTGTTTTACTGGACAGAAACACTAAACTAATGTCAGTGGGGCTACTTTGGATCAGCAATTCTATAAGAAAGTGTAGCATTTGAAATTTTGTATTTCCTTTATCTATTTATTTTTAGTGACGGGACAAGTAGATTCTCATTCTTCCATCCTCTCTTACTCATGTTGGTCTATCTTCAGAACTTCCTCTTATGCATGCACATACACATGTGTGCATGCATGCGCACACATATACCTAGTTAGATTAGTTCAAATTTTTCTATTGATCGCCTTGAATTTCTGAAGATTTATGATTCACTTTCTTAATGTACTTTTTTTCTCCTTTGAAATCCGAGTGGGTTCCAAAACATTTGCTTCAAGATTTAGTCCTGTTTTCTACTCTTCTGGTCATAGCTCCACTTTTTTAATTCCTTCTGCTGGCTCCTATTCTTCTTTCATATCAACCTAAGACATGTTCTTCATACCTTCAAAAATCTCCACAAATCCACCTCTATCTTCCTCAACTACTCAGAGTGGCTTGTTTATTAATAGGTGGCAAGCTTCCCCTTTTTTCTCCTCATTTTTTTAACAACAATGTTATGCAGTATCCATACTAGTAATAACTAGTGTCTACTTTGTGTTCAGTATATCAGGACAGAAAGGAAATACTACCTTTTGGAGATGCAGTAGAGAAAGAAAAGGCAGGATTCAAAAGGTTCTAGATCTGAGGAAGAAGAAAGCAGAGGAGCCAAAGTTAACCCCAAAGCCACATGTTTTTATGACTAACAAGATGGGGAAAAAGAGGAGGGAAGAAATAGGAAATGCCTTTGGAAATAAATAAAAGGGTTATTTTTTCTCCCTACTAAGTTTATGGTCTGTCATCATCTAAGAAGATTTATCAGATGCACAGATGGGCAGCTGTTAGGGTGGATAAATCGGGTGGCCTAAGGAGAGAATATAGAAGGGGGCTGGGGGAAGAGAGCAGCTAAGGATGGACTATCAGGACACTAATGGCAAGAGTGGGAGAGTTGGAAGAAGTAGAGAAAAGAAGAAAGCCAAGATAATACGTTGCCTTGACAGCCTTGTTGAGAAGACATGGATCAACAGTGCTCAAAGCAGAGGACAGCTCACAAAGCTGAGGAAAACCAGTACAGAAGGATCTAATAGTTACAGCTATCATTGAAAGAAGAGAGTCCCTAGTAGGAGCAAACCCTATAGCCTGAACAAATCTAAGTATCTAAGTATTTTTCATTGCACCAACAAAATGGAAGAAATGGATATGGGTAAAAGGATGTTTTAATACACTGCACAAAGCAAATCACATCCTTCACAGGTTCCTGATTAATGTCAGAGAAGGTTCTGTCCCACAAATAAAGA
The DNA here is from genome assembly GCA_030014935.1 of Caiman crocodilus. Classification (NCBI taxonomy): domain Eukaryota; kingdom Metazoa; phylum Chordata; order Crocodylia; family Alligatoridae; genus Caiman; species Caiman crocodilus. Next base: position 244,475,326 of record JAGPOW010000261.1, read on the forward strand.
GGAGACAGAGTAGACACTCTGCTAATGATTATCCCAGAAAAGGACGTGAACGACACTCTAATTGAGAAAACTATTTATTTTGAGCTGTTTATTTAAGCACAGGAGGATTCCTAATGGAGCCATCAGACCTCACTCATTGGCTAATAGTTTAATTAGGCCCATCTGGTGGAGGCTGTGGAGAGAACTGTCCCAGCTCTGATATTGGCAGAGAGGTAATTTGTCATTCTGTGGCCCAGTGACTGGCACGTTACATCTCTAAAGCCAAACAGAAGCTCAGCAATCTGTCTCACATGAGAATAGCTGAAAGCTATTGGAGGCATTTGTGTGGTTCACCTTGGCACACCAAGGAGAAATGACACAATTTCACAATATCCTTGAGATAACCTCAGCAAAGAAATCCAGTGAGAGTTTCTGAAAGTAATGTAAATCTTGTCTTCATCAGCTGAACCAAATATAATGAAACCTTGTCTCCCTCCCCCCAGCCCCACTTCTTCACCCCTCCCCCAGTCTCTATCGACATATCTTAAGGAACAGACCTACTTTGATGGCATTTCCATTACTCTGAAACTTCAAAACAAGAGTTAAAAATAGTACTACTCTCTTAAAGGCCAAAAGGAGTTTCTTCTTCACTTTGCTGAAAACATCCTGTTGGGAGGTCTATTCAATGGATGTGCTTGAGAAAACGTGGTTTTGCACACAAAATAGTTGCATTGCATGTCAGCTTACTTGGCACTGTGTATGAGACACTACACCTTATTCTTTAATTCATTATAATATGACCCTCTCCCTTTACTGAAAACCCTAAAGCAGTTAACTTGTCAAATATTTTATCAACTTTTTTTACAGTCACATAATGTCGATGCTGACTAAACTAAAAGCAAGCACAAAGCCCATTCAATGCAAACTTAGCAGTTTCCACTATAAATGACACTTAAAGTGTCTGAGTAGCCTCAGAGGAGACAGCGTAGGTTAAGAAAAAAATGAGAGTCAATAAATCACAGACTTTTAGAGATGTCAGTTACCTACACCTTAAAAATGAAAGGAGAAGAGTACTCAAAGATTAGAAGAAATTGATGCTTAAGAGACTTAGAAGTACCATGATGCTGTTGCATCTCCTCCTCTGTATAGAACGATACACTGTGATGGCTTTTCAAAAGATAACCTTCTGCAGTATGCTAATATTATTGTTCTACATTCCCTAAAAGTATGGGTGAAATAGTTTCATAAAAATTAAACTGCAATCCTCTTTTACAAATGTAGACTTTTTTTTAATAATGTATACTCATGAACTAACCAGTACAGAAACAATGGTTATAATTAATATATAGCAAACTTTTAATTGAGTCCATACTTAGCCTTTGCCTAGATATGTATGCTGAAACTGGTACACATTCATGCAGTCGCATTTTACAGGTGTAGCTATCTATGTTTTAAATATCCTATCACTTATGTTCATTGAAACTGGCACCTCCATAATGAGTGATTCTCAATTAAACTGATTCCCACCAATTCTTAAATAACCAGGCAAGCAAGCAAGTAACACAGTTCTGCAAAATTCCATTAGATTAGTTGCCAAAGCAAGTAAATTTTCCTTGATAGACCAGCAAAAATATCATTTGTTTTTATCGTTCATATTAATAGTATCCTGATAACAGTCAGCAAGTAAATTTTGTGCTTGGCTTGATACTGTCGGGAACAATTTTGCAAGGCTAAACTAACAGAAATAATGCAAATATTTACCAGTCACTAATCCAAGATGTCTCTTCCAGACACAAATCTGTACATTGAGAAAACTAAATCCATAGTAATACAGATGTTTCAAAACGTAAGCCTCACAATTTGCTGCAACATATAGCCAGATTTCTCCTTGATTCCCTACAGCTTCATGGCTTGCTGCTGAAAGAAATCCATGTTGCTAACATTTTAATCTGCTTTACAGGGGCTATGATAAAACCATTTTGATTACTAACTTATACAACATACTTGCATTTACTGTTATTTTCTATTCCTCCCATTCATTTTTCTATTCACCTAATATCAAAATCCTCTGGGATAGCAATATTCCTTGTTACTTGTAGAGGTTCAGGTAAAACTCTGGAATGTAGTTAGCAGCTGTTTGTGAGCTGTCTAGTTCATGAATATACATATTAAAGGTTCTGTTCCTTGGCTGCTACACCAACAATTACAATACAAATTTCAGTAGTTAAGAAGAAATGATTACACCCATGCCAGGTTTGTCAACTGTTCATAAATTTACAGAAAGACCAAGCAAACCTAAAAACACCTCTCCATACATTATGGACAGACCATAAAAAACAAATCTAAACATCTGTCTGTAAAGCCCATAACAATTTGAGCCATCTGTAAAAGCACTAAGCAACTGAAGCTTAATTGAAGTTCCCTTGTCAGAGACCAGCATGGAAGGGCCCAACAGAGCAGTGCCACTTGATGTCTGAACAGGATCATGGCACTCTCCAGGGAACATTCTCTCAGGGCTTTGTAGCCCATAGTCCTTCCCTTCCCACAACAATGTGCTGCTCCTTGCTGCAACATTGCTGCAGGCAAGCAGGAAGCAGTTCTGCTCTGGGGGTCCATGCTGGGATGGAGGAGAGGGGGCATTGGGGGTAAAGGTGAAAGATAGGCTTGGGGTGACAGCACAATGCAGGTTGCAGCTGGGAGCATCAGGGTGTGGGTAAGTAGGGGACTCTTGGGTTGGGGGCAGCATGGTATAAAACCATTGTTGCAGTCAAGCATGGCTACAAAACCATTTTTTTTTTTTATTGTGGTTGGTGTTAAACCCTAAATTTGAACCTACCCTTGTTCAGGGCCTGGCAGAAGTGCTATTTACAGTATGTAAAACACATGTCAGTAAAGAGTTTCACTACCCACAAAAAGTTTGCAGAGTAGTATTTAAAAAATTGTCTTGGATTGGCAAACCTGATCATAATTTACTCATGTGCAAATCCAGTTTGCCGCTTGTAAGGTGCAGGAGCACCATTTCTGCAACATTTGGGGCAGAGTCCACTTATTGTCATTTTTATTGCACTGATATGATTTATGGAGAAGACAGGTTCCAGCCTAGACTATATGTCTTAATTGAAGATTTGTGTAGTCAGAAGCTACGTTGCAGAACTAAATAGAAATAAATAATGCAGCCGCATTAGTAGCACCTGTGCTAATTCTGAAGTTCAGGAGTTAGGCTTATAGCTGACCCCTTGCGGAGGTGCCTTAGATAAATCCCCACAGTTACCGGGGCTTTACATAAGCATGGGATTCTGCCTGCATACATCTTTTTGGAGGCGTGGTGCTGTAATTATAGAGCCCAATTAAGACTGCACCTCAGTGTAAGAGCTGTAGAGCTGGAAAATAGATTGCTTGGTATGCCCCATGTGCCAGGAAAGGCAGGGATTCCTTATGTAGTCTAACTTGAATGGTATTTTCTTTATAATATGAAAGAAAAACCAAAACGGTTTGGTTATTCCTCTCTGCTAGAAAAAATTCAATACAAAAAGGAAAAGGCTCAGCATATCAATTTATCTTTGTAACAGACTGTACAGTTATTTATCTTTTTTAATTATGCCTCAAAAGGAACATGGAGCAGCAATAAATAACATTAAGCAACAATAAAGGGAAAGGTATGACAAGCTGTGACTATAACTTGTTCTCTTCATCTTCTTCATTTTAACCTCCATAAAAGTGTGTGATTTTTTTTTTCCTGTGCCATTTGATATATTCAAGACTGTGATATTTCTGGAATCAAGTGAAACACAGCTGCTTGCTGATTAGGGGTATACAGGAGATGGCAGGATTACATTAGTATGATGCATGTGCTGTTACTCGGGGACCAGCAAGTTCCCCATCTGGGAACTAGTACACACATATGGTCACACCTGAGCACATCTAAAAATGTGGCTCCTCCACCATAAGCCTGAGAAGAGTTTATTAGCAAGATTGTGTTAAAGCAAAGCACTAAAGGTCTTTGATTAGTGTTGTGGAGATGAGACTGATGCAGTTTTCAAAGGATCCCTACAATCCTAGAGTTTTAACTCCAAGTTTGCCAAATGGGGAGAATATTTCAAGATCCAATAACTTTGTTTTAGTGCATAGCCAGATCACTTAACCTGCCAAGGTTTTTAAAAGTAACTCATCATTTTGCATAGCTTTGTTTTTAGTCTTGTAAGTTCAGATGCTTTTAAAGGGAACTGATTTTTAGAGAGTGCAGGACTCCTCACTTTCTGAAGCTTAGGCACCTTTAAGATGCCCTGGGTTGGGCAGTCAAAATCACTAATCGCTCTTGGAAATGTTGGCACCAACCTTTGGGAGCACAGGGGCAATTTTTCACCATTGGATACCTCCATGGCAATCTAAAACATTTTCATTGACTTCAATGTTATTAGCCGAGATTTATAGTGGTGTAACTAAAAGCAGAATTTGGCCCTACAGGCTTTTTTATAATCATGCTGGCAGCAATATGACAATTTATCATGCAAACAAGTCTAACAACTGTATCATAATTTCAAAAGCTTAGCAGTCTTTCATATGTAGTTCAGAAGTGAAGAACTGTTGGGATTTTCATACGTGTTTTGCCTTTGCAAAAATGGAAGTCGGAATATAGAACATAGATCATCCTTCACGTTCATTAGCATTTTAATGGCCTCTCAATCGTTAACAGATTTGATGTAGCTACTAGAAAGATAAGACTGGGCTCTGATTTACTTCTTCACTTTGCAGTCCCTGTAGTAGTCAGTCATATTTCGTTTTGCTAAGTGTAATGTCAGGCCTCTGAAATAAATTTTCAATGCTTTGGAAAAAAAAAAAAAAGATGATTTGAGGGGGAAATGCCAATTTTCACCTTCTACAGTTTTTACTGCACAATGAACATTATAATTTGCCAAGTTCATAGAAAGCTGCCCCCAAATTAGCAAAGCAATTTGAAATTGAAAATTAAGTACTGCAAATTGTACCTAGAGATGACAATACTATAAAGAGAAAGCTTTATATTGCAAGAGAATGGTTTATATGATGCCCCAATATAGGAAAGTAGACAATGCCCTAAAATAGAAAATAACATTGAAAACTCACTTTTAATATTTTGAAACCCACATTTTTCACTATTGACAAATTAAGCCTCACTTTATAACTCTATTAGAGGTGCTATATGAACTGGCTCTGGAAATGACTAATCCCTTTAAAACAAGCGAACAAAGATCTAATTGTTAGATGTTGCGAGATTTACTTTTCCTGAAGTATTGGCTCCAAAGAGTGATGTCGAATCGGAAAATCCTTATGACAACACACTTGGAAGCACTTCAGAGGCTACTCTGTTTCATTTAATGTGCCTAAAAGGCATGTATGCAGTCACGTAACTGCAGTTATTGACACTTATGCACAGTTGCCCCTGCTAGCCTACTGGCTATGCTCAGTATGGCTATGTTTTAGCTAGGCAGCTGTCTGACAAAATAAAATCATAAGGTTTTACTGGTACCTACATGAGGCTGGTGTGTCCTGAAACTGTAGTCACAGAAAAGTCATGGTGGGGGTAGGAAGCTTTTTTTGAAGATAGACTAAAGAACAGCCAAGACAGAGTGTGAGAGACCAGGAGGGAGAGAGAAAGCCAAAGGGTGTACGCTGTCAGCACGATAATGCTACCCGGGGAAGAAAGGGACCCTGAATTCTAGCCTGGACCTTGCTCCCAATGAGCAAGAATTTTTTTAGTGTTATCTAGTGCATTTTAAACACAAAGGTGCAATGAGCTACCTTAAGAGGAAAGCTGGTCATTCAGGTAGAGGTAGTAGGAGTTCAGGTAATGCCTACCTAGCCTGTAACCTGGTGGTCAGAACACTGTGCTAGTAAGAGAGACAGTTTTAAATTGCCTGGAAGTAGAGGCTAACCTCTAGACTATTGAGCTAAAAGTTGCGAGAGTTTTCCAGCCCTTCACCCCCTCTTCTGACAGGTACACACACAGAGGACAGTTCTCTCTCCACAAGAGGAGATCGAATCCCAGACTATGTGGAAGAGCCAAAAAATGCAGTTGCACGTGTATGTGCTGTTGAGGAGCATAATGTAAAATGCAATGTGTCCCTTGATTTGAGTGGTGGCAATTATTCAAAGTTAAGTAGAGTCATTCTAAAACAGATATTTTGAAGGCAAATATACAAAGGTATTTGCCTACCATCCCTAGCTTTTGTCCTTTGCAATACAGCTCTTTCCTTGGCAGTCCTGCACTGCCAGAGTTAATTATTTGTTCAGTAGCCACTAGACGCTACAATCTGACATTCCACCTAGACTGCCAGAAAGCCTAGTCATGCTCTGAATAGTCAGTGGGAGATTTTACCATGGGCGTGAATGGAAAGCAGGTTGAGGACCATTGTGTGAAAGAGAGGTTTCTATACAGATTCTATAAAGAGAAAACCTAAGCAACAGCATTAAACCATCACAACAAACTAGATTAATCTGAAAATGTCTGTCCTGTGCCCTACCTCTTTTCAGGCAGTTGCCCACAAAGACCAATACTCAGAAACTGAATAGAATGGAATATGTGGAATGAATTATGATTTTGCTGACCTACACTATTTCTTTGTTACGGTTCAGCCTGGCTTCAAGGGGAACTGAATTTCTCTTTTTAGTTAGAGATTACGAAGTCCCTTTTTTGTAGCTCAGCACCTTGGTTGCTAAGGTGGCACTTAGAACTGGTGGCGTGCAGTTGTAGATGCACAGGGGGCCCCAACTCAGTCTATGGATACTTCTGGTGTTGTCACCTGAGATGACAGTTGTGTGGATAAAGGGAAGATCAGTTGAGTGGATAAAGAGAGTATTTCACTTTCTTAAAGTATTAATTCAGCATTATCATGAAAAGGTCCTATAGAAGTTGGAGAGGGCTCGTGTTTAAAAGGGTGGGAATACACAAGGCGTTGAAAGGAAAAAACCTCACAACAATCTGGAAAGTCACCTTACACAGCCTGTGCTGAGTGGAAGGTAAGACTAAATGATCTAATGGTCCCTCCAGGCCTGAAAAACTATTAATCTTTCTCAAACCCAGAAGGTGACTTTAACACGTTGGCAACCTTAACACTGAGTATCTGGGCACAGACCTCTGCTGTAACAGCCTCTTCTCTTCAGATCTTGTCATCTTCAGCAGCTGGTTGGACGGGGCCATAATAACTTTCTAAATCAGGTGTGTAATATTCCCTTTGTATGCTTGCCTGTCCTGTAAGCATAGAGGGCAGACAAAAATACAATGGCTAATATTAGAAGTCACGTCTTTGGAGAAGGAATCAGTAAGCCCGGTTAGAAAGGGACTTGAACGTACCTCTTATCATTTGGCAAATGAGATCTCCTCCTGTCACAAATTTAGATTCTAAAAATATAAACCATTTGCAGCAGAGACTTCCAACAGCCACCAAAAGCCTCACTTTCATCAGGAAAATAAATTAAAATGCTTCATAGTCATTGTGAAAAATATGGGCCATGACTGTGTTTCAAAACGCCATTGAGCTGAGCCACTCAAGACAAGAAAAATTGTATTCATACTGCTGTGATCATCATCTGTCCATTCGGCACTGGTGCTCTGCAGGAAAAGACAAAGCTACAGTGACAGCTCTAGGAGCAGCCTGCACATTTCTGTGTCACTGCGTGTGATAACCTGTGGCACCACAAGTGTGTGCATGCGTTTTTTAAAGGAAAGCTTTGTGTATTTCTTCCTCTCTCCTCATCCATCGCCCTTGCCTTCCCCCCATCCGACGCCTTGATAGAAACTTGCCATGATAGATGCAGGTGGCTAAAAATAGTGTGTTTTGCGTGTAGCATACAAGCAAGTGAATAATTTTCTGCTGTAAGCAAGATGCCAAGGGACAGCAAAAACCTGATGGTAGTGGCAGCTAAGGTACAATGATGGAGTGCCGCTTCCAGCACACTAAATCAGTGGCAGAGCAGCTTGGCACACTTGCAAGCTGCTGCAGCCTGAGAAAAGCCCTAGAGAAATAGTCCGTGCATTTAAAAATTATACCTTGGATATACACGTTTTATACAGGGAATCTGATAATTTATCTGTGTAACGTGGAAACGCTGTGGTAACAAATGATGGTTTGTTATATTAGTTGTCTTTGAGCTGTCTCCTGGATTTTCAGGTTCTTAGTCTCTAGCCCTGCGTATAGTATACCATGTATGTCCCCACATGTGCAATCTGCTTGTATTGTGGGTAGTTGAATAATTAAAGAACCAGTAATTAAGAGCAGAAATCACTGTTTCACTTCTGTTTTTGCTAGTTAAAATTGTAATGTAATAATCATTATTTATTGTATTATTTTAATCTGCCTGCCATCCGATAACCCCAGATAACCTCTCTACATCTTACCAGCTACATTTTGTCACCAGGTTAACATTCCTCCTCTTCCTCTCCCCTCTCCTCCCCTCCCACCTTCCTGTCTCACACCTAGCATCTCCCGTGGCCTCTCATCCTCACTGCCAGGCATTTGTATTTTCACAGACCTGCATTTTGCATATTGGCTTCTACTCCATCCAGGAGAATGGAAAACAACAGCAGGCTCTCCCTATGCCTGAAGAAGGGTGTTTGTGCCTGAAAGCTTGAAAAGAACAGTTTTTCCAACCCTTGGTCTAATAAAAGATATAACATTTACCCAAAGAATCTAGTCTACTTGTTGGAAAGTTTTTATCAGGATAAATAGGACAGCTTTCTCCACAGATCTATTTTGACTTTGGCAGAAACATGGAGTCCACTGATTTTCCTCTTTTGACTCCAAATGAATGTAAATTGTATTATTAATTATCAACTTTACATCACAGTGACTGTTAGCAGCAGCAAGTTTCAATCATCTGGAGTTGAAAACCTGGCCCTTCTGACATCAAGGGAAAAATCTGGTTGACTTCAGTTGGGCAGGATTTCACTCCTGGAGTAGTGCAAGGTCATAATTAGATGAAAGTACTGTAATACGGATACACAACTGGTTTGGATCATTATACTCAATGAGTAGTCATCAATGGCTCAATGTCTAGTTGGGAGGAGGTATCAAGTGGGGTTCTGTGGGTCTGTCTTGGGTCCAGTATTCAACATCTTCATTAGTGATTTTAATAATGGGATTGAGTACATGCTTAGCATATTTGTGGATGACACCAAGTCAAGTTGCAGAGACTTTGGAGAGCAAGGCTAGGATCCAGAATGACTTGGAGAAATTGGAGAAATGTCCACAATCCTTCAAACAAGATTCAACAAGGACAAGTACAAAGTCCTGCATTTGGGATGGAATATTTGCAAGCACAATTACAGGCTGGCTAGGCTGCAAGACTTCAGAGAAGGACCTGGGACTTACGTGGGCCATAAACTGAATATGAACCAATACTGAGCTCTTCTTGCAAAAAAAAGCCAACAGATACCTGGGTTGTCTTAACAGGAGTGCCACTTGCAAATTGAGGGAAGTGATTCTTCTGCTGTATTCAACACTGTTGAGTTATGTAGTCGGAAGAAGAAAAGACTGAGGGGGGATTTGATAACAATCTTCAAATACCTGAAGAGTGATCATAGAAAGGATGAAGATGGGCTTTTCTCTATGACTATATAAAACAGGGTTAAGAGCAATAGTCTCAAGCTACCTCAGGAGAAGTATAAGATAGAGGTTAGGAGGAACTTTATCACTATGAGGATGGTCAAACATTGAACAGGCTATGTAGAGAAATTGTGTAATCTCCATCCTTGAAAGCACAGGTTGGACAGGCCTGGGATGGTGATAGTCAGAGGTAAGCCTGCCAGATGACCATGTGAGGCCCTATGCAGAACTACTTGCTTATGACCCTAATTCACCAGCTGCTAACTAAGTCCTTTGACATAGTGGATAATCACCTAAATGCCCTCACGTAGGATGCCTGTACACAAGCAGGGAGGGTGCTCTGACACGCTGTAAATCCAGCTTTATTAATTGAATCTGGAGCATGGCACTTCCCCTGCGCCAGTAACCTCCCATGTCTCATGTATCAGTGTCCCTGTGCTTCAAAATGGCAACGGGGCGGTTTATCTAAAGCTCGTTCAATGAGCTCTAGCTAAAACACCCCTGCCACCATTCTGAAGCATGGGAAACCTACACACGCCTCTCCAGGTGCTTTAATTACAGCAGCTCTTGGGGCTGTTCTGATTAAAGCCCCCCCCTTACCTAGAGCATGTGTATAGATGCCTGTAAGGATGGACCTCAAGTAGATACTTGCTTTCAAGATCCAAGGAACTTAAGTGTAAGTGCAAAACAATAGAGGCACCATATTTTGTCACACAACAGCACACACACTTTTTTCCAAAACTCAGCTGCTGAGAATTGGGGTGCGCATTATAAATGAAGAAATATGGTAATAGCATTTTTTGCCTTTGCTCCCTGGCTGTGGACATTTTCTCTTTCTCCCTAGCAGTTGCAGAAACTGTTACTCAATTACTTACTGCTACTTACCAGTGTTTTCAAAGAAAGATTTTCTCTGCCTCCTCTTGCTTCTTCATTTCAGAAATAAGGTGTGTATCTTATTTTGTGTCATGCTCTATGTGAGAAATACAGTTGTATGTGACTTATTGGAGAATGGGCTGTCGAGTTTTGAAGTAGGTAACTACTACTGAAAAATAGAATTGCTTCCATAGGTAGCTTGAAATTTGGCTTAATTGTATGCAGTAACAACAAAGTGGACAACAGTCTGTTTGGAAAGAAGCTGAAATAAATACTTGAAATTAATGTTATACATGTACATGTATTTGTTTGCCAGTAAATCAAGCATCAGTGGGAGTCAGAAGACCTGGGGTGCAATCCCCAGGCCCCCATGGAAGTCAGTGAGAGTTTTAGTATTAAATTTCAAGGCCCAGTAATTCACACGTGGATTCCAACTTTGTTATGGACTCGCATTATATTCCTGTGTATTTTCCTTTGTTATGGACTCACATGATATTATATTCCTTTGTCATGGACTCACATTATATTATATCAGTGTTCTCTTCTCCTGGGATCTAGTGGTCTTTGAGGACCCCTGAAAAGATGGCCCTAACTTAACCTCCCTTACCTCTATTTTTCCCATCTGTAAAATGGGAGTAATAACAACTACCTCTCAGGATTTATTGTGAGTTGTAAATCACCTTCTGTATCTTAACCCAGATTCTCTACTAAACTCAAGCTAGAGAGACTGTTGGAGCTAGTTACCACTTTTTAATTCCTTCTTTCTGGTCCCCTAAGGGAACATCTGCCAGCTAGAGCATTTCATGTCCATATCACCAGTATAGTTGTCTGTATCCCCAGTGTGCTCACTGCTTTAGAAACTGTGGGGAGCTTATGCCAGGGGTGGCCTCAGCAGGAGATTTGAGGCAATCTGCCAGTAGGCTGCTCATGCAGCACAAAGAGAGCAGAGAAGGCCAGGCAAGCTGTCCCTCACATGCTAAATATTATTAACAATACAACAAAGGAAGTTTAGATCCTGAGATTAGGTAATGCATTGCTAATTCATTTCCAGTGTAGACATACATCATAAGAAGAATAAAGTTCTACCTTGGCAGATTCATTATCCTTTCACTAGCAAAAAAACTAGAGTTTGGGGTCATTTAAATCTTTTCCTCTGGATGATGATTTGCAGTCTATAGCTACAGCTCCTTCATTATGTAAATAGGTAGGACAAATGTTCCCTTTTTTTCCTATTTAAATGCACTGTTGTGAACAAAGACCCAATGCAGTTGCAAGGACTGGTATTAGATTGTTCAGATCATTAGTTTAAATGAGATTACGATTATACCATCTGCATTCAATTGTACTCTATTCAAACCTTGTCAATGCCTTTGCCAAACTTAGCATCTTTTGGGGTGTTTCTTTGAAGGCCGTTTGTCTGCATTTCCAGCCCATTTAAATATACCTCACTGCCTATAACCGCTGAATTGAAATGTTGTTACTTTACTTAAAGATTACTGTTTGCTGGAGTTTTATGCCAGCTCTCCTGTTCCCCATTACTAGTGCTTAAACCTGCACCTTTTGGAACCAGAGCCCAAATTAACCTCAGCTTGTTATTTTGATAAGCATTCATTACTTGCCTTAGTACCCTTGAAATTAACTAATCTTAGTGTCTCTCTCTCATGTCTGATAAGTGGCAGGCACAGTAAAGCAGAGTTCATCGATTTGCAGAGTCCATCATGCTGTTCCTGGGCTTACTCTGCATGCCTGGGGCTCAAACTAAGGACTCCCTAGTCTCCTGGCAGCAGCAAAACCACCTGCTCCAAAGAGGAGCCACCCAGGCCAGCAGTCAGTGGGAGCTGTGCTTTGCTTGTGTGCTCAGGAAGGTGTGCTTCTTCCTGCACCTTGCACTTTCCCCATGAAAGTTTAAGTTCATTTATCAACCTATGTTCTCAGTAGAAATTCACATCTGGTGTCTTACTGTGCCCATTCTCTAGAATAGTGTTGTGATTTAGCCACAAATTCAAAATTCAGGCTGTCGAGTGAAGTCCAGTCATTTTGCTGTCACTGTAAAGGTTTGATCTTTCTCTACCTGCATCTCACTTCCCTAATGCAAAGCTTTTAATGTCAGTGGTTCTATGTGGTGATGTTTGACTCTGCCCCAGAAGCCATTATCCAAGCCCTGTCTGCCTGCAGTTGAACTGCAAGGCTACCATTTGATATACTATGGTTCACCAAGCCAACGGCACTTGTCTTTTTCAAATCCACCCTTAAGACTTTTCCAGCAGGACTGCCAAGTATCATGTATTTGGCAGCCCCATAGTACATTCTCCTGTCTCAGCTTGATTTGCTTGCCTCCAGCTGAGCTGTGAAAAGCTGCAAGCATTTGTCCTCTTGATGTCAGAGGCAGCTGTGGTGCCTGATGACTGAATAGCCAGGCATCTCCGATTTTGGCTTTCCCTGCTAGAATGAGAATGAGCAGGTAGAAAGCAGAGGTGGTGTGAAGGAGCTGCTCAAGGTGATATTGGCTTTGGGATCCCTTCTTATCATTTCAGCTAGTTGCACCAGGCTCTCAATAACCATCACCAGCTACCTGAGCACTGTATGTGCTCTCATACCACACACTCCCAAATAAGACACTCACCTTGAAGGAAAAAAAGATTTTTCCAGGACAGTGGTTTCATGGAGCTGTGACAGACACAAATCTTCACATCCCTCACCCTCCCTTTCCTGCTCAGACAAATGCTACAGTTTTAACTCATTCACAGCTGAATTGCCAGCAGACCATGACTGTTCAGCCAAAAGCTGAAACTGTAGCTGCTGCTGAATACTCAACTCCGTGGGGAGATCTGGTTTTGAAAAGAGCCAAAAAACAGTCTGCAGGGCTGTGAAATAGGAGAGACAAGATCAAGAATACCTAAAGGACATGAAAATTGCCAAAGGAAAGGATAGCTTTATAGGTTTCAACTTTCATCAAGACCATTAAAAAGTGAGGGTTATTAACACCTGCTGAGGGAAGGGAAGAGTGATTAGCAGAAATCAGGTATATTATAATGAGCCATAATGAGGACTCCTTCAGCACTGTCTGAATAGAAATGCCACTGCTGCTGCTGGGCAGTTGATTTTAAACTTTAGGTAGACCAGAAATCCAATGGGAAAGGAGTGCAATTGCAGCACTTTCCTCTCCTCCTCAGCCCCTCCTGGGTCTCCCCTGCTAGCCTTCGCTGCTCCTCCCTCTCATGAACCTGCTGGAGGCAAGAAGGGAAAAAAAGAAGCATCAGCCTCCATGCTTCTGTTTTGGGCAGAAAATCACTTTCATCCTTAAGGGACACACCTCAATTTGGAAGGATATTGTTTGAGAGGGGAAAGGTGCTCTGCGTCATAGTTCTCTCTTGCCCTAACCAGCACTACATACTGTCCATGAACCCAGCACCAGCTGTCCCAAACAATCCCCATCCACCAGGTGCCTGTAGGCAACCTATTCTCCAAGCAGTTCAGTGCAGTCCAAGAGTCCCAACACTCCCGTTATCTTTTAGCAGTTACTGCCCCAGCCACAGCTGTCCAGTTTTGTGCCTTTCTGTGACCTACCCGTCCCAATTCTTGGGAAAGGGTGAAATGACCGGAACTATAAATTTGTAGGTGCATGCAAATTACCAATACATTTAAAAATTCATGTGTTACATTTGCATGAAGTTGCAGATAAAATAGGGCAAAATTTGACATATTTAACATAATCCTACTATCATAGGCACACAGAGCCATTGGTTCCTCCTTTGGATTTAATAAGTCTTGTCTTTTATGTGTTTTTCTGTTAGTCCTTGCCCTGAGTGAATTGCTTGATGTTTTTATTTTATGTGTATGCTACAGCACCAAGTACATTGTTGATGCTTAAGGTATAAAGATGGTAACACAGAATAAAAAGTTGGTAATGAGATGAGGCATGGCCTTGTGGTATGTGACTGTCCTGAAAGCTGGGGTCAGTCTTGGCTCTGATAAAATTCCCTGTGACTTTTGTCAGGTAATTTCACCTTGTTGTCCTCAGTTTCATGGAATAGGGATAAAAAACAATTCCTTCACCCATCTTAAGGTGTCTTGTCTATTTAGACTATAAGCTTCATAGGGCAGAGTTTTCTCTTATTTATGTACATACAGCACCTAATAAAAGGGGCCCTGATCTGCCATCAGGGTTTTTGGGACTACTGTAATACAATGATATAATCCAAATACTGTAATATGAACATAATACAAATAACGTTCAGTGACTCAGTGGTATTTTATATGAAGGTTGCTAAAAAGCAACCAATATGGTTTGAACATCTTCATTTCATTGAAATTATGCTTAGGATATTGTGGAAAAATATTAGTGCTTCATTTTTCTCACATTACATTGTCCAATAAAACTGATTCATGGAAAAACAGGACAGCCAGGAAATTAGGCTTTTTCTTTTCAAATTCAGGTCTCAAGTGTAGAGAGTGATTTGAGACTAAATGTGGGATTTCCAGTTAGTTTTACAATGCTTTTATAAAGATCTTAGTCCTCTTATCTGGTCTCTAGGCCTCTGCGAGTCAGCAGCAATCCAATCCGGCTTCGGATCCAGCTGCTTCGGATGGTCACAACCTGGGCCACCTCAATCCAGCCGAAGTGGCTTCAAAGCTTCGGAGCTGCCTCAGGGACCCGGCCATAGGATATAATGCGGAATCTATAATGTTGTTGTTTCTTGTCTGATTTGGATAAAACATGCAGAGATGGTAGGCTCTGCAGAGAGCATGAAATCTGCCAAGTTTCAAGAATATTGATGCAGGGGGTTGGGGGGAACTGTACCCCTAATTCTTGAAAGCCAAACTCATGCCACGGCTGTGTTACACCACAGCTGCAGGGGTGGTGGCCCTTTCTGTGACACCTACCAGCTGTGGAGGAGATCGGTGCAGGGGAGTCTGGGGCCCTGCACCCTTATCTGCTGACGGGCAAAACTCATGCCGAGACTGTGTCTGTCTTGGGGCAGTTGATTGTCTGTATTGAGTCTTTCCTTTCCTTGGCCTGGTTTTGTAGGTGCTAATTGATGCTCGTTAAGTCAAGTCGTTACGTAATAGCTAGGTCCTGTGTATTGAGCTGGTCCCGGAGTGAATCATGATTGATCGATTG
This sequence comes from Caiman crocodilus, assembly GCA_030014935.1. Taxonomy (NCBI): domain Eukaryota; kingdom Metazoa; phylum Chordata; order Crocodylia; family Alligatoridae; genus Caiman; species Caiman crocodilus. The sequence goes on from JAGPOW010000261.1 coordinate 244,490,881, forward strand.
GTAACTGGGAACACAGCAGCTCAGCAGCCAGGCCTGCAGCAGTGTCTCCGCTCCCCGCCCCAAGCCAGACACAGTCAGCCCACAGCACCCATGACACGAGTTTTGCTTGTCTGTAGCTTGAGGGCAGTTCCCCCCAAGCTCCTGCATCGATCTTCTTGACACTTGCCAGGCATCACCCACTCTGCAGAGTCTACCACCCCTGAAAATTTCATCTGAATCAGACAAAAAACAACAAAGTTATAGATATCTTATTGTTTCCCCACTATACCCTATGGCCGGACCTCCAAGCTAGCTCCAAGGCAGCTCCAAACTGCTTCAGGAAGCCTAACGAGGCAGCGCTTCAACCCGAATGTGCTGCTTCAGACCCTGAAGCGTCCAAAGCTTCTCTGGATCCAAAGGTCTGTCCAAAGCCTCGTGCAGCCCTAGTACCTATGCATGTTTACTGACAGGTGCACAGAGCTGCTCTAGGCTGGTTACGTTGCTTTGCTCTTGGGTTTTATGTAGTATGCAGACCAGGAGTACGTCAGCAGAGCAATGTTCTTGGCATTACTCCTGAATGCAGTGCAGAGATGATATCAGGATGCCGCACCTCACGCTGTTTGGGCGGTGAATTTCACATGAATTTTAACATTGATTTCAGTGGGAAGTTACGAAGTAGAAAGGTATGTAGCTACATATGCTTGTGAATCTGGCCTCAGATATACATATGAAATATATATGGGAGCAAATATATTTGTGAAAATGTGTGTGGCATATGGGGAATTTTTTTGCCCTAATTGCCTAGTTAGCAAATTTCATTACCTTTTATAAATTATCAAGCCTCATTACTACCTAAAAAAAAAAAAAAGACTAATGACATGCTCGAAGCTATTTCTCTATGTTGCAGTGCAGTTTCTACACCAGTCTTGCCTTTCATATAAATGATTAGAAATCTATTCACTTTTTTATTTAGCTTCAACTTTAACATAGAACTTTGAGATTCATAATGGCAACTAATGAGACTTGTGAAGAAAGTCTTTCCTTGTTGCGAAGCTCCAGTATAGCAAGGAGTGCAAAGCTAAGATTCCCTTATCCTGTTTATGACCTGACTCCAAATGACACACTCTGCTGGAGAGAAGGTAATTTAATGCCCATTATTATCATACAATCCTGTGCCTCCTTTGAAGCTGTCGCCTTTAAAATCAACTCCAGTCTTGTATGCTCATTTGAAACCCTTGCTGAGTTTTTTATCAAAGCATGACACAAACCTACTTTCCAAACACCTTCCTTCTCCAGCACACCCAAATTAACCACTTTTTCCTCATCTAGCTAAAAGAAGAGATGCTTTGAGGGTCCGACACATAAGGTGTCTATAGCAGCATAGTGTAGATAGAAGGAATGTGCTAATTCAATTACTTAGGCATTTTAAAAGGATTTGCTTCCCTCGTCGTGTGTGCAACACTGTTGGCATGTTAATGTAGTTGTAAAGTAAATTATTTAAACTAATTATTAATAAATCATTAACTGTACATTTTGGTGAAGTATCTCATTAAGCAGCAAAAAAAAAAAAAAAAGGAAATAGGATTGTTCTGTGTAAGTACAAAACAATGCTCTGCTGTCTTGTGAGGTGCTTTCTATCCCTTATGGTGAAGTCTAAATGCTTAGCCTTGGAGTTGATGACACGATCTCCAAGTGTCGTCCAATCCACTTCCCTCATCTGCTAACCTTGCTAACTGATGTGTAGGCATGTCTGCCCTCCCTCACAAAGCTCTGGACTGCTTGTACATGTTTTACAAGCTGTGAGAAGTAGGCATTTGAAATCATTTCTTTGTGGAAAGAGGATAGGGAACATTTTATGAATCCCTTTTTAACCCCTCGCCTGAATCATCTTTGTATATTAGATCAATTCTCCCTTCTCTACATCTAAACTACCATAAAGAGTATACTCTTCTCCTATTCTCTATTCCAAATGAGTGCTCTGAGTATCAGCAGTCCCTCACTATAAGGATGAAGATCTTTCTGTATATAGAGAAACCACTGCTGAGTCCATAGATGACTGAAGAGGTCAAACCAAGATCCACATGTTGACTACAGACATGACAAATAATACCATGGAGGAAGAAGCAGATCCTAGTGATGTCAGGTCATAGCTTTTTCCTTCTGTTTCTCTCACCTGTTCACTTCCATAGTAAAGGAGTTTGCTCAAAAGGATTGATGCCTTTTTGTACAGCACAGTGCCACTGCGGGTGATTCAGTGCTTGAGTCTCTGAGGTACTACTGAGGTTAATATTGCATTTCGTCAGATTGGCCTTCAAGGTACCCTTGAACCTTTTCTTTTTCCATCTCTAGATTGGTGATCATTGGTGAGTTGAGAGTATAGAACCTGTTTTGGGACCTCTCATCCAAGTTTCACACCCAGACAACAGGGTAGGGGTAATAACAGCCTGGTAGACCAGGTTTGGTTTGGGTCCTGATCATCAAAGACATGATTTTGGAGACATCCAAAGGCAGCACTGGCATAATTTATCCAGCGATGAACATTGTTATCTATGTTTACTTTTTGGTAAAGTTGAGTACCCCAAGTAGGGGAAATGTCCAACATTTTCTAAGGATACTTAACTTCATGTGCCCCCTCCTCCAGCCCCAACATGCTAGTCAGGATTACTAACCACGTGTAAAGAAGGATGTAACTGAAAGACGGCAACAAATTTCTTCCCCTGGATTAGTGGGAAAACAAAGGGAAGCATAATGATGGTCAACAGGACTGTTCTTTTCCATCTTACTATATCTTTTCCCTTTTATTCAGAGTAAGATGAAGTCTGTTTCTTCTCCTTCACCACATAGTCTGGTGACTCCACAAGAATTAGCCTTCTGTTTGCAACTCACCTTTCATACTTGGGTAACTGAGATGCTAATGACAATCTTTTGTAGTTGATATGCAGGCTTTAGCAACTCTTCCAGGTTGCCTTGAAAGAATCTTTCTTTTGTTTGACCCAGTAGGAACAGGCTTAACTGTATCTACACTTGAATTTCTTCTTTGCATATATTATATGCATAATTCTAACTGTGATAGGAGTTATACCTGACCTTAAAGAGGAGAAGGTCTTTTCATATAAGATCCTAGAAAAGATGGGGATGACTTCCTAATTATTGAGGTACGTGGAAAGAGAGATGGCAACCTGTTAAACATAATAAAAGTGTTACTATGTCCCCAGACCTACAGAGAGAAAAAGATTAGCATTGATCTTAGACAATGGAAATGAGAGAAATTCCAGTTTTTGTTTATAACCAACTTCAAATATTGGGCAGCAACTCTCATTAATATATAATTTGCAAAAAGGCAAGACAAGTCTCCAGATAAGGCATTTGGGAAGTATTTTGAGATTCAGTAGTATCTGTATTAGATTACAGCCAGAAGAGATGCCAATGTAAAAACACAGTAGAAAATGCCTGAGGAGAATGCACTGGTTCTCTTTGTAACCATGTAAAGATATAGACTCACAAGCACATGAGAGATCTGAGAAAAGGATATTCTTTCCTAGTCTGACTAGACATCAAACTTTACTGAAAAAAGCTGTGTATAGCTCAGCAGTCACACAATGGGGAGATCCAGTATATCCAGCTGACAAACATTACTGCAGTTGTCCAGGGATTCAGCAGCCCATAATGAGCTAATGGTTGCACCAAAAACAGTTATCTACAAACATTCAAAGAATGACAACACTGTGATCAGAAGGGAATGGATAAGGACACAAATGAAACATCCCTCTCCTGAAAGCACTGAACCTAAAGGTCACATACAGGGAAATAGAAGAACTACTTTTAGACCTTATTAACCAAAAAAAATTATAGAGTCAAGGAAAATGTCTGATTCATTTGTTTATGCATGATGATCTGCGTAATACTGGTGAGAGGTTGCTGAATATCTCATGCAAGATACCTGTAACCAAGAAGAATCAGTATGATTATTAATATAAACTAAACTGCTCTTCATCTGATGTACTCTGTCATCACTGCCAGCAGTGATCCATCACAGCTGAGAATGATCACTCCCACAGATCAAGTAAAAGATTGTAGATGAGTTCCTTGATGGCTAAGAAGGTAATGCTAGAGCCGCAGACTTTGGCAAATGCCACAGGTGGTAGTTAAAGGGAGGGTTGGACTATGGATGCTTCAGTCTTGTTTCCTTTTCTTCCATTTCTGTCATTTTTCTGCCTCCAGGGTAATACGTTTTAGAAAAGGATTTTCCTCAAAGTAAGATGTGGCTTCTCTCACAAGGTGTCCCAGAGCCCACGGACTCTGTCACCACCACACGAATCAATAGGAGCCTCTTAGCATTCCTACTTCAGTAGAAACAGGTTCAGGCCCTCATGTATGTTGGTGCCAGTTCATTGCTGGCCTTTACACAGTTGATTACAGTTGTTTGCAGTTTCTTCTCCTTACATGATCTTCATATAAGCAAGTCACGGAAGCAGATAGTTTATTCAGAAGAGCTCAAGGACTGTTCTGTGCCTGAGTCTCCAAGAGGGAAGAGCCTCCCAAAGAAGCAAAGGAGGTTGAATTGCCACTTTTGTACCAGCCTGTACACGGCATGTAGGAGCAGGAAAAGTCCTTCACCCAGTACCTCAGGTAGCTCTATGCTATTCTGAGTGGAGAGCTATGTCTTAAGGTATGATCTTAAGACATAAGCTCACTCCTTGCAGATATAGAGGACTGGAATGACCTCCTTGGTTGTTGACTTGAGTTTCCTGCAATTACAACCAACTGGTTAAGAAAAGTTGAGTCCAGAAAAGTTCTCAAGAATATCTGTCTTGGTTCCCTTACATCCCATAAGACTAGAAGACCAAACTACCTATAATGAGGTTGGGATTTTTAGTATAAGAAACAAAGCATCAAAGAGTGCAGGGTACCATAGGAAGAGAGCAGGGGGTACCAGTGCCTTGAGCCTCTACAGTGGCAGAAAATTGTTGAATGAAATATTGTGAAAACAGGACTGTGACTCAGCCTATAGAGGAAAGCAGAGAACTCCTACTGGTTCTAGTTCATCTGATCTAGAGGAAGATTGTTTCCTGACCACGAATCTGCCAAGCATAGGAGTGAAACAAATGTGGCAGGTCCCTAACAGGTTTTCCAGTACTACCAAAAGCACTAGCACACTGTCCCTTGCTGTGACCAATTCTACCCCCTTAAAAAGTTATGTTATGGGGGGATAAAAGCATAAAGGGGGGGGCATAAATTTTAATTCCAGGAATATGGTGCAATAATTTTTACAATGCATCATTTGCAAATTTTCAATACCCTTATCTTAGTAAGAAAAGCTAGATGCTGACCTCAGTTGAAACTTCAACTCTAATAGACGTTTAGGTTTTTTTAAAGCCATCTTCAATTGTAATGGATAAATGCTGCATTGTACCATTTGTGCAGAACCACCATCACATAGCACACTCACCAGTTACAAAATACACTGACATTTCCCTGCCAAAGAGGAAAAAAAAATCATCAAGCAATCTTTAATTAAAGCTCCCTGCTGCCATTTTGGACTGCAGGGATGCTGATACACAAGGCACGGAGGCTAGCTGGAACATGGTAATTACCATGCTCCAGCAGACTCGATTAATTGAGTCTGCTCCAATGCGCTGTAATTGCAACACTTCAGGGCAGCCTCTTTGAACATGTACAGGCACCCTGTGTGTCTAGGGGCGCTGAAGCCCTACATTTTGAACCAAACACTCTTTCAGATGCACTATATCCACAGGAGTAAGGAGTCATGAAAATATCATTGAAGGTTTTTAAGCAACCACATAGATTTAAGCAAAAACAAAACAAATCTTGCATTCAGTTTATTTACAGGAGGCATGTATTGATCTGCTTAAAATATAGCTGTGTGTGTCTGGTGAGGATTTTAAAAATGCCATAAAACTGGCAGTGCTCTGTATTGGTTTCAATAACAAGCCTATTTCATTTCAGAAATGTATTCGTTTCAGTTAATATGCATTGGGTCCTAGAGAAATGTTTAAACTATCTTTCAAGGGTTTAAATGAAAATTGGCTTCTATAAATACCAATTGGTTTACTTAAACGCATCCAACTGTGGCAAAGAATTGGTGGGAACACAAATAAATCAGGGAATTAGAATTCATTTGTTTTGAGAAGTGACTACTGGTTTCAGTGAAAAGCTTTATTGGGGTTTGTGAGACTGGTTTTTAATGAATATTTGCTCATTTATTTAAATCATATTGTTTTTGTGTCTTGGTATTGGTTTCATTGATAATGAAATGAATTTAATTAAATTATTTCAGCAAAACCATATCAGTCAGAAAAGTTAAACTGGCATAAGTTATGTAACACCTAGCACTAATGCAAAAGAGTAATCCCACTGAAACTGATAAAGTAAGAATATATTCAAAATATCAGTGGAATATAAATTAATTGAAGGTATGTTTTGTGTGTATAGGACAAGTATTAAGTACTGTACAACTAAAAGCATGCATGTATTCAAAGTTACACATGAACTTGATTTCTTTGCTAAATCAGGGTGGAGAGAGAGATGCATTCAGCTTTTTATAATAGTGATGGGTTTGTAGAGGCTTTGAGTGGTTCACAGAAGAAAAGAAGCCAAAATGATCAAACAAACAAAAAAAAAGAGGATATGGGATTTGGGAAAGACGAGAGCTGTGCAGTGAGACATGGTATATCGGCATTTCTATTCTGTTGTTCTCCTTTTCTTTAACCTTTTCATAGTTTTAAATTGTACAATCATTTTTTTTTCTTGCTTGAAATAAATCCCAAATTTTTCCTCAGTTTTTATTTAGTCCTAAGGAAGGCTTGACTCAGTTACAGTATTGAGCATGCCTGGTATGTTTGGAAGGAGGAATGCCAGGTACTTTGGAGTGAGTAAATAAAGAGCTACTGGAGTCTGTTCATAGATATTCTGCTTGCTTGAGCCTTTTTGCCTTCCTTTTTCCCCTTTTGTGTCTGCAAAGCTAGATGGAGGAACTTGGCAAAGCTACCTGTGGTAGACCTCAGCAAGTATGAGTTTGTTGCTACTCAAACTTCAATTTACTTAATATATGTTTCCTTCTGATGTAACTAGGGACTTGGTGAAATCCCAACTCTACTGAAGTCAACAGGCATTTTGTCATTGACTTCAAGAGAATGTCATTCATTGGGTGCAAGGCACTTAAAGCAAACAGCTAAGACTCTTAAAATAACTTCATGTTTGGAAGACCTGTGGACCTATTAAGCTTCCTCCTACCCTGAATATCTCCAATGTTTGGAACCACAACTGTGTGGAGCATCTGTGAAGAGGCCTCTGCAATCTCTGTAGGGTAGGAAAGGCTAGGTGCATTTTTCTCACACTGTTACCTTCCCCTTTGCATTTTAATTTCTTTTTAAACTATATAATTGAGGAGACATGGTATCTTCAAAGTTAGAACATTTTTATAGCAGGTTTAGGGGGTTCTACTGCAACTCTGCAGCCTTCTGAGTTGCATTTTGTTTGAGATTTTTCACAAAGAAAACATGGCCAGTCCCTAATCTAGTCTTTGCTGTTTTGTTTTTTAAATCAGTTGGATTCATTGTTGCTATACCGTTAGATCATTTTTGAAATTACTGCATTTTCTGGTGAACAGCTGGATATTAGTTCTCAGTACTGTACTCTCCTTCTGTGGTACATTGTTCTCAATAGTATTTCTGTGAAGTCATTTTTTTCATATATGCCCAGTCTAGGCAAGTTACTGTAAAGAGACCTAAGCTGCTGCCTGTGCTGAGTTGCTGTTAAAGAAAACACCATTTTTTATCCTGAAACAGTCATTTGTACCCTCATCTCCAGAGGTCCAGGGTTTCTCCGTTTAAAAATGACAAATTCTCTGATTTAGAAAACCTGCAAATTCTCTGATTAAAAAACCCAAAATCCACAATTAAAATGAAACGCAACTATATATAGGTTTTAATTGAACACAATGTTTTATTGACATATTTACAATTTTAAAGCAATTCAGAAGCCTACCAGTGCCTCAATCACTATAATAAAATAAAATAAATTCTAAGTATCTATACATTTTGGTATTTAATCAGGGAATTCTTCACTAAACTAAGTCACAAAAAGTAAGGTTATAAGAAGTGGGAACTTGGACAAATTACTAGAGAGGAGTATAAGAGCATTGCTCAGACATGCAAGGATGAAGTCAGGAAGGCCAAAGTGCAATTGGAGTTGCAGCTAGCAAGGGACATGAAGTAACAAGAAGGGTTCCTACTATTATGTCAGTAGGAAGAAGAAGATCAGGGAAAGTTTGGATCCCTTACTGAATAGGGGAAGCAACCTTGTGACAGAGGACGCAGAAAAGGCTGAGCTGCTCAGTGCTTTTTTTACTTTAGTGTTCACAGGCAAGGTCACTTCCAGACTACTGCAGCAGGCGGCACAGTTTGGGGAGGAGGTGAGCAACCAACGTGGTAAAAGAACAGGTTAGGGACTATTTAAAAGAGTTGGACATGTACATATTTATGTATTGTAAATGGTCAGATGGGATGAACCCAAGAGTGCTGAGGGAGCTGCTTATGTGATTGCAGAGCCACCGGCCATCATCTTTGAAAACTCGTGGCTATTAAGACAGGTCCAGGATGACTGGAGAAGAGCAAACATAGTGCCTATATTTAAGAAGGGGAAAAAAGAGGATCCAGGGAACTACAGACCAGTCAGCTTCACCTCAGTTCCTGGAAAAATCATGGAGCAGGTCCTCAAGGAATCTATTTCTAAGCACTTGGGGGAGAAGGTGATTAGAAAGAGTCAGCATGGATTCACCAAGGGCAAGGCATGCCTGACCAACCTGATTGCCTTCTATGATGAGGTGACTGGCTCTGTGGATGTGGGGAGACCAGTGGACGTGGTGTACCTTGATTTTAGCAAAGCTTTTGTTATGGTCTCTCATAACATTCTCACAGGCTGGCTAAGGAAGTACAAACCGAATGAATGGACTGTAAGGTGGATAGAAAACTGGCTGGAGTTTTGGGCTCAGAGGGTAGTAATCAATGGCTTGATGTCTAGTTGGCAGCTGGTATCAAGGGGAGTGTCCCAGAGGTCAGTCCTGGGGCCAATTTTGTTCAATGTGTTCATCAACGACCTGAAGTGCACCATCAGCAAATCTGCAGATGATACTAAGTTGTAGGGAGTACTAGATAAGCTGAAGGGTCGGGCTAGGATTCAGAGTGACCTAGACAAATCGGAGAATTGGGCCAAAAGGAATCTCATGAGGTTCAACGAGGACAAGTGCAAAGTCCTGCACTTAGGATGCAACAATCACATGCCGTGTGTAGACAAAATGAGAGGCGTGTTTGCACGACGCTTTAAAGTGGCCTAAATGCTTTTCATCACTTTAATGGTGTCACTTTAATGGTATCAATGTTTACACGCCTCAGCAGTGTATTATGCATTAATTCCAGCCACTGTAGGAAATTCAGGGGGGTAATGTGCCTTAAATGACTTGGGGTGCAGCAAACTAAAACTCTGGTGGTTTGCTACCCATACAGCTATGGAGTGAGGCACCGGGCTCTGTGCAGCTCCATGGCTCTGCAGGCAGCCTGACAGCAGCCCAGGAAAGCAACTCCACCCAAGATAAGTGACCCTGATCTCCTCCCCTCTCCCACTCCCGGAGCCTGCCTACCTGAGCTGTGCCATGGCCCGGTGCTCCCCTCCACAGCTGCGGTGCCCCCCTGGGACCACGGGAGCTGGGCAGGTGCCGCCTGGGGAGAGGGTGGCACAGCTGCCACAGAAGGAAGCACCAGGCCCCTGTCCCCCTGTAGCCTACGGACTGGTCCACCTGCCAGCAGCTCGCCCTCCCTTCCCCACCAGGGAAGCAGGTAAGTCAGCGGGGTGTGTGCATGGCATGGGAATTTAATCAGTCCTAAATTAAAACAGCATTTTTTAAAACCTACCACTTCAATTTAAGGCCCCCCATTTCATCTACACATGCCCACATGTACCAGTACAGGCTGGGGGCTGACTGGCTAAGCAGCAGCTCTTCAGAAATGGACCTGGGGGTTACGATAGACAATAAGCTGAATATGAGCCAACATTGTCCCTTGTTGCAAAGAAGGCTAATGGCATCCTGGGCTGCATTGATAGGCATTGCCAACAAGTCAAGGGAAGTGATCATTCCCCACACAGTGGATACTGCATTCAGTTTTGCCCTCCCTCCCCCCCACTACAGAAAGGATGTGGACAAATTGGAGAGAGTCCAGTGCAGGGCAGCAAAAATAGCTAGGAGGCTGGGGCACATGACTTCTGAGGAGAGGCTGAGGGAACTGGGCTTATTTAGTTTGGAGAAGAGAAGACGGAGGGGATTGAATAGCAACTACCTGAAGCAGGATTCAAAAGAGGATGGAGCTGGACTATTCTCAGTGGTGGCAGATGGCAGAACAAGGAGCAATGGTTTCAAGTTGCAGCAAGGGAAGTCTAGGTTAGATAATAGAAAGAATCTTCTCACTAGGAGGGTAGGAAAACACTGGAAGAGAGGTTGTCAAATCTCCATCCTTGGAGGTTTTCAAGATCCAGCTAGACAAGGCTTTGGTGTTAGTAACTGTTTACCTGTAAATAATGTTGAAAGTCCAAATTGGCTGATTGATAGGATAATTAAAAACTCTGGAAGGAGTATTCCTGGATTGTTTGTCCTGAGCATATAATAATCCCACAATAAATTTCAAAATATCTCAGTAGACTTACTACCATGCTTAGTCCTATGCATGGAATAGCCAATTAATCATTCTTTTTTAATATTATATCACCCATAGGGTGCTTTAAAGACATTGCCATAATAAATGATTGCCACCTTGAATTTCATTGCAAGTTGCCCAACGTTACTATCTATCCATTAAACCGTGTATCATATGTTTAAAAATAGAAAAATGTACCTGGGTGAAATCCAAGCCTAATTAAAATCAGTGGGCAAAATCTCTATGGCAGGCAGGATTTCATACCTAAAATATAAGCCAGGGTGGTGAATCATCTGGAGTATTGTATACTTGTTAAAAAATGGGAATGTAGTTGGGAGTTAATCTAACAACCACTATTTTATACTTGTCAATATTAAAGTCAAAGAAGGGCACATCATCCTTCCTCCCAGAGAAGTGCCCCTGTAAGCTTGGAGTTAAAGGACAAAGGGACTATTACATTATTTAATCTGTCTGTATTTCAGGCCATTACATTTCACTGAGAAAACTCTTGTATTGAGCCCAGTAGTTTGTTAAACTAAAGCCTGTCTTCCAGAAGGGCATCCAATCTTGATGTGAAGCCATGGAGTATCTACCACTCCTCTCTGTAACTTGTTTCAGTCGATAATCAATAGGGCTGTGCGAAACAGTGCCATTTCATTCCAACTTCTGTCTTGCCGTTTTGATGGGACAGTGTTCATGTCGAGTTTTATTTCGTTTCAAAGCATTGTTCCATTTCATTTCGTCAAAACTCTTTTGCTGTTTTGACGCTGTTTCGCCCATAGGCTATAATAGGGAATCACAAAACTGCCTATAACTTTGAAATTTCTTGCCTGATTTGAATGAAAACAGTAGGGAGGGTAGCCCCGACTGAAGCCACAAATCCTGTCAAGTTTCAAGGAGATAGGTGCAGGGGTTTCTGGGAAACTGCACCTCAAGCTGCTGACAAGCAAAACTCATAATATGTGTCACTGTGTGAGTATGTTAAGGCACAGCTGTTTTTCCCGTCCCTCCCCCAGAGCACTGGGATAGGAAGGGACCTCAGGGAAGGATCACAGTCACTGGTCAGCTACACAGTCAGTATCAGAGCAGCTCTTCCCCCCTCCTCCCCCACTTTTCATTAGTTTCTGTTTCCCGGCAAGCCAGCCCAGCTTTGAAACTCGAAATGTTTTAAAACTTTCAGAATATTTCAACTGTCCTTGTTTCATTTTGAAGCTGTTTCAAAGCCTTTTGTTTCATTTCAATGTTGCTGTTTCAAGCCTGAAATGAGTCGGAACAGCATTGAAATGAAACACCCGGCGAAATTTCACATAGCCCTAATAATCAACTTCACTCTTAGAAATGCATGCATTCTTTCTAATTAGAATTTGTCTAGCTTCATTTTCCAGGCACTGGTGTGTCTGGATTTAGGGACAAATGCCTTACAAGTCTTTTAGTCTGTCTGTGACATAATTGATTTTCCTGAACAGCGGAAAGTAATGTTGAAATTAGCCCAGCTAAGGAATTGGAAACATGCAGGAGGAAGAAGCCCTCCTGCAAGATAAGGAGGTAATTTTTCATTCTATTTATTCTAATACTTTACTGAGCTTTGCATTGGGCTAGTGGATACACTTATAACTGATTTTCCTTTGAGGCAGCACATTGTTGATGCTAATGGTGAGAAAATATATTAATCTTTTGGCCTGTGGCACACTCTGCTCTCTTCTTCTCTAAAGCATTTTCCCTCCTCTCAACAGGATTATAATAGACATATAATCTCACCATCTCTATGATGTTTTTATGCACACATAATCTCAGTGTCTCTGTTCCATGAAGGTGTACGTATAAACCCCATGTCTCTGTATGGCTGTAGGCCTTGTGTACATGTGGGTACAGCTTCTGCCTTGTAATTCATTGTGTTGCAATAAGCATATATAGCTTCAAAGAGTTTGTGCTATAGATAGATAGATAGATAGATAGATAGATAGATAGATAGATAGATGGCTTAATGTTTTCTTTAAATGGATCATTTACACGTGTTAGTTGTTTTTCAATAAATGCCCTCTTCCTCCAGATATAACTCTTCTCATTCTGAAATGACTAGAATTTGGTAGCCCAGACCTGAGGAATGAAAACCAAATACCACGTAGCTCTTCCACCTTCAACATTACTTGGTGTCATTTTGAATTAAAACATTTTTTTAATATTTTAGACAATAGAAATGTAGAAACTTTCTATTTGGGGAATCTTTCAAAATTTATTATCAATACCATGCGTCTTTATTTTATTTTGTTTACTTTTTTAAATCATTTTTCTAGGATATTGGAAACTGCTGTTGCTTTTCAATCAATACTTTAAGACCCAGACCCCCCAGTAGAAATTAAGCACCTGACTAGCTTTCAGGATCTGGGTTTAAGTGCTCATAATCTTTTTCTTATTCAAAATGTCAGACTTTTTCATTATAACTAATTTGGTCTGGAAAAAAAGAAGTCCCTACTAGTTCAGTTAGTCTTATTTTAAAAACCTTTGTGGTAAATATACCCATCATCTCATTGTCTGAAATGAAGTGACACATGGCACAACCTATTATTTATTATTGCTGACATTTCATGAAATAAGTTAAAAATTAAACTGGTATAACAGCAAAAATAAACTGAGACAGAAAACTGTGATTTAAAAATAAATTAATCCTCCCTCCTCACCTCCCCCCAAAATGTTTCCATTTCAAAAAAATGTCTAAAACCTGAATGGTTATTTTTTACTGAAATCAGTGTTATTCTGAGAGGAAAAAGACATTAGTCAAGACTACCACTATCTCTACTAAAGTCAAATATCAAGACATGCGTGCACAAACACCATTGCATAACACTTTGAGCACTCAGTGTTTAAAAAAATCCATGTTCAGGTGTCTACTCCAAATCTCAGAGACTATTTATTAAAACCTGGAGCTTTTACATCCCAGTTGAGTGCACTAATTCAGGTTATTCTGAAGCACACAAGCAAGAAAAAAGTCTTGGTTTCATTCTACTTTAGAATGAGAACACCTGTTGAAACTTCAACATAATTGGTAATTGGAAAATATGTTTATCCTTTTGGACCTACCTGTAACTCGGGTGAATCAAGAAAAATAGTCCTTGCATTGTTCAGCTTGTTAACTGATAACCTTGCTCCTTAATTATTGAAGATAATTATATAGTTAAGTGTGACCGCTATAAATAACAACACATTCACACAATGTAATTTCACACAAAGTTATAATGATGTAAATAACTAATGTGTATTAACTTTGAAGTACTAAGTTAATTACAAACTAAAATATGTGGCAGGCTGCATGCTAGCAAATTGGCCTCTTCCCCCACCCTAATTTGATATTTTTTCATTTATGAAAGTATCATTAATGGCTTGTCTGCCCTTTTAATTAGAAGTAGTGAATTTTTTAATCCTTGAAGAGGAATATGCTAACAAAAATTATTTAAAAAATCCACAACAAAAAGCTTTGAATTTGAATGCAGCCCCTTGCTTTGTACACCAAAGATAAAGACAGAGATTCAAAAAGCCTGAGCTTGAATTGACTCAATCTGTGCAAGTTAGTCAAACCTGACTAGGGTAATCACTTTGTAACTGCACACACATCCCAGAAATGCAGGCACATGCCTGCAGTGGCTCAGGCTAGAAGCTGTGGGTCACTAGAGCAGCCCTCCCTCCCTCCCTTACACAATACTGAGGTGGGGGGAAGGAGGGTGTGGCTACTCCAGTAAAATGCTCTGATTAGCCCAGCAGGGAATTGATAGCAGTGTTTATCACCCCATTAACAACAAAGGGACATTACAGGCTACCTGTTGATTCTACCTATTGATTCAGCATGGATCATAGCCAGCATGTGGTCTGCTAGCTAATACACAGACACCCCTTCACATGGCAGAGGAGAGAGGGGAATTCCTGCTTAGCAGGGAGTGGTGACAGTGAGGGGAGGAGAAGGGGAGAGCAGCCAATAGTCCCTGCCAGAGCTGCAGCCAGGGAGCAGAGGAGAAGGACCAGCCCTACTCTGGAGCAGAGAGCCCCACCCAGCCCAGAGAGCATGCTGGGATGCTGTGGCAGTCTGATTTATCTTAAACCAGCAAGGGGTCCTTGACAGACATTGCATAAACTGGTTTGACCCAAATTAGTTAAGTCTGATACTACATTCAACCAGGTTTATGTCAAAGCATTTTCAGGCATTTTCAAACTGTTTTATGTGCACTGAATGTTTGTTCTGTTACAGGCTTAAACCAGTTTATGTGTAATGTTTGTCCCTAGCCCAAAGGATAGTGCTCTGTGTGCGAGTGCCTAAAAAAAGAAATGAATTTCAGTTAAGTCCGGATAGGATGTTGAATGTCAATGCCATCATAGAATCACTGTAATTGTCAATGATAGCTTGTCGTGTCTGAAATAAAAATAAATTATTCTAAACATCTTAATAAAAATATTTGTTTGTCTTTCCGATGTAGAGCAGCAGCTTATTAAGTTCTTCTCTGTGCCATTACAGTAGCAGAATTTGAAAATGTTTTGAAAACATCCCTTAGAGCCACACAACAATAATTAACAGCATAGCAAGTGCTGAGCAGCAAGTAGCTGATAATGACACAGTCTAATGTCGACTGAATGCAATTAATCATGGATACTACCCATAGAGCTTAGGATTTATACTCAGTTATTATAAGGTACTGATGAGGTCCCCTCTCAATCCTTCACAATGTATGTATTAAGAATATCTCTTCTCCATAAGCAGAAGAAAGCAGAAGAAATGCTTTGAGACTTGTATTTCTTATTAAGTTTACTATCACTCCATTATGCAGTTAGTCACTGGTATTCTCCGAGGATAGTATCATGCAGAAGCAGCAGCAGTTCATCCTTCTAATCTTTTCAGCAGACATGACAACAGGTAATATATAGCACAATCCTAATGTGACAAGTAAGCACCAGCTTTTTTGTTCTGGAGGCCTTTACCTAGTCTTAAAAATGCTGCAAAAGCTGCTTCCCCCAGTATAATGTCCGACTCTGCCTAGGTTAAGAAGTTGTGGTCAGATATTCCACTGAAAGTGTATAGGTGGCTTCATAATTCCTCTAAAAACTGCATGATTTCTTTCCCTCTCTTGTTGTTATTGCTATCATGTTCCACTTGATCAATCCCCTGTAATAGCTATTTGGCAGTTGACAGGTGACTTGACTGTTAACCCTGAAGTCAGTCCATAGCAAGTAGAAGGGGATAGAAGTCATCATATTGTTTAGAACTCAGTAAGACTCGGAGTTCTGCATGGCTGGGTAAAGTGGAGGATCTCAAACTTTAAAATTATATCTCTCCAAACCCAGTACCTAGCTGGCCTCTAATACAATATCCCACCTAATCTCAAATTGCTTGCAAATTCCATTTTTCTTTGGGTGAAGAAAACAGCATTGAATAGTGGTCCCTACCTGTAGTATGTTTGTCCACCGATTCTAGTCATGAAGGATTTTACAATAGATATGTTTCCCATAGCCTCTCTTCCCCACACAGCTGATAAGCAGCTATGTGTCTACCTTCTGTTTAGCTTCAAATCTGAGATTCGGAACAGTCCTATTGCTGGTCAAACTGCACACAGATGGGCTTTGGCAGTTAGAGCAAAGGTCTGAGATGCTGTTGATGTAAACTATTAAACAGTTTGATTGCTACATTATTCTGGATATATCCAGCAAAAAGTAACCTACTGCTTGAAACGTTTCCGTTAGATCTTTTGATGTCTGCACTAAGGTGCCATTGATTCCATCAGGCCACAAAAGAATTCATCACTCAAGTTCCTGGAATGAAAAGCTATTAGAACTAGCAGAAAAAGGATGACTATAAAATACCGAGGCTGGAGCGAGCGAGTGAAGATTTCACGTTAGATTCTCTAGGACTGACCCTGAAGTTAAGCCATTGAAATTCCATTGCTATTAATGGAATTCCACATGTGTACAGAATCAGACCTTTGGTACCAACATTACCAAACAAGAAAATTGTTTTTCACCCTTTGTGATTAGCATATGGAGCTCATTGGAACAAGATATAATTGAAGTTGCCTAGATTCATACAGGATTGAATGTTTATATAGCTGATAAAAACATCCCAAACAATAGTGATTAGGTTGTGTTTTGTATTTGTTTCATTTTAATTAAAAGGAAAATAAATTTCCATTTGAACTTTTAAAAGCCAGTCTCTAACCGAGGGCCTAGAAAGAAACTTCCAATATGGCCAGATTTTTCCATTGTCATTCACTTGAGTTTTTTGCACCTTCCTATGAAGTATCTTAGACTAATATGGCCAATAGACAGGCCACTATACTTTATAGATTTCTGGTCTGCTCTACTCTGGTAATTTACACTTTAGAAGAAAAATCAAATCAAGAGTAATCTGGACAAATCCTCACATTATGCCTTCAATGCTTAACGCTTATTAATTGTCCATAACCTCTTGGAGAGTGATATATTGGTACTATATTAATACAGCATTTTTAGTAAGAACTGATTCCCTAGTGACTGACTTCCACACAGAAATAGAAAAATGCATTTCGTTGTAAATTCAATTTTCAGATGAGATGTAAGACTGAACTTCTGTGTGATGGTGGTAATTAAAAAGTTCATAGAATTTCTCATAATAGTAGAAGGTTCTTTTTCCAATATCTTAGGAAGATTTCATGTTGAATATTACCAGCTGGTTCCTCAAATTACCCTGTATTTTCAGGTAGATTTTCCAGAAGTGTTTTATTTCTTGCTGAAACTGTTGCATAGCTGGCTGCACAAACCCCGGGGATTGGCTTCACTGCACTGGTGGATGGTACAATTGTGGACAATTGTAGATGGGATATCATACCTTGTTTTGTGTCTGCCTCTATTAAAGCCAGAGGACATTCAGTGGATTATAGTTCCAATGGGTAACATTCTTTTTAGCAAAAACAAAATTTTATTCAGGAGAAAAAAATCTTACAAAAATCAGAGTTTTCCCTTGGGAAAATGGAAATGATGGTTTCCTGGCTGCTTGCCTGGAAGGCTTTTGTCCCTGTCACTTTCTGCCTACAAGAGCAGAGCTGCATAGGTGAGCTGTTGAAGGAAACAACTTAGATCCTCTGGCTCCCAGCCTTCATCTCCTCCTCTATTTCCCTAGATCCAAGTCCTAAAGTGAGTGAAAAGTGGAGAGTCTGAGTGTCCTGGCTCCCTGCCTCCAACTGGGCAGGAAGACTTTTATTTTGCATTCTGGCATGCAGAGAGAGAGAGAAAGTGAAATTGCTTTGGGCCTTTAAAATGGATGACCAAGAAGTTGAACAGTTTGTTTTGGGTTCTCCTAAAGTGGACAGAAGGTCTGAGAACTGACTGACCTCTGATGTACCATTCTGCTTCGGGTTAATATTTTTCTGTCTGTCTGTAGGTATACAGGCAGGTAAGTAGAAATAAGCATATATTGAGCTTTTCTATGGAGGAATTTCCATTTCTAGTCCTCACTCTAATCACATTAAAACATATATGCAAATCTAGCATAGCCTGGAAAATTAAATTATTTTCTCTTCTACCTCTCTTCCATTGGATGGTCCCTCCTTTTCTGCAACACTGTTTTTTGATCCACTGACTAGTACGTCACGGCAAGTTGGTGTCTGGCATAAAAATATTATATCTGAAGTTTAAAACTGAAACTCTGTCCTCAAAATGCCATTCAGGAGTAAACTTAGAACATTTCAAGGAACCTGTTCCACAGTCAAACTACAAATAAACTACAAGAAAAAAACAAATGCAAGTCTTGACAGTATTTATCTATGAAAAAGACCATGCTTTAGTCTCTTGATTCACTGAAAACTATGAATCAGTGTTTTCACAGTTCAAAAATAACTAAAACCTGCTAGTTTGAAGCACCGAATGTATCTAATTTTAGATAAGCGACAGTCATGTACATAATAAACACTTGTTGGAGGTGAAAATTAGCTTCTGAGGTATTACAACTGCAAATTCCTGACAGTCATTTCACCACAGCTAACCTTCCATACAGCCATGCTATAAATATATCTCTGCTTAGCTAGTAGATTTTAGGCCCAGTTATACCCTAATTAAAGTGCATGAGAGATTTGCCATGAGCTTCAATGGGAGCAAAACCAGACCCATAAATGTTCTTTATTTAGCCTGTGTAACACTCCCAAATTCATTCCACAAAATAGTTGCACCCTATGGCTTCTCTGAAGTTTCTTGAGATTCCATAATTATTCTGCCACCAAAAGCTTCTTTTCTACAATGAAATTCAGTTGAAGAAGTATTTTTTTAGCCTTTGAAACTATGCGTATGTACATTTTTTCTAGGAAAACGTCCAGATTTATTTTACTTCTGACAACAAAGGGTATATCAGCTCTAATATTTTGGCCAACCCTACCATTTTTCACACCTATTTCATCTTAATTTAAATTAACCAAATATAAGGCTTTAATACAGTATTGATACGTTTCTATTCTTATATATATTTCCCAGAGTATTTTCCTAAAGCAAGCTGTATTTGGCCAGAAACAAAGAATTTAATGAAGAATTAATGGCATACTGTGGTTTTATAGTTTAATCATTCCTTGCTATACTGTGTCTGACCAGTGTTGTTTTCACCTCCGACTGCAGCAGACAGGATGACAGGAGAACAGAATTATACATCATTTCCTTCGACACATGGAAATGTTGTTTCTTAACTTCTACATCAGTGGCCACTGCAGGTCTGAATTAATGACTCGGTATGTGTGTTATATTCATGATAGACATTTAGTCTTCCAGGTATAATTTTCAGTAAAGAAAAGTCATTTTATTTCCAGCTGAATAAGCACTCTATCATACTAACCAAGTCAAACAAAGTTGTTATTTGGCTTTATGCCAAGAAGTACAGTATAGAAAGGTCATATTTTTAATAGCTTTGTACTCCATGGTAATCAAATTTGTAAGCCTGAAGAAATAAACTACTTGAATATATCAGTGTTCTTTGTGCATGTTTTAACCACTTCTGTGCCGTTCTCAAGA
The DNA here is from genome assembly GCA_030014935.1 of Caiman crocodilus. Classification (NCBI taxonomy): domain Eukaryota; kingdom Metazoa; phylum Chordata; order Crocodylia; family Alligatoridae; genus Caiman; species Caiman crocodilus. The sequence continues at coordinate 244,510,569 of JAGPOW010000261.1, forward strand.
TACACTTTGCCAGGGCTGGAAGAGTAGTGGCATGCTATGTTTTGCTCTTATCTCGATTATTAGCTTTGCAAACAAATGCATAACATAGTAATCATAAAAAAGACGCACTAATCAGTAGTGTTTATTCTTAAGCTCTTTTGTTGAGGACTAAACAAACAGAACTTTCCCAATCTGATGTCTGATTTTGGACAAACGCATTTATGTTACTGTAAACCTGAGTAGATGCAAGTGTTAATAGCTTATTCAAATCAGCAATAATTAGAAAGAACACCTGCTTTTAAAAGTCATTTTTGTTCTGGATGACTGGGCGTTGTATTTCTGAGACATGTACAAAGATTACTCCTGAATAGTAGCTATGCAGCGTTCTTATGTTTCATTTGGAAACTATTGATAAAAATTCCCCTGAGCACCATGAGGGTCCAGAATTGTTATTGTTCACCAAGGTATCAATGTCAGAGAAGAGAAATGAAACCTTGAAAAGTCCCAGTGAAAAAGAAACAGTAACCCTCAGCAACCTTTACTTGTGAAAAGAAAACCATGTGTCAGCACTTGGCTTATATATCTTTTTAATTTTAGATCAGCTTCTATTTTTGCAATTTTATTATAGTAGTTGATATAAATTGGCTTAGATTCAGTGAGCAGTCTGATTGGCTAGGAGATATAAGTTATTAAATAGTAACACAGTGGCTGGGAGTTGAGACTCTGCCAAAGAGGAATAATTAATGCCATCAGTATTGATGGCTTCTGGGATTCAGGCAGTTCCCAGTTACACGGGGGAAGGAGACCTGCAAGAATCACCTCTCATTCTGCTAACAATATCTTTTGGTCACTTATGTCATTAACTTGCACAACCCATGACAAAATGTGAGAGTGAGTTTCTTTCAGAATTTTTTGCTTAAGTTTTATATTGTATGCAACTTGTGGGCCAAACCACAAAGTTCCTCCTTAGTCCATATTTAGATAAAAACTCCCATTCTAATTTCAGGATCTCAGGACTGAAACACCTGCCAGCCAGTTAGAGATTTTCCACTGAGTTAAAGTTTGTGGCACACTGTAAATGGGACTTGGAGTTCATCTCCATCTTCTAACCTAAATGAACTCCAGAAGATTAAGGTGGATTAGTTCATCTATATAATATCTCTGTGTGGACATTTTTTTTAGCAGTCAAGTGATTTTAATTTGATGTAACTTAATTCACTTTGGAAGTATCCATACAAGATTTTAGTGCAATTTAACTAATTCACTTTGGACACTTCTATACCAGCTGCTTTACTGCACATTAGATTAATCTACTGTGCAGTAAAGCCTCACCAGCTACATGTGCACAGCATTTACTGTGCAGTAAATTTAGTCTACTACCTACTAAACATAGGTAATAGATTTACTGCATAGTAGCTACTGCATAGTAGCTCTCAAGTAGAAAGCTGACTTGGAGCAAACTGTGCACAGCCAGTCCAGACAGCAGTGGGTGAGGGAACTGATCCCTCTCCTGGGTAGTTGCCTGCTTCCAGCCCCCACTCCAACCAACCAATCAGATACCACCCCCTACCCCATGCAGCTGTCCTGCTCCAGGATTGGAGTGGAGGCTGATTGCCTGCCATCACCTGGAGCTGCCTGGAGCAGGTGATGGTGGCCCAGCCTTGGCTCCAATCTTTGAGTGGGCTGGGAAGCAGGCAGTTGCCGGGGGCAGGGATACAGGGCTGGGAGGCAGCACCCCCAGAGCTGACACGCTAGGGACAGACTTTCAAAAAGCCTGAGCCTGAATTGATTCAGGTTAGTCTAACCTGGCTAGGCTAAATCAGTTTAGTAACCAGAGAAATATCCCAGAAATGTAGGCACATGCCTGCAGTGGCTCAGACTAGAAGCCAGGGGGTGCTACAGCATCCCTCCCTTCACTTGCATAGCACTGAGCTGGGGGGAGGGCATGATCAGGCTCAGGCAGAACACTCTGATAAGCCCAGCAGGGAATTGATAGCAGTTTTTATCACCTCTAACTCAGTGTTTGGCAACCCATTAAGAAAACAACAAAGGGACATTACCAGCTACCCATTGATTCTGCTTGTTGATTCAGCACGGACCATAGCCAGCATGTGGTCTGCTAGCTAATGCACAGACACGTCTCCACAAGGCAGAGGGGAGGAGAGAGTTCCTGCTTAGCAGAGAGTGGTGACAGTCAGGGGGAGGAGCAGCCTGCAGTCCCGCCAGAGCTTCAGCTAAGGAGCAGAGGGGAGAGGCCAGCCCTGCTGTGGAGCAGAGTCCCGCCCAGCTTAGAAAGCATGGTAGGATGTTGGGGGAGTCTGGTTTATCTTAAACCAGGAACAGGTCTGGGGCAGACATTGCGTAAACCGGTTTGAGCCAAATCAATTAAGTCTGATCAACTTAATCAACCAGGTTTATCTCTAACTGGTTTCAACCATTTTCAAACTTGCTTATGTTTCTGATCACTTCACCAGTTTATGTGTAATGTCTGTCCCTAGCCAGGGAGTCCAAGCTCTATTTCCTACTGGAGCACTGATCTGTTGTGTGTTCAACAACAACACTCTGGACACCACTATGTTGAACTAACAGTTATTTATTATTACGTTTCTCTGGAATCATATCCAGGGTAGGATCTTAACAGTTGCATCAGATGTATGCAGATCTTATACATGGTCTGCCTCAAACTTGACCCAGTACAATCCTGTGAAGAGAAGGAACCAGAATGCCTCCTGCTCCTCATGGCAGAGAGCATGGAGTCCCCAGTGCTGGAAAACTCCCTCAAAGCAAACTGAACCATGCAGTGCTAAACACAAGGGATTTGGCCTTAAAGGGACAGCACAAGGAAAACACAATAAGACACAACAAACGCCCTAACCACCAGTCTACAAATAGGCTGGGATCTATGGACCCCTGTTAAGGCTGAGCTATGTTATAAAAAGGGAATTAAGGTTCATGAAATTAAAGTGGAAAACAAAAGGCCTGGCCTCTGCTTCAAGGGCTGCTCATGCAATTCAAATCAAGGAATCTTGGGCTACAGAATCATGCTTCTTTTATACAATCTCTGGCTCCATGAATCTTACATTTCTTACTGTACAACATCTCTTGTTATTAGGACTACCGTAGCATTACCAGATGTGCCTTAGAAAACCAGGGTGAGGCTGCTATCCATATGTAAAGAGATGATGTAGATCATGTCTATTAGGGGTGTGCAAAGCAGGCCGTACTTGATTCAGATTTTGATTCAGCCCAATTCAGCAGACAATAATTTGATTCATTGATTCAGATCACTGTCCCAATTTGATTTGGCCGAATCCAAACCTGAAGATGCGATGCTGATTTGGAGAATCAGTGATTCAGCCTTAGACACTGCTTTAAATGTTTTTTCTACATACCTCAAGGTACCAGGCATGACTTGTGAGCTCTGAGATGGTGGGGTGGATGGAGCATCCCACAGGAGCATGGGGGGGCCCTTGCATGCTGGGCAGCAGACCTGGAAGTGGGCAGAAGTACTTCCAATCCATTTCTGGGTCCACCACGAGCACACGGGGGACTCCCCTACACTCCCCCCTGGCTTGGTGATTGGCTTCGGGGGGGGATCCTGGGTGCCCTCCAGACCCAGGAGGCACCAGTCACCAAGCTGTGGGGTGGAGGGGAGGGTCCCTTGCACGCTCTGTGGACATGGGGGGTCCAGACCCAGGAGTGGACTGGACCCCCCATGTGCTCCTGTGGGATGCTCCATCTGCCTCACTGTATCAGCATTCATGAGCCACCTGGTACCTTGAGGTATATAGAAAAAACATTTAAAGCTGTGTCTATGTTTGAATCATTGAATCTTTCTGAATCAATTCAGAGGGTTCTGATTCAACTCAGAGAGAATAAAGGGTCTCCTTATTCTATTTGAATTTGGAGATTCGGGCACCAACTTGGGCTGAATCTCCACTGAATCGAATCAGTGACCGAACTGCATGCAGCCTTAATGTCTATGTTGCTTAATTACCATGCCTGCCAAGCACTCTGTGGAAATATGCCACATGACTGCTTCCAGACTTGAAAGAAAGCAAACAACCAACACTTTAAATTTGGCATGCCACGATGCCAAGCCCCACGCATGCCCAGAAGAGACATTGTGTTAGTTGGACCCAGCTCGCCCAATCTATATGTCTGTATAGATTGGGCACTTTAATGGGGCTTTTTTGGCTCTTTAATAGCTGATTAAGTCAGCCATTAGATAAAATGCCAAAAAGCCCCACTGCAGTGCCCAATGAACACAGACAGTGCAGAACTGGGTTGAACTAACATTCTGCTTCTTCCAGGAAAGCATTTTTCCCCCACATCTATCAGTTTTCATTATTGTTCTTTGCACAATACCTCTTTATCTGGAGGAATGTAGTCATGGTAGTGTTGTGGTTTGAGGGAGAGTTAATTAGCCTGAACAGCACTACATGCATTACACCTGTACTGCTTCTAGTTCAGGATGTATCAGGTGCAGTGTTTTTGTGCATGGTGCCACCTAGCAGAGTAAGTCAGTGCCCAGTTAGAAATTTCTCTTAGGTTCCTAATTCACTGAGGCTGCAGTTATGCACTTAAGTCAGGGAGAGAGGTAGGATCTCTGATGCAACCCTCTCTTCAGTGTTTCTTAGTGGCTGGTGTAGATGTCTCTCTACTGAATGCATTGGCTGTTGTGAATCCCATTCTAAATGTGTGTGTCTCTCCCTATTTAGCATTTCCTATATATGGAATTTGGATGCTTGGCTCAGGGTTGTGAATTCCACGTCCAGATCTGAGGGTCTTAGGCAGAGCGATTCTGAGTTGCCATACCACCTTGTGGGACAGGGTTGAGGTGTTCATGTTATAAAACAGTTGGAGCCAAACTTTTTGGTAGGAGTTTCACAAATTAACCCCGCATCCTCCTCAAATGCTACCCCAATCTCTTTCCCCTGCTGCTCTGCTTTCTGTTTTGTGCCCTGTGCTCCCTGCCCACTCTGCTGCCTTGCTTTTTGCTTCCTGCCCTATCTGCCACAGTAGGGCCTGTCCATTCTCTGATCAGCCATGGCCGCATACAGAGGGTCAGGTGCCACAGTTGGATGACTCCTTTTTTAAAAATAACATACTTCTGGTTTAGAAGATGATTGTAGCTTGTACATCATTCTCACAAAAAGGGAGGGATATATCAATGTTACACTGAAAAGAAGGTATTTGGAAAGGCAAATCCTCTCTGTAAACCAAATAAGGGTTTACTTGGTTTATGGGTTTTCAAATTACATTTTCAAGCAAACAAGGTTAAGCAATTTTCAGATACAATATTTACTCAATTCTAAGTCAAGATCCCCTTCCCCCCATTTAACACATCTGCTGTGGGGGCTGAGTAGGGGCTGTGCTGAATGCCCCAGACTAGAATATGGATGGAGCATGCTGGCACAAAGCAAGAGGACGTGGGGGGAAGAGGGATACAGAGGTTGCTGAGGGAGAGATTGGGGAAAACAGATATGGGGGAGGGAAAAGGGGGGAAGCAGAGGCTAAACTAGGGGGAAGGAGGGAGCAGAGGCAGAGGGAGGAAGGTAGGCCTGAGGGTGGGGGAGGGAGGGGCAGTGGGCAGAGGTAGCAAGGACAGAGGCTGCGTGACCTCTCCATACTACCTACCAAATTAGATTCTATATATGGAAAAGTATAAGAAATCTAATTATTGGGGGATTATCTTAAATTCACAGTAGTTTTAGATTTATGTAAATAGGGTAATCCATACCAGGTTATATAATTAATAATCCATCCAAAGTTTGTTTTTTTAGGACTAGGACATTGGAAGTCTCTGGAGACATCCAGCTGAAGTGGATGTCTTTGATCAAGCAAACAAGTATATGACATGAGTGCACTTTTGTCAATGGGAGGATTCTACTCTGAATGGTGCAAAGTGGGACTATGGGCTATGGTGGATTAGCTTCATGTGGGGTCTGGAGCAGAGACAGACAATATAGTTTCCTGTTGACTAAGGCTCTCATTACTCAATACAGGAATCCTTCTTTAAAGTAGTGATTGAGATAACATGGTTTCTTTGCCTTTGGGAACAGAATTTCACCATAATGACAGTAAGTATTTAAAGATATTTCCACTTCACATTTTCTCACCTGCAGTTTTCCACCAATCCTTCCCTCATTGACTTTTACCGACTTTCACTTTATCATGACTGAAACATCCTGCAGTGCTTCTCATGCCTTTGCTTGTGCCTAATATGTGAAGCAGGTACAGCCTGACCATTGCAGTGAAAATGTAGTCGCAGAAGGAAGATAATTAATTGGACTAAAACTATACCATCATGGTGACTAGTCATGAAACCCTTTCCTGATCTGCTGAGGTTTGCCTGCAAAGATTTTTGCTGTTTGCTGTTGCCAGCCTCAACCAAAGCTGGGTTACAAAATCCAGTGTGAAATAGTCTTGTAAAACTAAGCCTTTGGCTTCGTCCAAAGAAGGCTCTTCATGAGGAAAATACTAGCATAATCTAAAACAGTAGTATGCACTGAATCTTAAATGGCTTGGTCTCTTTATGATCTTTTTGTGCTGATATGGTGAGTAGCAAGTTTACTGTAGCCTACTATTACAAGTGATAATTTGTGATTGTTTCAAAAGGATCAGACTGCTCTGTGCTACGTTGTGTGACCTTCTCATTGTCAGAATCATCAAGATGCACTCATGTCATTCACATAATCCCAGCCCAAGAGCATTGTAGATCTGGAAGTACATGCTTTGTTTTGCTGGCTGGAAAATATCTCCTAGCTGCTGACTTGGTATAATCACTGGCAAATAAGCCATAATTTGTGCAGTGTGTTCTCTGTGCTCCAGATATGGCTAAGAGTAGAAAAAGTCCCTGAGGGAGAAAGTGTAGTAAATTCCACCAGGTGAACGACAAATGTTCTGAGATCATGTGGGTTCTAAAGTCTGTCAGACGCAAGAGATCACATCTTTAAGAATATACTCTTTAAATTTAAACAGAGGATATATGATTGGAAAGGCAGGTTGATTGTCTGTGAAAATGCCAGAATTAGTTAAGCTTCAAAGAAGATATTCAATGAGCATGAAATTCACAATTGAAATCTGTAACTATGGATTGTACAAAATGGAACCCTTTGTTGATCTTTTCCTATTCTTCTTAGCCTTGCATCTCATGCTAAGGAAAATTCTATGAATAGTCATGAAAGAAACTATAACATAGGGTTTGGAGTTCAATCATTAGAAAACACTTGGGAAGGTAACTACAGAGACATAGGGGCATGAATGTGTTCAGAATGTTTGACCAAGATGGAGGAATTGGCAGGAAACAAATTGGTGAAATGCAGAAATAAAACCCAAGCCAGAAATGAGACTCAAGAACCTTGTAGGGAGGCAGTTAGGCGGGCCAAAGCTACCATGGAGCTGATAATGGCATCCCAAGTAAAGGATAACAAAAAATTGTTTTCTAGGTATATAGGGAGTAAAAGGAAGGCCAAGGGAGGAATAGGACCCCTGCTAAATGGGCAGAAGCAATTGGTGACGGACAGGGGGGACAAGGTTGAACTCCTCAACGAGTTCTTTGCCTCGGTGTTCCTAACTGAGGGGCAAGACAAGGCTCTCACTGGGATTGTAGAGAGGCAACAGCAAGGCATCAGACTACCAAGCGTAGACCCTGAGATGGTACAGAGGCACTTGGAAGAACTGGATGCCTTTAAGTCGGCAGTCCTGGATGAGCTCCGATGGTACTGAAGGCACTGGCTGATGTCATTGCACAGCCACTGGTGATAATATTTGAACATTCGTGGTGCATGGGCCAGGTCCTGCAGGACTGGAAAAGGGCCAGTGTGGTCCCCATTTTCAAGACAGAGAGGAAGGTGGACCTGGGCAACTATAGGCCAGTCAGTCTCACCTCCATCCCTAGGCAAAGTCTTCAAAAAAATTATCAAGGCTCACATTTGCGAGAGCCCGGCAGGACAAATTATGCTGAGGGGAAACCAGAACAGGTTCGTAGCAGGTAGATCATGCCTGACTAATCTAGTCTCTTTTTATGACCGGGTTACAAAGTGCCTGGATGCAGGAGTAGGGGTAGATGTCGTTTACTTAGACTTCAGGAAGGCCTTCGATACGGTATCCCACCCCATACTGGTGAACAAGTTAAGAGGCTGTGACTTGGATGACTACACAGTC
>JAGPOW010000261.1:244518816-244538122 GCA_030014935.1 Caiman crocodilus
ACCTCTTCAGCCTCCGCAAGAGAAGGTTGAGAGGCAACCTTGTGGCTGCCTATAAGTTCATCACAGGGGCACAGAAGGGAATTGGTGAGGTTTTATTCATCAAGGCTCCCCTGGGGATTACATGAAATAATGGCCACAAGCTAGCAGAGAGCAGATTTAAACTGGACATTAGGAAGAACTTCTTCACAGTCAGAGTGGCCAAGGTCTGGAACGGGCTCCCAAGGGAGGTGTTGTTCTCCCCTACCCTGGGGGTCTTCAAGAGGAGGTTAGATAAACATCTAGCTGGGGTCATCTAATCCCAGCACTCCTTCCTGCCTATGCAAGGGGTTGGACTCGATGATCTATTGAGCTCCCTTCTGACCCTAGCATCTATGAATCTATGAAAAACCTTTACATTTCCAGTTACTGGAGGGAATGAAAACCTTGATAGTTCTAATACTGTGAGACAATCTTTTATTTAACAGCTTGATCTTCTCATCTTTACTTGTTCTGTAAGTATATGCCTATACCTACAGAGCAAGGTAGCTGTAGGCTGTAGTTATATGCTGGCATTAATTGACTGGTCTAAACATGACTAGGCTTTGATGGCTAACGTGGTGGAAAAACAGAGCCAAGGTTCTGACCATTCCTCCCTGATCCCTACTCTCACCTATTTCTAGGGATTAGATGAGAAAGTAAAGAGGTCACCCCGACATGACCAGACCTCTGGTCTATCAAACTGAATATATATGGCTTACCTCACCTCACAATTGTTGAATTGTAAGGTTGAAAGGGACACGCACAGACTGATTCCTGCACGGGTGCAGGAGTCTTAACTTTTGTGTTTCTAGCACATCTGCCTATTCTGACACCTGATTTTTCTGTATCTTTTTGCTGTTACTAATATTACTGCACATGGTAATTAGTAGCAGCCCTCAGCCTATGCTAGCTGTACAGTGGCATTGGATCTACATCTGCAGGTCCAACCAGGAGGCATCAGGGTTTGTAGGAAGGCAGAGGTGAGACCTTAGAAATACTGTTCTGTAAAACACATTCAGAAATTAATTTGACATTTACTTTTCTTAAAAAAACAGGCTGTGGTTGGTTGCACGTGAAACCAGGCACACAGGATACTGTAGACACACAGGGCATCATGTACCTGATTATAAACGTAGCCAAAGCCTTGTAGATGATGAGTAGGAGTAAAAGTAGCATTCACTAATATATTTTACAGAGCAACATTAAACAGCTGTAAAAAGAATAGCAGACAATGTCATTAAGACAATCTGGAACAAAAACCTTAAAAAGGGCAGAGCATTACCACTGAGGAGTTTTGCCGCTAATTGCTTGCCTTTAAAAAGACTGATAGATTGAAGGAATAATGCAAGTGATGGGTATTTAAACCAGACATGAAATCACCTAGTGATTCCCTAATTGCATTAATTTGTATGACTAAAAAAGTTACTCTTTGAAGATTGCCAGCAGCATTTCCTTAAACTCAGCATTCAAATTGCATATTTAAGAAGGGCTCGGACTCTGGCCCCAGCAAAAGTGAATGGGAAAATAATGATTGAGAGGCCTAGGAAGCAACCATCAGACTTTGAAGGAAAATATTTTAGTGGAGGAATAAAAAGATGACTTCCCACTCATCCAGAAGTAAACTCAAATGTCATATTGTATGTGCTTCTAGTCCTTTGGATCATGCTGATATAAGGGCAATCTAGGAAGCCAATCTCCCAGTTTAGGTACTTCTCAGAAAGTGGCAGATTCACAAAATGGATGGGCTAAAACAAAGAAATACCAGGAAGGAGGGGCAAAAAGGAAAGGACAGCCTGTCATGCCTGGTTTTCTTTCCTTTTCCAATTATATATTTATATGGCACACTAGGCTAGCAAATGGTTAACAACCAAAGACAAAACCCACTGTGACCGGCAGGTCTCTGTGCAATCATCAGCAGAACTAGCTATTCTAGCCAATTTAATAGCTTGAAAATGAACTCATTAGTGGTCTTTTATCAGTGGAAAAAAGTCTATTAAATCCGGATGTGTGAAGAAGCAGTACAGAGGCTCATTTCCATCCCACTTGTGACCTGAACAAATCAAAGAAATGCTTTTCAAGGAACAGGGTCAGGCTTGACTGCAATAAGATATTTTCTACGTACAGCTCCAAACTTGTATCTTTCCTTCAGGTTTCTGATGCAGTTAATTTTAATTTACAGTCTGTTGTTGCATCCATCCCTCCCTCCCTCTCTCCTCCCCTCCCCCTCCACTCCATCACTATCACCATCATCCATAAACATACAGGCTGCTTGTGCTTAGTAAAAAGAAAATGCAGTTTAGTCTGTTGGGTTTCCATTGTGCTTGCATAGTAATGCCCTTCTGACACACATGGATCACCCTTTATTTCCCATTGACAGGGGCTGTCAAGAGGTGGATCTTCATTTAAAGTTCATAGAAATCAATATAACAAAGCTGATTTACATTGGTTGAGAGTCTAGTGAGGGTATGTTTCGTACATGCAGGGATCAGGACCATGTCGTGAGATGCACACCACTCAGTATTTGCTTCCTGGCTCCTCCTCTCAATCTGTTTCTCTTGGAAGATTCATAATGAGAAATACAAAAAAGTTCTTTATGCAGGAAGCTTCAAGTGCTCTGGGATTCATTTTTTTAGTGTAAGCAACTCTCCCCATAAACATCTGTTTTCATTCTTCTTTATTTCTGTTGTAAGTGACTTTCAGCAGTCAAAGGGATGGGAATACCACGTTTGTGTGGAAGGTAGAGCACCTTGGGACTGAAATGAGTGACATTCCTTGGAATAAGGTATAGCTGTGAGATATGGCTGTCTTACATCTTTAATTTAGGAGCTGTCCACACTGAGTTTTGAAACATTAGCACCTCTCCAGAGAACAGTGCTTAAACCCATCTTAATGGAAATATGCAAAGAATGTTTCTGGTCTTGGCATAGTTTGGATGAGTACATGTGAGAACTAATGTATATGTATAACCATTCCAAAATATTTCTAAAACATTTAAAACTCAGAAATGAATGTCGTTGTACTTTATATAATCTATAACCATATTACCTCACTGCATGCTTAGTAAAATGATGCTGTCTTCAGATCTGTGTCTAGAGAAAGGTTGCTTCCCTTTTTCCCTTGCAACTATGTGGTCAAAAGCTAAACACGTAATAAAATTAAATTATTTTTAAATTTAATTCTAGACATTTTATGCATATGTATTTAAACTTGCATTACTTAATAATATGCTGGGATTGCTTAATAGCCTCATACCCTGCCCTGCAACATAACCCTATTATTCTAGTCCTAGCTCTCCCATGAATTAAAAAAATCCATCCAGAGTAAATTCTGCTGAAATTATGCTGTAGTTTTTGCAATGAGTCTATAGACTAGTTTGAGATCATCAAACTCATTTACTCTTGTCTGTTAAGCCAGGCATGAATCACAGATCTCTGGGGGTGAAAGGCCACTTTATTAACCCACTGGGTCATCTAGCTACCAAGGCAACAGCTTTCCTATAATGAGTAACTCCATAATGGAAGCACAAGCAACTTGTAAGCTGAAGCCCTCACTGAGAAGAGTGAGTGCCAAGCCTCCAAATGTGTCTGGATATATTCCCCCAGTTTTGAGCAATTAGCTGAGCTATATGAGGAATACTCTCCTTCTCCGTTTCAGTCTCCCTCTGTGTACATACAGGCATTGCATTTAGATCAGTCTAACCAAGGTCAGATCAATCTAAATACCCGGGCATGCAGGCATTCACAGGGCTCAAATTGCCCTAAAAGTGGGATTCCCGATCTAAAGTAAATTTACCTCAGAAGGTGAACTAACTCTAGATGGACCTGAGTTAACCCAATAGAAAATGGGTTAACCTGCTGTAGTGAATGCCTGAGTATGTTCAGAGCACAGCATAGGTATGCCCTGGGAAAATCTATCTGGACCTAGTAGCTGCCTCCAATCCTCCCACCCCAAGTTATTTACCTCAAGCTACCTGTGCTGCTCCTGGCACCAGCAAATGTCTGTATACACGCCACTCCTGTAAGGTTAGTCAGCTTGAAGTAAACTGTTTAAACCAAAACCAAGTCCCATGAATGCTTATTTGCACCCTCTAGCCTGACCCCATGTTTTGCTTGATGGTTCGTGCTTGAAAAGTTTCTCTGTTCTTTATCACCTCTACCCCAATAACTGTCAGCTTTCTAACTTGCTTGTGGTCTGGTCATAGCAGCATATGCTGATTATTCCCTTTCCTCCCCTGGTTAGCTTTCTTCGCACGCCTCTGTTTTAGGGGATACCCAAGAAACCAAAATGTGGAGATCTTGTTAGCTTTTTTTGGCAGACACTGTAGGGGGTTGCCAAGAGCCTGTCATGGTTTTCATAGTATATCAGAAAAAAAAAATATGGACAATCCTTCATCCAAGTCAATCCAAACTCAAAGAATTGTTTGCATTTAAGCTTTTTTTTTCCCCAAATGAACTTGGTTTATCTCTATCTAGAATTGAGAACCCATCTTTCTAGATCTTCCGAAACATTGCTGAATTAAGTAGTGGCCTGTAAAGCATGATACAGTACCATAGTCTTCGGAAAATTATAAGAGTATTAGAACTGATTACAAAAAGGAAATTTAAAGCAAGCACTGCTTGTTTTATGATGCTAAGATTTGTATCCCTAGCCTATGTACTGTAGGATGGATAGGCTATTGTGAAGCATTGTTACCTGTATACAATTATTATAGAGCATTATTCAATCTATCTGCTCACAGAAGCTTTTGACGCACAGAAAATGTGTTTGTAAAATTCCACTGTGCTGTGCATAGCACATCTACAAGCCAGTAACTGTACTGAATGTATTTGTTGCTGTGAAGTAATTTTGTGTTATCTGAAGTCCTATTTTTATATTTCAAAGTCTTTCTCCACACATCACTGCGAATGTTAAACTTCCACAAAGCAAGGCGAAAGAGGCATTTAAATAGCATGCATACTGATAACATGCTGCCTTTTATTCCCTTGTTCTCACAAAGTATGTACTGTACAAGAAAAGAACATGGTCACCTATCCCCTTGCTAGAGAAGCTGTCATTCCTAATTCATTTATACAGGGTACTTAAGATGCCTTAAGCAAACTGAAATAGCTTTAAAGCAAAATTAATCTAGTTTGACTGGAGCAAACTAGGTTTTTCTGGAAGTGTAACACATTTGTTAAAGGAAGAGGTCATGTTGCTTCTCTAGGCCCATTCACAGGACTTTGTGCTCTCTTGTGATGAGGGGAAAGCAGCTCATACAGTGATCGCATGCTTGTGTGAATAATAAAAAATGACTGAGCACTCAGGTGCTGCTCACATTCTCTTGGCTCTAAATGCTACAGTATTAGTATGGTTGCTGTACAGGAAGCATAGTGTATTTTCCTAGCTAGAAGGAAGAGCTTACTCTTACTACCCCCTCCTCCACAAGGAGGAAGGAGAGGCAGCCCCACAAAGGGCAGAATGGCTATACTACACCCATGCCCTCTGCCCCATGCATCCTCCCCTGCCCCCAGACAACCAGGGGGAAAATGAATGGACTCATTTAGTTGCGCTGAGGGGAGCCAGAATAATGACTACAGAAATAATGGCTACATAGAGGCTACATGCCTCAGCCTTCCCCTAAATTTCAAGAGGCATTTTGATTCCCCTCTCCCCCACAAAGCCATTTCTAATTCTGTAGGACATCACCCTTTGGTCCTATCTGAATTGGGAAAGGAGGCATGTTTTGAAAGCATGTTAAGTAGCATATTTTTGACTGCGTCTTAGCAATTCATGTAGACAAAGACAACAGCGTCCAAAATTGTGAACTCTTTATGAAGCATGCTTCATTTTTGTATCCTTCCTAGCCTGAAGTCTTATCTTACTGCTCTGTAAATGCTAATGTAAAAGTGTCAGACATTGAAGTGCTGCAGGGTGGGTGCCAATATAAACACATACATAGGAAGCACCGTCCATACCTCATGTTAAATTTGTATCTTAACTTTTTCAGAAAAAAATGCAATGCTCCTTGCATGTCATGCATTGCTATGCATCAGCTTTTTGGAGAATTTTAATCAAATTAATGATAATGATTAACCTAGTGCCTAATGTAGCAAAACTCCAGACTCCTTTAAGCAGGGGGATATATTCAGACATGTTATATGTACCTTTTGAAATGTCACATATTGGTGTCTGAATTCTGATCTAATGTCAGAAAACCCTGTATTTTATTAAATACTTTTCAGATTCTTTTGCACCAAGTGAGCTACATAAGGGCCAAATTCTGCAATTTTTATTTCAAAGAAAACAATTCTGGAGACTTCAAGATGTGTTTTGTCTGAACAAAAACTATAGTTGCGCCAGTTTTCACTCTTTAAATAAAAACAATCTTTTCTGTGTTTTATTAAAATGCTTTACCGGTTATGCTGAAGGCATTAAAACAGTGATGAGAAAAGAATGGCTATCGCAGGTGATTTTCTTGTCAGAAACTACCTATTATATGCACAGCCATTAGAGATGAGGTGAAAAGTGAACAAGCTTGGGTTATGGATTAAAGAACATTTCCAAAACTTGGTACATGTGAAGAAAATAATTTTATAAATATATGTATAAGAACTACAAAACAACTGTTTGTCAGATAATATATATTTTTTAATATTTAAAAAGAAAGGTGTTGCGTTTTATGCTATTTTCTCCCATACTTACTCTGATTTTATTGTTGTATAAGTCCTATGCATCTCCTAGCTTGGACTTTTTGTATTGGATCTCTTCTGTCTAAGATGTATATTTTTATATGAACCCACACACTATGCATTCTCAGCCTACGGCACAATGTAAGGCAGGGAGATCTCTCTCTGTGAAGTGAATTTTATCTGCAAGTGTACGGGGTCTAGCTATGCCTCCAAATTTCACTATTACAGGCCGTTGTAAGGTTAATATATATTTATGATGAGTAGAATACTTTACTGGGTTTTTTTGGAATTTACTGACTTTTAGGTGCTTTATTATATAACACAATGTCAGCTTTTTAATATTTTTAGACAGTGTTCTTATAATTCTATATGCTCGATTTCAAATGCATTTTCTAATACTGATTTACCAGTGGTCACCTGAGAACATATTTTTACACCCCTGTGCATACTTAACATAGGATTTTTCTCCTACAAGTTTTATGGCCCTTGTTTGCTTTAATCGAGAGCTGTTGTTATTGTAACAGTCAGCTTATGTGCTAGAGTGTAATGATACAAATTCTCAGACATGATGAGTTTTATCCTGTAGTACAAAATGCAAGTCATTAGTCCTTGCCCATGTCCCTTCATGTCAGATTGGCAGCTCTAAATTCTTAAACTGTGTAGGGTTTTGTGTTTAAAAGCATTCTTTTTAAGTGTCAGGGTAGCTGTTTTTTAAATTTGTAATGTTCTTGGGACTTCTGAAGAATACTGACGTTCGCCTTTAACAAGTTAGAAGCTGAAGGAATGGAAAGGAAAAAAAAATTGTCTTTTCTCCCCTCCCTGCTCCATCAAAATGCTGTCCTTTAGGCGAGATTTTTCAGTGATATACTGTCTCCTGATTGTCATCACTTTTACCGTCAAGAAGCAGCGGTGAAAAGCTGAAGAAGGCACTGTTATTCTACCAATCTGCAAACTACTGTAAGTATTAATATGGCCATGTAAAGAATTCTGAATAAATTGCTAGGATACTAACAAGATGACAGGAGCATCTGATAATGACTTAGATTTCTGAGCCCAGTAATGTCAAAATTTCCTTATTCAGATAGATGAATTTCATAAAATTACTGGAGCTAGGCACAGTAAATATAGTAGCTATGACTCTTGAGCTGCTACAGTCTAATGAAAGTGAGCTTTGAAGAAGTCAATGCATGATTGTTTTGATTTACAAGAAGAGAGATATCATATTTCCCCTGCAAAGACTTTACAGCCAATGAAGGGTGTATTTAGATGTCGTTTGTTCTAGCTAAGGATCAGGGCAGTCTTAACATCATATTGATTTATTCTGTTTTGTAAGTTTTCTATTAGATTCTTATTAATTGGATCGGTCAGTATGGTGCTGAATGTTCTCCTAATTCCTTAAATGATTTTGGCGTAATTGGTTCACTCTGATTTCAGCTTACCTTTTTATAGCATCTCATGAGTCTTGAATAACAGAGCCTGAATGGCAAGATGTTTAGTTCACAAACAACATTTATTGCTGCACCCAAAGAACACAGACAGACACAACGAGCAAACATTAACTTGTATCTGGATGACAGTAAATTACTCACAATTCATTATCACCTTCTCTACAGTCTCATAGCTTCACAGTTCTGCTGCTAAAAACTGGTGTGGGAAGATCTGGTTCCTTCCGATTGGGTGGCTGCAAGCCAGCTGACCCTTGTGCGATATTGCAAGAACTGCCCTGTGATTCGTTAACTGGAAGTCAGCTGATCTTTCAAGGGGCATTAAAATCTGCTCAGAGGGCACTAAATGAGGGCACTAGGGAAAAACGTCATGGTTCGTGAGAGCAGACTCTAGAATAGACTCCCAGAGGGGGTGGTGCAGGCACCTACTCTGGAGATCTTCAAAAGGAAACTGGGCACACACTTTGCTGGGTTATTTGACCCCAGAAGTCCTTTCTGCCCAGAGCAGTGGGGCTGGACCCAATGATCTCACGAGGTCCCTTCCAGCCCTAAACGTCTATGAATCTGTGTGTAGGAATGTGTCTGAGAGAGATGGAGTCTAAGGGCAGCAGGGGCAACTGGTGCCACCTTAGTCAGGGTGGGCATGTGCCCTCCCAGTGACCAGTCAGCAACCAGGGGACGGGCGGGCCCATGGCCGATCACCCCCTACACGTCACCACTGAAAGGCAGGGAACAATTCTTGGACCTTGAGTGAAATAAGTACTTGCTTGAGTATGACCATGAATTGGTCTTCAATACAGCTGATCTGCTTTCTTCTCCCCTTTGGGATCACAGGACTGTGAAAATAACAAATAAGCCAGCTCTTGGGTGCCTCTGTCATACCATTTCAAGTTATAATGAGGATTCTTTGCATTGTCCATCTTCTATTGGCCTACAGCAAAGATGAGGATAAACCATAAGCTATATTGTAGAATTTGATGGAACCTCTGAGTTGCAGCATCAGGTTATTGTATGTAATAAATGTACAACTCAGATGCCCACTGGCATTTTGAATGGCGTAAATCCCACTCTGGTGCAATTCAATTTGTACTGAAATTTTGTTCCATTTTATTTTTCTTTTTTTTTCCAGTTACCTTTTCACAAGTTGTTTGAACTCTGTTAAGTCCCATTTTGTTTGCATACTTTCACAGCCGCACTTATCCTATGCATGTATAGCAAAACTACAAATTACATGGCATGTGTCATTAATGAAAGGGACTGGAGTGGAAAACATAGACTACTAATTGTCTTTTAGCTGTTGGTTGTTTACTACAGATGGACTGACCAGCTTGGGTAGAAAATAGTTCTACCTAGAAATTGAAGTGGAGCTGGAAACAGAAAGGTTTAGCAATTCCACAAAGCCATATACTAGAAACACGGTTTATATCTTCTCATGTGCCCACCACCAGATGGTGGCATAGTCACAAACATTTGAGAAGGCTTTTAACATTCTATAGTGATGAATAACAGTATACTACAGCAACTTTCAATACGTTCAATGCGTTTCAATACGGACAAGTGCAGGGTGCTGAACTTGGGCAGTAGCAACCGGCAACACACTTATAAGATGGGAAACTCCCTTCTTGAGAGCACGGAGGCAGAAAGGGATCTTGGAATCATTATTGACTCCAAGATGAACATGGGCTGACGATGCAAGGTCACGGTCGGCAGGGCTAACCAGACACTATCATGCATCCACAGGTGCATCTCAAGTAGGGCCAAGGAGGTGATCCTCCCCCTCTACATGACACTGGTCAGGCTACAGCTGGAGTACTGTGTTCAGTTCTGGGCACCCCGCTTCAAGAGGGATGTGGACAACATTGAGAGGGTCCAGAGGAGGGCCACCCGCATGATCTGGGGACAGTAGGGCAGACCCTACAATGAGAGGCTATGGGACCTGAACCTCTTCAGCCTTCATAAGAGAAGGCTGAGGGGGGACCTTGTGACCATCTATAAACTCAGTAAGGGGGACCAGAAGGGTTTGGGGGAGACCTTGTTTCCCCCAGTGCCCCCCTGGGATAACAAGGAATAATGGCCACAAGTTGTTGGAGACTAGGTCCAGATTAGACATCCGTAAGAACTACTTCACAGTCAGGGTGGCTAGGATCTGGAACCAACTTCCAAGGTAAGTGGTGCTGGCTCCTATCCTGGGGGTATTTAAGAAGCGGCTCGATGCCTACCTGGCTGGGGTCACTTGAGCCCAGTTTCTCTCCTGCCCAGGCAGGGGGTCGGACTTGAAGATCTACAAGGTCCCTTCCGAACCTACTTCTATGATTCTATGAACTTCATTGTGTGAAGTGACTTCTAGGTTAGAGGTGGCATATCCATTGGAAGTACAAAATTACTTTTGAGACCTCTTGTTTGGCATGCTCCCTGCTAAAATCAGAACCAAAAGAGGGAGAAAATTAAAAGTTAGGAAAACTCCATCTGGTACATGTAATAGAAAAGAAATGTAAAGACATGGGAGTATCACTTGGTATCATCATACATGCAGTCTTACTAAATGGTAGTGCATGATTCGTACATATAAGTCGCCAAAGACTAATTGTCACAATTTTTAAGGATGATGTAAAGTAACCACAGCAGCCACTGGCTTCAGAGCGTTTTGAGTTAGCTTTTATGAGCTATTCATTTGAGAGCTGCCTTGGATCATTCTTCCAAGCTTGGCTAGAACCTATGCAGTGTTGAAGACCCTGCAATGGAAGGCAAACATGCCCAGCATTTGTCTGGAGATACTCGATACCTTGTTCATCACATTTCTGAGCTCTAATGTCAAAATTTCCTGATTCAAATAGATGATTTACCCAGAAGAAGACGAGCCAGTATCTGTTATTCTTGAGCTGCTGCAGGTTAATGAAACTGAGTTTTGAAGAAGTCAGTGCATGATTGTTTGGGTTTACAAGGAGAGAGAGATCATCTTTTCCCTGTAGAGACTTAGACCAATGAGGGCTGTATTTAGATCCTGCTGCTATTGCTAATCCTAGCCTCCTTCACCTTTTGTTTCTCTGCAAGCTTTGTGATCCCATCAGCTGCATGTATTAGTTTCAGAGTTGTGAACATGCATGTCTTATATCATCCCGATTCTGGGATGACACTTGGTATCTGCCTTTCAGAATCTTGTCTCTTTATACTGTGCAGACCTTAGTGTACTGAGCAGACCTACAGATCTAGTAATGCCTAGAACTGTTCCAATTTAAAAATCTGTTTGACTACTATTTCCAAACCTGTTAACATACATATTGTTGCATTTTTAGACTGTATTGACTGGAGTATTTTATTTTCATAGAACATATGTTTGAGCATGTGTCCCTACCCCGTTCTTACTCTAGGTTACTATCTAATGAGCTTTAATAGGCTTAGGAGCTGAGGTAGATAGACGGATTCTACTTTTTACATTTGATATAATGTGTTGCCATGGAGATAAGTTCTTCTGTTTTTGACAAGTGACAAAGAAGGCATTGCCAAAATAGTTCAAAGATTGTAAATGTGACATTAAGAAATTCTTTTGCCGCTGTACTAAATTTATTTTGTCCCTCTTTCCTGTTTTATATTATCTCCTCATCTCTTTTCAGGAACCATTGTTTTAATATCTCTACTGCAGCCACGAAGACTGGCAGACGGGTCCCAATAGAGCCTACTCCAGTTCTGCTCCATGAACTGGATTACACATTGCTCAGTGATGTAGTTGGCATTAGGTTACCTTCCCACCCTCTGTGTTCCCTGGCCAGCAGACTGAAAGGCTGTTCCTACATTGTAGACCCATCTATCAGTCGCTTGAAACTGCATGATCCCTCATCTCTCAGTTCAACGCACAGTGCTCTGGGAATTTTATCACTTATAGTCTTGTAGTTCATAAGCTTGTCTTCTTCTGGGGTTTGGCATCTCGTTTCAGCCAATCCATGATGCATCTCTGAATCTCTCTCTCTCAACCATTACTTAAATAACAGCAATTTCTGACTCTGCTTTTTTTTTTGGCATTCTATTTAACTAACTATCCAAATTCACCATGTAAATGGACTCCTTATTATAAAGGGTCAGATAGTGTCCAGTTCTGTAAGTATTTGAAAGAAGGCAGAGGAGCCAAACAGCCCTTGGCACAGACCTTGAAATATTGAAGTCAGCAGAAGCTTTGCCATTGACTTCAGTGAACTTGAATCAAGCCCTGTGCACTCAAGAAGCATGAGGCAGTGGTATTAAATGATTCTAGTTTTCCCAAAGAATGGAAGAAAGGGCACTTTCTGTTTCCTTTGGTCAGTGAGAGAGGCCCTAAATCAGGGTTGTCAAATACATGGCATTCTGGCTGGATCCAATCCTCCTGACTACCAAGGGGCAACCAGAAGTTGAGGGGCATGGCTGGGGGAGTGTGACTTGCTGCAGAATCGAGGGCCCTTGGCAGACATAGCCATTAGCAGCAAGGCAAGCAAGAAATACTACAGCAAGAAGCCCCACAGTCTGGATCCAGCCCTAAATGCTTGGGAACCATACTTCATCCTTTCAGAGTTCACTGCAGCACATGTTCTCTCTTTTTCAGGGGCTTCTGCTATGACCTTGTGCCTCTACTCCAGCCACTGCACTGGAGCAGGTGTTTAAGCTTACTTTTACAACACCCTTCTTTAAAATAATGACTAATAACAAGGGGTAACAAGGAATAACAGCCACAAATTGTTAGAGAGTACGTTTAGATTAGACATCTGAAGGCACTACTTCACAGTCAGGGCAGCTAGAATCTGGAACCAACTTCTAAAGGAAGTAGTGATGGCTCCTGCCCTGCGGGTCTTTAAGAGGAGGCGTGATTTTTACCTGACTGGGGTCATTTCAGCCTGGTTTTCTCTCCTGCCCAGGGCAGGGGGTCGGACTTGATGATGTACAAGGTCCCTTCCAACCCTACTTCTATGAATCTCTGACTAGTTTAACATCATTACAACTGCAACTAATATTTTTCTCTGTCTCTTCTACAATTGCCTGCCTTCTATTAATACTTTACCTAAGATGAACACGGCAAAATATAAAGGAAAAAATATAGAATATTATTTTGGAAATACCGTGGAAACGAAATGTTAACCCATCACTTGACACTTTAATATGTAAAGACACTTGTCTTTACATATTAAAAATGCATCATTCAGTATTTTAGCATATGATTTGTCATTTTGGTCACAAGACAGTCCTTACCTTTCCTGGTTGAATGATTTTTATGATAAAAATTATAAACAGGGACATTCTAAGTTGGATGCTATTTTTTCTGCTCTCTCTTGAAGTTAATTTGATTGAATCATTAATATTTGTCTTTCATGACTGAAGACATCTCAGATATAAGGGGTGGGGGAACCAAACAAAGCAAATGCAATCTAAGTAGAAGTCTACAGGGTGGCCACAAAACGTTGTGAAAAGTGCCTTTATGTCATATATCTATAAATACCTAATAGAAAAAGGTTGCTCAGAACCATAGAGAAAAACGTTGTTATTTTGTCAAGAATGTAGTACTCAGGCAAAGAGAAAAATTCTAATAATAGGAAAAGGAGATGTCACATACACAGAAAGGAAGAAGAGAAGGAGGTTCATTTTAGCTTTATGTTTTCTTTTGATCACTGCATTACATGCCTGGTCTGGCTTTTCTCCTTAAAAATAATAAGCACTATGAAACTTGGGGTTTTTTTCCAGCAAAAGATGTACTGTATTTACCCGAATCTAAGCTGACCTTGAATTTAAGATGATCCCCCAATAATTAGATGGAAAATGTGTAAATTTCTTATAGTCTTTCATGTATAGAATCTAATTTTTGGAGGATCAACTTTAATTCATCCCCACTACTGCTGCAGAGGGGCAGACAGTGTGGGGGGGCAGGTGGTGGGGGGAGTCAAGCAGTTTTCCCCTGCTTGTGCCCGCTTCCCTGCTACCTCAGGTCCCTACTTTCCCCCCTTCCTGCAGCCTCAGCCCCTCACCCTTTTTCCTTTGCCTCCGCTCCCCCCTTCCCCTCCCCCAGTCTCTGCTCTATGCCTTCTACCATTCTCCAGCCTCTGCTTCCTCCACAACTCTCCCCTCCCCTGCACAGCCTCTGTTGCCTGCTTCCCCCTTCCCTTTGGTCCATGCTGGCGGTCTCTGTCCTCATTCTAGCCTGCGGCAGTGAGCCCAGCCCCAGGCCAGCCCCCATAGAAGCCATGCAGGCTGCACGCCACTATTGTGGACCTGGGTTGGGGCCATGCTCAGTGCCCACATTGCAGAATGACCGGAGTCTGCTGGCATGGTAAGGGGGCCAGGGAGAGGGGGACAGGCAGGGGAGCAGAGCCTGCACTGGGGGGAGAGTTGGGGACAAGAGGCTTCAGGGGGGAGATGGCAGGGTGCAGAGGCAGTGAGGGAGGGGGTCAGACAGCAGCTGTTTGCCCTCATACTCAGTTCTAAGATGAGGGACTCTCCCCCTCCATGTTAGCTAGAGAAAAGAACTTCATCTTAGAATTGAGAAAAGATGGTACTTCCTTCTTTCTTTGTGCATCTTTGTATTCACATTCTCCAAATTTCTCTTGGATACTCAGAGTAGAACAAGTCCATTGCATCTGCTTAGCTGAATTCAAATGGAAGATATGCAAATTCAGAGTTTTAATGGAAAGCAATGGATGAATTTTGAGAGCAGTTCAGTGAAACTAGACTGAACTTTGAGAGAGAATTTTGAATCATTTCAGGATTTCTTGCAATTATTTTACATACATAAGTTGCAACACTGAAAGGTGGGGTGGGGGAGATGACAAAATATTCTGGAGATATTGGTTCAGAGGTCTTGACATTCAGTGTTGATAGTTGAGATTAAAGTGATTCCTGAATCAAAATATTTCATTTTAGTCTTGAACTGAATCAAAATATATTATTCTGAATTGAACTGCATGTGCTAATAGTGGCACAACATCTAAAGGGAGTTACCGTAGAGGGGTTCTTGTCCCCATAGTTCCTTACTGGCAAGGTTTCATTTGTGCAATTGTGCAATTCTTAAAAGTCTCCACATAGTTTTAATTTCATTTTTGTAAAAATTGCACTTTCGATCAAGAGATCATTTACATGACTCACCCTAAGATTAGAATCTATTTACATCCTATATCACTTTTGAATTGGGAATGATTTTCCTCCCCCATTACCTGCATGAACAGAATAACAATAATGAGAATCATTTGGAAGTTTCAGTTTTTGTATTTGAAAGTCTTGACTTGGTGAGGAGGGAATGGACTTTTTAAAAAGCCCCGCTAGCCAATTAACATTATAATTTCTTATTCATCTAAAGAGATTCTTCATCTTGCAGGTGTTCATTTTGTGCAAAAAAAAACCCTGCTATCAAATGTATTTTAGCACTTCATATTTTTTAAGATTTAAATATTTGTGAAAGACTTTACTTCTGGCAAACTGGAGAGGTTGACTACAAATCTGCATGCCCGGTGAATAATTTAGTATTCATCCCACACTTAAAAATGGGCTTTTTGACAACTAATTATCAGCGTAACTTAGTAGTAAGCACTCGTGCCAGAAAATTTCAACACAACTGAAGCAAATGCTCATGATATCCATATTTAAATATAATTATTCATAGAGGACACATGTAGATCAGACAGAAGTAGATGCAAATCCCAGTGAAGCCACTTTACCTGTACTTATGCAATGAGGTCAGTACCCTTCACCAGTTGTCAGGATCATAATTCAGCAGTTGGACTTAATGGATAAAATCTTGATCCCAAGGAAATCAATCAAATTTTGACATTGCCTTTGATGAGACCACGATATCATTGAATATTTTTGGTAAGGAAGCCCACACGTGGCTAACTCAACGTAACGTGGGGGGCTGTTTTACACGTGTGAACAAGTCCCTCAGAAACTTTGATTAGCAAAGGCGGGGCAAAATTCTTTCCTCACCCATGTATGGTTCTTTTTCATTTCAGTACGGAGATGTCTCGGAGCCAGAATTATCTGTAAAATGGAATGTGGCCATCTGGTAAAATCTTGAACATCAGTCACAAGAAGCACTTGACCTTTCTTATGACTTCTGAAATTATCAACTGAATGGAAATCGTTCCCCCAATGGAAGATACATTTCCCCAGGCCAATGAGCATGCTCTAAAAAAGTGAATGTTAATTATATTTTCTTGTCCACACCCCTCTCTCTCACCCCCATTACTTTCCAGCAGCCGCAACATCCTTGGCATTATACCATTAGCTAGGAGGGCAAGAAACACCTTCCACTAAAGCCGTTTTCAGATAATTAGCTAGTTTATGCTATATTGGCTACTTGTATTTGCATAATTTCTTCTAGCTGTTTGGGAAGATAACACTGGTGGATGGTGTAATCTAGAGGGGCTGAGAAGTTATTTACATTTTTTTACTTTGATTTCCTGCTACTTGCTGATTACAGCAAAATAGCAGACTGACTGGATGCTTTAAATGATCCTGCAAGCCATTAGTCAGTTTGGGTTGTCGTTTATTAAATCTTCTGGCAGCTTTCACATGTATTGGTTTCTCTCAGAGGAGGGAGCAGGTGGGCTAATCCATTATTGTTTGAAGTTGACTCGAGTCCTATCTCAAAAGTATTGCCATGTAGTTATCTTAAATAACTTTGGTATTCTGAGGGCTAGACGATGAATCTGGTGTGCTGTTTCCCTGAGTTCTCTTTTGGGTCTCTTGCTATTTTATGTCCACCTGCTTCCTCTGGAATGCTGATTGGATGCTATAACTTCATTGCTCTGCCAGCAATAAATAATCAGTGTGCTTGTCATTCATTTCTGATTATGACACATCAGCTTCTATGCTGTTGTTATCAAATGTTTCTTGATGGCAAACTTTTCTAAAATAATTTAGATGAAGTCTTTTTCAAGCAAGGTTTTGGGAAATAGGTTTTATTCCCATTTTAAGGTTTCAGTATGAATAGTGATACTTTGGACCTGAATAAACTTGATTGGAAACCCTCGTCTGATATTTTCCCCCATTCAGTATACGTGGTGTTAAATCACTAAGATTGCATATACTCTTAACATTTTGCTAATATGGAGATTAACTGTGGACACCTTATGTGTGTGTACGCTTAGGTGAGCAGTCCCATCTCAGTTACTTCCCAAATTCCTAGGGTTAGTCAAGGCAGTGTAATCTAGCACTGTGATGAGTGGGCTTTTCCTCAGGTCTGCAGCTGGAGATGCCTGTCAACCTGAGGAGTTGTAGAATACACAGGGACTAGTACAGGGATGGGCAAAATTGAGCCTCTGGGCCATATCCAGGCCACCAAGCAATTTCATCCAGCCTGCAGGCATCCACCAATTAATTGTACCCTGCCCAGCCAACATGCCTTGCTCCCATCCTTGTGCGCAGAAGGGCCCAGCTCAGCCAGCAGGCAGCTTCCAGGCAGAGCTGTTTCTCCTAGTGCTGCAGCTATCGGGGTACCTTCTTGCCTTCTCCAACCTCCAGCAGCTCTTCTTCATCTCCCTACTGTAGCTCCTAGCACTTGCCCGCCACTGGGGGAAAGCTCTGCGCAATGCAGCTGACTGCCTTCCATGCTCTCTGCTGCTGTGGAAGCATGGGGCAGGGCTGCCCAGACTTCCAATGGAGTCCTGGGACCTGCACGGGGTGGAAGGGAGTGGGGAAGGCAGCCAGCTCCATTGTGTTGGGTTTCCCTCCGGTGGCATTCATGTGCCGGAAGATGCACATATGCTACAGGGAGCCCCATGTGATAGTCAGGCTGGTCTTGCTGCATTCCTTGCCACCATATGCAGCTCTGGCCAGAACCACATGTTGGTGGGCAACAGCGCATGCACAAGCCACAGGCACCCCAAGGGCCCACCACCTGCAGCTACTGCTACTGCTGCTGGCAGTGGGGACTCGGTGCCATGGTGGGGAGTGTATGGATTGGTCTCCACACCCTCCTTCACACCCCACAATCCCCACACACCCACACTCTGCCCTCACAACTTCCCCACATATACACGCAGCCCTGCAACACACCCTGTACTTCCCCACACAGACAATCACATCCTCTCACAACCCCCTGTCCACACATCCCCTGTACCTCACCATATACACACACCTACCCCCCAGCCAGACCCCCCAAGCTCCCCCACACATAATATTCAAGAGTAAGAATTTATTTTCGAGCTATAATGCTATCACATCTATATATACAATACAAACACAAATCATGACAAAAATATTTTTTGTAATACAGTTGAAATATGTTATAGTAAGTGTTTGACTTTTAGTATATGATTTGTTTTTTTCTGGTTCAAAGATGGCAAACCACCCCCCTCTCAAAAGAAGTACTTCTGGAGCAAGGGATGGACTTCTGGTAGCAAAGGTCAGGGGTTAGGGGATGGGACTTATGGTCCCAAGATTGCGACCAGGGAGTGGGGCACATGTCAAGGGGTGGGAATACCCTTGTGGCCCTCAGCAGCTCACCAAAACTCATTAAGTGGCCCCCAGTAGAAATAATTGCCCACTCTTGGACTTGTACCATACTGCTTGTTTTCTTGTACCTTTTTCTGCAGGGTGCCTATATAATAACTTTGGAACATAAAGTAAGCTACTGCCAGATTTTGTACTAATCAACCATCTCTCATTCTGTTAGATGCCGAATGCTATCGTTTTCACATTTAGGTGTTGGCACTGCAGACAAGTCCTTACCTATCTGAGAAATTGATTCAAAATTGTGTTGTGTCAAACCCCTTCCTTTCTTCCCTACAGTCATAACTAATAACATATAACACATTCCAGACTTGAAAAGAAATTAGAGAGAAGAGGTGAATTACTTCTGAAGTTGAGCAAATACTGACACAATATAGGACCACAGTGTTGTTACATGTTTTGCCTTTACCACCAAGCCCTTCATGTTTTCTTTGTGTTTCCTCCAAATAACTCATCTCTGTACATCACCTCCTAGTTACATTATAGCTCTTTGCATAGTCTTTAAAAGAGTTGGTGTTCACTTCCCTTTTTCTTTTAAAATAGGTTCCTTTACAAATATCAGAGCTGTTCATGTGTTTGGATAAAGCAAAAAACTTACGGGATTTCTTCTGCTATGTCTATCATAGTATCATAGTATCTAGGGTCAGAAGGGGCCTAGAGCAGGCCATCTAGTCTGACCCCCCGCCAATGGCAGGAACAAGTGCTGGGGTCACAGGA
>JAGPOW010000261.1:244538222-244584935 GCA_030014935.1 Caiman crocodilus
ACTGTGAAGTAGTGCCTCCTAATGTCCAACCTAAACCTGCTCTCCAGTAACTTGTGACCATTGGTCCTAGTTACCCCTGGTGGTGCCCAGGGAAAAAAAGCCTGCCCTATTTCCTGATCTTCCTGTCTGAAGATATAGCTTTGGTTTAACTTTACTGATAGCAACACAATTACTCCAGTTGCACTCAGGTAATTGAGAGGAGTATCCTATACAATTTGATTTCTCCTCTTTGACCTGCTGTTGTTTCCTTATGTTACATAGCTTTGAATATAGTTCATCAGAAGCCTGTTGCTCTGTGTTTTTTGGTGAACTATATTTTAAAAGTGCATTATAAATATTTTTGGTTGGTTTCTTCATTTATATGTCACCTTTATATAGCTGTCAGTTTCCTGTTGAAACATGGCAAGGCAGTTGTATTCTTCCAATAGAAATGTTGAGAATTATTTGCTAAACTTCTTAAGTTAATACATGTTTGTGCTGATAAAATGGGATTTAGTTTTGGAGAATGATGATTGGGTTATTAGATTACATAAGTGCTTGTAAGAGCCAGCCATGGACCTCTGGTCACTAGGAACCGTGCTGAGATCATCCATAAATTATTTAAGTTTCACAAAAGTGAATATTTTCTTAGCAATAAGAGGGGATGAAATCAAAATTGTGTGTGGAACTGTACTTCATATACTACTTCCAGGTAAGTGTAACTAGGTTGACTTCATTAGGTTTCTGTTGCTTCATTGTAACACAAGAAAAGGACCCAATTCTGTAGAAGATTAAAGTACAGATTTTAAGTACTTAATCCTGTAAAGTTAATATTTTAATGAGCAAAACAGGAACATGTGAAGTCAAATAGTGTGGCTATAAGTAGACCTTTCGTATTCAATAGAAAAATGAGGTTTGGGATACATATAACCTCTCTGTTTAGGCAAGTTCAGACTAATTTTATGAACCAGTCACCCAGCTCTACTTTCTGTTTCTATCTCATTTTCCTTAGTAGCTAAAAACAAATATAGCAAACATCACTAGACCTTGAAAAACACATTAAAATTGTCTGCATGGTTCCTCCATCTTTCAGTATATCTCAACTAAATTGAAACACTGCTGTATTTTTGAGATGACAGCTTTAGAGAAAAGATGACATCAAGTTTAAACTTTAAAAACAGAATATATTTTGGTTTGCTTTACAAAGGTTTGGCAATGATCTGCTCCAGTCTACATTACAGAGAACTGTTAACACAGGGTGCTGCTACATGAGCACAAACCATGACACCGATGCTACTGTGCACAAGGGTCAGAAACAACCCATGTGCCACTAGGACTGCACAGTAATGACTGCACTGTCAGGTGTACTGGTAGACATGACAACAGGCTGCTTCAGATACAGGAACCTGGTATGCCAAATCCCCTAATACTGCATTAGGGGTATGCAAAATAGGCTGTATCGATTCAGATTTGGCCTGAATCAGGGACAGTGATTTAATTGATTCAGATCACTGTCCCAGTTCGATTCGGCTGAATCTGAAGCTGAAGATTCGATGCTGATTCAGACATAGACACAGCTTTAAATGTTTTTTCTACATACCTCAAGGTTCTAGGTGTGACTTGTGAATGCTGTGATGATGGGGCAGATGGAGCACCCCACAGGAGCGAAGGGGGCTCCCCACATGCTCAGCGGAAAACCTGGAAGTAGACCAGAAGTAGATTCATAGATGTTAGGGTCGGAAGGGACCTTAATAGATCATCGAGTCCGACCCCCTGCGTAGGCAGGAGAGCATGCTTGGTTCAGATGACCCCAGCCAGATGTCCATCTAATCTCCTCTTGAAGACCCCCAGGGTAGGGAAGAACACCACCTCCCTTGGGAGCCCATTCCAGATTTTGACCACTCTAACTGTGAAGAAGTTCCTCCTACTGTCCAGTCTAAATCTGCTCTCTGCTAGCTTGTGGCCATTATTTCTTGTAACACTCAGGGCATCTTAGTGAATAGAGCCCCCATGATGGGGGCTTCCCTTCTGCACCCCCATGATGAATTTATAGGCAGCCACAAAGTCACCTCTCAACCTTCTCCTGTGGAGGCTGAAGAGGCCCAGGTGCCCCAATCTCTCCTCATAAGGCTTGGCCTGCAAATCCTTAACCATACGAGTGGCCCTTCTCTGGACCCTCTCCAGGTTATCCACATCCCTCTTGAAGTGTGGTGCCCAAAACTGGATGCAATACTCCAACTACGGTTTGACCAGTGCCCGATAGAGGGGAAGTATCACTTCCTTGGTTTTGTTTGTCATTCATCTGCTGATGTACAATAAAGTGTCATTAGGTTTGCTGATGGCTTCATCACACTGCCGACTCATGTTCATCTTGGAGTCCACTAGGTAATTAAGTTATGAATTACACTTAAGTTAGATAGGGCTAAGTCCAATAAAGAAATTTAAAACAAGTCTACAAGTTAGACTTCATAATGTCTATATTTTAGACAGCTGGCCCATGGAGCAAAGCTCAGGCACCAAGGTTTTCTATTCAGTACACAAGAAAAATAAAATTGTCTCCCATTCTAACCACACAGCCACAAAGTCATGCTTTTTCTTGCCTGCTCTTTTTCTGGCCCCATGAGTCTTGCATTCCTTTTTGCACAGTTGTAGAGCTCCAGTGGGTGAAGTGGAGTGTGTCCCCACTCAAGTCTTGTGTCTAGCCTGTTTCCACAAGGTACTGTCCTTGGAGAAGGCAGATGTGGGTTTGAATCCTCTTAAGCTGAGGAAAGTAAGTGGAAACTTGGACAAATAAGGGACGTATGATGACATATTGGAGGATTGTGCCAAAAGAAATCTCATAAAGTTCACCAAGGACAAGTACAAAGTCCTACACTTAGGATGGAACAATTGCATGCACCAGGACAGGCTGGGGACTGACTGTCTAGACAGCAGCTCTGCAGAAAAGGACCTGGGGCTTACAGTGGACAATAACCTGTATATAAGCCAGCAGCGTGCCCTTGTTGCCAAGAAGGCTAACAGCATCCTGGGCTGCATTGGTAGATGTGTTGCCAGTAGGTCAAGGGAAGTGATTCTTCCCCTCTATTCACCACTGGTGAGGCCACATCTGGAGTACTGTGTCCAGTTTTGGGCCCCCCCACTACAGAAAGGATGTGGACAAATTGAAGAAAGTCCAGCAGAAAGCAACACAAATGGTGAGAGAGCTGGGGGACATGACTTTTATGAGGGAACAGACTGAGGGAACTGGGCTTATTTAGGCTAGGGAAGAAAAGACTGAGGGGAGATTGAATAGCAGCCTTGAACTACCTGAAGAGGGGTTCAAAAGAGCTAGACCATTCTCAGTGGTGGCAGATGGCAGATCAATCATGTCAAGTTGCAGCAGGTGGAGTTTAGGTTAGATATTAGGAAAAACTTTCTGGCAAGGAGGGTAGTACAATATTGGAACAGGTTACCTAGACAGGTGGTGGAAGCTCTGTCCTTGGAGATTTTCAAGACCCGGATAGACAAAGCTTTGGCTGGGGTGATCTAGTTGGGACTGGTCCTGCTTTGATTAGAGGGTTGGACGAGATGATCATCTGAGGTCCCTTTCATCTCTAATTTTCTATGATTTCTGTGATAAAGCATAGGAAGTCTCCTACGTCCTGAATTATACGTATATAAAAAGTGGGCATTTGGGCACAACTTAAATGTAAAAGAACCCACAACTGCATTTTGTGAGGGACCTGAAACCTACCAGGGTGTATTAGGCAGGCCCACAGGAAATCTAATTAATCAGTACCCTTGGTGCCATGGGGCTAGAAAAGGCTTAGGTGGCACTCTGTGTGTCTAGTTTCTGGGTCTCATTTGGGCATGGACAAAAGATAGGCATTTAGCTGTTCAGCCTGGCCGGTTCTGGTCAGAGACACAACCTTTAGGTGCCTAGTGAACTCTCATGTGAAACGTGGAAGTCTCCAAGCTCTCTAGATGCCTCCAGGGTTTAGTAGCTTCTGGGAGACAGAGATGGGCCAGAGCTTTGGGCTTTCATACCAGCAGTCTTAAGTTCTGCCTTGAATTTGGCCCATGGAATCCAATGAGCCCTGTGAATCTGCTGGCCCAAATTCTGCTCTCTTATATAATGGTAGCACAAACAATAGCAGTGAGCCCAGTGCAGTTACTCATTTTTTATGCTGGTAAATTTGACAGCCACATTTGAATGACAGATTTTGATCTGGACGGTCCCAAAATACAATGTTAGGTTCTCTACTGAGAATTCCCCAAATCCTGGTGGGGGACTAGAGCAGCAGGACAAAGCCCTACATGCCTGCTTCTCACACTGGGGGTTCTAGTGTGAGTAGTGGGCAGGGGGCTTGTGGTGTTGCTCACTTCACCCTGAGCTGGGGACAAGGCCTCTCCCTGCTCCTTACTCTGGAGACTCTGGTTTGGGGAATGGGTGGCAGCAACTCCCTCCCCACCTTTTCCCCAGTTCCTAGTAGGCTTTAAATGCTGCCCCCACTGCGCAGTTGGGTATAAAGCATATAAAGCTCAGCAGTGGTGATGAAGTCGTCGGCTGCTCTGTGACTCAGCCAAAGCAGTGGAGCCCAGCCAAGTCAGAGTGTCTTTATGGAGGAGGAGGAGGTGGACTAATGTAGGCAGGAATGCCAGAGGGCAGCGGGAGAATTTTTGTCAATGAGATGTACAAGCATTCATTAAACCAGTCTAAACCCCATCAGACTAGACTTCTACCTTGTCAGATGAGGTGGAAGTTTCTACCAGACCCACCATTTTCGGTCTGGTAGACATTGAATGAACACTTGTACACTTATGCTTGCTACTGATGGAACGGCTGTAATTCCACTGGTAGAACTGCTACCCTTGTATGCACTCAGTGCGTTGCTGGTTGTATGCCAAGAAGCTCTGCCAACCACTGTACTGGGGCAATAGAGACATGCTCTTTATGGCCAAGAGCTTGTGAGCTAATGAACAGAGAGGACCAGCTATACTGGAACTGTGCTGATTTACACCTGCTGACAGTCTGGCTATGAAATTCAGCATGCTTTTTATAATTAGGGATGGTAGTGTCTACTGGGCCTTTTCAAAGCTGTTTCTCTTGCGCTGAGGTAGGAGGTCAAATGAAAAAATGTGTAAGCTCTTCAGCGGCTTCCTGGCCACTTTTCAGGATCTTAAAATCTGTCCTGCTTGGGTTGAAATATTAGCAGTGCAACCTCATGCACCTGATACGCAAGCTAGTGTTACAGCTTGCCTCTTTTCCCTGCTCTGATATGCTGTTTTTGCATCCAGAAAGTAGCAAAAAACCTAGGCTGGATGTTTCACGAAAGTTGACTTCTGTGCAAGATATCCATAACTTTCTTATTTTGGCATGAAAGGCTATCTTTGCTCTCCCTCCCCCCACCCAAAATAGAATAGCAGTTTAAGGGGTAATGATACAGTATCACAAGTGGTAATTTGCATGTAGAAGATGATTCAAGGTGCAAATTCTTTCTGCCTTAGGTCACTAAAATTGCCCCATGCTAAGTGGTCCTGCTTGACACCCTGACCAAACATACTATGGCTGATAACATTTTGACAGCCAAAATATAAAGTGAGAGGATCTTAGCTTTAGTTCTTAGATGTAAAGTTGTTAAAATCACAACAAACTACGAAATTGTCTGAAGACTATTATGATGCTGTTAGTGAAACACTGCTGACAGTCCACTGGGGACATATAGATTCACAGCACTCAAAAGATGTGCCTATACTGCAGCAACAGCCTGTCCTAGCTGGGCCATTCTCTGTCTAAGCCTTATGGTCTCTATATTCCCTACCCAGAAACACCCTAGTGTGGCAACTCCCTGGTTATCCCCAGGGCCCTCTTCCAAGTGTGCCAGAGACAAAGGTCTTTAAAGCAGCCAAAGAGGGCTGGACTGGAGTGACCTCATCACTGTATTTCCAAGTACATGACATGACAGTGGGAGCAGATGCATGAGGCATACTCAAGAAGAGCCCAGAAGGAACACTGTCGCTGTGGTACAGTCATACCTACATACAATAGCAATGGGCAGCAATAGCTTAAAGCCCCAGAATTGGTCAGGAAAGTAAGTGAAAGGGTTAAGGTGGTAGCACTTCCCCAGCCTTAGGTATCTTGGTACATTTTCATTATTACCCCACTATATTCTCAGTAGCAAGTTTTTTTAATGTAGTTTATTATGGGCTTTTTATACACAAGACTTTAATGGATTCCATTTGTCTTGCATACACAGAGTATGGCATTGTAATTCAAGATGCTGCACATGTGTCAGAGACCATTAGAAAGAAAGTAGGTGATATTATATTAATAAGAAATAATGTGTGATGATGTGGTTGAATTATACTGCACACTCAAAGAAGGGAGCAGAGTTAAGGTTGTGCATTCAATCTTATTGTTGGCATTACCTGCATTTTGAGTGCTTAATCAAGGAGTGTTCATGTTGGAAGGATTTGTAGTTAATTTTTTAGTAATTCCAGGTGCCGTCTGGCAGAAGGCATTTCAATTTCAGTCTCTCCTCTAATGCTGTCTGAGCAGCAGCTCTCGGTGAGAGTACTTTTATATACAGTCTGCATTTAAGAAAAAATATTGCACCTATGCATTGTCTAGAAGCGTTTTTTTCTCTAGTAGAGAGATCACCTTATTTTGCATAATTCCAATTCTAATTAAAAATGCAGCACTTTATATACAGTTTCTGTTTGACAGTGTTTCATTTCATTTTTATAGTTCATTAAAATGTAAATGATAACAATAGGAGAATCATTCAATTTATGCCTTTATTTTACACACTTAACAGACCCTAACACTTGGCTTGGCAGTCGCATTAACCAGAAACTTTTCTTTTCCTGCTAAAAATTATGTTGAGACATACTTCTAATTTTAGTTATATAGTTTAAGAGGAGGAAAGTTCAAGATGAACAAATAATTTAATGCCTCCCTTCATTCAGAAATAGCATTTGATAGGTAAACAGGGAAACCTGCCACTGTACAAAAAGGAAAGAGCATCCTAAAGAACAAGGAGAAATTCTTCTGCTCCTCCTTGAACCCCAGCCCTTGGTGGCCATTCTTGCTTGGGAACTGGATCTCTAAAAGTTGTGTTACAAATAACAGATACATGGCAATTTATATTACAGTAGCACATCAAGGTACATCAGGGCCTCATTGTGCTAAGACCTATGGAAAAACAATGTATGAGCCAGTGCCCTAAAGAGTTTAGTCTAAGACTATGGATATATGGTAAATTTACCAGTCCCAGAAATTATACCCTCAAGCATAATTTGCTGTTCCAGATGGGCTGTCTGCTAAATAGGAAGCAGAGTAGTCCTTCTGCGCTGCATTAAGGGGGAGCTAATTAGCACTGGCAAGTGACAGTGCCAATTAGCCTACCCCATGCTAATTAGCCTACCTGTACGGCTCCTACTCCCAGTTTAGAAAGCAACTTACCTGAAGTAGTGGTGTGCTTGAGGGCATTGCCACTGGGGACAGTAAGTTTACCAGACAGATGTATCCTAAAGTGTCAGGAAAGACAAAGTGTGGAAGAAAGAAAAAAATATCATCCTTGTTTTATAGATGGAAGCTAAGACCCAAAACAGGTAGCTGGCTTGCCCATGGTGAGGTCCATTCCAGTGCTGTACCCACATCCTTGAGATGCAGATCCATAAGAAGGCATCCCACCTCCAAAAAGGGCAGTCACTTACACTTCAGACATAACAAAAAGCTATAAGAGTGCATCTTGTGAGTATTAGCAATTCACAGTCTACTTTCTCCTGCAGAAGACAGTTTGTCAACTACTCAGTGAGCCAGCTGCTTCAAATTGCTGTCACTATTCCATATGTCTTTTAACAATTAATTACAATCTATTCACAATCAATAATTAAAATAAGCTATGAGTGGAGTAATTTTGCATCAAGTCTTTCATGTGGGCTGTTCCCCAAATACTTTGCACATTGTGAATATAATTACAGAGTAGAGGTGGTATAGTAATTAATTACAAATTATATTTGTTGGAGAATTTGGCAATTTTTATGGACTAGTTGCTCATGAATTTCTCTTTCCTTGTTTGGCTATTTGTGTTACTATCTGATAAACATTTCTTGTGCATTTAGGTATTTTTTTAAATGAATAGGCATAGCATTTGCAAATACATTTTTTCATATTCAGCTATATGACAGCTGTTAAACCATGAAACTGTAACAGAGGGAGAGAGAAATGAGAGGTATACTCCAAGGAATTTCTTCCAGGCAAGGTGTGAAATGAAGGAGAATCAATGAGGCAGGTTTTCCAGGGCTGCAGTGGAGAAGACTCTTGCTTTGCAATGGTGAGATTTTACAGAAGGACTCAGAAAAGTCTACCTAGAAATGTTTTGATTGACTGAACAGTAGAGACAAATTCCATGACATAGGTTGAGGGAAAAGGCAATTTTTAATTGCATCCTAAAATGACAAAGATTAAATGGCTGCAAAATTGTGTACATGAGAAACTGCAGAGAGCATCAGTGTCCTCATACAGAATATTGAAGGGAAGTGATTTTTCCAGCCTATTCAGCACTGGTGAAACCTCACCTGCAGTACTCTGTCCAGTTTTGGGCCCCACACTTCCAGAAGGATGTGGACAGTTTAGAAAGAATCTAGCACAGGACAACAAAATTATTAGAGTCCTGGGAAGCCAGACTTATGATGAACAAAGACTGAAAGAAATAGGATTATTTGGTCTAGTAACAGCATTCAAATACATGAAGGGTGATTATAGAGAGGATGGAGATGAGATTTTATGTGTAGCTATGGGGGATAGGACTATACTTGCAGCAGAAGACATTTAGATTGGAGACTAGGTGGTGAAGCATGAGAAACTGGGGAATGCCCAGCCTTGAAAAAATTTTGAGAGCAGGTTGGACAGTCTCTTGGTTGGGATGATGTAGTGAGGAACTCTCCTGCCTTAGCTAGGATGACTTTGAGGTCCCTTCCAGGTCTACTGTCGTATGAGCTATGACCCTATAAGGAAACATATCTTAATGAGAATGCTTATATGGAAAACAGAAAGAAATGAAGGCATGTATGAGAATGTCAGCAGATACAGAGTTAAAGCAGCTATTAAAATTGTCAAAGTTACATTCATGGGTATAAAAAGATTTGGAGGAATCATAGGGTAAATACTGGCCATTGTCTGCCATTACCAGGGACTGGACTTTATGGCCTCAGGTTCCTATTCTGTAACAACAACTTCTGATCATGCAGGAAATAGAGTGGTCATTTTACTTGCAGTTCTTTCTGAGTAACAGTAGACCATTTTGTCCTTCGTGCTGGGAAGATGTGTTCAATAACTGCTTTGTTTGGATAAAGTTCTCGGGTTCAGGTTCCATCATGTTTCGGTGCTGAAGTAAACGCAAAGAAATGCAAGTGAAACAAATGCTTTCTTAACATTAATGAAGCAAAAAGCTTGCCTAGCTTATCACCAAAGGAAAAAATCTGAAATGGCAACTATTTGGCTCTTTTAAAATAGCAATATTGAAATTACCGTAATGAACATTATATATCCAAATACTGTATAGTCATTACAAAAGTCCAGTTTCTTCTGTAACTTGAGTAATGTTCATGAACAGCAAGTAAAAACTAATCAGTAGTTTTGAATTTCTAGTGTTTGGGTTTTTCTGGAGTTCATGATCTCATCAGATCCCGGAACAGCAAAGGGAGCTTAAAATACATTATTTGTTTTCTGTGGTTACATACCCAACTCTTAATGAATTTAAGTACTAGAAATGTCAGTACTAGTCCTTGCTGCTCATTTGCATTTTTGAAGATCTCCCCTGGCCTGTGTAAATACAGCTGAATGCCATTGGTCATACTTCCTATTAAGGACAGATGATTACTTTTTAGATTCTAAACCTGATCAGGGCTTCACACTAACCCTAAGAATAGTTAACCAATGGAGAATCACCCAGCAACAAATAAGGTAACTTTTTAACAGATTCTAATGCTTGGCCATTTGTGCTATATGGGTGCATCTACACATGATGCTACACCACCACAGCAATGCACTACAGCGACATAGCGTCCGTGGGCATCTACTCGTGACCAGCAGCTACTTCACTGTAGTGATGTGCTCTCCCGATATAGCATGCCACTATGGTGAAGTAGCTACTAAAAATAACTGGATGTCATGCGTACAGTTCAGTAAAAACGTCACCATAGCCACATGTGTGGACACGCCCTATAACACTCTATTCTCTTTTTAAAGAAACTAAATTGGGTTTCAAACCTGTAGGAGGCTAATCTTGACTTCATTCAGGACTGAAGGATGATCAGGGCATCAAGAGAGAGGCTCAGCCTCTGGTACAATCAAACCATAAAACAAGAAAGCCCTTTTATATGATTCCCTCCTCATCTCTGTTTCTCTGCCACGCTCACCAGTCTGGCCTCAGGCTTCCCTTTCGCACCAGAGGAGGAAGAAGAAAAATCATTTTCTGAACAGGCAATGATGCAGTGATCTTGCTCTGAATGTCACCTAATGCATCAACTACTTTGTTGCTTCTCACACATAGAGCAGTTTACACTCCCCATAGGCTCAGTGGCAGAATTTTTTGTCATCTCTTTGGCGACTCATTTGTCGTGATAAGTCTAATGAGCACTTTCAAGCTGGTGATGATGAAGTGTAAGCCTAAGGAACCAGCCTGCAGAGCCCGGCATACTAGCATTCGGCTGTCTGGTGAGCAGGTCGGTCCAGCTCTTAGACAACAGAATGGATAATCTGGGGGTCAGCTTCATCACAGTGCACTCCCCATACCCAAATACTTAGCAGCAATGGTATCATTACACTGGGGAGTTTTAGGTACCTGGGAGATCATGATACTAGAAATGTTTAGGCAACTGCATAATTAGCCACTAATATTTAGGAATATACATGGTACATTGGGCAAAATCAGCATCGGGTCCTGTTCCCTGGCCCTGGTGTTATGTTCCAAAAAGAAATCAACATTTCAAAGGAACACTTCTCTGTTCTCTGTGTTCTCTGCACATATGTATGTCATTTTAACTGCTTACAAATCTACTTCATATTTTGTGGCTAGAAGACGTCAAAAGGCTAACCACTAAACAAGGATCCCAAGAGGAGCACAGGTGGAAGAGAGCAGAAGCCATTGCCTGCTTATTAACTCTTCCATGTTCTGTGAATCTTCTTTAAGGGACAGGGGGATCTAGGCATAACTCATAAGTGGTGTGCCCTGTGCTGGTGGGTTTATGCACTGTTTACTGAAGTCATTGCCACCTCTTCCCTCACCACCAAGGGCCACCACTAACCCCCACCGCTAGTTCCCCTCCCTGACAGTGACAGAAGCCACCACAACAGCTGCATGGTATTCCCGCACACCACTGTTACTGTTACTGCTACTGCTATGGTTCAGGGAGCCTCATTCTGGTGCCCCTCTGTAGTTGGTACCAGGGCTGGTGCCCCCTTGCCTACTCCTCGTTACACTACTAGGGTACGTTGACAGTACATTGCCTCAGTGTGCTCCTAGTGCAAGGGGCTGCTAAAGATGGTGGGGGATGAGGTTAGCAAAACTGTTCTGGATCCTATTCACACCTAAGTCAGGTTCAGTCGGTTCCTGGTTGTACCTGAAGAATGCAGGATGCAGGGAAGTGCCATCATTTTCTTTTTCCCAAGGTGTTCATCTACTATTTAAACCATTTTCACATCTCATCCATCATGCAAATGAAATGTGGAAGAGCCCCATGTTTCTGGACAAGGCTATTATACTGCTAAGGCAAGTATTTTAGACTTGATTAGATTAAATAAGTATATGTGGACTTCAGATTATAAACGTACTTTTCACTTTATTTATAGCTTGAATGTAGAGAAACCTGATGGACCATAATCAATGATGAGCAGAAGCCTCTTAAAAATATAACACAGCATTCTCGGTAGGTCTCATATAATAAGGTCACTAACGTGGTACAGTAATGCTGCTGTGTCAGTATTTCTAGATACTTTTATTTTCAGAGGATCATAAATCTCTAATAAAAAAAGAACTTTTCTCTCAGCTGAAACCCATTAAGAAAAATTTCATGTAAGAATTTGTTTCAGTTTTAAAGGTATCCAGATTGTAGCTGTATTGGTCTAGAGGAAAAGGCAATCAGATTCATAGTAGAGGTAGGTCAGCAGGATATGTGCATGACACAGGAGTTTAATTGGCCTTAAACTGAAACGGTGTTTTTGAAAGTCCACCGCTTCAAGTTAGGGCCCCCATTTCATCTACACACACCCCCTGAGGCCCAGTCCATTGGCATTTGGGAACATTAGCCCCTTGTGCCAGCTGGACTACTGAAGCAGCCCTAACCTAGAGTGGCCTCTGCACCCTCTACCCGCTGCAGCAGTCTGGTAGTGGGGGCTGCTGCCTGGCTGTGACCTGCTGAGCATCTGCAACAGCATCCACCCCCTTGGACCTGCAGCCCCATGGCTGCGTGTCTGCCAGACCCAGATGAGGATCGCATGGCCACCTGGGCGCTGGCAGGGGCACTGCAGCAGAGCCACCTGCACCTCTGGGCCAGCTGCCAATGGGCCATGGCTGCACAGTTGGCCTTTGGGCAGCACTGCTGTCATGTCTTCTAGTGTCCC
Organism: Caiman crocodilus; assembly: GCA_030014935.1. Classification (NCBI taxonomy): domain Eukaryota; kingdom Metazoa; phylum Chordata; order Crocodylia; family Alligatoridae; genus Caiman; species Caiman crocodilus. The sequence goes on from JAGPOW010000261.1 coordinate 244,550,809, forward strand.
CACTCTGCCATCTGGGCAGCTGTCACCCAAAAGATGTGCTCCTTCCAGTGACCCATTTCAAAAAGTCAAAGTGTGTCCTCCTGGCCCCAAATAGCCAGGTCAGTCATTGTGTCTGCCCTCTAGCTGGGTCCCTGATACTGGCCCTGGGCAGGCTCCTCTGCCTGGGTCCCTCTACTTGCCTCACCAACAGAGATCCTGGTGTTCCCTTTTTTAAAATGATAAATTCTCTAATAAAAAACCCAAATTCTCTCATAAAAATACCCCAAATCCATGTGCTTCTTCAATTAAAATGAAATGCAGTTAAAACCCTCCGGTCCCCCTCAGCAGGCTGGGGCAAAGAGGAGCAGGGCAAAGCTTGCAGTGGTGGATAGGACCCAGGGTCTGTCCCCAGTAAGTAGGAACATGGGTGTGGGGGGAACTACAGATGGAGGGACTGTATGGGGGTGAGGGGGACTGTTCTGGAGGGGTGGGTCCCCCGCCTATTGCACAGTGCACAGCCCCCTGCACATGCATCAGCAGTAAGGGGCACAACCCTGTGCCTGCCAGACTCAGACAGGAATTGCATGGCCACCTGGGTTGTGGTATGGGCAATGCAGCAGAGCCACCTGCACCTCTGGGCCAGCTGCCAGTGGCCCATGGCTGCACAAGGGGCCCACTGCTACCAGCTTGCCAGGGCAGCACAGAGCTCATAGCAGCAAGGAGATCCCCACAGCACAGCCCTGCTGTTCCCGGCAGCACCAGGTTGCACCTATGGGGCTGCGGAGGCTCTGGGGAAAGTCAGCAGGGCAGGAACCTGAGCCCACAACAGGCAGCCTGTGCCCACCCTGTACACAGAGATGGGGGTCATGGGTCCCCCTTGCCTCTCCAGAAGTGCATGCAGCAGCAGGGAGCTGCTCCCCCCACCCCAGCCCAAGTCCACAGCAAGGAGGGGGAGCCAGGCTCCGCTCCACTGCAGCAGTCCCCACCACCTCTGGCCAGGCACAGGGGCTGCGGACCCGGGTCCCTGACTTCATAGCCCTGGCAGCTGGGGACCCCCTCCAGCAGGGTTGGGGGTGACAGGGGCTGTGGGGAGTGAGGAGAACTAGCAAGGCTCTGAAGGACATGAGCAGGGTCAGGAGCTGTAGGGGAGGGGAGAGTGCTTCTCATTTTAATCACAGATTTGCAGGGTTTTTTCAGAGAACTTGCAATTTTTTTATTAAGTAAAACCAGGATCCCTGCTCATCACTATTAAATATACACAAGCATACATACACACACACACTCCTTTTGACTTTCCCAATGGAATTAAAAGCAGGGAAGAATTTTAGGAAACCAAGTGATGAATGAAAGAAAATATAGTACAGAAAGTATGATTAATTGCATAAAAGGATCTGTAGGTATTGTTTGTTCTACTGTAAAGTAAAATGAAACTGTCCATAAGAAAATTAATGGACTTTTCTAAAAACCTAAGAGATGTCACTTTCCTAGAAAGGATTAAACATGACTGCTGTATTGCCAAAGCAACAGAAATAACCTTATGTAGCAAGACTTAGGATGGCTATTCTTTTTTGGAGACATCTACCCTCATTCCTGCATATTTATGCTACATTTTCATTGATGGTACATTTGTCCAGTTAGATTTTTTTAACTGGGTCCTGGATATGTTTCAATAATCTATTTTTCTGCATATCTGCATATACTAGTCCTTATTCCAGTGTATCAATGTCACATTTAATTATTCATCAGAAGAAAAAAATATGCAGGCTTTTGGCTAAATGTTGAAAATCCTTATAAGTATTTTTATGGTAGTGAGCAAGCATGCAGCTGCCAAAAGGAGTTTTGTAATACATAAGAATATATGCTATATTTTATATTGTTTGATCATGCTGGTACTTTTTTCCCCCTGTTCTATTTTCTCCATTTGCTAGGGTTTTCTAGTGGCATCTTTAAAACCAATTATTCTCTATCATTACTGCCTGCAAGGAATAGTCAAACATTTTCCCACTGTAGAAATAATCAGTACTAACAATGCAGTATCAAGCTGCTACCTTTTTAATGAGCTAACCATTAATTTATGGTAGTTTCCCATGTCACAGTCAAAATTCATCAACTTTTATTTTAATAAAAATAAACACACGAACTTTTAGAATTACTCTACTCCTGCAGAACAATAATAAGCGTACGATTGAATTAATTAACATTGACTTTTGTTTTAATATTCTTGACTTCTTGACTGAATAGCATTCATGAAGTCCAGCACAGCTTTATACCTTTTTTTTTAAAGAATTTGTCATTAGAGTATTACTTGCCAATTCCATAGCTGGTGGGTAAAATTTTCTAGTAGAAAAAGGAATTTAAGGCCCTAGATGAATGATAAATAGACATCTACATTTTTTTCCAGTTTGGGAAGTCTTGCCACTTCCCAATCTTCAAATCATAATTTTAGTAAAGGCCAAGTAAGCATGCAGCTGGCCAACTGAATGTACAAATGTTTCTGAGTGCAGGCTCACAGTATAATGCCCAGATCAAAATCATCATGTCATTGGCAACATGCATTGTGCAGTGGGGGCTCTTGCAAATCGTCAAAAAAAAGTCTTTAAACCTTCTGGGGCAAGAATTTGTGTGCATAGGAGACCCATTGAGGCTTTGCTATAAGTTTGTTCCATTATAAGATGCTAATACTCATTTTAAGTAAGTTTCTCACTATACAATATGACATAATAAAGTACAAGAAGATATCTTTGCAGTAGACTGGAGAGCTCCAGTCATGGGTTCAACTGCCCTGAGATTTCTCTTTTATCTTTGCCTGTGATACTGTAAAGAGTGGGCATAATCCTGCAGTCCCAAAGCAAGCAAAAGTTCTGATGAAATCCATGAGAGCCTTAACTGCCCAAAGGCTGCAAGCTCAGAAAGGTTTCTCATCCCTTCCCAACCTATTTGTTTCCATTGTTCACCAGCTGCAGGAATATATGCCACATCATTTGAGTTCCACAAATCACCTTGTTTTCTCAGTCATAAGTCACTTCTATGCCAAAAAGTCTTTACGAGATGGATGGTCTCTTTCACTATTATACCAAGGTTATAATAGGTTAATGGGTCCTCATTCACAACTGAGACTTCTGAATATTATTTTATTGTAATCACAATGAATTCACATCTAAGAGCATAGGAATTAAAAACAACCAGGTAGAAAAATCAATGGCTAAGAACAAGATAGACTTATTTGGGCATCATACTCTTCAACATAGTATTAGCTACATCTCTACTGTTTTGCATTTCATGAGTCCCATTCTTCTTTGATTTCTCATGTAGAATATATGTAGCTAGGACTGGTTTGGGATTTTTCTATTTATTTTGTCATTGCTAATAGAATGGAAACAATAATCATTTAGATTACCAAATTTTTCATCCTAATCTAACAAATTATACATACTTTCCTTTTCTCACACGCGTAATACATATTATTCATAAAAATTCTGGCTGCTTTATGGAGACATTGTTTATTTTTACGGAAAACGAGTCAAGTACGATCTCTGCACATTGGAAACTAATAAGATGCATAGCTTGTTTTTTTTTTTACTTCTGGCAATAACTTAATGAAGGCAAGTTAAAGTTAGCACTGAAACTGAATCTGTATTTTTCAGGGGTCTCTCACTGGGTGATGAAACAAGAGCAGTCTGTTTTGCTGTATGTTATAGTACTTGTTACCTCTAGAGCCTCTTCTATGTTGGGTCTTAAAACTTTGCAAACAAAAATAAATTAATTCTTGAAACTATGGTAATGCAAATATATTAGCTTTAAAAAGTTAGTTTCTTTTAAAAACCTGAATTTAAAGTTATTTTCACCTGCTTCTAGGTGACTGGCAAATTTTATGGCTTTTATAATGGCATCATAATTTTTTTAACTGTTTCTCCCTCCATTCTTCCTGAATGAAAACCTCCCATGAACAGGAGAGATGATGACTGCATAAACTGCTGTCAGATGCACAGTTAAACAAACTGGAAAGACAAAGAGGGTAACAGGGTCTTGCAGCTAATCTCCTTCAATTAGTATGTTGTGGGAGCCACTTCAGCAGTAACAGACAAGCGTTTCAATCAGAACTGTGTGATTTTTTTTCCAATTCATAAAAGCTGTCCTACTTCCTCCACAGCAAATAAGGTTTAAGAAAGGTTTCTCATGGGGTCAAGATCTGATTGCTGGCACCGGGGTGTTAGATATCTGCTTACTTTTTGTCTTTTACTGGATTGATGTGCCAGGTTAAAGACAGCAGTCCAAACTTTCCCCCCGAAATGCTGTGCTTATGTCAGCCTGAGTCCAACCCTTAGCTTCATTTGAATCTGGCATTTTGCAGTTTAAGTGGTGTATGTACCGTAGTGTGCCAGCACGGTGTCCTTAATGGCTACAACACTGAAAGAAATTGACTCCATTAAACCAAAGTACAGCCTTTTAATTCCCTTTGGTCCTAAGCATTCACTTATCACTATCTCACAGCATCCTACATCCAAATCAAACCTGCCAGCTGCTTAGAGCTCTAGTTGTATTTAATTTAGTTAGTAACAGCAGCACCTCAACTTTTCCCTCCCAACCACAGACAGGTCCTTTTCAAGCTCTGCTGAGTAAGTGTTTTTTATCCTGACATGAAAGGGCAGCCAATTTGTAAAGGGAACATTAAATTTAGGACACTTAGTTCATATGAGAGAAAACAAAGTGTGGGGGCGGGCGGGGGGGAAAGGCAGGAGGAGGAAAGACAATGATATGACATGGGAATGTGAGAATTTACAGCATAAAACACTTCATATTTCTCCTTCGATGTACATATATATGCAGTGTAACATAAACAATAAAGATACTGTAGACTGAAAGCAATTAATATTTTTACAGCAATGGGCAATAGTGAGTTTGCTGTTTAACTGCATATTTTATCATGAACAAAATGTATTTTATCGTTAAAAGAAAAAACAGGTTCCTGCCCCTAAGACCCCAGCAATTCATTTAAAACATGAAAGATCCAAGGGCAGAATATTTAAATTGGACGTTCAGAGCTGCCTTCAAGTCTTAGCATCTGCCCTAGACTTTCTTTGTGACCTTGAACAAGTCACTTAATCTTTGGTGCCTCAGCTCCGCCCCTATCAATAGGAATAAATAATGCTACCTTTCCTTAGTCATTCTCCATCATCTCCCTCTGTAGCAGAAACTGACTGTGTGGAAACGTAATGTGGATATGTAATCCTGGGCCTCTAGATGCTGCTGTAATGCAAATAATAATGAATAATTAGACTCCGGGGTCTATTTCCCCTCAGTTTGTTTGATTAGCCCCATTAACAGTCAATACATAAAAGTTAAAAAGTCAAAGGTCACCTACTCCAAGTGCTCTTGTGGGTAAGACATGCTAGTGTCTGCAGCTAACAACTCACAAGGCAGTGAAGGGCCTAGCATCACACCCAGCAGCCTTTGTCTCTGCAGCCTGAATGACTGGTCCCTATTTACAACTGGGTAAGTTAAGGGCAGCCTTTGACACACAGTAAACCTTGAACTTGTATCTCTAGAGCCACAGTAAGGCACCATAACTCCTCTAACACCCCCTGCAGGTTCCATTAGCATTCTTCTGAGTCAATTAGGACCATAGATGGAGAAGGAAGAAGAGTCCCTTTAGCACTTTGATACCCAATAAGAGCACTATGTAACATGTTACCCTGGGACGAGGGGTAGGAGATAAGAGTGTGAGTTTAAAAAGGTACTGATTGTGCATCAGGAGAACAGTTATATCCTCATGCTCAAATAAATGGTGGAGATGTATTTAAAGAAAGCCTGGGAGAATAACTTTGGTCAATAAGAGACCAGACCGAGATCTGTTATATTCAAAGAATTGCATTATATAACCTACCTAGGCGAGCAGAATAATGGAACATTTGCATAGGAGACCACCCTGTGGTGGGATTACCCCACAGAGCAGTTGTCTGTACGCTCCTCTTAAATTCTCAAGTGAAGCAGTGTTTATGGGGCTTGCAGTGCATAAGCCCTGCTCTGATTCTCTCCAAAGGTGAATGTTTTCCTGAGTGAATTTGGCACAGCTGCAAAGTGCTTAATATTCAAGTCCTAGCTTTACCCAGACAACAGAGATGATGCAGCCAGAAGCATTTCAAGCAGTCTTCCTCTCTCTAACCAACAGGCCCTAGTTCTTTGGTGCAGAGATCACCTCCACTTGTGGCAACATAATTCATTAAGCTGCCCTGGCCACTCAGTTCTTTTCCTCTATGGACACTGGCAAAAAAGGAAGGTAACACCAGTGAGGTGACTTTCAAATGGTAGCAAAGCATGGTCCTGATCTTGAAAACAAGCATAACAATATTGCCCAGCAAGTCCAGATCCCATTATCTAGCTGCTGCATCCTTGCCCTGAAAATCTTACTGTGGACACATGACAGAATGGGATGATGCCTCTGTTATCTGTTGTTTATAAATGGTGAAAGAGGCACCGAGAGAGGAGTGACTTCCAAGGTCATGCAGGAAGTATGTGGCAGAAACTAGACTGGAACTCAGATCTCAGTATCAGGCTTTGCGGCCTAAGAGCCAGGTATTCAAAAAGCAAGGGGTGCAGCATGGAAGATTTTACAATCTGAAACTCAGAGTTAGAAGTGTTCCACATATTACCTTGGCTGGTTCCCAGATCACCTGCTTAGACTTCAGGTGCCCAAGGCCTCCAGATAATCAGCATTTCTATTATATGAAGGTGTTAAAATTCCATCTGCAGTTTTGATGTATGAGGATGGAAAATATTGAAAAAATTATACACACAAACCCTGCATTTGGCATGTACTGTTTCTTTCCCCACGATTGATTTGCAGCAATGTCTTGTAATTTATTCATGCAAGAAAACTATGATGGATGATGTAAATTATTTTGTTTTTCCCTTTTGACTTAAATAATAATTGCCAATATCTCAGGGCAGTATGGAAATATAGGGGTAAGGAAACATCCTGCACTGTGCTGTAAATTGTGGGCTTTGTGTTTTTGAAGAGAAGGCAGAGATCTCACTGTTCAGCAAAGGTGCCCTTGTTTAGAAAAAGTGAGGATATCATTGTTTAAAAACATTGTCTCTATGTTTTAGACTGTTACTATCAAATATCAATTTAAATAAAAGATCATTAAATTTAGATGCTATATCTTTTTGAGCCAGTCCTCGTATTTCAACCTTTAATTAATCATGAGAAATACAAAATTAAGTAGAAGTCCTGAAATAAAAACACGTATTTTATTAAGGCTACCCCTTCTGCAGCTTGCTAGGGATGCATGTTTAAGAATAAAATTAGGAACTGGAAAAGAGAAAGTAAAACAGTTCAGAGACAGCCTTCATGGAGCTGCACCATGTTTGCCTCCCAATGTAAATCAGGTACAGGTTTCCCACAATTTATGTGGGTTCTGTATATGCAAGCTTGCACTTATGAGATGACCCTTTTCATACCCCAAAATTCATTATATGCAAGGTAAATTCATTCTTATGCTATTGGCATAGGCACGCCCCCCAGCAGGTAAGTCTACAGGGGAGGGGAGCCCCACTCACCCCAGCCCCTGCTGCAGCTCCTCTGGGAGCAGCCAATGCCAACCATCTGCAGCCACTGGGCTGCACCATGCCCCAAACCCACTGGGGCTCCTCTTGTCCCTACTCATCCAAGCTCCTGGGCTGCGGTGTGACATGGTGTGGGTAGGTGATATCAGCTGCTTCCGGGTCTACTATGGCAAAAGATAGGGTGAGTGAGGACAAGCGGAGCCCTGGGTGGTTTAGGGCATGGTGCAGCCCAGTGGCTGCAGGCAGCTGGCATCGGCTGCTCCAGGGGCCGGAGTGAGTATGGAGAAGCAGAGACCTGAGGCTGCATCAAGGAGCAAAGCAGAGGGAACTGTCAGTGGATGCATGGCACAGGACAATGGTGCACAGCTCTTGCTGCTGCATGCACCCTGGGAGGGCTGAGGGCTGATGGGCTGTGCTTGGCTCTTCCTGGGCATATGGGGGAGGCGCATGCCCTCGGATCTGTGTGCAGGATGAGAGCAGGCTGCTGCTGCAAGCTGGGGGTGGCAGTGGCACCAGGCTGTTCCTAGTGCTTGACAGTGATGCTGGAAGGGCAGGTTGGGAGTGCTGTAGCAAACTGGGGTGGCAGCAGCCCCTCTCCCAGCACCGCTGCCCATTTTGAGTGCCAGAAAGAGCCTGGCGCAGCCCCCCAGCCCACAGCCTCCCAGGCTGCATGTAGCAGCAAGAGCGGCACCCCCTAGTCCTGTGCCCAGCACCCAGTGACAGTTCCCTCCGCTTTGCTCCCTGCTGCAGTCCCAGGAGCGACCAATGGGCTGCGTTGCACCCCTCCCCCCGCCCCTTCCCTAGTCCCAGCCTTACTCCCTCCCTCACTGCCATGGGAGTATATTCCTAGTTCTTACATTGTAAACTAAGTTCCCTTTATGCAAATTCAATTGATGTGCAGTTTTCTGGGAACACATGTACCACATAAATTTAGGGAAACCTGTATCTGCAGGGAAGATACACTTATGATGAATTTGTCCCAAGTCTGTATTCAAGATAGATGGCACCTGTAAAATGGAAATGGGACAAAAACAGGGAGTGTAATCATCCTTGACGATGATTGATTTACACTGGGGATGAACTTGATTCTTTGAATCCTGAATCTTATTTGTAAGGAACCATTTCCAAGTGCTATCTTTATAAAATGCAAATAATAATTCCTGGATCATACCCAGGGCTTCAGCAATGGATAGGGCCCCTTTTTCCCAGGTACTGCAAACATATGCAGTGAGAAACAGGTCTTGCTTCAAAGCAGTAGCCAGTCTGTTAAGATAAAACCATAAAAAAGTGGAAAAAAGATTTTTATTGTCTACATAGAAGACTAAGGTATGAAGTACATGTACCTCACCCAACACCAAGAAAGTCTACAGCAGAACTGGCATTTGAATCTACATTTCCTGAGTCCCTAAAGCATATTCCAGTGTCTTAACCATAACACCAGTGTTCCCAATTGATAGCATTGTTTAATACCACCCTTTCCTATTTGGAGCAAGAGAATGCATTGCTATTGTGTGTGCAGACATTTGAGGTGAGGAAGCACATTTGCCTAGGGTGATAGGAACCCACATTTTGTGTAGCATCTCAAATCATAAACTACTCATTTAATTTCAGTTTTAATGTGCAAATACTATCTACCACATTTCAGGAGAAAGTGGTTTGAGACTGTAAACCTTTCCTTGAAACTCAAAGCAAAACATTTTGGGTACAAACAAGCATGTGCAGGACCCAGCTTAGGCTTAGGCAGCTCAATTTAAGCCACCTAAACATAAACCAGAAGTGGTATGCACAGGCATTTGCCTCTTGCTATGAGTGGCACAGACGACTGGAGATAAGTAATGTGGGGGCTGGCAGGATCAGTGGGGCTGGTGTGTCCACGGGATGGAGCTGGCAGATCTGGTGGGGAGGAGGGAGGTGGATAAATATCTTGTGGGGGGTCAGCAGGTCTGCAGACAGGCTGTCCAGTCTGTGAGGGGGTAATCAGGGGTCTAAAAAATAGCCTGGTCAGCATAGCCCTAGGGCTGTGGCAACTAGCTGGGCTTTCTACATGCATGTTAGACAGTACCCCACTTTCTCCCATGAACTGTTCATGAGCTGATCTTTTACATCACTCACTCATGTGCTCTGTTATGCAAATTGTTAACAACACTGAATTTCCTTTTTTTTTTCATTTTGAACTTGCTGTCCACTGCTGTTTCAAAGAACCTAAAGGCTCCATTCTCCATTGCCATAAAAATCTAATAAGTCAAAAATGTACTTATCAGGGCCTTATGCAGCAAAAGCCCTATGTGTAATGACTTCTTATGTTCAGTCTCATTCAAGAAATTTTTAAATATATACATTGCCATCTACTATGGCTGTCAGGTTATCATCAGAGGTGGTAGTCTCTTTGAAACCCTTCACTACTACTCTGGTGGGCATTCCTTCGTTGAAATGGGCTTCCTGTTGAGTCTCTGGAGCCTACAGAGGTCTCCCGTGTGCTGCGAGGGATATCATAAATAACTAGGAAGGCAGAGTTCAAATATCAGTCCCTTCCCCTCCAGTCACAGTCCTCTGCTGTGACTGGAGCAATGCCCCAGGCGTCCAAAAGCAGAACTGCTGCTATGTCAGAAGTTATCTGCCAGCTACAACATGAGTATTGTTACTGATGGAGCAAAGGTAGGCATAAGGGAATCAGAATGAGTGGAGGGAGAGAGAGCAGGAACAGGAATTAATGGGAAGAGGAAAAATCCTCTCTGGCCACCTGTAACATCCTGAACTACGGCTTCAGGCATGTGAACGATCCCTTTAGCCTAGTCAAAGGCCAGCACATCAGTATCTAGGGTGTTATAGAAAAAAATCCATGTTCTGATGCCTCGTGCTTCCTTGCCATGAAAACAGAGTGTCTTTAAACAGATAGACCCCGGAACTGTAGAGACAGCAGTACACAGAAAGGTTCTTTTGAACCATTAATTATTCTGGTAAACCTATTCTTATGCTGGTTGTACAGATAATACTCATATATTTTTACAATAATCAGCATATCCCATGGATTTCCATATCACCTGCAAACTACTCAGGCTGATTAGCACCAAATTTAATTTGCGCTAATCAGCTCAAGGCGAGGGGAGCGCGAAATTAGCTTGGCAGGTTAATTTTGTGTTTTACAGTAAGCTAGGGGGCTGGGGTCGTGTGGGTGCTACAGGGGCATGGTTGACAGTCCAGAGGCTGCAAGTTCAAAGCCACGGCAGAAGTGCACGTGGTGCGGCTTTGTCAGATTCCACCAAATCTGTGATTTCTGCTAAGCTCCTTGTCACAAGGGCAGGAGGAAGGAAGGATGTAGGCAGCAGTGCCCAATTTGCCTAACTCTGCTAGACTGGTTGTATGTATGTGTGTCTGTGAAAGGTATATTTCAGTTGTCTCTGATATAAGTACCCTGCTCTGAGATTTTTCTACTTTTCCTCTGTACTAGAGGCATCTCTCTTGGGTCTCACATTTAAAGTATCATGCTTTCTTTAGCTACAGTCTGCTGATGGTGCTAATGTTTAGTGACAGTTACTCAGTACTAATGATCACCTTTGGGGATTTTCAGAGTGCTTGCCTCTTGCTGGTCATTGGTGAAATGTAATCAATAAATCTGCCAGCCAGGCTTTTCATGTTGCCTTTCCTGTTGGAATTGAATGAACACCACTATTACTGATTTGTGATGGAGTCCCCTTACCACTGAAAGTCACCCCATATGGGAATAATGCCAGTTAAATTGATCTATGAAACATGCTGTAAAATGGTAAATAAATGGAGGGGAAACAAATGAGTATTACTTACCTTGGGGTTGTCCCTGAGTGTAATTCTTGCCTTAAAGGGAGGAAGAAAGAAGCAAATTGTTGTTTTAGAAATAGCTTTTCTCTTTTTCTTCCTTTTTTTTTTTTTTTTACTTCTTTTCTGATAAGAGTTCCCATCTGTTTTTCTCTCTCATGTCAGTACAAAGTTGAGACAATTTCAATTTTTGTATTCCACAGGCATATATAAACGTTCAGGTTTTTTTGAGTGTTGAATGTGTTTTCTCTGTAACGAACAGGAATTGTACCTATTGTAACTTGCAGGCATTAGCAATTACGAGTTAAAAGTAAACAGAGTGCAATTTTCATCTGATAGTTTATTACATAAATCACTGTACTTAGCACACTCACTTTTATCATTAATTTATGATTAGAACAGTAATTTTTTCTAGTCTTTCCAGCCTTCTGACTTGAAATAATACACATGATTTGGGAAGGTGCCAAATGGTATTCTAGAAATGAGCAGACTGTGCCTCTGATCAGAGCATTATTTCTGAACTAGTTCAAATATTTGTTACTGTTTTCGGTCAGTTTCCAAATAATCACCTTTGGAAAGTGTTTTTGAGCAGACTTGCCTTCTACAATAAGAGCCAAGAAACCATCAGTGCTTCTGTCTCCTGCAGACTATAAATCCTGCATGAAGCAACATGTATTGCAGAAACAACAATATATCTGTTCATTTGAATTAGAAATTATTAGAATTATTATACAAATTGCTTTCACTCTGGTTAATCCCATCACCTCTGTGGTTCTCCTTGCAGGACTGGTGTTCATATTATAGCTAACTGGACAAAGTAAAGGCTATTAACTTCCATATAAAATTATTGCCCCCGATTTTCTGTTCTGGTTGAACTGTGCTAAGCACAGAAAGTACCTCAAGAAGGGTAAAGGCAAGTGATTTTTGTGCCACCTTTACAATATCATGATCAGCCATTAGTTCGAAATCCTTTCAGTAAATGTAAGCAGTTTTATATGTTCCACATAGTCATTTTGACACTCTTCTCCCCAGAAGTGATCTTTCTGATTCTGCCTAAACTTTCAGGAACTATTTAAAATAATCTTACGTAATACAATAATATGTGGGTGTCGACTGAACATTTGGATGAGATTTGTTGTTAAGTTTTAATTCTCTGTAGATAAAATAATTGTAATTTATGTGAAAAGCAAGTCTCTCAACCAGTCGGTTAATCAATAAAGTGGAACAAGGTCCTATAGGGAAGTCTTAGATGATTTTCCCTATTATATGTAATTTTTCTCAGCTATTTCCTTTATGTATCTGGTACAGCAGACCCTTAGTACCTATGGTATATTCCTAAGCTTCTAGGTAGAAATGTCCATGTTCTCCTCTCGGGAGTAAGTAATTGATATGAAGATAAACATTCACTTCTGGGCTTGGGATCTTTCTGAATATCACAAAGTACCATGAGCAGGACTTGTACTGTAGGTATGTGACGGGCAGGTCTTTTCTGTTCTGTCATATTTCCTTCTTTTAAAATATTATTCACAGCGATTGTTTTGGCCAGCACTTATAATTGGGCATAACAATACAGAAGTCAGTAACACTGATCACAGGAGTAGCTATCTGTCTGGTGGGAAGTACTGATACAATCAGAGCTTAGGACAAAAATTTCTCATTGAAAATGGTTTTTTGTTGTCTATCACATTCAACCCTGGCACCTTCCCTCATGTAACTAGCACCATTAACTTCATCTGTTCTACCCTTGTAAGTGAAAGATTGCTCTTGCAGGTAAAGATGGCTTGGTTGGGCATTGTAAAAGTATATTTCTTCTATGGCACTTTACTTTGGTCTTTCAAAAGCCTTTTACAAATTACAACAATTAGACCATTTGTGCCTACTGACAAACCTTGCCATGCTGCAAACGCCATGTTAAATATTTGCTTCATTTTTGTTTCTCTGGTTTCCAGTCATTGCAAGCATGCCAGCATATTTTGGATAGACTCCAACAATTTTTGTACCAGGTAACTTCAGGAAATTTAACAATCACAAACCATCAAAGCCAAACCATTTATGACATACAAATGCCAATTTATAACAGAAATCACTGTGTTTATTATACTATCAAACTGACATTTATTGTATAATTAATAATTAAAACAATAATTCCTTTAAGCCATCTGCTACTAAGTTGAGTCCCTAAGGGATGGCTCAGAGCCAGGCAGGAGCCTCTGCATAGGTGCACTGTCCTAGGGGAGCCAGCCAGGGGTCATCTGAGCACCTCAGAGAGGAAGGGGATTCTCTTGTGGACGGAGAAGGGACAGGCATCATATTTTCTGCACCCAGCCACCTAATGAGGTGAACTGCCTGTTCCCTACTTACTAATTATTGCGTGAAGGGCATTTCACTGCAGCTCCTCAGAGTGCTTGGAGACATGGTCTAGGAAGCCCAAACCAAGATCAGACATGTCCTTACTCCCACCTATTTCTCCATCTGACTGCAAAGGTTAGGATCAAAACACAGCCTTTAGATACATAAAAAAAAGCTTTCCTTTGAACTATACTCCCTTCCTCCAGGGTGACAGAAGAGGTATATCCATATGCTCAGCCAACTTGTCCTCAGGATAGTAAAGTTTATCCAAGCTCCTCATCTTCAGTCCACCTGCATAAACTTGAAAGGATAAATATAAAAGTAAATAATGACTTAGTGGCTGCATCTACATGTGCGCTTAACTGCACAATAGATGAATTTGCTGCAGTATAAAGTGTTACAGAATACACATGTGATGCTATTAGACTACAGCAAACTACTTTTTGCAGCCATGGATTTTTAGGGTCAGAAGGGACGTATTAGATCATCGAGTCCAACCCTCTGCCTTGGGCAGGAAAGAGCACTGGAGTCAGATGACCCCGTCCAGGTGTTTGTCCAGTCTTCTCTTAAATATGGCCGAGGAACGGGACAGCACCACCTCCCTTGGAAGTGTATTCCATATTTTGGCAACCCTTACTGTAAAGAATTTGTTCCTGATGCCCAGTCTAAATTTACTCTCCTTCAGTTTGTGGCCACTGTTTCTAGTTACCCCAATAGGCGCTCTGGTAAACATTGTATCCCCTATTTCCTGCTGTCCCCCCGCTACCATAAGATAGTACTGCTGGGGATAAAGAAAATAACTGCCTAAACGCTGACCCCGGGCATACATTGTGCCCAGTCAGCCCAGGCACCAGGGGGCCAAACCCATTCCTGCCTCCTGGCCACAGGGCTCCACATACTAGGGCACTCTTGTGCCCCAACCAGCCCATCTAGCACCCAGAGCCCACGGCTGACCCCTCCCCACCAAATCCTGCACCAGCCCAGGGCTGCTTGGCCCTGGCTCAAAGTGCTATGGCCCTGTGCAAGTACCTTACATAAGCCAGCATTTACACATGCATCCTAAACCACAGCAGTTTGAGAATCTACATGTACTATTAAGGCTCAGTGATTAACTCAAGCATGAGCTGTGCCAGAGCTTATCACATTGCCTTAATGGCACTTCTGGATGCACCCAGCCTGTTCCAAGATGTTCTTCATATTGAAATTCACTTCTTTTATGCAATTCTGTGTTGGTAACAGAATGGTTATTTAAATCATGAATGAAATAGATAGCACTGGTCTATCCATGGATTTGGATAATGCTAGCATCCACAGTAGTCAGAAATAAGAAAGAAATTATAATACAGCTATGAAAACTTTAAAAATTCTGTATGTATAATTAACAAAATTGTTATCAAAATATTGTCATGGTACTAGCATATGCCATATCATTTGTAGCTAGTTGGTCATATTCCACCCATCTGTCAATCCAAAGAAATGCATTGTCTTTCTGTCACCATGAAATTTTGAATTTAGTCCAGCCTTTCTCTTTCATTTTCACTTTTATGCATGCACAGCATGTACATCTGGAAATGTAGGCATGAAACTATTCCACCATGTTTCACTTTTTTGTACTGCAAAATAAAATCGGATGAAGGAAAACACACACACAAAAAATCTGTTAAAGTAACATTGCCTGGATGAAAGCAAGGAAATTCAGAGTTAAGTGCTTCGTGTCCTTTAACTCAACCCCATTGTGTCGAGAGAAATTGCACTTTGTAGCACTTCTCTGTTTGATCATTTCCATCCCTGCAATCCAAACCACAATGGGATGAATTAAGAATAAAGCGGAAACATTAACTCTTTGCTTTTGTGGGTCCTGTCAGATGCGTTTGTCAGTTCCTAGGCAGTGGATATGTATTCTGTTACAAAGGCAAGAAGTTTGTGATCAGCAACAATTAGTTTGTCAAAAAACGTAAGACCTTCAGTGTCTTCTAAGAGTCTGTCGAGCCCATTTCAGACCAAAAAGTGAATGCTGAACAAAATACTTGAAGTCTTCTTTGTTACTGCTTTGTTATTTGATTTGCTGTTCTCATTCTGCCTGCCCACAGGGTACAGTTCTCTAAAGTGAATGTTACATTCAGATCTTTATATAGCAAAAAAAAAAATTACATGCATAATACATAATGGATCTTTCACTTACATACTAAGATTCCACTTTCTGATTTTTTTTTCTTCCCCAATGAAGAGCTTTTTGAGAAAGTAGAGGTCTGCACTGAGTGGTATGAAGGCAGGATAGTATCAAATTATTCTTACCACAAATTAAATATAGAAAAATATAAAGTAGTGCGGAAGCATTAATTATTTTATTCCCATCCTGGATGTGTTATATGCTCTCTGGAGTTATTGATAGAACAGCAGAGGCAAGATGATCATGTGCTGCTGCGACAAGGAAATCAGCATTTGATGTTGCTTGTCATAGATCCCTCTTGCCTTCACTCTCTTCAAATAACTGTGCTAGTCAACTTTCCAGACTCGGACAAATGCTCAGGAGAGCATAGATGTTTAGGAGACTAATACGTACATGTTGGGAATATCACTGATAATGATGTTCCCAACATGTATGCCTGAACTTCTCATGCAGAAAGGTGCAAGCCATCAAACAAGATATGAAGGGCAGGGAAGTAGAAATGGTTACCACAATTCTAACAAGGATGTGGGAAGCCACCCAGAATAACTGTTTTGTGTGCTACTTAGGAACACTTCTTAGCCTCCCAGAAACTATTCATAGGGTGAGTCTACATGTGCTATTATCATGCAGCAATAAACTTTGGTACATATCGTGCCAGAGTTAATTGCTCTCGGGCAATCTATTTGAACGTGTGCCTGGGACCACAGCATGTTAAGCAGGGTGGGAGCAGCCCTGGATGGCAGGGAACCTAGCTGGTCAGCCCAGAGCTGCTTTGACCCAGCTCAGGATGCTGCAGAGGGGCTGACTTTAGACTAATGTTTCAAACATGAACTCCTAAAGTCAGTCTTTATGTCCATATGCAGAAACCGAATAAGTTGCCTGATTTTCAGAGGTGCTGAGTAGCCACAAATTACCCGGAAGGCAATGGTAAATCCAGATGCCTGCAACCTCTGAAAATCAGATCAGGGATTCAGATGCTAAATTTCTGGCATCAGACTTTGGAAATGCTGACCTTAAGTTCTAACCTTGACTCTGACATTGATTCACTGTGTGATTTTTGGGCATTGAGGAATAGAGTGATTAAGTGACTTCAGCTTCGTTATTCAGGAAGTCTGTAGTAGTTCAAGGCATTAAAGCTACATCCTGTCTGTCCCAGTTCATAAGAGCATCTGTACTTAGGAGACCTAACAAGTAATGAAGGTTAGTTTCTATGACTGTTTCTAAAAAGTAGGTATGAAGCAGGAAAGAATATTCCAAAGTGATTGTTCCCATCTGAACATTTTTAATTGAATTTTTTAGTTAAACATTTCATTTAATTTTTTTTTGTTACGTTTGTGTCTGGGGCCCATCAACTGTGTTAAGATGAAATATAAAAAATATGAAGAATTGTATAACAAGTGGCCAGTCATCATTAATTCAGTTAGTGCTCATTATAGTGCCATTAATCATGATTCATGTATTGGGTACTAATATGGACTTCCACAGAAAATCTGGTTTTTGTCTAATTTTGTTTCAAGAAAAATAATTGGATTGCTTAAAATTTGCCCTATTCTAACTTGATCCTCAGTCTTATCAAAGTCACGACCAGGGGAAAATGGACCACTCAGACAACGAAACATGGAGCTTTTTGTTCCTTAGGTTACACATGTTGACCGTAAGCCAGATCAGAAGTAGTAATCATTTGATAGCTGCTCAGTAGACTATGTAATGTGTTGGTGGTCTAAGTCCAACTGCTGGCAAACAGGTATCACAAAACTCCCTTAATGATAACTGGCTCCAAATTGTCAGTTGCTATAGAGGGCTGAAGGTTTGATTGTATTACAGTGCTGGAAGTTGCTTTCCACCTGCACAGGTAGTTACATCAGGCTAGACTTGGCACAGTCTGAGATGTTAGGACTGTGAGAAAGTTTGCATTGTTACTACTACAGTGAAAAAGGACTACAGGCACTATTGCTACCAATCTAGGACCTTTAATGCACAGTATTATTTTCTAAATGATGGCCAGTCATACTGATATACACTGCGTCAGCCATAGTTGCAGCAAAAGTTGTTGTTTTTTTTTAAATAGAGGCTAATTCTTCTGGCTTGGCTTGGGTTGAAGGTTCATCAGATGCAATCTTTCCCCCATAACAGAAACAATTATTTTTTAATATTATTCTACTCTTTAAGCCAATCAGTTAAACTGGCACCTAATCCCTTAAAACACTCATAAAGAATGTAAACCCTTAGTTTCTATAAAGGATATAGTAATAAATTTCTGTCACCTGATTAATTTTTGTTGACGTCAATGTTTCTGGGTATATTCCAGATTAGAAAGGTTTGCCTTCATATTGTATATGGAAATTTATCTTTCTTATAATACATTAACATTTTCTGCGTTCCATGGGAAATGTATGCATACAAAGTGTGTTTGTGATATGAATGGTTTTGGAGATTAAACATATTTAATAATGGGTAATATCATTTGTAGATTACTGCAATGCTTAATTAGCCTTCAATTAAGTTCAAGATGGCTGCAGAAACTTTAATTGATCTGCCTTTTAGATACTAATAATTGAAAGTAAAAACAGAGTTTCCTTGTGGATGGTATACAGAAATCTACCACTGCTTGAAAGGGAATGGGCTGCTTAGTCTGAATCCAGTCTGGCCAGTCCACATGGAATTTCTTTCTTTTACAACATTAGTTTATTTATTAATTATTATATACTATTTGATGCCCTTCAGTACTCGTTGTGTTTGCAGTCAGCAAGTTTGTGACTTCTTAAGCATTAACAAAGGTATTGACATAGGATATAAATCACTCATGTGAATGCAAGAGGCATTTTTCACACACCAGAGGAAAGCTGCTTCTGAGCAAAATAATAGTCACACTTTGGAGGAGGTGAGGTGCTAGCATCTTCCATACAGCCCCTTTAAACTTCTCTATTCAATAAGTGCCCAGGGAAGATAGGTTCAAATATAGCTAGCATGACGGCTATACGAGGTAACGGTGCTGAGGAGCCTAATTAATGATATTCATATGCTTAGTGTCTGTCTGTCACAGACTGCCCATCTACCAACTACAGTTTTCCTGATGCAACTTAAGCAACATCAGGATAAAAGGGATGAGCCTGGAGAGAGTAAGATTGCTGCTTGTGTCCTCTGGCACCCAAGCACATCTCCAAACCTTCTTCTCCATATAGAATCATTCCCCTTGCTAGCATTAGGCCATGTGTGCTGTGTGAGCTAGGGATAAAAAATAATTTATCTTTTCCATCGTTGTTGAAAACAGGGGGAGGGCCTTTATTTGGTCCCTAAACAAGAAAAAGGAGTAGCTGCCATTGCTCAGATTAAATCCAAACTGTCTGTTAAACCCCTAATTATCAGCTTGCCTTGTGGGTAAAGTGGTACTGTTCAATTATTGTTTTTTGTTCACTTGTCAGCTGCAAAAAAACATATTATCACTGCTTTTCAAACCAGCAAAAAGAGCAGAAATTCTGCAAATTGCTTTCTAAACGTAGTTACTTTAGACCTAATACCTCACTGCAGAGTGTCAAAAATTGTATAATGCTATGTTGCATGCAAATTGTGTTTAATGTAGGTATTCCAATTATTTGTTTTACATTATGTAATTTTATTGAAATGACTTCCTTTGTCACCGCTTTCTCTGTGGCTCAGTTTGACATATCCAACTTAGCATGTAAAAAATACATTTTATCAACCCACTGTAAATAAAAGCAAAAATTGTCAAACGGTGATTAGTGCTGTGATACCATGGTGAGAGAAGAGTTATAGCCCTCTTTTGAAGGAGGGAAATGTCAAAATGGACTATTTTTTTAATTTAATCTCTGTTGATATGTGCTGTTAGGAGGCCCCTGATTAATTTACTTTTTTCACTTTGTCATGTCTCTGATGCCAACAATGGATAATATGCTGCCAGATGATATCAGAGCTCACACCCCAGAAAGCTGCTGCAAGTATCAGGATACTTAAAACTGCTAGAGAGCAGGAATGACTGATGTTTTGCTCCTCCTGCTCTAAAATGGAGGGATACATTTAATACTTGACACATTTGCATTGGACACGGCTGCTGGATTTTGGAGGTTACAGTTCCTTAGTTTTCCATTTTGAAAGCTATATTGCCATGACATCACGTGAAACCTAGCCTGACAAAGCAAAAGGAGTGTCAGGGAGAGGGTTTCTGTGGTGATAGTTAAAAATTGCTCTTTTTTCTCTATGCAATGAGAACAGTAAATGCCCTTATGCAGGACAGTTATTCACTACAATTAGAAATACCAGTTACAGTAAGCAGTCATAGTTGTCTGTGATCTGCTAATTCACATACCAGTGTCTTTCTTGTTCAGAAAGGTTTGGAGACTGGATCCGCTTGAGCCCTGTTCAGCCATGAACTCCTTCTGTGGCCCATTAAGAGTCTGTCAGCACAGAGCTTGTTCCACATCATGGTTGTTGAGCACTTCTTTTGATCAAGATAATTGTATATGGGGCAGATTTTCAAAAGAGAATAGCTCTTAGTAGGCACTAAAATGCAGAAGGCCAGATTTTCAACAGGCTCAGCTTCCCGTAGATCTCACTGGTCTCACATTGAAGTTTGGTAAACCTACTCACATAGATGAAGCTATGTATGTGCTTAAATTTCAGGGTCAGCAGGGCTTGTTCCTCTTTCTAGTTTTAAAATATAGCTCATCTCAAATGGCATCCTCCTTTAACCCAGTTCTAGAAAATTATCAGGAAAATTTACCAGCCTAGGAACAAAATCGCCTCATCCACGATGATGATTATGCAGAAGTCAGTTGACACGTCATTTGTCTATCAGAAAATCTACTCACCCTTGGCAAATGAGTAAGTAGGATTTTGCAAAGTTGCTTTAGTCCACACATGGGCTTTAATTTATGCCCCCTCTCCTCCCCCCATGTTAGCATGAGTCTTTTTGTTTCCCTTGCAACAAAAGACGACAAAGGAAAAGCACTTGCCTTGCGAGTTTCCCAAAGTTCTCCCAGCTCTAATCATCGCCTGTCCTTACTCATGATAAATGATGGCTTGACGTCTATTGACTGAGAAGAGACCACAAGGGGTCAGAGGCAAGGAGATTCAGTGAGGCCAGTCATCCAGGAGAGGCAAGTCACACCTCATTAGTAGGCATGCAGGTAGTAGAGCTTCAGATTTGTTTCAGGCCCCTTGCAAAGGTTCCTTGACAGCCTGAGTTATGTTGACAGCCTCCCCTCAAAGGGAAAGAGAGTGTCAGGCAGGAGAGATGAAACATGTTTCACTGTCACCCTCCACACAGAATAAATGGATGGCCTAGAATCTTGCCATCAGCGACATTCCCATCTGGGGAAAAATGGAAGAGTTGAGTTTGATGTTATAAATCACCATAATTTGTTACAATTTCCAAAGACAAATATGACAGGGTGGAATTACTTTGCGGTGCTGAGACAGTCATTTGCAGAAGCCATAAAGTGCCAGTATAAATTTAAGGATGAGATATATTTAATGTGAGGAAACAGAACACAATATCACCTTAGTATATTGTATTTACCAAGAACTTAGCTGTGCTGATGTTGTGGTCCGGCAGGTTGTTCATTTCATTATGCCCTTTGAATCAAACTGACTCTTGTAGAAACAGTCTGACAAGGATATAGGATTCTTCTTTATATCTTACAGTTGTTCCACTAAGAGGGGACAAAATATAATGTTATGTTGCCTGAGAAAATGGCAGGATGCTACAGTCCAACAAGGATAAAGGATTCTTCTTCGTACCTTACAGTTGTTCCACTACGAGGGGAAAAAATACATTTTGATGTCACCTGAGCAAATGGTGGGATGCTTAGCTTTGAAAAAATAACAAGTGTCATTCTTAGTTCCTCAACATGAGAACAGTCTTCCAGTAAATAGGGAAGTCATTGGTGTGTCTGGAGGAGGCCAATCTGAGATCCACGTGTCCAACTACAGCTATGACAAATACTTCCAGGAGGAAGGAGTAGATCCTGGTCATGTCAGTCACATCTCTTTCCCTTTTCCTCTCTCTTACCTATCCACCTCCATAGTGAGGCAAGTTTGCTCATGATATTTGATGCCTTGCCATATAGCATGCCACCATTGGAGACGTGTCAGTGCTTGAGTCTTCCAGGTATTTATATTAATATTGCATCTCTTCAAATTGGCCTTCAAGGTGTCCTTGAATCTCTTCTTTTGCCCAGCTCTAGAGTGGTGAGTATAGGTCTTGTTTTGAGGGCCGGTTGTCAGGCAGTCTTATGACATATCCCATCCACTGGAGCTCGTACTTTTTAAACATGGTTTAATGCCAGTGGTGTTTGCTTGAGCCAGAACAGTAGTGTTCATTTTTCTGACTTTTCAATTGACTGATTTCCCCAAAGACATTGTTGGAGGTAACTTTCAAAAACTTCCAGGTGTTTCTGATAAGACCTGAAATTTCCAATATCACTGTATAATATATCACAGTATACAGACAGTCTCTTTCCAACCATTTCTGTTTAACATCTCTTAGAATGGTGGGCCCTCAGTTCGATATTCTTCTTTCTTAGAAAGTATCTCTGACTTAAAATAGCCCCCTGACTACGTTCCTGGTAGCTATGCTTCAAAACTGCTTTTATTTACTATATGAACAAGTCTGAAGGGGAGAAGAAAACCCTGTAAAATGCAGAACTTATTCCAAAAAGTTTACCCTCCAAAATGTCTGGGACACTGAAATACAGGTCACTCAATGGGAGTGTTCTCAAGCAGGTGCTTTTTCTTACTTAGAAAGGGGAGCGTTTGGAGCACAAAACCTGGAGCCAACAGATTCTGTCTTCGCAAAATGTTGCATCCCGTCCCTTTGCATTTCCTTGGATAGATGGCTTCACCTCTCCAGGCCTGCAAGGAAGAGGATGGTTCTTACCTGCCTCACAGGGATGCTTTCAGATGAATAAATTAGTTTTTGTAAAGGACTTTTGATTCTGTAAGGAGAAGGTACTCTAAAAAGCCAGCATCAACTTAAAATGAAGCTTTTCTTCTTAGTACCAAGATTTCCTTATATTTCCACTTAAAAGAACCGTGGCTTCCGTTATTCATCAGGTTTAAAAAAAAGGAGCAAAAGAGAGAGAAATAGATTCTATATGCTGATTTAGCACTAGCTACTAAACTTCATCCTAGTCCCAGCTTTTTGCTTCTATAAATTCTGGCGTTGGTCTGTCAGTGAATAGATGATGATGTGTTCGTCCATTCCACATGTGGTTGTTATCAAGAGAGAGATGAAACACGTTTCACTGTTCCACTCTATGCCAAATAAATCAACTCCCAGTGATGCAGTGTAATGTTATGAAAACGCCACGGCATGCAAAGTATGTCGTAAGTGATGAAACAGGCTCACCCTCCTTAAAATATTCTCTTAGCTGGAGCTTTCAATATGTTAGCCTGCTGCTCTAGAGGAAGCTGGCAGGTGTTTCAAGCTCCCTGAAATGACAGCAACTATAGAAAATGCTAACAAGAAAGGGTTGTCTGCAGAGTTTTTCTCTTTTTAACATCCTGTTATAGAGCATACCTTGTTTCAGCCTTTAGAGAGGCCATTTAATATCTGGAATTTAACATCAGTATTAAGGCAGTCGTCAGCAATGATCTTTTAAATGTGTCTTTTTTGGTGGATTTCTTATTTACTGAGCTCCGTTCCTATTAGTGGATCAAACATATAGCAATAATAATAGCAAATGATTTAATGCTTGTGTGTTTTTCTTGCTGTTTCATTTTGCTTCTTAAAAAGACAAGTTAATATCAGGAGATATAGCCTTCTCAGAAATACAGGCACATAAATAGATACACAGGGCAGTGTAGCCTGAAGACTGCTCTTTCCTTGTTCAAATTCTGTTATAACTGAACAACATTTCCTGAGGCTGAGGGACTTTCCATATTTTAAGTAGTACTACTTTGGATTAAAAGCTGTTTGGATGAACAGGAAAATGTTATCATTCCCTACTAAAATGTAATACGTAATCATGTGATCTAGGTCAATGACCATTCAGTCACGTTGCATAATTTGTAGGGCTATGTGAAATTTCATCGGGTGTCTCATTTTGATGCTGTTTCAACTCTTTTTGAGCTGGAAACAGGGAAATTGGAACAAAACAAAAGGCTTTAAAGACGCCTCAAAATGAAACAAGGGCAGTCAAAATGTTTTGTAAGTTTCAAAATCAAAATATTTCGAGTTTCGAAGCTGGGCTGGCTTGCAGGGAAACAGAAACTAAGGAGAGGGAGGGGGAGAAGCGGGGAAGGATTTTACTGACTGTGTAGCTGGCCAGTGAGTGTGATCCTTCCCTGAGGTCCCTTCCAATCCCAGTGCTTTGGGGGAGGGACAGAAAAACAGCTGCACCTTAACATACACACGCAGTCACACATGTCACAAGTTTTGCTTGCCAGCAGCTTGAGGTACAGTTTCCCAGAAACTCCTGCATCTATCTCCTTGAAACTTGTTAGGCTTCAATGCCCTCAGAAGGAGCTACCGTCCCTGCTGATTTCATCCAAATCTGCCAAGAAATGATAAAGTTATAGGCAGTTTTGTGTTTCCTCATTAAAGCCTATGGGCAAAACATTGAAGCAACGAAATAGTTTCGATTAAATAAAATGGAACAGTGCTTTGAAACAACAAAACTCAAAACAAAATGCTGTCCTGTCAAAACGTTGAAATGGAAGTCAAAACTAAATGATGCCGTTTCACATAGCCCTAATAATTTGCTGTATGTTCTCAACTACAGGGAATGTCCCTACATTGGCACAGGATTGGGTTAGGTAACCTGGGGTGTCTGAAGCTATCCCTAGAAAAACTGTCATCTCCATCTGGAGGAGTAGTAAATAAAGTTACCTCTTGGACTGTTGGGGAGAGACTATTGCATAATAGTTCAATTCCTTGAGTTACCTCACTGTTGTGTTTTCAGCTAAGGTAGGAAAGCAATTACCAGGCTGACCATTGATTATTTAAAATATATATATATTTGTATATTATTAGTCTAGTGGTTTAAGTGTAACTGGCGTTTTTTGAAACCCTTGAAGGCAAATTCTCTGCCCAGAAGGATTTTCATTCCAACTCATAAAGGTACAGGACACAGGACAGTTAACCTGCTAAAACATGCGATATTGATGTCAATGACATTGATATGGGATCTGGTGGTTAGTGTTACTTAGTAATACCTAGGACCCTTAACCGAGGGTTAGGGCTCCCTTCTCCTGTGGGCACAGAACTGTAAAGTAGCAAAGGCACAGTTCCTCTCCAGAGAGCTCACAGTCTAGGTATGAGGATGGACAGGGGGCAAGGGCTGCCATAGGGGAAGTGGGAGCATGAGGAATCAGGGTTCAGTTAAGGAATGGGAATTCAGCAGTTTTCCAATCAGTGGCAGGGCATGGATTTAACACGGTGTCTGAAAGGGGTCAGAGATATCACTTGCATGTACAGCAATTTCTGTGAGCATAGGAAAGAGGGGGAGGCAACACAGAAAGAAAGACTGGGAAACTTTTGAAGATGCAAGTTACTAGGATACTTTTAATTTGTGTTACTAACTTTCTTCAGTTTGTTCACTGCCTTCCCCAGTACTGACCTACAAGTCATATTGCCTCTCCTGAATGCTCTTTAATCCTTTTTATTTTGACACAAGGCTTCTGGAGAGTGCAGAGGGCCATTTCAACACACAACAGGAGGGAGAAGTAATCACCCAGGCAGGACACCCTGAGGTGCTGCTCAGCTTTTAATGGAAGGAGGTAGGGTCACAGGTGGCTTTTTCCAACACAAAACACAAGTCTTTCTAAGTGCCACCTGGCCTGTATACTGCTGTGCAAACCTCTGTTTGCCATTTCTACCTCACTGCCCCTCAGGACTCAAACAACCTTTAACTCAGTCTTTTTTTCCCTCCCCCTTTAAGTCTTCAGTATTTTAACAACAACAGCAACAAAACAGAGAAGTACTTACTGTTCTCTCACCTCTCGCAAGGTGTTGCCAAACTGTGTAAAGCTGCTTCCAGTGTGGAAATGGTTTGGGGGCAATGTCAACAAGAAGAAGAGGGAGCTGTGAGAGAGTCCTGGGAAAAAATACGTGAGCTGCTGCAAGCTTTTTCCAGCCTAGTCAGTCAGCATGAGAAATGTTTGTGATGTGTTGCTGGTGGGTCAGGGTTTCTTTGCAAACTTGAGTTAGAGCTACTAGCAGTTGAATCATTGCAGTAACTGGGTAACCTAACTGGGAAATGGCTTAATTATTATTTTAACTCCTTGCCACATTTTCATTTGCACAGTCCTTTATAATTAAATGGTCTTATTACTCTGGACTCTCTACTCCCCAAACTATAAAATATCCCTCTTGCAGGAGGGTCTGCAGTTCATAACTTCTTTATGATTAATAAAATTATAATACCCAGGTTCTCTTTGGAGTAGGCTTGCTCTCATGGATCAAACAAAGGGCTGGTGGTTGGGATGAACTCTATTCCCTTCTTCGCCACTGAGTCAATATATCAATTTGTGGAGCTGTTAAATCCTTCTGGGCCTTCATTTGTCTCATTCACATTATTCCCCTTTTTCAAGCATTTTGAGCTCCATGGGTAGAAAGTATCATTAGGCCAGGTCCCACCACTTAAACTGTGCAAAAATGAACACTTTTGTCAGTGTGATAGGGAAAAAAGGAACTAACTCAGTAGCAGAACTCCATTTGCCTTTGGGTCTTTAGTTTACCTCTTTACAGGTAGACATGGAACCTATTAAACATGTCCCATAACAAAAGAAACATCTACTCAGGGCTTGATACAGCCTAAAGCTTCTCTGTACCTGTCTCCTTTGAGGTAGACCTGACCAAACAAGATAATGTGCAAAGTATTCTCATTGTCATGACCATAGTTTATGGTTGTTTCTGAAGTCTGTGTGTTGGTGCCTCTTTATTTAGTATACTCTGAGATAGACTCCCAAACTCATCCAAGCTCTGCTGTGGTGTAGGGGAGGAAGGAGAACCTCCATGAGCTGTTTACTGTTCCCTCATCAAACAGCATCTGGTCCCAGAGAAGATTTGATTAACTGCATGTCTGTTCTACACTTACATTGGTAGTATACAATGCTAGTGGACTCTGCCTGACAGACCGCCTAAACATCATTGTATGCCCTCCCCTAGTGCGATGCCAACAGAGTTACTTTGCACAAAGAAAGTTCTCTGGTGGCTCTTCTGTATTGAACACAGCGGATGGAGCAGACCAACAAGCTCAGAGCCAAAAAAGAGTTTACCTTGTGATATATGAATCCGTAAGTAGGGTAAATGGATACCTTTCTAAATGAAGAGGTATCTACCAGAACACACACCATATAACCTTTAGACTTGTGGCTCAACAACATTTACTCCTGGTGTAGAAGACTGTACTAGTAAAGACCTGGATAAAACAGACATGACCTGAATTAAAATGAAAGGGAGGCATTGTGGCTTTATTGCTTAGAACTGGCAAGGACAGTCAAGATCCTAATCAGGGTATGGACTAATCTAATGAGCAGTAAAGCATCACAGTCTTCACGTCCATGGAATTTACAGCACAGTAAATTAGGCTAATGCATGGTTTGTTAGTACAAATGCTAGTTAACCGTGCATTAGAAACTGCACAGCAGCGCATGTGTAAATGTTGATCAGGAACAATTTGCTCCCTGCCAGCCTAGGGTGGCTCCATGGGGTGAGCCAGCGGGGAGGGACCATCAGTGATTCTCATGAGGAGCTTGGGATTTCAGCCCAGCTTGGCAGTGTTGGCTTGGGACAGTTTCCCATAGCTGAGTAGCAGCAGCACCCTGAGCTTTCCCGTCACTTGGCTTGCTGAGGGGATGGAGGAGCTTTCTGTCCCCACAGTGCCAGGCCACAGACAGAGAACTCCCCCATTCCCTCAGCAAGCAAGGCAAGGGGAGAGCTCAGGGCACCGCTGCCACTGAGCCACTGGGCATCGTCCCAAGCCAGTGCCACCCACCCAGGCTGTGATCCCAAGCTCCACATGGCTGGGAGCTGTCCTCTACTCTGTCCTCTACTCCAGAGGGCAGGAGCAACCGTGGATTCAACGGCTCCTATTGGGAGCATGTTTGCTCCCAAGGTGCATGTGTTGATGCATTCCGATGTGCAGTTTACTGTGCCTTATTTTAATGCCCAGTAACCTTACGGTGCATACATTGCTCTTGTAGACACATCCTCTGAGTGCAAGAATTTCCATCATGTCAGACTGATGCAAGGACAGAAAACAAGTGAAAGAGTCTCCTTGCCTCATACTGCCATTCAATGGCCAGAAACAATCTGCCCCTCCGCTGTTAATTTAGGGCCTATATAACTGTTCCAGATGTAGGCCGGGCTACAGTCTTGTCAATTCAGTGATGAAAGACGCATTCTCCTATATGAATTTGTCCAACTGTTAGTTTCATTAGTTTCCATTTTCAATGGGAAAACATCCATTTCTATCTCTATCATCTGACCATAGCAGTACATCGAAAGAAATTTAGTAGAACAGAATATAGAATAGCACTGATGGCACATCTGTGACTCTACCTACTCTGAATATATTAACATGATAGTTTAGAGTGTGAGAAGGTGACAGTTCATTGTCTCTTTGACTGTTTCAGTAATGTTCACTCTTTCTATGTGGTTAGAATCATGCAAGTTACAAATGGAAAAGACACTTAGCTCAGCAAATCCAGTTTGCGCTCTTTCCAGCTGAAATGGGCTGTTTCTTACTATTTTATCTCCAGTTTTCAGTGTCCAAAAAGGTGGGGCTGCTACCACTTCCCTTGGGAGATCATTCCACAGTCCAATAGATCTTCCCATTAGCAAATGTTCATTATATTCAGTCTACTATACCATGGATCATTACTCCTTCACTTTCAGTGCTTTTGCCAGCACTCTCTTCGTAACAAGATATTGCATCCCAAATAATTCATTTATTCCTTATTCAAACAATTTATATGTTTTTTACAATAAATCTAACTTGCAAACTATCATAAGCAACAGAGTTGTTTGCATTGCAATATTTAAAAATCATAACAGTGCTGAAAATAGGAGGGGGAAGAGCCATGTTATGCTCAAAATAATGCCATCGTGGAGAACTGGGAATAGCAAAGACAGTGATATATAATTTAGGTGATAAAAATTGAGCTTTTATGTATTTGAGAAGTGAGTCTGAGGCATATTTCAAAAACAGTGGCAGAACCCGACAATAAATAAAGATGGTATAGATTCGAGAGAAAAATTTAAGGCAAAGGAACATAATGTACTGGGGTTTGTTTGTTTTTTTTAAGTGAATTGAGTATTATTGAAATGTGCCAGACTGAAAGTATCCTACCTATCCACAGAACAGGAACTTCATAGGCCGCTGCAGTGCAAAGTCTATCTATCATGAGCAGATGGACTGGATGACAAAACTTCTCTTAGTTATTTGTTTCTATGGATTTCTGAGACTCCTCAAGGTATAAGCTAGGTCAGGGGTGGGCAAAATACAGCCCACAGGCTAAATCCAGCCCACGAGGCCATTCTATCCAGCCCGCAGGGCCCCTAAAAAAGTTAGAAAATGAATATTTATCTGCCCTTGGTTCCTATCAAAAGTCCAGTAGGACCCAGGGGAAGGCCAGCAGGCTTCCACAGCAGCAGGGCCCACCTGGCCCCACCCCCCAACCTGGAAGCCCCAGCTGGGGCTTCTGGCCTGGGACCATGTGGCTGCCCTGGCAGCGCCAGACCTTCCACCCAAAATAATTGCCCGCGCTAGGTGTTGTACAAGTACTAGACAAAACATGGTTTACTGGAGGATGGAGACCAGCGCCCTGAGGTAAGTGGAGAAATGGGTGATTGGAGGAGGCACAAACAGGAGGAGGCAACAGGGGAGGCCTTCTCATTCTTCCTGAGAAAGTAGGGCAGGCAGCTAGTTACCTCAGATCTCTGCACATGAATGCGCAGAGCCTGGGAAATAAGCAGGAAGAATTGGAAGCCCGTGCACAGTCACAGAGCTATGCCATGATTGGAATAACAGAGACTTGGTGGGAGCTCACATGATTGCAGCACTGTCATGGATGGGTATAAACTTTTCAGGAAGGACAGGCAGGGAAAAAGGGGAAGAGGAGTTGCGCTGAATGTAAAGACCTGCATGATTGCTCACAGGTATAGTATAAAACTGGAGACTGGCCTGTTGAAAGTCCCTGGGTTAAGATCAGAGGGGAGACCACCAGGAGCATGAGATGGATGAGGCTTTCTTCAAACAGCTAATGGAAATTTCCAGATCACAAGCCCTGGTTATCATGTGGGACTTCAATCACCCTGATATCTGCTGGAAGGGCAATACAGCAGTGCACAGGCAATAAAGGAAGTTTTTGGAGAGTGTTGGGACAACTTCCTGGCACAAGTGTTAGAGGCCAAATGGGGCCCATGCTCTTCTTGACCTGCTGCTCACAAACGGAAGAATTGGTGGGGAATGTAGTAGTGGATGGCAGCTTGGGCAGCAGCAACCACAAGATGATTGAATTCAGGATCCTGAGGAAAGGAAGGATGGAAAGCAGCAAAGAAAGGCCCCCGTGGACTTCTAAAACACAGAGTTCACCTCACTTAGGGAACTGATAGGCGGGATCTCTTGGGGGGGTGGCGCAGTCTGAGGGGGAAAGGAGTCCAGGAATGCATTGTACTTTAAAGGAACCTTATTAAGAGCACAGAAATGAACCATCCCAATGTGCAGCTAGACTGGCAAGTATGGGAGAAAACCAGTTTGGCTTAGCAGGGTACCCTTCAATAAGCTAAAACACAAAAAAAGGAAGTTTACAATAAGTAGAAACTTGAACAAACTACAAGGGAGGAGTATAAGAGTATTGCTTGGGCATGCAGGGATGAAATCAGGAAGGGCAAAGTGTAATTGGAGTTGCAGCTAGTAAGAGATGTGAAGGGCGCTTCTTGAGCTGCTGCTCACAGGCAGGGAAGAATTGGTGGGGAATGTGGAAGTGGATGGCAACTTGGCCAGCAGTGACCTTGAGATAATTGAGTTCAGGATCCTGAGGAAAGGAAAGATGGAGAGCAACAGAGTAAAGACCCTGGACTTCAGTAAAGCAGGCTTCAGCACACTTAGGGAATTCATGGGCAGGATCCCCCAGGAAGCCAATGGGGGAGAGGAGTCCAAGAGAGCTGGCTGTACTTTAAAAGACCCTTACTGAGCGTGTGGTAACAAAACATCCAGATGCTCAGGAAGGCTAACAAGTATGGCAGAAGACCAGCATTACTCAGCAGGGAACTCTTCAGTAAAATAAATCACAAAAAGGAAGCTTATAAGAAGTGGAAAGTTAGACAAACAACTAGACAGGAATATCAGAGCATAGCTCAGGCATGCAGGGATGAAGTCAGGAAGGCCAAAGTTCAGTTGGAGTTGCAGATAGCAAAGGATGTGAAGGATAACAAGAAGGGTTTCTACAAGTATATCAGTATCAAAAGGAAGATCAGGAAAAGTGTGGGTTTATTACTGAATGGGGGAGGCAGTGTAGTGATAGATGATGTGGAAAAAGCTGAAGTGCTCAATGCCTTTTTTACCTCAATCTTCATAGGCAAGGTCAGCTGCCAGACTACTCCACCTGGCAGCACAGTTTGGGTAGGAGGTGAGCATCCCTCAGTGGTGAAAGAACAGGTTAGGAAGTGTTTAGAAAAGCTGAACATTTACAAGTCCTTGGGGCTAGACACAATGCACCCCAGTGTCCTGAGGGAGTTGGCCAATGTGATTGCAAAGCCTCTGACCATTATCTTTTAAATCTTGTGGTGATGGGGAGAGGTCCTAGATGACTGGAGAAGGGCAAATGTGCCCATCTTTAAGAAAGGGAAAGAGGAGAATCTGGGGACTATGAACCAGTCAGCCACACCTCAGCCCCTGGAAAAATCATGGAACGGTCCTCAAGAAATCCATTTCTAAGCACTTGGAGGAGAAGGACATGATTAGGAATAGTCAGCATGTATTCACTAAGGGCAAGTCATGCCTGACCAACCTGATTGTCTTCTATTTCTATAATGAGATTACTAGCTCTGTGGATGTGGGAAGAGCAGTGGGTGTGATAAACCTTGACTTTAGAAAGGCTTTTGATGTGGTCTCCCTCAATGTTCCTCCAAGCAAGCTAAGGAAGTACAGGTTGAATGAATGGACTGTACGGTGAATACAAAAGTGCCTGGATCATTGGGCTCAAAGCATAATAATCAGTGGCTCAGTATCTAGTTGGCAGCCAATATTAAGTGGGGTTCCCCAGGGGTCAGTTCTGGGGCCAGCTTTGTTCAATATCTTAATTAGTGTTGGAATGGAGTGCACCTTCAGCAAGTTTGTGGGTGGCACCTCGATGGGTGGAGTAATAGATATATGGAGGGTAGGGCTAGGGTTCAGAGAGACCTCCACAAATTAGAAGATTGGACCAAAAGAAATCTCATGAGGTTCAATAAGGACAAATGCAAAGTCCTGCACTTAGGACAGAACAGTCCCATACACTAGTACAGACTGGGAGTTGAGACGCACGTTTTTCTCCAGAGGAATAATGAAGAAGGATAAATAACTGCAGTCCATATTTGTGAGCTCTAAAGCACTGATTCTCAAACGTTTTTGCACCAGGACTCATTTGTAAACTTCAGTGACCAGTCTTGACCCAGGGCCCCTCACTCCCAACCTGCTGCCCCCCTATGTGTGGGGTATTGGGGGGGTATATGGGGTTTGGGGGGAGGAGGGGACAAGCAGCCCCTTGCAGGCTGGAACTCTGCCAGCCTGCAAGGGATCAGCCATGGTTTCCTGCATTTTCTCCTTTAACGGAGAATCCATTTTTAATTGTTTGTCCGCCACCCTTTTGATGTATTCTTGCGACCCACAGATTGAGAAATACTGCTCTAGAGCATTATGGTCGCTCTACATTGGACACATGTTTTGGGAACAATTAGTTATAAAAATGAACATCCCAATAATGATAATGACAACAAGAAATACTTTAGGAAGGATGCAAGGCTTACAATTGCTATTAAACAGGCCCAACAAATTGATACCCGGACTGCTGTGAATACTGGTATGTCATGCATCGGAGATTCCTGTCTGTGGAGTGACAGCTTTTCCTGGTCATAAATAGAAAGTAGAATAGAAGGAATTTTAGTCCTTAAAAGGTTAAACAGTTGTGTGCCACATACATGCCCACTGATATTTATTTATTGTGTATTTAATAACCAAGTAGGGGAGTTTAACAGCATAACCCAGGGCTGTTAGTGTAGTTCTTTGAACTCTGCAGCTTCTGCTGTCATGGAGGGTAGAGGTGAACTAATCCTTAGAGAGTCACTTCAAGGTTTCAACCTGAAGGCCGTGCTCCAAGGAAATGTTCACCATCTGGTTTGCCATACAGTGTCTCCTCTGCTGTTCTCTTCACTCTCCAGGTTCCACTAAACCCCCAAAACCCCCTGCTTACTCTCAGGTGTCATCAGCAGAGGATTGTAGTGCTTCTTTTATGCTTCGTGCAGCAAGAATGGATGCAGATAGCTCTGTGAATTTGATTTTTTAATTTTTATATGCCTTTTCTTTTGAAATATTTTGTGTTGATCCCCCTCAGGCATGGAAGGAAGATGGTACCCTTTTCCAAGTAGCATCTCCTGGCTTTCATTTGCTCAGACAGACTCTGGGCTCCGACATCAGTCATAGTTTCATAGTTGTTAGGGGCTGGAAGGGACCTTACAGATCATCAGGTCCAGCCTTCCTGCATGTGGGCAGGAAAGACTACTGGGATCGGATGATCCCAGCAAGCTGGGTGTCAAGACTTTAAATGGTAGGATATCTGGAAGGTGTGGCAGAAATGCCACCGTGGGTGCCCCTCTCCAGAAACCTCTCTCTGTGCCAGCCTGAGAGGCTGCTGGTGTTGAATCCTTCAGGGCAGGGATCTCCGTGTCTGCATGACAAAAGCCTGCGCCTGAGAGGCGGATGGTGTGGTCACCTGGGCAGGGGAAAAGTCCTGGCCCTGGCCCAGCGCTCAGCCCAGGTAACCAGGGATCCTTGGGAAATGGGTCGGCTTGTCACCAGTTTTGGCAGCTTCGATTGGATCAGGCTGCTGAGGTCAGAGAGGGAATAAAAGGCCCTGAGGAAGAAGAAGGGCAGCCATTTGCTGGGAGTCTTTAGCCATGAGGCTGCAGCCATTAGCCATGCGGTCATCCAAGTGAACCTGAACGAGCCCCCTCTGCATGCCTTAAGAGTAATCTGCCTCCAGAAGAAACTCCAACCACCTCTGGATGATGAGAGTGAGTAAAGTACTTGAGATCCGATTAGATATTTAG
>JAGPOW010000261.1:244593006-244716891 GCA_030014935.1 Caiman crocodilus
GGCTTCCTAGGGAAGTTGTTCTTGCTCCTACCTTGGGCATCTTTAAGAGTAGATTAGATAGGTACTTGGCTGGGGTCCTGTGACCCTGGCATTTGTTCCGGCCATTGGCGGGGGGTCAGACTAGATGGCCTGCTCTAGGCCCCAAATTGATGTGGAACGGGTGAGGGAACATGTTGAGAAACTGGACGTTCACTAGTCCGCGGGCCTGGATGGAATGCATCCAAGGGTCTTAAAAGAGCTGGCAGACATCATTGCATCTCCCTTGGCAGGGATATTTGAAAAATCATGGCACTCAGGCAAGGTCCTGGATGACTGGAAAAGAGCCAATGCAGTCCCTATCTACAAGAAAGGCAGAAAAGATGAGCCAAGGAACTATAGACCAATCAGTCTGACAACTGGCCCTTGAAAAATCCTGGAGAAAATTGTCAAGAGATCCATTAATGCCAGACTAAAGGAAGGGAAGCTTCTGAATGCCAGCCAACATGACTTTGTGACTGGCAAGCCTTGCCTGACCAAACTTATCTCCTTCTATGACCAGATAGCATATGCCCTGGACAAGGGAGATGATGTGGACGTCATTTATCTGGACTTCAAGAAGGCCTTTGACCTAGTTCCCCATGATGTCCTCATGGTTAAGATGGGGACCTGTTGCCTAGATCATCATATGGTTTGATGGCTAGGCGACTGGCTATGGGGTTGGTCCCAACGAGTAGTATTTGAAGGGAGCAAATCAATATTGTGCAATGTTACCAGTGGAGTCCCTCAGGGCTTGGTACTCGGGCCAGTACTCTTTAACATTTTCATCAACAATCTAGATTCGGGAGTCAGACCTGGCTGAGTTCATGGACGATACCAAATTATGGAGGAAGGCCATCACACCACAGGACAGGCTGGGGATACAGACCAACCTGGACACACTTTCAAGGTGGGCTGACCAAAGCCAGATGGCATTTAATACAGAGAAGTGCAAGGTGCTGCATCCACCTCAGTAAGAAGAATCCTCAGCATACTTACAGGCTCGGCAGTGCTATGCTTGCTAGCACCACAACTGAAAGGGACTTGGTGAGGCTTGATTGACCACAAGGTGAGTGTGAGCCACCAATATGATGTGGTGTTGGGTAAAGCTAACCAAACTCTGGCGTGCATGCACTGATACATCTCAAGCAAAACCAAGGAAGTTATCCTCCTGCTTTACTCTGCCCTGGTGAGACCGCAGCTAGAGTACTGCATCCAGTATTGGGCCCCCCACTTCAGGAAGGATGTGGAGAAGCTTGAGTGAGTCCAAAGCAGAGCCACTCATATGATCAAAGGCCTGGAAGGAAGGCCATATGAAGAGAGGCTGAGAGACTTGGAACTCTTCAGTCTGGAGAAGAGAAGGCTCAGGGGGGACTTGGTGGCAGCCTACAACTTCATAAGAAGGGTACATCAGGACCTGGGATAACATCTGTTCACCAGAGCTCCCCAAGGGATAACTGGGTCTAATGGCCATAAACTCCAGGAAGGCAGACTTAGACTGGATATTAGAAAAAAGTACTTTATGGTGCGTGTGTCCACGGTTTGGAACAAACTCCCTCCCAGAGGTGGTGCAAACACCTGCTCTCAATTCCTTCAAAAACCATCTGGACTTATTTCTTCCTGGGGTCACTTGATCCCAGCTGACTTCCCACCTATGGCAGGTAGGGGATGGACCCAGTGATCTCTTGAGGTCTTTCCAGCCCCTAATGTGTATGAAATCTATGAGACTAATCAAGCAGATCAGCTGTGGCAGGATGCATCCCAGCACAGCTGATCCCATTACAAAACCAGCTTCTGTTTGTAGCCTTCAAGCTTCTATACATGAGCAGAAAGGCTCCAACAGACTCCAGCGTCTCATGTATCAGTATCCCCGCACTTAAAAATGGTGGTGAGGGAGCTTTAACTAAAGCTTGTCAAATGGGCTTTAGTTAAAGCACCCACACTGTCACTTTCAAGCATGGGGATGCTGATACATGAGGTGCTCTGGGCGCTTTAATTACAGTGGCTCTAATTAAAGTGCTCCCTGCCCCACTCCGGGAGCATGTGTATGAACACCCTTCATGTCTAAAGTTCTGATTGAGAGTCAATACCTAGATCGCTGCCTGTTTTTAAAGAGGCTGCACTCATACTGTGCTGTAATTCCTTCTTAACTCTTTTCTCTGCTATCAACACTTAACTCTGGCAGCTAATGCTAGCCTGTCATACCCTTTCTTTCATGTAGGAATTGCCACTGAGTGCCAGTGTCTGCAAAGGTGGCTGCATCTTAGTCTTGCTACAGTAAGCTGTGACACTTCCAGGACTCTTCAGGACAACAGGCATTAGTAGGGCTAGGCCTTATGTTTTCAACTTGTGGTGTAGTGTTCTGTTGCATGGATGCAGTGGAAGGCAGGTTCTAGGTTCAAATTTGAAATGTCATTGTTGTTTTGTTATTTATATGCTTTCCCTACCTTCATTCCCATTCAACACGTACCCTGTTTCCAGTCCACAGTGCCCAGGAATTGATGTTTTTATAACAATATGATCTCTGTAAAATATCTTTGAAAAATACCATACTTTGTGAAAAAGATGAAGTCATTAATTAAGCTTGTATTATATCATTCACAAACCTGTGTGCCAGTGACTCCTAACTGACAAGCTAAGTATATTCCTATATAGATGTTGGCCTGGTAAGGCCACCACTCAGGGTTTAATGCAGCTTAGAGCCTCTCCCTATGTATCTCATGCAGCAAGAATGAAATGGAAAATATTTCCATGTGTTTAACACTTCAGAGGATTTCCTAGTGTGGAACAGCTTTTGTCTCAGCTAGAGCAGTGTCATCCCCTAGGAAACAGCTATACTCTTGGAAATAAAGACGTATTTAGATTACTGAGACTTCTAGGCGAAAACAAAAGACAAGAAGTTCACAATGCAAAGCATTAAGGTAAGAAATATGATGTCTGCATTAAAAAAAAATCAGATCAAATACTTACCAGGGATGAGAGTGTCTGTTCTGATGGAAAGAGATGCCTTTTCAGAAGTAAAAATAGCCAGTGCTCACAGGAAAAGGTAAAACATTAGTGCCTTTCTGTGAAAAGATCAGTCTGCAAGTTAGGTTAAAAAAGCTAGAGCATTTAAAAAATAATTTATCCCACTCCCCCGCACGCATACACACACACACACACACACACACACACTTTCTTGGCGGTTGTATTTACATGTGAATGGTATTAAACAGCTATATTTTTTCATGGTGTAAAATGAGCCTTCAATTCACTGCAAGCACAGGTTCCAAATTAAAAACAATAAACAACAACTTGAATTGGTATCGATATATGGAGCAGTTCCACCAACATCATTAGCCCTCTCCAGAGAGAACCCCGATGAGCAAGCCTGCCTGATTGCCTAAGCCTCGGAGATTGGCCCTAACACCTGTAAAATCGAGTTCTGTCCAGCCAAGGAGGGCAAGTGCATTCCAGAGCCTGTGATCCTTCAGTGATTACATCCTGCTTCCAGACTCTTGATGTTTAATTCAATCCAGTGCTTTAAGCTCTTCAGCTGATTACAACTTTGGGGGTTGCAGAGGAAAGAAAATAAGTCTTTGACTAGATTGTATGTATATAACTTCTCTGTATCAGAGGCAGTAGTCAGCTACAACACTGCCAGACTGAGGCAGGTAGGGGAAATGGTCTTCAAATACAATTCCTTCCTTATCTCTGTATGATTCATTGACTTTGTTTCCTGAAATCCAGGTCCCAAGCCTCATAGGTCATGAACTAGAAGTCAATGCACTGGGCTCATTTTGAGGACAGATAGATATTTTCCAAGAATGACCTGCCCCCAGGAGTGACCTGCCTCTTTCCCAGGAATTTAAGTGTTCTTTAGAGGTAGCCACAGTCAGTAATCATAATTACGCATCAGTCCTTGGCTGTGCTGTAGTAAAGATGCAGCCTTCAGTCCTGCAGAGCTTGGTATCAACTCTGTGTAGGGTGAGAACATCAGAGCTCTGAAACTGCATGCCATTCAAACTTAATGTTGTATGATGGTTTGGGTGGCCCTCTAAAACTTCACAAAATCAAAGCTCATCTCTATTTTAATTCAGTGAGACATCTGAATTGGAACTCCATCCTGATCCTCTACTTGGAGTCAATGGGCATTTTTACATGTGCATTAAGGCACCTAAT
Organism: Caiman crocodilus; assembly: GCA_030014935.1. Taxonomy (NCBI): domain Eukaryota; kingdom Metazoa; phylum Chordata; order Crocodylia; family Alligatoridae; genus Caiman; species Caiman crocodilus. The sequence goes on from JAGPOW010000261.1 coordinate 244,597,183, forward strand.
ATGCATTAAATTTAGTACCTCCAATGTGAGGTACTAAATAAATGTGTATTAGGCTGCCTTTATGCGTAGTAATGAAGGTGCAAGGTTTTTAAGTAACACTTTATGCACAGTAGCCTATTTTACTTCCCATTAGTGTAATAGCATGGTTTTTTATGTGATGCTCTAATGCGCAGTAAAATTGGCTACTGTGCATTAGAGCATATGTGAGACGTGCTCAGTGGGTATTTTTCCAGTGGCTACAAAGATGGATCAAGGATACAGGCAGTCCTCGGACTTATGACACAATTGGTTCCTGAAAAACTGCATCTTAAGTCGAAGTGTCATAACTCAGAACCGATTTTCCCATAGGAACAATTTTATAAATGGGGGATTGGTTCCTGAACCAAGGCCCGATACCCTATTTTTACCAAAAATAACCTAGAATTTTGTACTCGGTCAATTATAGATAAGTAATATATATAAATATATTAATGTATTTATATTGTAAATAGCAATCTCATTGATCTGGAAGGACTTCTTTGAGGTGACTTTGCTGGACTTTTTGAAAGACTCTTGGTTGGACTTTTTGAAGGGTTCTTGGCTGGAGTATTCTCAGGAGTCTTGACAGCAGGTTTTTCTGGAGACTCGTCTGCTTTCTTAAAGTGCCCAAGGAAGTTTGAACAGATGTTCTCCAGGGAGATGGGCGACACAGCAAACTTGTTCACAGGCATGGCATCGCATTGGATCAAGCACCGTAAAGTCAAAATTGATGTCAGAAAGTCAAAACAGGGTGTCATTTTATAAATGTTGTAAGTGCCATTTGTTGTAACTCAAAATGGCTTAAGTCGAGGACTGCCTGGATAAAACGTTTCAAGCCTGGCTAAAGAAAATAACTAAGCAGCCAAACAAATGAATCTTAATGATTACTTACTCTGGTCTGCTTAAAATTTAGTTAATGCTACTGTGTGTTATATTTGTATCAGTTGAAAAAGTAGAAGGCTATGGAAGGATACTTTAGCTGCTAGGCTATTGCTGTTTCTGGAGATGTAATCAAACTAAAATCAAGCCACACAAGGCATAGTCAGTCTAACATTCTCAGACTTTGAAAATCAGCCCTTTCCAGACCACCCTAACTTCCCTGGGAATTTTATGAGTTACACAACATAACGAGTGTGTGTGTTGTGTAGAAGTTTTCAATAGGTTATAAGTCAGTCAGATTCAAACCAGCTTCTCAGAGGTGCTTTGCATTAATCAGGTGTCTTTTCCAAATCTAATTTCATATCTCAAACCTTTTGACTGTTCAAGATTTACAAAAACTTGCAGGAATATATTTCTGACTCTCAGCTTGGAGAAGTGGCTGCTTACGCAACAGGGCATAACTCCATTTGACTTCAATGTGAGTTGATATCCTTCCAGCTCCACTCTGTGTCCCTACTTTATTAAGGCTCTTTTCTTCTATTGCAGTAACAAAAATATGTCCTAGATACAGTGGCTCAATTTCCTGGCAAGGATGAAATGTCATCCTTCAGGTGTGATTGTTTCTGTACTTGCTTACTAGGGGCTTGATACACAGCCCATTTAAGCCTGTAGAAAATCTCCCACTGGGAAAGAAGGTACCTAGAAGATTTTACTTTTTGTCAAGATCCATCCATTCTGGAGTAGATTTCTCTCTTCTGGTTTCCCCTCAGGACTTCCTCCCCCACCACGTTCAAGTCTTTATTCTGCTCTACAGCCAAATCTAACTGAGCTTCTTTCCTCCCATGTTTTATTAGCTTCCAACACCAAAACAAATATTCACTATTCCACAGGGAAGCCTTGATGGCATAGTTGGTACGACACAGTAATTTTCTATGGCACTAGTGTGGCTCAACTCACACTATCAAAAGATCTCTGCTCACAGTTTGAAATGTGATGAGAGAAAGAGTTCAGTGTATAAATTCCAAGCCCATGAAGTTCAGAGTCTTCCCAGGTGATCATTATCATATATTACTGTCTTTGCTGGCAAGAGGCATTCAGCTGAAGCTTGGTAGTTAGGTGAAAAGATTTTTCTTCTTTTAATAGATATAATGAAAAATAGATAAAGTGCCATATTGTCAATGAAGGATTTATTATCTTTCAGTTTAAAATCTATAGAAAGAATAATGGATTGAAGATTTGGAGGCCATCCATTCAGAACTTGGTCTCAGAAGTAGAAAGGACCCACCTTGTTACAGGTGCAGATTTGTCACTGTGGAATATCAATATATGTCTTAGCCATTCAATCTCTGAAACCATGAGCATTCACTAGTAATATAGTTTGGCACAGTGTGAGCATTGACACAGTTTGAGTATTTGCTAGTGACATATGAATCCCCAAAGGTTAGCAGGTTCATCTACTTTTTATTAACATGCTTGAGTTTGTATCTGCTAAATTTGGCTAGGAACCTCACGAGAACAGTCTATCCCATGAGATTTCCATAAGTAAGTTTCTGCTTTAGTTGGAAATACTGAGAGAAAAGCATTTCCCATGGTATTTTTAGCCCTTCTTAGAGCATCTCAATTCAAGAAGGTAGCATTATACTACTAACATTAACCAGCACCATAACATTAACCAGCATCTTAAAATTCTTTTTAACCAGACTGGCACATCTTTTGGTTGGGTTTTATTTTACTTAAGCTGTTCTTTCCACCACTTGCTCCCAAAGCTGAGATTAGAAACAAGCCCTTAAAATGTAATGGGAATTGCTCTCATTTAGGGAAAAGTGTCCTTCGCAGAGGCAATGGAGGAATCAGTCAGGGATATTACACCTACTCATGAGAATTATAACAATTTTGTGATGGCTGTAAAGAGAAGTGCCTGCCTTTCCATTCCAAGGAACTGCCATGCAAGTTATATCCCAGGCATGTTGAGCTCAACAAGTACACTCATTATGAGAAAGAATACCATCTCGACGCCTTTTCAGAATCTACCATTACAGTGGAAGAAATCCTAATAGACAACATAGGAGTAGACAACACAACGCTTGGAAAGAGATGATTGAGGACACCAATCCAGCACATAACAAGAGAGCGTGGGCAACTATAAGAGAACTGGGAGGCGACTATAAGAAAACACCTCTGGCTATATCAAATGCAACTGCCAACCAGGTTGCACAACAACTGCTTGACAATGGAAAGCACTCACATAGAAGAAACACTGGAAAACACCATCACTGCATTATACCATCTGACAAGCAACCACTTGAAGACCTAACCTGTCAGTTTACTATGGAGGAACTGACAGTCAGCATAGGCCTATTGAAACATGGGAAGGCAGCAGAAGTAAACAGCGTACTCAGAGATGATACAACACCTAGGACCCTATGAAAAGCAACAGCTACTTGATCTATTCAATGCATGCATGACAAGTAAACAAATACCATTACTATGAAGGAAGGCAAGAGTCGTGGCTCTTCCCAAACCAGGTAAAGACCTTTCATTGCCAGAAAGTTAGACTTCTTCCTCAGCATGACCTACAAACCCTACAAATGTCTTATCCTACAGCAGATTTCATCCTTGGTAGATTCCAAACTTACACGAGGCCAAGTGGGTTTTAGACAGGGTTGATCCTGTGCAGGTGAACTACTAAACCTCACACAGCATGTGGAGGATGGTTTCCAACAGAAATTGATCACTGGCTCAGTGTTTGTTGATCTATCTGCTGCATATGATACTGTCCAACACCACATCATGATCTACAAGCTACCTTATGACTGACAACTTAGATCTAAGCCAGACTATCCGTAGCCTTTTGGAGAACAGGCGCTTCTGTGTGGAATGAAATGTCCAGAAAAGACGATGGTGCTCCCAGAAGAACAGGTTACAACAAGGCAGTGTGTTTTCCCCACTTTTATTCAGCATCTATGTTAACGATCAACCACTTCCTGCTGAATGTCAGCGTTTCATCTCTGCTGATGATCTCTGCATTACCACACAGCAGAATAATTTTGGGGAGGCTCAACAAGATGTCAGATTATTATCTAAATAATTATCTCAAACCCAACCCTAACAAAACCCAAATCTGGTCTTTTCATCTGAGGAAATGGGATGCGGAATGATACCGGAAATCACTTGGGGTCTCATATATCAGAAACACCTAGTCTATTTAGGAGTAGCACTGGACTGTACACTTAGCTATAAAAAGCACATGTTAAATACCAAAGCCAAAGTCAACACGTGAAACAACATTCTGTGTAAGCTCGCAAATTCCAAGTGAGGAGCACATTCAACCACCTTACTCACTGCTGCCTTAGTACTTTGTTGCTCTGTGGCTGAATATGCCTGTACAACTTGATGATGCTCGAGTCACAGTAAACATATTGACACCACCCTAAGTGATACAAGCAAAATTATAAGAACCCACTCCTGTTCCCTGCCTATATGCACTATTTGACAAAGCACCCTTACATCGGGGGAAAATACCAGGTGACTTTGACCAGCAGGTACAAGAATCAGATAATTGTCACCTGCGACATGGACATCAACCAGTGCACCTCACCTCTCATCAAGAAGTAACTTTTTGTCCTCTACCATACCCTCAACCACATCACCAGAGTCAGCCAGAACTGCCCTCTGGCAAAAAGAATGGGAGAAACTAGGCAACAGAGCTGTTGAATGGAGTTGGCAAGGAATTACCTCTAGTGAGAAGTTAGTATCTAGCTCCAACTCTAAGTGGTGGAGCCTGAACATATTGAGAGTGGGTCTCAGCAGATGCAGCTTTTTCATGAAATCATGGGGCCTCTACACAACTGACCAATGTGTTTGTCAGGAGAAGCAAACTGTAGATCATCTCCTGAGATGCCCTATAGCACCACAATGCACTCCACAAGATCTGGCAATACTAACACCAGAAGCAGTGACCTGTGCAGAATATTGGGAACACACCATCTGGAAAAGTTGGATTGTTAGCACTGGATTTATGCCCCAGATACCTTGTTCCGGGTGGGTCCAAACCCTCAGACCAACCGCAACCTCTCTATTCAATAATAGGCAAATTTTATTGACACACAGTGATAGCACGTAAGAATAATACAAACAATTCTATATCTACCAGTCCTAGGGTTCACAGAGTCAAGGTACATGTAGCCAGTATATGAGCTTCACTCTGAGGTTCTCTCTTGAATGTCAGATGTCAGCAGCCTGGAGATCAGAGGCCAGAGCCCACTCCCCACCCCCCACCCTGCCCACAGTGGGCTAGGTGACATGAACTGGTAGTATGCCCTCTGTCCATGGTGACCTCGGGTCTCCTCTCAGGGACCCTTTGCTGCTCTGAAATCCCTCTTTTCATATTCTTTCTCTCCTTTTGATGACTCTTCATCTTTGGGCATCATCGTTTGGTCTCCCTGCGGTCATCATACTGTACCCATTCTGTCCTGTCAGCACATTCCTTTGTTTCACAAACCCATCACATGCACACGTCCTAATTTGGGCTTTACTAGTCTTCTCATAATTTGGTCTGTTCCCCAATACCAGAAATCCCAAGAGCTCTGCAGTTGGGCACTGTGACCTGGCGCCAGTGCTACAGAGTTCCTCATGTTATGGAAGAGTATGGCACATGTCTTCAATTTCCCAGCCTGTGTGTCTGCTTGCTGTTTGCCTCTGCACAGTGGACCTTGCAGGAACTTTGTCACAAACAGGCTTTTAGAAATCAGTGAACCCTTGCCATTGCCCTGGATCATTGTCCTAATGCAATATCTACTTTACCTATAAGCCAATTCCCAAAAGCATGCCTCTAAATACCTTTTTCTAGCCATCACAATTGGAGACATGATGAAGAAGTGTCCTTGAGCAAGACAGCAACTCAAGGCGTGTGCATCACTTACAATCTGTGCGTGCCTGTCCTTAGACCCAAGGTACAGAAATGAATTATTGGGCAAATTTATAATTCTACAAAGAATTCTTCCCATGTTTAACTCAGTGAGTACTGTGAGGAGTTTCAGTAAAATCAGTGGAATGGTCCATAGTGAGTCTTTGTAGAATCAAGATCCAGGACACAATTGAGAAATAATTTGCCCTTTTTTATTGAATAAAAAATATTGGTATATATCCCCTTATGCATTGAAGTGCAGTGACAGAGCATTTTGTGTTTTGCTACAACTTCAGTTTGAGCTTTTTCCTTGCCTTACAGTACAGTTGTTGCAACCACAAGTGAAACCTAGTTATTCGGCTCAGGGAGTAAAAGACAGCTGGAGATGATACTAGCCATATTTCTGCTTTGACTGTAAAAAGTAGAGTGCTTTAACCATACTAACCTACTAACCATCAGAGCTCAGGCAGACCTTGAGCACAGAGCTTTATGGGACTTAGCTGATATTTGTAAAATACTTTTATCTCCTAGACTGAAAGGGTCTGTACAGTTGCAAAAGAGTGATCATATTTGTTTAAAATGATGTTTATTTCATTGGTTTTCATCTGTTTCATTAAAATAACTTCCCAGGAAATCCATCTTTTTTTTTTTCTTGCCAAGATTGGAAGTTTGTCTTTTACCTCCGAGGGCCAAATCTTCAGGTGGTGTAAACCAGCACAGCTGCACTGAAGCCTGTGAAACTGGTTTACAGCAATTGAGGATCTAGCTCTAAAACAAAGTTGTTTTTATATTTAGGCCATCAGAAATACTACAAATTAAATTTACTTTGTGGCCTCTTACATTTGGTTTTAACAAGCTCTGCTGATTATGGATTTCAGGAGGGGGAAAAATCAAATAAACTGGAAAAAAAATCAAATTTTCAAAGTCCAAACCTTGACAAAAGTAGTTCACACACCCATAGGCATCCAATGTTTCCATGGTTTCACTTCATGAGTGCCAATTTTTAGGGAGCCAAATCAGATATTCAGGCAGCCAAGAAAAAAGCCTCTACCAAAAAGCCTTTCTGCAGTTCCTTTTTCCATTGTGCAGCTACTGTAGCTGTTTTTTCCCTTGAAAAAAAGCCCTAAAGTTTAATTTGGATTTGAGCACTTCAAAGCCTGTAGAGATCAAGAGACTGATCCTGTTTCCATAAAAGTCAATAGCAAAACTCTCATTGACTTCCTTAGGAGCTGGATCAGCCCCCTGCTATGAGGCTGAGGAACAATGGCTTCGTATGAATCATCTCTCCCCAAACTCCCCAGCCCCCCCAAAATAATCTACCATAACCACCATAATGGGACAAATTTATTAAAAGCAAATAGTCATCTTGTGCTACAAATCCTTCAGAATACAGTGTTTTGACTAAATGACATTTAGCAGTGTTGTAGCTCTAATGGTAAAGAAAACAGTAGCAGCTCAATACTTAAACCTTTGTCCCAGGGTGAATATCATTTCCAATATCCTGTAAAAATTCTTTGAAGTGTTTGTACCCAGGTTGCCCCAATGGATTTACTCAGAATTAGTTAATAGTGAGAAAGCATTGAACTAAATTTATCGGTTATGGTCTCTCATGATCGCATAAAAAATAAAATTAAAAGGAATCCTCTATAGAATACTTTATCAGGCTCAATAATGGCATCATCTCTGACAGCGAGGCAATAAAAGCATATTAGTGACCCCCTGATGAAACATGTTTACTGGCGAAGTCAGAGAGATTGATCATTCTGTCTGTGAAGTGGCATTTTAGTTCTACACACTGTTACTGTTAGTCACAGAAGCATACTGATTAGCTAATGTATGGCAAGAAATAAATGTGTGAAATAGGATATAATTATCAAATCCCACTCATTCCTTCTAGGAAATGTTGGAATGCATTCTGCTTGCAGACTGAGTTTGTGCCCTGCCATGTGCCCTACCTATGTGTCTTGTATTCATATTATCTCTATTGTGGTAGAGCTGAAAGGTCACAATCCAATCACTGTTCTGCTAGGCCTCATACAGACATAGTCTTTCCCCTGAAGAACTTACAGTTTAAATAGACAAGAAAGACAAGGTCTGAGAAGAGAGAGAAAAGTGACTTACATAAGGTAGCATACAAAGCTAGGAAAAGAACCTGTCTGGTATGATATACTTATGCCAGTCCCCAATCCTACCCCCTAAGCATTATTAAGGGTTAACCTGTCAGAGCAAGATCTTTTCATCTTATTGTGCCAGCCATTCTCCATCTGAATTCACAGTCCACAGTGGCACTACAACTGTTTGAGGTCATTTAGCCTCATAAAATCTCAGTTGTCTTTTCATAACTTTTATGAGCTAACATCCAAATTTTACTCCCACCCTCCTTTGCACGTGCTCTCTCTCTCTTACACACATACACACACATCACTTCATTCATTGTTTAGAAAAATGGTGACTTTTTATTGAAGACACTGAAATGCATGTTGCCTTTATTACAAATACCAGTTTCACCAAAAAGAAGGACCTGTGTATCATTAGAGAGTGGTCTATTCTTGTTTAGAACTGGCTTATTTTCACTTACTCCCAAAATGCATAAATATTATCTATATGTCCTGTAAAATGTAACAAGAAGTACAGAACATAGAATCACAGAAATTAGGGTTAGAAGGACCCTCAGGAAGTCATCTAGTCCAACCCCCCTGCTCAAAGCAGGGCCATCTCCAACTAGATCATTCCAGCCAGAAAGTCTTCTTTTTCCAAGTAGATTTTGTTGTTTATTGCATCTACATCATACGAGTCTACCATTTAATGTTGTGAGTCATTTAGAGGTCTTAAGCAGTACTGTAAAGGGCATCAGCACAAAGACAAAAAGCTCCAATGTGTCCTCATTCTTCTTGGAATCCACATTTCTCCTATGGGTCCTTTTGAAACGTACATGAAATGTGGGGGAAGAGACAACTGAGAGGGTGGACCACTCATTTGCAAGTTCAACAGTATGTAGCTGAGACTCAGCTCTACATCCCATCTCAATATCACAGTACAGCTGTCCCAGTGCCTAACTGAAATAAGCTCCTCCAAGAAATTAAACTCAAACCAGACAGGAAAGATACTAGTAGAAAGGAAAACCTTCTGAAGGGAGGTTTGAGACCAAAAGATCTCCATCTGTGTGAAACATCCACTCTGTTCATGAAGTGTGGATTTACCTTCTTGGTGCTCCTGGACACCCAAGAAAAGCCTTCTACCATTTATCTGTGATCAGGAGATTATACCTGTTCCTGTCAGGTGATAATCAGTTAAGCACATGTTTGTCACCCCTGTGTTCAGTTATCAAGCACTACTATCCTGGGGATGACAGAAAGAAAATGATAATGAAGCTCCAGATGGTCACCCCAGCATCACAGACTGATAAGAGCACATCAACTGAGTACATCACATGCCATCCTTCGTTCCTGGTCTGCTACTGCAGTGCATCAGCTCCATCTCTCACATACTTGCCTTGGATCCTTGTCTGCTAATTGAACTAGCTCTGCCTGAAAACATTGATCTTCATAACCCTGAACAGATTTTGCCTTGACTGTTTTGGAGACCATAGCCTTTCTCTTGAATGATGCTCTGTAAGAACGCTTACAGTGAAGAGGAACAATAGAGTTAACCATTGCAAGATTTTAAATAATGAAGACAAAGCTTTCTAAATCGCTGGTCCAAGGCAGCATATAGTCCTTGTAGAAGACAGGGCAGAGTGGCACCTTAGAGACAATTTAGCATATGTTGATAAAATGAGTTGTTGCCTTTGGCCCATGCCATTCCAAATTCATTAGTCTGTAAGGGGTCACCCTGCCCTACTTTTTCTTGACTTCAGATCAGCATGACTAAGCACCTCTATAGTCCATGTTGTTTCCAGCATCAGCTGTAAAACCCATGTTTTCTCAACACCTTTTCCTCAATAGCACTTTCAAGAGTCATGCTGTGCAGGGTGACACAAAAGAAAGCAAGCTAATGAAGGAAAAAAGGTAGAGAAAACCATACAAAATTCAAGTACCCATAAAACAGATTCCAAAGTAGGGTAAGGAAAAAGCATAATTTTGGCCATTTATGTACCCAGGTTAGTGATTAGTTACCACCAAGATAAGCATATGATAAATATCCAGCTAGATTTTGAGGGGTAGAATAGTCCATGATGCGAAGATTTAAAAGGTATTTCCATTAGTGAAACTGTCCCTTAGCAACAATATACTCAGAGCAAGGAATATGGTTCAGAACTGATACTGAAGTGTGAGGTCAAAAACTACAGAAAACACGAGCAATATTTCTAAATAGACAGTTGCTACAGACTTCCATGAGGTTTTTGCTCTAATACCTCTATTACCATAAGACAATGTTGCACAGAGAAAAGCATTTCATCCTTTACAAAGAGAGAGGTTGCTGGCTCAGACAAGTGTCATTACTAAAGGCAATTGTTCACAATGCATTCTAAAGCTTCATTAAGTGCCTACCTGACAATAATATTGGCCCTACTTTGTTCAGGCACCAGAATACAGATCCTTACCTGACTGCTCTTTTTGATTTATGATGCAAAGATCCCTTTTTAACCTGCCTACCTCTCAATCCACATCGTGTTCCCTGGCAGACAAGAGTCAATGGGTACATCCACACGTGAAATTATCATGATGCAATGAACTCTGAAGCAGTTCAAGCCGGAGTCAGCTGCTCCCAGGACATCTATGCATCTATGCGTGCACCCAGGACAGCAGCAGTTTGAGCAGGGGCAAAGCAGCCCCAGACTGGCAGCAGGTTCATATTGTTAGCTGCAGGATGCAGGCAGTAGTGTCAGATGGTGGAGGGGCTGGCTGGGGTACAAGAGTGCTCAAGTATGGCAGGCAGCCCCTGCACTTTAGCACCCTTGTGCCCCAGCAAGCCTGTCACTGCTTACACATGTCTTTCATCACACTTAATTACTCTGCCACAAGATAGTACTGTCCCTGACAGTGGTATCTTACAGCTGAGTTAATTGATTTACTGTGCCCTAATACTGGCGCACATGTAGACTGTGTCGCTTTACTGCCGAGCTAATTAGTCAACTCTGCAGTGAAGCACACGTGTAGATCCACCCAGTGTGTATCATAACATATTAGAAGTCATCTAAATGACAGTAAGCATTGGCTTCAACAATGCTCCATGATTTTCAGTGAAAAAAAAAAGGATTGAAAGCAAAACATAGATTAATCATTTAGTTGGAACCTGTTCAGTCAGAAGAGAGCAGCAAGGGGCAGATAAAGGCAAAGCTGAGACTGTTCAAGATTCCAAGTCAACAAATCAGGCATTAAACCCCTCCCTGCTCCAACTTCCTAGAAAAAAAATGACCAGCAATTAGAGGGACCAGTAATGTTGCATAGCACTTTCTTTAATTCAAGGTGATTCAGGTTCAGTGGTTAACATGAAGACAGGAAAGCAATGCCTGGCTTTGGGATTTTCCAGAGAACCCAATGCTCCTCTTCTAATGAATTTCAGTGAGGTTTGAGTGTCTTCTGTTGTAATGCAAGGTAAACTACAGACAGCCATCCTGTGCATATTTATGTGACCTTGGGAAAGTCAGTTAATGTTTTTGTGTCTCATGACAATCTAGCCAGGATCAGGGTACTTGGATCTAAGTAACCTTGTTTGCAGGGAGTGAAAAATCAAGGATTTATCCCTTGGGGGCTAAAGTGTAGAAGATAAAGTAATCAGGTGGGTAAAGGTAATCGGGATGGGGCTGACGATTCCAAGGGGAGGGGACCAAGGAGTCCGCTATTGAACTCTAGGGAGGAAACCTGAATTTTAGACTCCTGATGGTCCTCAAAGCCCTCCCCCTAGTCCCTCCCTGTCCAATTGTATTCATTAGTCCTATCTAACCTCTTCTTTAAAACCTTCCATGGAAGGAGATCCTAAAGCCATGCTAGACAACTTGTTACATTGCCTTAAAGTTTTCAAAGGTAGGCCACATCCACACGAGCGTGGGTGTTTGGTTCTCTCGGGACAGTGAGCGGCCGTGGACCTTGTTCCACTGCTAGTTGTCCCTAGGGAATGCCTGTGCCATGTGTCCTCTGGTGTGCAATAGGTTATCCTGAGTGGCCGAAGCAGCCTTACCTGGGAGCCTCCTGGGGCTGCAGCAGCTGCAGTCCTGCCACTCAGAGCCTGGCTGGCAGCTAGAGCATGGCTCCAGATGGCCAGGCTCTGGTTTTGAGTGGCACGTGCTGCCACTGTGTGCACCACTCCAGGTTTCTTTGGCACAGGTTTTTTTGACCCCTGGATATCCATCAACAACATGGATATTATGGGGTAACCCCCACCTCCCCCCGCACTACTCCCTTGCAGTGCTGAGAACACCTGAATGTGTGGACATGTCTGTGGTGCCACGTACCACACGGTCCCACCCATTCAAACATGCCTACAGGTTTTTCCTGGAATTGCTCAATATCTGCTTTGCTGAATTTCAACCAATTGCCAGATATCCCACCCCCTGTGAGCAACGTATCCCCATCTTCTTTATGAAGGCCTTTGAAAACTACTATCATGACCCATCTTTAATTTCCCATTCTCCAGACTAAACATTACTTTCATCGCATAACTTGCTTTTCATCCTCTTTACTAGGGCTGTGCAAGGCTTTGGTTGCTTATTCGATTTGGCAGAGACTCAGCCCCATTCAGCAGCCAAATCTCCAAATCCAAATCGAATCAGGAGACCTTTTAATCTCTCCGAATCAAATCAGAATCCTCCAAATCAATTCAGAGAGATTCAGAAAGATTTGATAATTCAGACATAGACACAGCTTTAACTGTTTTTTCTACATAGCTCAAGGTACCACGCAGCTTGTGAATGCTGAGATACTGGGGCAGATGGAGTGTCCCACGGGAGTCTGGGTAAGAGGGGTCCCAGTGCACTCGGCAGTGGACCCAGAAGTGAATAAGAAGCACTTCAGTCCACTTCTGGGTTTGCAGCCGAGCATGCATAGGGGTCCCCCACGCTCTATTGGGAGGCTCCATCCACCCCAGCATCACAGTGTTCATAAGCCACACCTGGTATCTTGAGGCATGTAAAAAAAACATTTATTGCTGTGTCTGTGGCCAAATCGCTGTTCTCCAAATCAATGGATTGAATCACTGTCCCCTGGGCTGAATCCAAATCCAAATTGAATACAGCCTGTTTTGCACACCCCTACTCTTTACTACCTTTGTTGCTTATGCCTGGATCATCTAATTTCTTTAAATCCTTTTTAAAATGTGATACCCAAAAGAGGATACTTAATCCAAATGAGGTTAACCAGCACTAAGAGTGGTACCATTATTTCCTGTGTCTTATTTGTGTTAATATAGTCACAAAATACATTTGCTTCCCCCTCTGTCCTGCACCTGTATCACACTGCTCTCACTGTCTGAACTTGGGACCTACCATACTGCTCATACTCAGGAGCTCTATTGACATATCAGCTACCCCCATGCTATATTTCTGCATTTGTTTTTGTCTTCCTTATGTGTAGAACCTAAAATTTGTCTTGGATTTAAAAGGGATTGTCTAAAGCCCAGCTCAATGATTTTTCAATATTTCTTTTATGTTTAGTCTGGTCCTCCAAAGTGTTTGCAACTCCTCCCTGTTTTGTATCATCTGCAAATGTCATTAATAGAATCTCTACCCCAAGATCAGTCTATCATTTAATGGCACCCACACCATTAATTAAAAAGCTAAACAGCACTGGACTAATCTCAAACCCCCGTGAACCCCCATTTAAAAATGCTTCCCAATTTAATATCAATTCATGTATATTCTTTGCTTAAGGTTATTATATATCAATCTAGTTTTAATTGTCTTGCCCACGTTTCTCCATTGAGAGGGAAGCATGATTGTTTTGAGACTCCCTGAACTTTTGTAGAACAGGTCCTGTTAAAGAACGAATTCTGGTTCTTCAAAATAGAACAGTTGTTACCTGAGGCTTTCTTCCTCCACAACGTAAGTACAGACAGAATGGGACCCTTATCATTCCCTACTGGTAGTGCAAAAAGTAGCTGCAAATTCTGCCATTAACTTCTGCTGTCTAACTCATGGGGTTGCAGAGTGTGCAGGATTGGCATGGCAAGCCTGAATAGTGCTTACTGACCTGCCCAAAGCCTGTTCCTCCCTTACACTTCAAGTGTTGACTCTGCCTGGATTTTATCTTAATGTATTTGGGCTGGAAGCCAAAAGACATCAAGTAACTTCACCTCAGGGCAGAAGAGACCAAAATCTAGCCAGTTGTCTCAATCCACCACTGCAATCTGCAGGAGGAAGAAAAAATGCTGAGAAGCAGAGAATGTATCTAAATTTAGCTTCCTACAAAAAATACATTGAAATCAAATGCAAAGCCAAATTCACTTTTCAAGATCTAAAATGTTTACTAGCAAAATATGGAGCCTTAGCATCTTCTTTAAGCAAGTTTCAGCAAGCTTCAGAGTCCCTATATGGCACAGGAAAGCTATAACTCTTTATTCTGTACCTAAAGGTATATGAACATACTAGACTGTTGCATTCAATTCGTCCTAGAGTTCAAGACCCTGGGACTGAGTCTGCAAGTCCACAGGGGGCTTTTTTCTTCCAGCCCAAAAAATGATTCTTGATCAGGTAGCTCGTATAGTTTCTAATGTGTAAATTTAAAAAAAAAGAGAAGAAAGGAAAAGAAATCATGGTTTATAACAACATATTTAAAATATTTTTGAGGTCATATTTATTTTTATTCCTTCTCACATCCTCTTTTGCATAGCAGTAATAATAATGTGACCATATTAGGCACATTTCATTTAAGTATTTTTTTAAAAGGCAGCTAGGAATTACTATTTCCATTATGCAGAGGGAAACTGAAATATCAGGAGCTCTCTTGTTTCACTGCCAGAGCAGTTAAGCTCCTAGAGGTCCTATTAAAGTCACAAACAAGCCAGAAGTAACTTGCCCAAGGTTTCACAATGAGTCTGTGGCAGAGACAGAGCTAGACTATAAGTCCCATGATTTAACTCCTAACACGTCTGACGTAAAAGTTGTGGTCTCTATCCTCTTTCAGTGTTACCAAACATATCAGTGAAGCTACACTGGTTTGGCTTTGCATTTCAAAAGAAATGTCCTCCATGCAAATAAAGATGTCAGTGCAATGGTGTGTTCTAAGACATATCATCAATCACAAGCTGTTCGTGCTAAACAAAGAAACCTAGGCATTGGCTGCAGTGCTTACAGAAAGCTCATCCCTCCTCTTATAGAAATCAACATTTTTGCCTTGTTTTTGAAGATCCATTATAAACAATCTTGCACTCTCTTTGATTTTTCTAACAATAATGCCTGTAACAGTCACAGTATGATGTGAAATGGAAATGGCAGCAGCAAAGTTGATGACACAATGGAAAGCTGCTGTCTCGGACATGGCCGTGCTAATCTGCTGAAATGACACCAATTTATTCTTCTGTTTTTCACACAGCATTACCAATATGGCTTTTACTACAGTATATGAGTAAAAAGGCCCTGCAAAAATGTCTCCAGGACATTATGTTCATGGCCTGCGCAAATCTTCAGAAGCCTTATTCTGTTTTCCTGGGTTCAGAAATAAACCTACCAGATCTTTTTTCAGCTGAAGATGTGGGGGCATAACTTTCCCATCATAATAACAAAAACTTGACATCCAAGAAGCCTGCCATTGCATGAAGGCACAAGATCATAGACTTTTTTCAGCTGAGTCATAGGATTCTCTCTCAGAAGCAGACTTTCTCTTAGCTAAATGCATTCTCCCCAATTTTGCCCTTGAAAGCTAGTTGGACGCTTCAGGTAAACTACAATGCAGTTTGCCTTTTAGGTAAAGTTGACCAATCAAGCACATCACATGAATGCACTGTACAGAGCTGTTGCATGGCCAACGTCCACTGCAGCATTGTAGTTGTGTAGGGCTCCTGATGATTGAATAATGATCATGAGTGATTCAGTGTTCAGTTGTTCCTAGAAGTAGAAGTGCTCAGCCATGTGTCATAGTCCCTGTATCATTAACTAGAGCCTCTCCTTCACTCATGTGGAGGAGATCTGAAATACAATACCTGAGTTTTGCTATGAGTTTAAAGAAGCAGTCATGGAGAACTCAATGAGAAATCTGACATCCCTTCATGAGAATGGATTTCCAACAACCTGCTTTTAGACTCTCTAGAATGGTACTGATATTAGGGATAAATAGTTTTAGTTCAGTATGGTTTTGGCTCATGGGGCTTGGGAAGGCAGTTTATAAAAGTGTTTTTTCCATATAAATATTTTACTTCTTTCCAAATTAACATCTCTAGAAGGAAATTTGATTAATGTAAAAAAAAAATAAATATTAATTGGAATATTAATGCAAATATGTATGTGTGTGTGTTTGTATTTGGATTCATATTTATTCTGTGTGTGTGTGTGTGTGTGTGTGTGTATCTCGATAGATAGATAGATAGATAGATAGATAGATAGATAGATAGATAGATATAGACACACACAGACTTGAGTTGGGAGAGGACCCTAAGGATGTGTGTATACTCACACACATGGTGGCCACTGAATAGTGGTTCTCCTGAAGCTGTGTCCCCAGGAAAACAGGAAGGATGAGGGGCATGGATTCTGAGATGCCCAGCACCATGGTATCAAAGTGTTAGGATCAGAATAACCAGCCTGCATTAAAGCATCATATGCTGCTCTAGCAATGGTTACAGTAGGGAGAGCTCTTATGACAACTTACAAAGGCAACATATAGGGTTGCCATCTGTCCCCTTCTAAACAAGAAAATCTTATCTCTTTGCAGGGGTGCAAGTTGTGAACCTCATGCTATATTATTTCTCTCTCTCTTTTTAATGGTGATTCTCTCCACAATTTGCTGTTAAGCCAGATTCTAAACATTCACCAGAAAGCTTCTCTCCCTCATCTTTTGTGTAGGTGTGCTCCTGCAGTCCGGCTACTTCAATGAGTGCAGTGTCCAGGAAAAGGGGCTCAATACTGTGATGTCAATTTGATGGCTGAAGTGGATTTGGATCAAGTCCATTAGCTTTAAAAGTTTTCTAATCCTTTTTTCCTTCCTGCTAGTAATCTAAATTAAACAATATTACCATACATGTGCTTTTCAAAAGGATCAAGAAACAGTATCATTTCATGAAAATGATTTCACAGTGGCTGGAAAAGGTAGTTCTGAGTGTTTCTAAAATAGGAGTAGTTTTCTTAGAATTAACTGAGATGCTTTTTATGTTGTTATATTGTATTCCTCTGTTGTACATGGGTATTTTCATGAGCTATGTTACAGTTGTGTTTTGGAGGTTAAACTTTCCTTCTCCTTTGAAATGAATGCAGTGATTTGTTATCAGGAATAGTAGCAGTTTTCTGCACTGATTTCCTAATGATCTGAATAGAAGTGCATGCTACCACTGTATATACATTGTGAGAATAAATGTATTTACCCCATGTCAGATTTTAGGAAGATGTTTTTGTGGTGCTAAAAGCCACTAACTGCATAATTTCCTAAAAAAAAATTCTGATGGAGATGCATTATATTTTTTTATATTCTCTGGGCATTTCCTGCTTTCTGATATTTTGATTTCAAATCCCTTCTCATGATAAAACTTTGTGTGTTTTTATGCCTTTCTATTCTACAAGGGTGTTTCAGGAAGTAGCAGCAATTTCCAAAACCATTTGGTATGCAGTGATCATTTACTGGACCACATCACTTCTCTACATAGTCATAAGTGATGAGTGCATTCAACAATATCACCATCAATGTTCCCCGCTGCTGGGTAGTTTCCCACTCACTGCACACAAAATGTTCTTATTTTGAAATTGCTCTAACTTTCTGAAAAAACATAGAATCTGTGTGTGCTTTATAATCATTAGTTAATGTAAATTTGCATTGCCCTTGTAAATATTAATGCCAGGATGCAATATTAGAATCCAGTTGCACAGATGAGGACCAGAGAGAATAAATAACGTTCCCAAATTCACATAAAAAGCATGTGTTGAAAGGCAGAAGAATCAGAAAGAGAACAACCTAACCGTGGATGTTTTTGTGAATAGGAACATGCTCCCTCATATAATGCAGACACAAGCAAATGGTGCAAATTGACAGAAATATAATAGTACACATCAGGGTTAGAGAACTAAGCTTCTATTTTAAAAGCACTTTCTACCAAAGGATCCAGTGGGGTTTGAAGTTTCAAGTAGGAATAGTGTCACTTTATTTCCATGGAGTGTCACTTTAAATTTCTGAGTTTCTGTCAAGCCACAACTCAAAGTGAAACTTGGAGACTTGAAAGACTGGTCAAAAAACTAAAGACCTTCATCAAAAACTCATTTCTAGAAGTAAAACTGCCAGGTGATATATGCTTTATTTGTGTATTTCTTGAAATAGCTACTGGTGGTCAAGCAATAAAGTAAATGATGAATACTTGGCCTAAGAGTCTTAGAATAGTATATGTATATAACCCTTTTGTAAATTCATTGGGTGTTGGGTACCTAACTTATTGAACTTATTTGAAATGTTCATCCTTACGCATCCTATGCTGTAGAGGGTAACAATGCAGATATTCTCTTCACTACTCAGTTGCTATTATATAATCACCTTGAAATGCTTGTTTGCATTAAAGCTGTTTACAGTAGGCAATGCATTTGAACTTGTGCAGCCTTCTCAAAACACGGAGGATATGAATGTTAAAGCATCCATGGCTTTTTTCTTTAGTTTTGAGAGTTACACTGGAAAGCAAAATATGTTAAATTACATGACACAAATTGTATCACATCCATTGTTGAATATTGATGCTGAGATAAAGAGAGATGAGAATAAAAAAGTATATGGAGGGGTATCACAGGTCCTATGAAAGCAAGTAAGAATACAAAGAGTCTAGGAGAGTAGAGATACTTTGTTGAACAGAATAACCTGACATTTCTAAAAATAAAGCTAGGATTCCACCACTGGGCTTCTTGTGTCATGAGCACATCACCTGAAGAAAGTGTATAGATCTAAGGGGTAGTCAAGACTGTTACTCATGGGGGAAAATATTCCTTTAATTCTCTTGGGCACATCTACTCTTCCTTTTAGTTGTTCTTTTCAATGATGCCAGGGGTCCCCAATTATCCTTTTGGATAACATGAATGGACAAATTCTTACCTAAGAGAGAGGGATTCTCACTTTCAAGGCAGCTATTCCTCAGCACAAGAGCTCATTCAAATGTTCTTATGTAATCTTTTAGAGACAAAAACCTCTTTTCTTGAAAAATCTTAGCAAGAGAGTGATCCACCAAAGGATAGCCACCAGTCTGGTAGACATATCTCTAATTGCTGGGCCATTAGGGGACAGCATCTCCTTCCTTCACATTTTTCACAAAAGGTTCAAGAGGTCTCAGTTTTGTCCCACCCATTATTTTTAAAATCTAGAACATTTTTAGAACAGAATTTCCCAGGACCCTCCACAAGAGCACCCTAAAGTCTGAACTCACCAATTTGGGGAATATGGCCAGCAGTTTAGAAAGCAGAACTAACTATTATCCACAGTGGTGTTCCCCAATTAACCTCACATCTCCATTTGGAAACCCGATTGGAGTTTGATGTGATTTCAGATACCATTAATTTCTTTTGGGCTCCCCACACAGCTGTGGCTGTTACAATCGAAGGATTTAGCCATTGGCATTCTGTAGGCATGTTGCTAACAGGAAGAGGAGACAACAAAGAGCTTTTCTCCAACCCTTGGCTTTCTTCCTCCTTTGGTCCTAAGATCTATGGGTGTATGGAGCTGTTCTGTCTCTACTCATACCATCCCTTTTTCCTAACAAAACCCTACAACTCAAATGAACAGTCATTGAGAAATTCCTCTAAGCTGCTTTTCCATTTACTGGCACTTCTGCCCCCTTCCATGGTGTTTTCTCTTAGAGGGAATGGGCTGTCATCGCAGATCCAAGATAGGCTGATTGCAGACTTTGTCCTCGTGATAGCTTACTGGCTGGACAATAATCTTATGTGAAATTACATCACAACTCACAACCTTGTGAATACAGGTTCATCACATATTCCTATTAACATGTCCAAACACATGCAGATCCTCTACTCTTCAGACTCTTGCTGAGGGGCAATTTTCCAACAAGCCACACGATATCAGCTTTGGTGAAATAAAGCAATTATTTTCCTCCTCACCTGAACACAGTGATAGTAAAAGGATGGGTGAGCACAGCTCCCTGTCCAGAAACCTATGAGAGTGTATTTAGTTGGTTTAGAGTCAGTTCCTTTCCTGCCACTCTGCAAAGCAGTTGATTACCAATCTGCTCCAGTATATCTTGGTGTCTTTGGTAGCACACAGTAGTTTTCACCTATGAGGCTAACAACGTTCAGTTTATAAACCTAATAACATCTTGTTTGTACAGTTATTTAATCACTTTAAATCTGCACATTACTGTTGTCACATGGCTACAGTAAATTTGCCATATTTAAAAGGAAACAGAGCTTAAGGATAGGATAAGGTTTGGTGATCTGCCAAGCTGAAAATAGCATTTAACAGGCTTTTAATCTATTTCATAGGTTATTGTCCCCATGAGTGCTGTTATAGTCTGCAGATAAGAAAAATGAGAACAAAGGGTTATTTTCACTTACAATTCAGCAGCTGACGTTATTATTACTGTGTCATTGGTAATCAAACAGAGGTACACTAATAATTGTATCCTTTAAACATGCAGTGTGCAGTAAATATTTGTCAATTTAAAAGTAAACAGGCTGTAGAAATTAGAACACTATTTCCATCAAAGGGAGCAGATTAAATGCTTGCAGAGCCAGGCACCACCAAGAGACAAATGCCTGCCATTTGTATAAGGTTTTGTTGATGTCTGCAAGATTTCTCAGGCTTGTTTGTGGTGGGAAAAAGTAAATGTTTGAAATAAAAATGTGATTACATTCTACCTTTTGAATCCCAATCTGTAGTTAAATATGCTCTTTTTATACCTTAGAGATGGACTATTACAAAAATAACCTGCTATTTGCTTTCATTCAAAGAGAGGGGAGACGTGAAACTTTTGTTTTTTCTGCTCCATGGCTGGATGGAAGGCTAGACTTTCCATTCGTACTCTAGGAGACAGACAGATGGTTCACTTGACCTTCACTGTCCTCTGATACTGGCAGTGGTGAACTTCCCAAATTACCATGGCACCCCCCAGGTTCAAGACACCCACAAGTGGAAACCAGAATTAGATTGTTCACATCATCAGAACTCATTTCTTCCCCAGCTTCACTTAACATGTATGTGCAAGGTAATTTCCTCACTCTCATTTGTATCTGAAGATTACTAGTATTATTCATTTTTACTAATGCATGAGCTGGACATCAGGACCTGATTAGACCAAGCACTGGACAGCAATTAGCAGTCCCTGACCATAGAATTAACCGTCAAAATGGACAAGATAATACTGAGAGAAAAAAGGCCTCATTATACCCATTTTAGAGTTGGAAACTGAGGTTAAAGGTCAAACTTTCAAATGTACCTAAGTCATTTAGGAGTTTATGCCCATTTTCAGAAGTGACATGTGAGTCTGTGCATCACTGACAGTCTCCAAAATGGGCCTAGGTTTCGAAATGACTTAGTTCTTTTGAAAAGAGGATTTGGGCATTGAAGTCAATTTGGAGCTTCTGCAAATGTTACAGTAAGCAGCTTGCCCTAGGTCACACAAGGGGTCTATGGGAGAGTGAGTTAAAAAAACACTTTTGCATGACAGGTAGATGCTTGTCCACTAGTCTCCTTCTCCATTCTAATACCCAGGCTTCCCCCTGGAGCTCTCGATATTTGGGGGAGAGTGCTGGGTAGCATTTTTAATTTTTAAGCATATTTTAAGCTGTCTTAAGAATGTTAGGTGGGATTTTTTTGAGTATATTTTGAATTGTCTTAAGATTTGTTCTGCATGGATTAGCCTTTCAAGTATATTTTCTCTGTAATATATCAGGCTTAGAAATTGATCCCAACAGCTACAGCTCATTTCTGTAGCTGAAAAGCTCAGTGATAATAACATGTTGTTTTTACAAAGAGAAGAGTCTAAGTATTAATAAAGAAATTGAATGTGAAAAAACCACTGGGTTTTTGTTTTGTTTTTTTAAGTAGCGATTGGTACTAGCGCAACTCTGCCAGACTCTTAATTATAGTACCTTATGTGGGTGCTGTTATTCTAATAATGTCATCTCATAAGCCGCTCGGGTGAGAGAACCACTGAGTGAAGCTGAGCATTTCTGATGCCAATGTGGCAAGTGATTCACAGATCATGATATACATCAGACTAATATCATACCAGATCGCTGGAAGGATGCTAGTGAGCTGTCTTTCTGGTTTCTTGTTGCTAGGAGTTTTGAAGGGAAAGTGATACGATGGTGGAGCTACAGTAGGTGAGAAGTTGTTTTGAATGTGGTGAAACTGGTATTACAGTGGCATGACAATGTGGTATTTCTACTTAGCATGAAATCTTAAGAACTCAATGAGAGAAATAAATGTAGAGTTTGTGATCCGATATCAGCAGGAAGTAGCTGTGCGTGTCTTTTCCTTCCACCTTTTGTAATATGTTTCAAAAAGAATGAACATAAGTATCAGTGCTTTGCTGTCTTAGTGCACCTTTTATTTGAGCATCTCAAAGCCCATTGCGACTATGAAGCCTATCCTCTCTTTGAGATCAGCAATGATACTGCATAGATGCAATGTATAAAAACAGTGAGATGAGGCAACTGTCCTCAAGCCAGTGATCAAGTTGGGAATAGAGATCAGGAGTTTCCTTGCTTGTTTCCCTACTCTAATTATGAAATCACTGCCTCTGTGAATGAATGACACTGTAACCCATGTAATATTATCCCACAGGTAGATGAAACTGCTTCAGACAATATTCGTTGTAAGGATTCAGGGTGACAGTTCACCAGACAAAACAGTGTGTTCAGCATAACCATAGATGTGAACTGGAACATGATTCAGCCCTACCGTATGCTACTAAGTGAGCAACATGTTATGCACATTGGAGTACTGGAGACAATTTCTCTACGCTTTTTGGGCTAGATCTTTAGCCTGTGTAAGTTTGTAGCATAACATTGACTTCAGTGGAAATGTGAGGATCTGGTTGGTAGATCTCACAGTAGGGTTTAGCTTCAAAAAGCCTAGAGTTTTTTTTCCACTTGTCTGCAAAGCAGACAAAAGCTCTGCCTCTGACTAGCTCCGGCAGCCATCTCATTTCATCTCTGTCTATGAAAGCATTATTATAGTGTTAGGTTTATAAAAAGCTTTGTAAAATTTATTTTAAAAGCATTTTTTTCATCATAAAAATGTAAATGGATTATCTGACCATTGGGCCAGGTACAGACAGTAACCGTCTACTGGTATAATTGATCGTAAACCAGTCTATACCTGTAGCAGAACAGAAGTTCTGTACACATAGACTTGTTTAAAAATGGTAGAATGCAGTTTTAAATTCCTCCTCACTTCCCCCCCCCCCCCAACAAACAGCAAATATGTGGTCTGTTCGCTACTGATAAACTATGCCACTTAAAGAAAACCACATCACTTAAATCAGTTCTACCTTGGGCTTTTTGAATGTCCTTGGTAGTCACTGAAATCATCTTCCTTCATCTTGGTATATATATGCCCTTTAGCCAGTCACCAAAGAGTGCTCAACTGTGGATCAGGTAGAAGCCATATTTAGGGGCAGGCAAAGTGTCAATTGGAGCAGACATCCCTGAATACCTGTATTGGAAGTGTTCTGTGAAACACCAGACATGGGGCATTTGGAGGCTAGATGATGCAGTGGCTCAGAGCCATCTTCTGTTATCTTTGATCATATCCTATCTTAATTCTTGGAGAATGAAACTGGAGGCATCATCTTAGTCCCTGTGCACTCGCATCAGATTCCAAGGGAGGGAAAAGACCCAAGTCAGACCAGAGAGAGGTTGCAGCTCAGAAGTGTAAGGTATTGGCAAAGCTTCATGAAGGCACTTCTGTACCACCTGCCAGTCCTCTGGCTGGCTCTGGCTAGTGCTATTAGTCCTTTGCTTTCATTATTTTAAAATTCACTTGCAAATGCTGTCACAAATTCCATTTTTTCCAAGCCAAACCTGCCCAGATGCCACTGTGTGCTGTATATGAGGATTATTGATGAATGTTGGGCAGACACCACATGTGGCTAGCTAATTAGAGAGATCCAGAAACAATGAAAATACATGTGCCTGAATAAAATATTGATGAATTAGAGCAGTAGGGAGTATATTTTTTAAATTGAACATTCAACTTCTAATAAAAATAGAATGGGATCCATGTATCTAAGTCCTATACTGTGCTACAAATATACTCCTATATGCTTTAAAACTAATTGATTGCTGAAGGTACCCAGCAACTCACTTGATAATAACAGCAAATGATAATCTTTGGGGGGGAAACATATTTAACACTGTTTCACAGCTCCACTAATGCTGTTAGGGCATTTGTCTATTTTTACACCAATTCGGTAATGCAATCCCTGAAGGTCACTCTTTAGGAAAGGCCTTAATTAAGATTTCTGCCTGCAGCAAATTGTACGAACTATAATACATCACGCTGTAGCAACCCAGATACAGATCATTGGCTACCCTGATCCAGTCATGTGGTATGAACAAATATTACCATTTTCATATCACTGAGGATCATTTTGCAGTGCGATTAAAAATGCAGTATCTGGATTTTTTTTAAGTATCCATTAAAAAAAGACAGAAACATCTTTCTTTCAGGCCAAATAAATGATTTAATTTATGGAGTGAAGGTCGAACATGAAGATGTGTGCCTCACTGACTGAAACATGTTAGGGTTTTTTTGGTATCATAGATATTGAAAACAATACTCTTTAAAGGTCTAATTTATTTTTATTTAATTAATTTTCTTCCATCTGCCTTACTCTTCCTTCCTGCTGGAGCTCCAAGGTCTGTTCTCCTCATCCCAAGGACGGATCATCTCTGGTAGTCATTGAAGTTCACTACTGATAGGATTCAAATTATACCTTACAAATTGGGTCCTAATGGTCAGGTGGATTAGTGTTGCAAACCTATGGTATTTTGAAGTGTTTGTAGAATGTCATACCTGTTTTCTTGAGGTTTTTAAATGATATGGCATGCATAGTCTCTACATATAGGTTACATCAAGCTGTATTTAGCCTTATCATCATTAGGCTTATATGAATTGTGGTATTTAGTGTGAATGTAACTTTTATGTTTCATATTTTGGACAAGCCTA
Source organism: Caiman crocodilus (assembly GCA_030014935.1). Lineage (NCBI taxonomy): Eukaryota > Metazoa > Chordata > Crocodylia > Alligatoridae > Caiman > Caiman crocodilus. The sequence continues at coordinate 244,622,227 of JAGPOW010000261.1, forward strand.
CTTAATAGGGAAATGATTAATGTCAGCTAAGCATTCCTCATTTATTCACACTTAAGTAATCGCTAAAAATTAGCATCTGACATGGGTGTGGTCTTGCGGATGTGGTCTGAGGCATTTGAGTCAAAAAGTGATGCATATATATTTTAAAAGGAGAGACTATGCAAGCTATTCAAGGAAGGACATTTCTCTAAGTGTAGAAATTAAATGAGAGATGGCATCCTTGGGATATGTTTGAAAGGATGTAAATATTCTCTTGGATATAACTAGCTTAGGAAGGACTTCTGGTCGGGTAAACAAAGAGAGGTAGTTATTAGGCTTGTGCAAAGCAGCAAGTATTCATTTTGGATTCAGATTCAACTGATTTGGAGGGACAGTGATTCGATTCGATGATTTGAATCACTGTCTCAATTTGATTCGGCCAATTCGGATTGGGAGATTCGGTGCTGATTCAGAGATTCAGTCATAGACTACAATGGGGAATCACTAAAATACCTATAACTTTGTCAGTTTTTTTCCAGATTCAGATGAAAACAGCAGAGATGGCAGCTCCTTCTGAGGGCATGAAGCCTGCCAACTTCCAAGGAGATAGGTGCAGGTGTTTCTGTGGAAGTGCTCCTCAAACTGTTGAAAGCAAAACTGGTATCACTTGTGTACATTAAGGCAGAGCAGGATGAATGCAGCAGGGATAGTTCCACCAAGTGGTTCATGGCTACCATGATCTCCCTTGCCTTTTGGGACTTATCCATCACCTCTGCTTGAAGGACAGCCCACCGACAGCCTGATTGATTGCACCAGTGCCCTGTGAGGGAGAAGTAGGCGTGATCTCCATCCCAGCTGCTCCACATGTCTGCAGTGAAGTGCAAGGCTGCCTGCAGCCCTGACATGTGCAGCTTTTCCCTCAAGTACTCCCTGCATGCCTCAAGCAGGGAGGGCACCACTGTCCCACTAAAGGCAATGCGTGCAGGCACTTGGTAGGATGGGGCCACGAGCACCATGAGCTACCTGAACCCTGGCCACTCAACTGGCCATCCAGAGTAAGCATCTCCCCAAAGCTCTGGGTGACCTCGCTCACCCTTGCAATGAGCCCTCTTCGTTTGCAGATTTCCCCCACCACTCCAGGGTGGCCTGCCTTTGCTTCATGGGGACACAGGCTTTGGAGCAAGAGAGGAACTTCGTTTTAGGCATGCTACCACCAGTGCTAGGCTGAGGAGGAGCAAAGGCAAGGGGGTGCTGCCTCCTAAGATGCAGCAGCATCACCATGGTGGCGAAGTGTTTCACCTCCTTGCCCTGGCTGATCTGCAGTGCTGGCAGGTAGCATACCTGGGATTGTCTGCCACCTCAAAATGATCCCACAGTATACTACCCCCTCTTCATCAGGCAGAGGCACAACAACAGAAGGATCTGAGCCACCTGTCCCACAACCTCCTCCAAAGTATCTCCCAGAGAAGGAGACCTGCCTCTAGGGGAACTTTGAGGGGTGTGGAGAAAACTCAGATTCCCCTTCCTTCCCCAAAATTTCCTTCACTATGGTCCTCAGCTCCTCTGCTTCCAGATCCAGCTCCTCCACTGGAAGGCACACACTGGGAACTGAAATTGGAGTAGAGAGTGTCACACTGCTGCTGTTGAGTGGTGTTAGTGGTGGTGATGGAGGGTGGCCACTGCTACCAGCTCCTTTCTCCCACTAGCAGCAGAAGACTCATCGCTGCTAGGAAAGAAGGTCCATCTATATTTGGGGTGAGGGGAAGATGTAGCTATCCATCTGCCCCTCTCCCTCCCCTGCCAGAAGACCTGGCACATGCCTTTCCAGCATGGTGCTTCATATTGTTAGGTGTGCTGCAAAATGGGTGTGTGTGTGATATATGTTATGCTTTCCTGCACAGTGATGACACACTGTCAGGGAAAAAATAGATTTTTTTGTGGGGGGAAAGAATCAAGACAGACTATCAAGAACAAATAAGAGGATTTGTGGGGAAGAATAGGTTGAAAGGACTGGATAGGGATAACAATAGGGATTGTAGGCAAGGGTAAGTAGGAAAGGATTGGGTGCAGCTTACAAGGAGAGAGACTAGCTGGCAAGCCAGAGCCTTTCAGACGCTGATGCTCCAAGAGAGACACAGCTCACACAAGGCACAGATCACTTCAGACACCGCTTGATATGTTGTTTCTATGTCCTCCCCCAGGGCACCGTGATTGGAAGGGAACTCAGAGAAAGATCACAGTCACTGGCCAGCTACAGATGTCAATATCAGGGCGGCCTTCCCTCCCTGCCCTCAGCCTTTTCCAAGTATGGAAGATCACCGCATCCCCCTCCCTCTTCTCAGTTCCTGTTTCCTGCAAGCCTTCTGAATCTCCAAATCTCTCCCAATCAATTCGGAGTCTTCTGATTCAATTCAGGCCTTTTCATGAGTCTCCTGATTCAATTTGGATTTGGAGATTTGGCCGCCAAACCGGGCTGAATCTCCTCTGAATCCAATTCGCTACCGAAGCTTTGCGCAGCCCTAGTAGTTATCCATGTTAGTCTGAAGTGAGAGGGGAGGCAAGGTAGATCTGCACTTTATACATTAACTAAATAAGAGATGTGTAGCATAAGCTTTTGTGAGCCCAAGCTAGCTTCATCAGGTGCTGAAATGAGCTCAGGATCATGAAAGTTTATGCTATGCATCTTTGATTTTAGTTAGTCTGTAAGGTGCAAATCTACTCTGTCTTCTGGTAAACAAATACACCCATCCTTGTCTCCCCTACTCTTTACTTGTGGCACATTGTAGAGGTTTTGTAGGTTGCTTTGAGGTCGTGATGTGTGAGAGTGGCCAGATGCCTAACAATTCAGGGATTAGACTTGATGGCCAGGAAGGCTCCTTCCAGCCCTATGTTCTAAAGCATGTCCTTTTGCCGAGATAATCTTAATGTCTGTCTCCTTCTCCTGCCCCAGGAGGAAACAGACATCCAGTGGGGCCAGGGGGAAGCAAGAATATATTTCCACCCTCCTTGAAACCTAGCAATGCATCTGGGAACAAAAGCAGGCTATGTCATTCTAGAGCATAAACACCAAGTAGCTTAGGAGGGGCCAGGCTGACATTGCTCTCCCTGAAGTGACGTGACTGCGGCCTGCACACATTTAAGACCTGCCAAAATTATTCCATCTAACCCAAAACTTCTGCAGATATGGAAGGGTTCAATTTTTCCTCCTCTTTAGTCTTAACATTTCATTTACCACCTCCGGCCTGCTGGAGTCCAGTTGTAGCCTAGCACAGAAACTACTAAGGGCTAAGGGAGAAAACTCATTCTTGAAGCATTTCCACCCTCCTCAGCAACTGCTCCAGAGTTTTCATTCCCTTGTGAGTTCCCTCATGCAATTTTGCTACTTCAGAAGCATATAAGTATTAGGATTCCCCACTGCCTGCCCCTCCTAACTGGTGTCCCTTCTTGTCCACCACCATTCCTGTCTAATGGCTTTCTTTCTGCCTTTACAACACAGAAAATAGAGAGTAAATAACTGTTTTGAGATGATTTATGTTGCACTTAATCAAACTGCCCCTAGTACAGGCTGGGCAATTATTTGGGATGGAGGGGCACTTCAGGAGTTTTGGTGAGCTGTCTTGGAGCCAGATCAGTACCACTCCCCTCCCTCCCCCACCCCCCAGCTTACCAAAATAATTGTTCACTCCTGGGTTGGGGGAACCCAACCAACCCAGCTGCATGCTGGGGGCTTGGGGTCGGGCAGGAGCTATGTTGGGATGGAGCAGGGGCCACATCAGCTGCTCCAGCTGCACCGAAATGGCGCAGCCCAAAGTGGCATGTGGGACCCACCCTGGCACCACTCTAGCAGTGTCCACACTCCTACCAAGCCCCTGGATAACCAGCAGCTTAGAGCCTGGATAGCCAGCAGCTTCTGGCCCTCTTCCCCTGCACCCATCTCCTGCCAGCAAAAAGAAACTTATCTGAGCTTCAAATTGTCAGGAGCCAGGCTGGCCAGTCTGTGAAGGGCCACAGGGTTGGAGCTCATGCAGACAGCCCCACCAGGCATAAGCCTGGCTAGAAGCTCAGCACGCCCTGCCTTGAAGAATACACTGGAGTCCAAGGGGCAGGGCCAGGGACAGGTGGGCAGTGGCTGCTGCTGCTGCAGCTGGCTATAGCACGGGGAAGGGAGAAGGGTGAGAGGCACCGAAAGCTGGGGCAGCTTCAGGCCAGATACAAGTCTTCTTCAGAGGAGCAGCCACAGGCCAGATAAAATCATTTGATGGGGCTGCATTTTGCCTAAACCCTGCCATAGTAATACATAAACCACAGATCCACCTGCTTCCATTGCTTCCATGCAAGATGCAGGGGCAGGCAGGCAGGCTTGAAGCATGGCATTCAAGAGGTTAAAAAAATCTGAAATTGTTACAAGCTCTCTGGGGCTCCTAAAACATTACATATAGCTGAAATGCACAGGTATATAGCCAAAGGAGGACAGAAAGGATGTCCATATTTCTAACCAGGATGACATCTGAATGCGGCTCTCCAAGGCCAGAACACTGCCCTTTGTCTAAGTCTTAAAGATCAGTACTTGCCCAGTTGAATACCATATAAATTTTATAGAAGTGCTGCTTTCCACAAAAAACTTGCTTCATTTTACAACATTAATTAGCTGTTTATAAACCTAAAACTTACTGCACAGGGGTTTTATTGTATTTTATTTTAGACCAAAGCATGTATCATTACAGGCTGACAGAACAGCAAAGAACAAGTTAGTGTTTTAGCCTTGTGGGTCATAGAAGGCTAGCAATCAACTGCCACTGGTAAGAGTCTCGGTAGCATTTAATATCGCAGCTTTACATGTTTCAGCATCGTATGTGGCCTTGAAAGCCTATGAGTGAATAACGACAGTGGGTCTTTAAAATATACATACCTCCAAGCACAGAACAGAAGGCATCTTTCCTCACCCAATACGGAAACCACTCCTGTGATACAAGGCAGTCAGTAACAGATGACAGTGGCATTTCAAAGCAATCAGGAGTACACTAGGCTCACTGCATGTTTTCCCTTTATATTTTTTCTCTCGTGTGTGCAGGATTTTTTTTTAAGATAATCATGTGTTATGGATTTATATGTATAAAAATATGTATAAAAAATCTTTACAGGAGCAGAAGCTGGTTTACCCATGACTTTCTTGCATGTCACTTCTCAAACAAATTTTCAAGGATTTCCCCACCACCACCTTTGCAACCCAATGAGAGAAATATAGCCTGCACATGAGAGATAATATTGTCCTGGGAAATATCCAGTGGATTAATGTATTTCTACTGAAGCTAGCAGGAAATTGTGTTTCAGTTTGTGCTTATGGGCTTATTGTGAATACGTCATATCGAGAACAATTTGTTAAACAAGAAATATTGGGTGTTAAAAAATAGGAAGGCGAAATAAACTAGGAAAGTCAGATTCTATAATAGGCTTGATGCGTATCTGTGTTGTTAATAGCCAAGATGCCGTGGTGCTGACTCCCCTATTTCATAATGAAACAAAAAAGATTGTGGTCTCAGACTCACGTTCAGTATCTGAAGCAGCATATAGAAATTATTCCAGTGTTGGTAATTTGTAAACAGCTTTTTGATGGCATAATTATGCCCAAAGAGGACCATCACATGGTTAAGCATGGTACTATGACATTAAAATGATTCAGTTAAGTATAACACAGTATCTACCTTTTGAAAAACCAAACCTCTGAGTGTGAAAGAGTGAAACATTAGGAAGGTCTGACTCCAGGACATCATTGTGCAATAAATGGATGACTGCACTGAAGCAGAGCCAAGAGTGAGTTGTGAAGGGTCATCAGTAACTAGGAGAAATAAATGATGTATCCAGAGCCAGGCGCTTGTATGTGTCATTTATACAGCAGCAGCCTGGATTTTGATGGGGCTCGAGGTCATTATTTGTCAGTTTTGATGGAGCCACATTAGCGTTCACTCACTGGGTGTGGAATATGCTATTGATAGGGCATTAAACTTAGTCACAATTGCTGCGGTGGAGAGAGAGAGACGTCCACCTTTTATGCCATGTATCCTCTGTGTAATAGCCTTCCAAGGATTTTGTCAGCTTGCACAGCATCAAGGTGGTCCTCGCCACCCCTGAAGCCCCTGCTGTGCCAACTACTATCCAGAATCAGAGAGATCTTCCCACGCAGAGTAGAGTAAGTGTATTGAATGGCACAGTTAAGCTGTGCTGTCCAAAGGGATTTGGGATGCTTGAACATGTAAGTGTCCAGCATGACTTACCTTAAATGAGCCTCATTTACAGAAAGCGTTAAAGCTCCTCACTCATAACTGGGCCCTTTTAGGGTATCTGTCCTTGAGCACTCAAAAGTTCAAGTCATTTCTGAAGAAGCAGACTCATATGTATTTTCTGATATTCACCAGCGGTATTTATTTCAGCTGTAACTAAGAATATGCCTCTAAATCTCCACTGAATTCATGGCCATTTGTGGAATAGAAATAGGCGCTTTGAGCTTCTCGGGGTGTGTATGCACTGGGGAGGGGCTAAGGTTAGCTCTGCCTTGTTATATGTGAATCAGTGAGAGTTCTTCCTGCGGGTGGCTTTCTGATCGTGTTGCCGTGGAAACAAGGGTCAAATAACAAAAGAAAAGGTCAGAGAAAGTTAGGATTTGTTATAAAAAGGTTTATTTTAGAAACTTTACCTTATTTTTTCCAAACTGATTTCTATTCTTATGGATGCAAAAGCAAGTACATTCCATGTCTATGTATTATCAATGCTATGCCCTAAAAAAAATTATGGGATACCACCCTAAGGAGTCTGAGGACTACATTCAGCAGTTGAGAGAAAACCTTAGTTTAATTTTGTCCGATAGTTGCAGTTCCCACATCCGTCTTCAGCCTTAGCATACTGTAGCAGGCACATTAATGGTCTAAAAATCCCAAGTTGCACCAGTGCTGACTGATCAATGCCATAATGTGAGCGGGGGGGGCAGGTTCCCCTCTCCGGGTCAGGGTGAGACACATAATCAGGGCAGGGTGGGGAACAGTCTTGCCTTTTTACCTCGGAAAATAGCAGTTTTGTAGCTAAATCCAGGGCTTCAGTCTCCAGAGCTTATGAAACATGCTATCAACCTGATAACTCACATGAGAAAAATGATATACTTGACATATGTGAAAATGAGAGACTAAAGCTAGTGGGCAAGTCATGTTCAGATTTCTCCATGCAGGTGATATTCCTTTGCCATTTCAGTCCTGTTTGTTTGGCATAAACGGTCCCAACCCCTGACAAGAATTAGAATTGTATTATTATAAATGCTAACACCAGCTGAGGTGCCATTTAGCTCGGGCAGTGCAGATGCCTGGGTGGAGTATTGATTCTGTATCTTGGTTAGACTGTTTCCAGTACCGGTGCTACCTGGTTTAAAGCCCACCAAGATATCTTTTTACTACACTGCCAACTGCAGTGTAGATGTTTTTGCTATTAGGTGAGATTTTGCAAAAGCCCTCAGCTCTGCTCCAAGAAATATGAGCAGGACTGTTGGCTGCAGTAAAAGCAGATGCTGATATTTTGCATCCAATTAAATAGGTTGTTGTCTAAAAACGCACATGCCTTTCTGAACTAGTTAGTCTGTGAGGACACCTACACACGTGCTGGACGTCTGGGCCAATGCATGCTAATCAATTAATCAAGTCTGCTGGAGCATGTTAATTGACACACGCCAGCAGCCTCCATGTCATGCATCCCTATGGGTTAAGCCTCCAGGTGAGCATCCCCACGTTTCAAAATGGTGGCAGGGGTACTTGAACTAAAGCTCTCAGAGTCACTCTAATTAAAGTGCCTCCCCACCACTCCACAGCACATGTACAGACACCCTAAGGTGCCACCCTGCCCTACCTTATACCTAAGTGCTTTAGCAAATCCCTCCCCCGCATTAACCTAATTGAAATGTTTAGTGCACCTGCATTTAAAGGCAGTTTTTTGCATTCTCTCCAGCCCAATTCTACCCCCAAATGATGCTCCCCCTATTCTCAGAAGGCAAGATGCTCAGGAAGTTACCCCACACAAAGAATTTCCATTTTTCCCAACGATGCAGCTTTTCACATTTTCCATTTTTAAAAACTCTCATTTTGGAGGGGAGAAATAAAGCTCTGATTTTGCTGCTGGTGGGGATTTTTCCACACCTTTTTTAAAGGCTTTTATTCTTACCAACAGCACACTGCACTACAGTCAGTGTATGAGAAACCAATTAAGTTCACCAAAGGTGTCAAAAAGTAGTCTGGCTGTCAGCACTTGATGCGCAGACGAGTCCATGTCAGTCAATAGCCTCAGAGGTCAGAACAAGTGAATAGGGCAAAAGGATTGAATAAAATAGAGCTCAAGCCTTAATCTACGTAGTTTCTTCAATTTTTCAGCCAGCCTAGGAAATAATGGAGCAAGTAATCAATAACAGAATGGTTTATTGTCTTCTGTTTGCCTGTCTTTTTGATTGTACATGTCCTGGGGTAGGGACTGTGGTTGTGTGTTCTGGAGAGTGTCAAGCATCTAGCCAGTGCTCATCCATGAAGCAAGAGGAAAACTGTCCATTAGCATACCTGTTCTACCAGGGAAATCTTTCCTGTTAGGCTCAGTGGCTGGGCTTGTAGAAGACTTCCTTTATGCCTTGTGCAAGTTCAGTACATTACAAGGGAGAATAAATTGAGACAATCACAGAATACTGCCGTGGCCCAGAGTCTATAAATGTCTTTAGCAGACTATGGATGAGTATAAACCATGAGCATTTCTCTTTAAGAATGATGGATAGTGAGGATGTATTGTCAGCCTGCCCTAGAGAACCTTCTCTGTGTGTCAGTGTTCTCTCTGAAAATGCTCAGTTGAGTCAATCTTCGACACAAGGAAACTAGTTAAGGGGGGTGTCATCAGATCACTGAACCAGAACACTGCAGAAAAGCCTTTTGTCTGTTGCATGAGCCTTGGACTTGGTAAGAGCTGGGCCACAGAAGAACTGCAGAGAGCTTTTGATGAAAACTATCAATTGAATTTTGATCTAGCGTATTAATTGCTTGACTAGGTGAGCCAGGATTTTACACGTACTCGAAACTGGCTTTGCAAGAGGTTGATTGTGGGTATTTTCAAATTGTTTTCCATTATTATTATTTGTATGAATAGTGATTGCAGCTCAGTACCCCAACTAAAATCAAGACCACATTGTTCTGGGACAAAGCTATGCAACTTTTGACTTGCTGGACTGACAGCATTTTGATGGCCTCATCAGTGCCTCCTCCACACACTGCACCCTTCTGCAGCTGCCTCCACTGTGCACCCCTTCACCATCTCCCACACTGGCTGCACTGCTTCATACCCAGCAGGCAGCAGGATGTGAAAGGAGGGAGAGCCTGGAGACCTCAGGAAGCCAAGCAAGGAAGATACCAATGGCAACAGGCAATGGAGGGAGATGCTGATGCTTGGAAGGAAGCAGCGTCTGGACCTGTGGGGGGAAGTTTGGGAAGCTGAGGATGCAGGGACAATGGGATCCTGTGGGCCACCAGTTGAACAGTCCTGTCCAAGACGACACTGCACAAACACCTAGTAAAGGGCAGTGCCTGCTGAACAGAGCTTGCAAACTATATAGCTAAGTGGGTTAAAAAGAATGATTGTGATGATTGAAAAGAAGTTACCAAAATTTGGCATTACCAGAAGTTTTGCAAAACATTTTGACATCTCAAAAATATTCCTGTTCCACCCTGAGACAAACTTGAGACTTTCGAAGTTTTTTGTGAAAGCAAGGCAGATCCCGAAGTGGCTCAGGCACTCACCAGGGGTAGGGAACATGTGAGGTCCAGGCCCCCTCAGGTCAAGGATGTGAATACGGGACCCTTATAGTCCATCAGACTAACATACTACTTTGCTCTTGGTTAATCAGGGCCTTTCCCCATGTCTGCTGCTAAACCTGTTCAAGTTTGGATACGCGATTTGTCCTCAGGCAAGTGAGCGAGCAGAAAGTCTAACTCAGGATTTAGATGGGATGTGGGAGATTGGGTTCAAGTCCCTGGGACAATGAGTATTATTTATACAAAGCAGAACTAACAATCAGCTCTGACAATCTATGGCAGAGCCTGGAATGAATAATTGCCCAGTAGGCAGAGCACTCATCTAGCATAGGAGGGTGGTCCACATTCATGTTGCTAGCCTGAATGAGGCAGAGCAAAGATTAAAGTGTATGTTTCCTCCATCCCAGGGGCATGAACTCACAACCATGTTATTTTTGGGGTAGGATTCCCAGTGCTCCTATTGCTCTCTGATTCCATCCTGAAATAGAGAAAACCTTCCTGCTGACAGCACTGTTGAAAGTGTTATCTTCCCACAGTTTCACTTCCTGCCAGCAAAGATACTTTCCCAAAGATGACTACAGAATGCAGGTTCTTTGTAAAGAATAATCAGTTTATAATTTGTAACAGACATTTCCAGTTATCTGTAGGAAAGACTGATTTAACTGGCTAACAAGATCAGAGGAAGCAGCAAACCCAGCTACGTCGGTCAGAGCTAATCGTTAGGCAGTTATTGTTAGAAGTGTAACAAAAGCGTGGTATTAAAGGAAAACAAGTCAGATCAAACTTCTGAATGAGGGGGCTGCATTTCTTTAGCAGTCTAAAAGGGCTGGGCTTAGAGGCCTGAGGGCTGCTCTAAAGCAAATGAACTTAGCCTTACCATACTGCAGGGCTGAATGTTGGTGCTTATGTGCTTCCTATTGTGATTCTGCCCCTGTCCTGTATTATAAAAAAGGAACTAACTCCAGTGCTTAGTAACCAGTTAATACAGTTGTTTCCCTTTTTAACTATAATGTTGTAAGTTTGAAACCAAATATTTTCATTTTTCACTCGGGAAGCATTTTAGGGAGCCTGCAAAAAAAACAAACAAACCACCAACAAAACCCCAGAATTGTTTCAGACATGCTGACATATTAAAAACATATTGCCTGAGAAGTGACTATTATAAATAGCTGGCATTGTAGCTCAATACATTAGTGTGCTAGTCTTTTGATTCCTCTATAATTATAGAATGAAAGCTTCAATCCCTGCAGTGGGTGAGCATTTAAAATTACAGCTGAGGTAGTAAATTATTGGTCCTCAATGTCCTAGTCAGACAGATTGCATTCAGTTCATGAAGAGGAACTTGATGCTGTGTCAGAGCCAGATTCCCCTGGTGAGCTTAATGTGTTCTATTTAAAAGTACCAGCTGAAGTAAAGGAAATAGGAGAATATTTTACAATTCAGTAGCATAAACATCTATTTTTATTTTCAAAAAACATGCAGTGCCGGTGTTGCCTTGAGAATGCTTACATTATTCATATTGATTTTCGCTTTGCACATCCCTGGGAACAAAACCTACTAGCTAATAGCCTGTTTTTATTAGTTTCACTGGATGCCGTTTCAGTAATGGATTTAACTCGCACGTGAAGGCAGTGTTGTGCTGCAGATACCTGTTGATGGACTCTAGCCTCCAAACAGCATCCTAGCTTGAGCCCTGCAGATCAGGACAAGCACACAGAAAATTTTAACAGTGTTTTCCAATTCTTTTTAACTCCAGTCAAAGCAGGGATGTTAGTTTCCATCCTCTGACAAATGCTGGTTCCTGAAGAATTTCTGCTTAAAAGGCAAAATAAACAGGCTTCGATCTCTGATGTTAAAAGCCTTAAAATCTAGCAGAATAAAATACCATTTCCACCCCTCCCCATTCTTCTCGAAACCAAATTTAACAGTGATATAAGCAATGACAACTTCAAAGGCATTTTAGCCATGCACATTGAGACACCCTGGCTAATAAGTCAGGTATTTTCACGCTTTTAAATCAAAGCTCTATAAATCATATTTACACACTTAAGTAAAGGCCTCATCCAAAAAAAGACCAGTGTAATTAATAGGAACTTTACAGTGGGTACTGGATAGGGGTATAAAAGTGATCTGATTTTCATAAATGCCAGACCCTCAAATACCACATCAATAGGAGCTGCAGGTCTCCAGCACCTTTTAAAATCCAATAGAAAATGAAAGTGCCTAATTTTGAAATCCAGATTCTGACAAGTAGGTTTGAACATTATGGCCACATGCCTTTGGAATGTATTTAGATAGATAATCTTCCAGCATTTGTGTCATTTCAGAGCAAATCTATTAGTTAAACCCATTAGGTGAGTACAGATAGTCAAAAAGCCAGGGCTGAATCGATTCAGTCTTCACAGTTTTCTCTAAAATATGTAGATTGGGCCCATAATGAAGCAACTGGTGGTAAGTAAATCAGTTAAGTTTGATAATACATTCACCTGGGTCTATCTTAAGCTGGTTTCAGCTGTTCTGCAACAAGTTTACATGCACTGAACTTCTGTTCTGTTACAGTTTTAAACCCGTTCCCAGTCACTTAAACTGGTTTATGTGTAATGTCTGTCCCTAGCCATTGAATCTAAATGTCTTGAAAGGAAGGCATCAACACTCAGGGTATGTTCTTGAAGGAAGTTAGTCACACTTTGGCAGCAGCATCATTTTGTCTCAGCAAACAGGCCAAGGATTAAATGAGCATGAACACCAAATTACTTTGTCAAACATCTCGGTCTAAACTGAGAGACATTGACACAGCACCATGGGGAAAATTCCACTGTCCCCAATTGTGTTGTATTTATTGTGTGGATAAAGAACTGTCAGTTCTGTTTTAATTCATATTTGCTTTAAAAGTATCAAAGAGTGTCTTAGTAACACTGCTTTCTAATAAATTAAATGGTGAGCTAGTGTTTTCAGAGTACCTAGATCACTTATGTTATTGTGGCTGCGGATCACTTAGGTAATTGTGGTGATCCTGTGGCTAATTGCCACAGGAAATCATATATGAAAGCCCTAAGTGACTTAGGCACTTGTAAGAATTTTACTTTGTAACTCTAACAGTCAGACAACTATCTTGTGAAAAAGAGCATTTAATTAGATTAAACATAAGCTCAGCTCAGAACACAAGCCTTCCAGCCTGTCTGTAAGACTTCCTTAATGATCTGTAAAAGGAGCTTATGTGACATACTTAACAGCCACTATCCCAAAATACTTATTAACCGTGATGTTCTACCGGCTTTTTAAAACATGTATGCACACAGAAATGATCCAGAACACACATAGGAAGGGAGGGGAAAACCAGTTGTGAAGCTGAATAGATTTTAAATGTGATATCACTGACACTAGAATCTCATAAAAAAAGATCATCTAATCCAAACCTGCTCAAGGCAGGATTATCCCTGTCTAAATCGTTCCAGACAAGTGTTTGTCTGACTTGCTTTTAAAAACTTCCCAGCACGGAGAGTCCCTGACCTTTCTGGATAGCTTGTTCCAATGTCTAATATTCCAATATCACTTGAGTAACAAAGCACTTCGTACTAGTATTCAACCTAAATTTCTCATGTTGCAGTTTAAAACCATTACTTCTTGTCCTGTGCCCTGCCGATACAAAGAATAGTATACCAATATCCTCTTCATAATCAACCCTCAAGCATTTGAAGACTGCTTTGATGAATCCTCATTCTTCTCCTGTCTAGACTAAATAATCCTAGTCCTTCCAATCGTTCCCTACAAATTATGTTTCCTGGGCCCATGGTACACACTCATTTAATGGCATGATGCGATCTGATTCCTGATTCCATAAAGAAGGCCTTCTTCTGCCACATGTGCATGGCAAGACATGATTTTGGAATCAGGGATCCTAATTGTTAGCTGCCAGTGCCAGGAGAGTCCAAAACCATGAGCCAAAGCTCCTTCTGCTCTGAAAAGTTCACAGTCGGGTGCATGGGATCATCAATCACCTAAGGCAGTGGTTCTCTCACCTTTTTTTATGTGGAAAATTGCTGAGGGTCTCAGCAGACCACTCAATAAACTTTTTTTTGTTCTACAAATCAAAGCACACAACTCATATTTTAATATCAGTAGTCTTACCTTACGGGTACAGATATCCTTCATAGTTCTGCAACCTTTCTGCAGACCACCTGAATGGAGCTCGCGGACCACAGTTTGAGAACCTCTGACCTAAGGAATTTTTATACATGGATGTGTCACAGTGCTGGGCACTTTGAAAAGTACCCGGTGCTGTGACGCATGCAAATGTATAGGTAGCGAAATGCACGTCAGCTCTGAGAAAATGGCGACGGCACACCTTTGAACTAAAACACCGCGGAAGTGCTTTAGTTCAAAAGCACACCGCCACCATTTTCTGCACGCTGATGTGCATTTCATAGCTTATACAGCTGCACACAGTGCAGTGCAGTTCATCTCAGCTTGCATGCAGAGCAGACTCAATTAATCAAATCTATGCCGAAGCGGCAGATCTCTGGCACATCACTGGAAAAAAAAGTATGTGTATAAATGCCCCTGCAGTTCAAGACCCAAAGCTATCTGGAGACCAGAGACAATAAAGGACTGATTGTCAAAACCATGCATCCAGCAATCTGGCTAGAGCTCCTGGGCACAGAGTTTAGAGTCCACAGAAGGGAAGCCCTTTAGCTCCCTTCTTCCCCCATGAAGCCTCAGGCCAGGCACATGTTTCTGTGCGAGGTGGATGACTGGGTTCTTGATTCAGTCTGCTGTACGCTTTTTCTGCTACTCCTGCTTTTCTGTCTCCTGCTGTCGTGCACATAAGCCTATTTTAATGTGCATTAAAGCGCCACAAAAAGGTGAACTTTCACTAATCACGTTCAAAGAGGCTAATGCACCTTTTTCTAACACCTCACAATGGAGGTACTACATTTAATGCACGTTAGCAAAAGCACATTAATAAACATGCATATGCACCCATAAGCATCCATTTAAACATGCACAAATATATGCTTACTTCACTTAGCACGCGTGCTACCAGATAGATTTGTGTAGAAATGCCTGACTGAGGTATAGAGGTGTAAGTTGTATCCGTGGTGATCTAAGGACATAGGCAGACAAGGTTCTTTGGGTTAATGCAATATCTTTTATTAAACCAACTCAAATACTTAGAAAATTCTTCTTTGTAAGCTTCTGGTTACAATTATGTTAATATGGATGAGACTCAAACTGTGCAAATAAGGATGCGTGTGCCATATAGATCAATATTTACCCGCATATGAGATTGGTAAAAATCAGGCCTTTGGGAGTAGCTTTCTAGTGATTTACTCAGTTAGGAAAGATTTTATGCTTTAAAAAAGAACAGAACCAACATTAACCAAAGGTCTAATTCAAGACTTAAGTTTGAACTTAGCTCAATACTAGAGGTTTTGTTTCGAAATGCTAAACATTGTCTTCTCAATTTGAAAATGTGTATTTTGTTTGTTGGCTGAATATTTAAAGAACTCTACTTAGAAAAGAGATTGTCAGATGCATTGATCTTGGGAGAGTTAAAGGATGTTATTGTTGGAGGAGGTTGTTATTTTATATATGGAAAAACACCTAGTATTTTTAGATATAAAATATAAACTCAAGTGCTTTCAACATGTATAGTCAGTGCTTTTTACTATATTAGAATACACTTTTGGGCATATATCTTTTGCTGCTGGCTTGGGCTCTTATTTCCACCGCATGTTTCACCTCATTGTCTTTTTTATCTGACCTTCCTGGAAGTCAATCCTTTAGGGTGGTGTAATACACTCAACTTAGTATTAAGTGTGGTTAAAACACAGGTAGAGACATGTTTACACAGTTTAGCACATGTTAAGTGTTCTTATAGCATTGCAAAGTTGTTCCCTTTCCAGTGAGGGTATCTCCTAATACATCCAAACTTTCATAGGTCGCTGCATTCCAGTGATTTGTAACTGGTACAAGTGAACATGTGACATGGCCCTTAGTAGCCATGCTTGGTGGTCATAGTACAATGTTTACAAGAGAGCTATTGCTTCTTTATAAATCGTATGTTTGTATTTTGGACCCCCTGCTTCAGGAGAATTTCGGTTGGATTTAGGAAATATATAGTCATTTCACTGTGATTATATTTATTTAATAAGCAAAATAGGGTGCCTGCACATGTGTGGAGAGGCTGCTCTGACACATTGTAATTAGAGTGCATCAGAGCAGACTCGATTAATCGAATCTGGTGGAGTGTGCTACTTGTCTCTAGGGAAATGGATGTTCCCACTTGTGGAGACGCACTCTCTGTGTTTATATATTTTGAATCGTGGTCAGATACTGAATAGTGCTAACCTTGTGTGGCACCCCACAACCCTCTTGGAAAGTTTTCAAGTCATCTCAGGGTGCCATAGCATCATGGTTAAGAGTCACTGCTCAGTTTATTGCAACGCATTGTTCCCAGTTTTTACATTCCAGAATTGAAATAGTCAATTTAGCTAAAACATTGCCATGGGAGCTCCCATTCAGGTCCGCCTTTGGTTTCAGATGCCAGGAATTTATCTTTACTGCTAGAGGTGAATGGATCGTGCATCTTTTCCAAGGTAGTGAATGAACCTGTTCCATTAATATTTGAGGAATCTTAACGTTCATTAAAAACAATTACTCATTTAGCTTTTACAGCTGCAAAATAGCCTTTCAAGGAAGTATGAAATGGAAAATAAAGCTGTGTTGTGTTCCTCAGTTGGCAGATAAATAACTCATGGGTCAATAGATATTAGAATTTTTTCCAAAGCAACTGTACCATAAAACTGACTAGATTTTTATCAGTTTAATTCAGTTTATTGTTCATTAATCTGTAGGAGTGAAAGAGCCCCAGATATAAAATCTGCACAGGACCTTCTCCCCAGTGCTCTTACCCTAATCTGTTTTTTGGGAGTTACCTCTAGATAAACGGGTATCTATTCAAGTTTTAAACTTTACAATTTAAGATCAATGAAATATTGGAAAAAATCCTACCACTTCTAATCTCACTCTAAACTACCATTTTATGTAACAGGATCACTATGTTTAAATATCATAAGCATGAGTAAATATCAAATTATATAGCTTCTTTTTTAGCTTCTTTCATTCCTTGGAGATCTCAGAACAGCAGAGACTCCCTATGCGTGAAGAAGGGTGTCTGTATCTGAAAGCTTGCACATAACTTTTTCCAGCTATTCAGTTGATCTAATAAAAGAAATCACTTCTACCCAAAGAAGCTTGCCTGCCTATGTCCTTAGACCAACCAAAAACCCTGACAAATTATATTTCATTTCAGAGTTCTAATAATAAAGCTTCCTTGTATATACCATGGTGTCCCAGAAAATTGAAGGAAATGGCCCCATGTGTTGACTTGATCCATCCTATCTCTTATTTCCTATAAAGATCAAGCCTTCTCCCAGTCAAGCCTTTTGACCAATGACTTTAATAAGAGAAGTGGTGACCTCTTAAAACATTTTGCATCCAGGAGATGATGGTAATGTAGGATCTTTCTCTATAATATATATTGAAGATGCCTATTCTACACCTTAGCCCAACCAAAATGTAATCAGACCTTCACGCTCTAAGGAGAAAAGGTCAGTTGTTCTTTCCTCATTCATTCCTGCTTATATGTCTTCAATTGGTATTGTTTCTGAAAATACCTACAAACAACATGAACTTATTTATCTGGGAAAAAATATGGAATTGTAAAACAGAAGAGGGGTGAAACTATGTGAACTTGTATAGATTTGGCTTTTCAGTGGGATTTGCACTTATTTACTTAACAGTTCATTGCTGCCAGGAGATTTATGTTGAGTAGGGAGTTAGTATCGAGTGCTTGCTTTGCACATGGGATTTATTTGCAAGAAATCTGATTGTAAGCACTCTCTGTTCTTGCAGCAGAGACTAGCAAAGAGCCATAGATATCTATTAGGGGCATTACAGGGAATCTCAGAAGGCAGTGATATGTTTTTATGTATGTAGGTTAATGAAGTGTGTCTTCCATCCTACAGCCAGTTGAAATCTCTTACAGCAGCACCACAGACTCCCTCTCTCTATAGAGAGAGAGACTATATATATATTATCCAAAAAATAAATAATTTTTTAAATGTAAAACTGACCTAAAAAAATCAGATTGAAGATATGTCTGCTTTTGTGAACTCATTCAAAAACACTCAGGGATCAGTTTTTATTAGTCTGTATATATTTGCAGCTATAACTTTTTCCATCCTTGCCTTTTATCAGAGGATTATGCCCTTGTTAGTGTCCTCTCACACCTGCTAAGATTTTCACATTCTCACGAGTATTTGAAAGAATGAACTAGTTGTATTCATAGCTTCAGGTCCAAAAAAATTGTCTGCAAGGATGCATAGTTCTTATGAATATGACCCCAGCCTGGATACCAAGCACACCCATACCTGCTATTGACTCCCTGATTCTTGTAACTCATCTGAAGCTATGCCTTACCCTATTCATTGAACAGCTGCCAGAAGGACTAGGGAAGAGTCGCATTTCCTTTGCAATGAAGAGTGTTCAATATTGGAAAGCTCAGTGTAGACATAAAACTGCTAACTGACCTTTTCCTCCATCTTCTTTCTGACTTTGTGGCCTGAGTCTGTCTGTCCCCTTTAGCACAACACTGCAGCACTTCCAAAGCTGTATCTTCTAAGCAACAAACAGGAAATGTTGTTTCTGAAGTGGCTCTTAGCTGCAATGGCCAAGCCAAAGGCAGAGGACAAGAGTGATATATGGGAACTTCTTTTGAGCTGGACAGGGGTGATCATGGTCCTACCACCTCTGTTAAAGAAGTGAGAACAAAAATGCTGAATGACTTTAAACACTTCCGTAGGGCACATATAACATAGCTGGAAAATAAATGGGCATGAAAATGTCTACGCTGTGTCAATTAGATAATGAGAGAAAGGGTCAAAAACAAAAAGCGTCCCCTTTATTAGAATGAACTTTCAGTTCATAAAGTACTGAGTCAATAAATTAGATTGAAACTCTTTGGTCTACTTGTAATTATATATTCGAGGTTATCCCATCTATTAATTATCCAAGAAGAGGCACATTAATATAATAATCAGAGCAGAATTATGCTCTCTGGGAACTGAATCCCTGTATTATAAATGAACTCTCTCTGTGGAAATTCTTGTTTTACTGGACTCACATCAGTCTTATAGGAAGATGAGACTGTCCTATTTTTAAGGGGAAAACAGAGGAAAACTTATAGCATAAGTAAAGTGTGTTTTTTTACTGCAATTTTAATGGGCTAATAAAAGATCAAATTAAATTGTGTCCAGTACTAAATTGGGCATCTTTTTTCTTTATATACATAATATATTTAATTTAAAATCAATTGTTTTATATTGTATAATTCTCCAGGATAGGTTTTATGGCTTGGAATGATTTTATTTATGCCTAGAGATTTGCACAATATCCTCTTCTTTAGTTATAATACTGAGAACAGGACAACTATTCTCATTAAAAATACAACCCCAATAAAGGTAAAATGTAGGCATTATGAACAATTCCCATCAGAGATGTTTAAAATGTCATATTATGATGAGATAAAATTTTAACACAAAGAAGCCCAGTGCTTTCTACAGCTATTAACAAGAGCTTAACTTTCCATAAAGAACCTAAGTTCAGCTCCATCTCTGTGACCTGAAATCAACCAGGGATTTTATTTGCCAATAAATAGGAGCAGAGATTGTTTCTTATCGTCCTGGGATGACAATAGCTGTTTAATTTGCAAGTATATAAAACCAGTCAAATCTTATGCCTGCCAGCAATACTAGTCACAGTAAATTAGCAGTTGTATCTCCTAATCAATTATCTGCTCCTTAAAACTTTATAAATTAACATTTTAAGTTCCAAGCATTGCTGTTTTTCAAAGTAATATCTAATGATTACATTCCTTCCAGGTGGTAATTGATATGCATCTGGCAAAAGACTATGGAAGCATCTGCTCCTTAACAAGTATCCTTCTTTTCACCTGCATGTCCCTACTAACAAGCATCTGTTAGCTGGCTGTATGGCTAAGTAGGACTTGGATTTTGCTTGTAAATAAATTTTACCTGTGAAAATCATGTCGTGTGGTGACAGCATAGTGATCTTCTCCATGGAGAACCCTTAAGGTATTTTTTTCAGCTACTGTTTTACAAGCACCAAACTACAGCTCTATTGACCTCATTTAAAACTTCTCTTGCAGCCCCTAGAATAAAAAGAAAACCTTGTGTTTTTAAAGCTCTCAGGCAATGGAAAACACTTGAAAATTATGCAAAGGATGAATGGGGTTAGGGAAACAATGGTAGTTTATTCGTGGGGATGGGGTATTTGCTTTCAGCATCTAAGTTGTATACAAGAGGTTGCAGCTTAAATATCCAGCATATTGTCTGTGCACACTTCAGGTGGTCCTCAGCACATGACTGGTGTTTAACCAAGAGTGATTTAAGTGTACAGTGTTCATGTGTAAACCCCAATTCTTGTCACGTGGTTACAAATGTAGACATACTTACGTACCTGAGTGCCTCATCTGACACTGTCAACACTGATAAGCTCTCTGCAGATTTTGAAAGGATTAGAAACAGAGTTCCTGGCTGTGACTACAAATAGAGCTCCCGTGACAGCACACAGGTATGTCTCTCGGGCACCTCAAGGGGACAAGAATGGGTGCCTGAGAAATGATGACAGTCTCAAAGGGACATCCCAGAACATAGGCAGATGTTGAATTTTGAAAATAGGGGTGCAGATGGTAAATTACATCCTTACATTTAAACAATACACATTTTTCTCCAGTTAAAAATATCCTAGAAGCTTTACAAATCTGCAGTGGCCTAGGGCTGTAGTATCCAGTTTAAGATTTAAGTAAAAACAAATATAACTTCATTGGAATGAGGAAGAGCAATCTGCAGGGCTGTGAAATAAGGTGGAGCAAGAATCAAAGTGGGGTGCAAGTGCCCCAGTGCACCCCCTCTGGATCTACCCCTGTCCCAGAATGTCCCTCTGGACCTGGATCTTCTGGAGCCACCCTCTTTTGGGTAGAGGCTATGGTATAAAGAAGTCCAGCTGAAAAAAATAAAAATGAAAAAATCTCAGCAATATTGTGGATCCCTGTGGAAAGGAAAGCAGTCTCAAACATATGTGTTCTGCATAGCTAAGGAAGCCTGGGCTGACTTCTGAGGTTCAAAAAACAGTTCATGTCCTTCCTCAGGAAGGACCCCATCAGCTGCTTCGAAACTGTCCCATAGTTAACATAGCTTTTAATTTGTTCCATATGAGTTCCCATATTTCTTTGGATATGGACTGGGCTGTCTTTAACTCATTGCCCTGGGATTATTTCAACATGGAGGTATATACAAGGCATTCAGTTAGGCAGAAAGGAAAATGGTGAGGGAAGTATTTAGAAATCCTTGCTTTGCTTCTCAGGAGTTCAGAACCTGTTTCCACTGTTTTGGGCATTATTAGGTAGGTACTAGGGGCTCTAGATCAGGTGCCAACAATTAAAGGCTTATTAGCTTCCAGACCTAGTTCTTCATGGGGTCAGCAGATTCCCAGGGCCAAATGTCTTTGTGCCTCTCTGGCATACGGTACTTCTGGTAGTAGGGAATAATAACAACACCTTGTTGGCATAGACATTTTAATTGTAGGTTGTGCTTGGTTTTTGTGGGCTATAATAGGTTTTCCAAAGCAAATGTCTTTAATCTCTTTAAGTGCTTACAAAGATAGGGTGTGTTCTGGAGAGTGATATATAAAATGTTCTTATGTCTAGAGAAGGTCTCATATTTTCTCATGTTGCCATCCCTTTAAAAATTTTAAAGAGGGCCAACTGGCTAGAGATTAGTGTTCCTACCTACAATGAAATTGGAAAAAACAAGTAGTTCCAATGGTGGGAGTTGGAAACAATCATCCCGTGGTGGTGTGGTTGAACCTCTTGGCCAAAAGCATCTAGGGAATGGTTCACTAGTGTCTTTAAGTCCTTGATTTTCTGTAGTTCTTCATCACTGAGATATAAAATTGGCTTCCTTGTCTATTAATATTTTCCTGAATATCCCTACCTGACCAAAGAGCTTATGAGACTGTAGTCTGTATTTTAAGAACACAAGCTAGCTATCACCACCTTCAAGGAACACAACAGGATTACCTCTGGGTATCAGGAAATATACTCTAAAATCATGCACATGTCCCCCAGGAGCACGCCTCTTCAGGTGGACTATCAAGTCTATCCTGATCCAATCAAAGGGAAGTTTTGTCAGTAAGAGAGGAAATGGAGATGATTATGGCCTTTGGGACCATCATCTGGCAGTCTGGACAGTAATCTTTTGGCCAACAGCTGGCATATAAAGTGATTCAGTACCCATAATAGCATCTTCTCTTTATCCAAATGTGTTATCTGGAACAAGGGACAATACATGTCAGATGCAGCAATTCCTGACAGTACTGTCCTGAGACTAACACTTGGGTTCTTAACTCAGTGGTTAGGGTATTTTGTTTAATACCACTGAAAATCAGGCATCCGTCATGGAGCATAAAGTGAGCTATCGTTTGACCTGTTTGGGTGCCATGACTTGGATGTTTACAGAGGTAGTTTGATTTAGCAGCAAATGCCCTCTCTATTCTTGAACAAAATCAATGTTTTGCATAAGTGACCCTAGGTCTAGTAATGACAGTCCCTCCAGTACTCTCTGATTGGGACTGGGTTATGACTCAAACCCTGAGCTCCCCTCAACAGGGTCTTCCATTGAGCCAGCCTTAGACTGTCAGTTTAACAGGTCCTTATTTGCACACTCAGTTCCAAGCTATCCGTTCCCAAGGATATCCATACTCAAGAGAAGGGCAGTCTCATTGGGTGTGGCATGGTTGTTCACCTGAGATGCCAGTATTCTGGTTGTTGACTGAGCTGAAGTTCTTGCTCAGGAGGAAAACTCCCTGGCTTCTGACTCTGGTTGATCCTCTCATGGAGCCATAACTAAGGGCCAGTTGGACCATTTTTATTCCTGCTGCCAAAGGCTGTGTACACACATTCAAATACTCTGGGGGTATTCTCCCAGGTCTGTTCTCTTGCCAAAGAAACTCACATAGAACTGCATGTATAGACATTCAAATAGTAAGGCCATGAAGAATGGAGAGCTTGCAGTGATGATACTGAAGCTGTGGGGGGACATACATGCATCTCAGGCTCACTTCTTCTGTCTGGAAACAGATGGTAGCTGTGCATAGGGCAACCCTGATTGGGTAAAATAGACTGATCATGGTCAGCCTGTGTTTCCCTGTAGTCCAATGTTGGAATTATGAAGGGATAATATTCTACTCCCTGGTAGAGTAGCAGAGTTCACCAAGTGACACCCATCTCCCAGGGGGCAGGGAGGCAGGAAAGAGATGCTAGAGGGCTATGTTCTCTTCTGAGAAAAGCCACAGCATGTACAAACCTTCATTCTCCCAGGAGAAACAGCTGTACACTTATAGAGAAACTGATTGTCTGTAGGAGGACACAGTACACTCAAGACCAGGATGCTTTGCCTGGGCATTACTGGGTAGAGATGCAGGTGACACTTCCCAACTGATGGAAGCTAATTCCCTGTGATCTGCCATAATGGACAGGTTCCTCTTCATTTTCTCTATATATACCTTTTCCATTTGTTCATGATGTGTGGGCATTCCCTTAATTTCACCTCTTCCTCTAGCATCCTTTGGTATGACCTCAGCTACCAGTTGGTCCAACTCTGCTATGTGAGCCACAATCATTACCAACTCTGCTATGTGGGTCCACTAGTTTTGAGATGGAAATAATCAAATACTAATTCTATGGAGCCATAGGCTAAGTAGGGAGCTGACACAAGGCCCGAATGCTCCCAGCACTAGGTTGTTTACAGATGCAGGTTGATCATGGGTGGGTTTTAGCAGCAAGTGCCTTCTATATTCTTGGAGAAAATCCAGTTGTGCATTAGTGGCCCTAGGTCTGATACTCCACTGGGAGACTAAGAGGGGAATAATCAAAACTGTGGCTTCACCTGGAGGTGTGCAGAAAAATAGAGGTGGCAAGCCTTGAGGAAAAGCTGTAGGTGTGGATGGTTGATCCTTATTTTGTTCAGTGTACATTCCTTTCCTTTTTCATGTTCTTGTGTGACCAGGTACTGAATCTGTAGGATCTGTTGTAATCTGACAAGGCTGTGCCATGAGCCCTTCTGCTACAGCCTTAAACTTACAACCTCAACTGTGCACCTTAGCAACTGCACCACCCCAGTCTGAGACTGTATTTTAAGAACACATTGTTCAAACATCTCCACATTTGGATCACTAACCTACTGTGCACTCCCATGCTATGCACCAAATTTCATCACAATCTGAACAAGCATGTAGTTTTCAGAAAATCTGAAAGGGCAGTCTTTAAACAGAAAGGGGTTATTTGCCTTCAGTGTAGTAAAAGTGTTGCTCTACTCTAGAAAAAAGGAACAAACTCTTCTTCCCCCATTCTCAAGGGTACTGCAAGGCAACTTTAAGAGAGTAAAATCCAAACCCCACTGAAGTCAAAGAGATTTTTGCAATTGACTTCAGTGGAATCAAGATTTCACCCTAAGGTTCGAAAGCTTTCAATCTTCTCCTTGTTTTACATTCCCTGTGAAGTGAATGATTTGGGACGTAATCTTTTTTCATATCATGAGTGCAGAGGGATGAGATGGTGATGGCCATGTATAAAATCTTGAACAGAACAGAATGGAATAGACAGGCTTGGCAAAAGGCTGTGTTTTCTGAGCAAACCTTTGAGCAATGTAAGAAACTAGGAAGCATGTAAGAAATAAGAAAGTAAAGCTGGCTGAAGAACAGAGGCTGGCTCATGCTATCTTTAATACTAGTATATGTAGGTCTTCCTTTACAGAACAGAACATGTATCTCATTCAGTCCATTTCATCTGAACGCACCTTGCTGCCCCATTTTGAGTCTGAAAAACCCTGCAAACAGAGCAGTGTCTTAGACGCTGGAGTTGTAAGCTTTTAAACACCAGGGCATTTGCTGCTCCAGGCAAAGCTTTCATCTGTACTGCAAGACGCTTCCATTTGTACTTAAGCAAACATAACCAAAGCAATCCCATATTGGCTTTTGTAACATGGCCTCATCGCTAATACCCAGGATCATCTTAGTGGCAAATAGTCAGCTAAACAGGGGACGGTTACATTTAGTCATTGTTTTATTAAAGAATTTTCATTTCTTTTCTTTTCTTTTCTTTGTAGACCATGCTATTAGTTCAGCTCAGCGCAGATAAAACATTGTCAGTGATACTGGCAAAAGACAGATTTGGGGTTGAAATTCAATGTATGCTTTCTTGTCTGTTTGCATAATAAAATATGCTACTTTATGGCATGCAGAAATAGGACTCAAGCTGTTAGTCAACAAAGCATAGAATAATAAAAATATTTACACTAATGAGAAAAAATCAGATAAAAATCTGTGCACTCTTCTTTACTATGCAACTTTCCTCCTCATGATAAATTATATTAAAAAAATCCATACTAAGACTTAAAGGTTAATTTAAATAAGCAAGTTATTTAAATGCAACAGTGCTCTTTTGTTAAAAAGATCATACATATCCAGAACAGGTTGCCTTTTCCCTCATGCTTCCTGAAGGCACATGCACAGGTCACTGAGATTTTGCAGTGTGACTCAGGGTCTGTATTCAGTAGCTTCTTTAAATCCCATGTATTTGACTGTCTCTGAAATAGAAATAGTGATTCCTTAAAAACTAACTCAGCAGGCACATCAGAGAAAAAATAATTTGAGTAGGAGGAGCAAGAAAGGATATTTTTAGCTTGCAAAATACAATCTCAGTAGTGAACCTGAGTGCAGGGTGAATATTAAAAGGTGCAGAGGCAGAGGCAGATCCAGGAAGGGGTGCAGTGGTGCAGCTGCATCCCTCTTTGATTCCTACTTCACCCAAAGTTTAAAACCAACTGCCTGGGAGAGGCAGCTGCATTTCTATTCAGGACTTAATGGCTCATTGTCATCAGTCTGATTCTTTCTAAAGTCTTCATTCTATAAGTGATAATGACCCTCTCTCCTCTTTAATGGTTTTCAATGGTTCCACTAATAAAGCTGTCCTTTCTTTTGCAATTCTGTCCTTTCTTTTGCAATTCTGCTGGCTGCTCTTGGTAATGTACCTCCTATTTCACAGCCCTGCAGACTGTTTTAATTCTAACTGAAAACGTTAACTCAGGTGTGTAACATTCACTGAACAATTGGAAGCATGGTCAAGAGGCTGAAGAAGGTTAGTTTTTGTTTCATAAATCTGTAAAAAAAGAAGTATATTTAATTCTAATGACTGCATGACCCATGAAACAACAATATTTTGCTTACTTTTGCCCAATTTGTTGTGTTTTTATACACAATATATAATACAGGAAATCAATGCATGTTCCAATAAAATTTTTTCTTTTGCTTTGATCTTAAAATGAATAATATAGTCCTGGGCCCATAGCATATTAGTAATGCTTCTAGTGTCTTTTTAACTGGAGAAAAATGTGTGTTGGATTATATGTGATGGTGCACCATATCATCTGTGCTCTTTTCCAAATCCTAGATCCATCCATGTGTAGGCAAAAAAATACTTAGGGACTTGGGGAGGGCACTGTCTGGCTGAGTGTGTTCTATGTTCATTCAGCAGAGAAATAGAAGCAAAGACCCCCTGGATCATGTTATTTACTCTACCACTTTGACACAATGTTTGGCCTTCAGTAAGTCATATCAGTTTCCTAGAATTACATTTCTTCATGAGTAACATGGGTTTAATTACACCTCTCTCATAGGGGCATTGTTAAATTGAGGAATGATCCAAGCTGCTAAACCAAGCAGAAATGAAGCACCTGAGTCTGGTAAAGCTATCCAGAGGACACCTGGTCCAGCAGTTATAAA
Organism: Caiman crocodilus; assembly: GCA_030014935.1. Lineage (NCBI taxonomy): Eukaryota > Metazoa > Chordata > Crocodylia > Alligatoridae > Caiman > Caiman crocodilus. The sequence continues at coordinate 244,648,947 of JAGPOW010000261.1, forward strand.
CCTTATTAAAATCTAATAATGGATGGAAAAATTCCAAAATGGCAAAACACAGGATCCTGAACATGTATAGAAGTGTTTAGTCTGGGAGGTTAGGTTTCTAGCTCCTGTTATATTCCATCTAAATCTCCCAAGGAACCTGATCTAAAAGCATTTTGTTTTAGCAGCCATGGTCATTTCCTTTCAGAAGTAGTAGTGGCAATGCCTACCTTAGTCTAGTACTTAGTACTGCCTCCCAGGAATTTGGAGGTCTATGTTCTAATCCTTCTTCACCTTGAGGTGATTGTTTGGGGCACACTCCAATACTCACATTGAAGGTAGTCAGTTGTAGGACTAGGAGAGGAAGCAAGAAGAGGCCTGGCTCTAATTTACTGGTTAGGGCTGTGGATTGGGAGGAGAGACCTGGGTTTCAGTCCTTGTTCTCTGCTTGTTCATTTTAAACAGTCTGTGGTTTTAATCTAGAAATAATCCTGGATATTTTGTGGCAACTAATCTAACTACTCATAGATTAAATCCTCAAGTACTGTTAACTAGATAGTCTGCATTGATTGATTGATTGGCCAAGCATTGGAACAGGCTACCTAGAGAACTTGTGCAATTTCCATCCCTGGAAATTTTCGAGAGCCGTTTGGACAGACACGTGGCTAGGATGTTTTAGTTAAGGATGATCCTGCCTTCAGCAGGAGGCTGGACTAGGTGACCTTGGATGTGTCTACACATTGCCCTACGGTGACTTAGCGATGAGCTACGTTACCATACAGCACCCTACGGTGATGTAGCAATCACGTGGGTCTACATGTGATCACTAGCTATGTTGCTGTAGCAGCGTGCTCCCCAGGTATAGCGCATCGTTATGGCAGAAGGAAGTACTAAGCATGGTGCCATAGCAACATCACCATACAGCAACATATAGACACACCCCTTTTGTGAGATTCCTTCCAGCCCTATTTTCCTATGATTATACTAAAATTATACTGTTTTAGATCAGTCAGCTGTACAGCTGTGACATCTGTAAGGAATCTGTTTCTGATCATGATTTAGCTCCAGATACACTTAGCTCTCGAAGCTTGTTTCCATCCATCTGTAATCCCGCTTTGGCTTGTTTTAACAGATTCCTAAAGCCTCAGCCTTCTCCCAGCCCATGTTTAGAAAGAAGTGATTTTATCATCAGCTTTTGCCTACCTGTCACTTGTTTGTTTACTTATATTTCAGCTGCAGGAAGCTTTGACATCTGCCACACAGCCTGGCTTTGATAACAACTCCTTTATCAGAAGTCGCACCCTCGTCCTTGTTCCCCAGTAGCCTCATTTAAGCAATACAGTTCAACTATTACTTATGATGCCAATAGAGAATTCATTATTATTTATGAACTCCTAACAGCATAACTTCACCTTAGATAATATTTCAACACCTTAGATAGCTTTTCTAACACTATTTCACTATATATTTTTCTCAGGCTTGATATTATTTTACCATAAAAATAAATCACTCTGTTCTTTGATTATCATGATTTATGTTGCTGTTTTTAAGCCTGCCTTAGAAATTATTGGAATAGACATGAACAGAGAAACCAAATAGTTTACCACTCCTTATGATTAGCAGGTACTTATCCTAGGGGAAGTCTATAGAAGTTCCCTTAAGCAGGATTGCCCTGTGTATTAGTCTAGAAGCCAGACTCATAAGTCATACTTTTATGACCCCCCGGTCAAGCAGGTAATAATGGGATCAAGAAATGTCATTTAAACTCCTTCAAAAGAGTTCCTGACCCTTTCTGAGCTGTAGTTGTATGTACATGTCACCTGTTCGCTAATTTTGGTAATCAGCTACCAGTATATGCTAATGTAATTGTCACAGTTAACTTATGCACCTGTTATAGCATTACACCTTGAGGCCTGATTCTACACTTTAAGTAGACTTTTAAGTACTAGTCCTACTTACCACGCACAACCTTATTATGTCCCAGTGAGCTATGGTCTCCAAGTATTTTCATTATAAAACCTATTTACAGAGGTTTATAAGTAGGTGATGGCATTTTTTTCCTAGTTGAGACATGTCAAAAAATAGGGTGAAGCCCTGGGGCAGTTTTGAAGTTTTATGAAATCTCTTAGTCCCATGTTTTCAAAGTACAGCACAGCTTCATATGCTGTACATTTTCTATTGGGTTGTGCTGTGTTCCTGCTCTACACCTAAGATTTTGTAGCATATGCTAAAGTGACGTTCAGTCTTATCAAAACACCATTATTTTTACTAGATTACAATGTGCCATCTAGTTCATTATGAAATATGAGCATTAATATGTGAACTAGTACATCAGTGCACACACATTTCCTAACTCATTTGGACATAAGTATTCATATAAAAATGTTCAGGGAAGCTTCTCAGTTGATGTCACTTTACATAACTTTCAGTGGAGTTACCTCTGAGCATACAATTAAGATCCTGCCCCTCAGTTTTTAAAAGATTTATAGTGACATAAAATATACTATGATTTATTGACCGTTTTCTTGTGGTCTTGGCCAGGTCTCTATTTGTATCTTGTAATGTAGGTATAAGTAATTGCAGGTAGAAAGTAAATGGTTAGCTATCCAGCTCTGCACACCTGACAAGGATAAAGCTACTGAACTGGCTTAAATTGTGTCCATAAAAAACTGCACATCATAGCATCCACAGGAGTAAAATATTTCTGAAGTCACTAGATCTATCTCTTCAATCCAAAAACAACCCCCATTGAGTTGTTCTTTGGGATCATAAGGATAGGACTGGGTATGTGCTTCCAAGATGAAGTATAGGAAACAGTGTTCTAAGTGTGACTAGAAAAATATGAATTAAGACAGCCCATTAAGTCAGTTTTTTTCAGTCTCTCTCGTTTTGAAAGAAATAACTAGAGAAACAAGATGAAATAGAATGATCTGCATAATCTCTGGATGTAAAACCTCCACTGAAATCAGCATTCTGCATAATGAGAACTTGCAGATTCTGGTCCAATGCAAGTATCTATTCAATTAATAATCTGTCTGGTTCCTAAATTATTTCAGGTGAACAGAAACTCTTTGCCTGCCTTGGAGGTCATATGACCTCTTTACCAAGACTGCCCGTACTAGGAACAGCCATCATTTTTAACAAACATTTCCAGGCCTAATTGTAACACACTTTTTTTAACCACATGCACCAACTCTCTCCATCTCACTGCACTTTAACACTTATTTGTGATGATTTGGGTTGTGTAAGTTGTGCAGGACTGCCTCCAGCAGCCCTCCTAGTGACACAGCTGACCTGTGAACCATAATGACCACTTCCTGCCATTCAGCCCACTTCAGAAGGGAAGGGATGTCAAAGTGCTTCTCTGCTGCAGCAAATTAGAATCATCAGACTTGAGGAGGAGAGGGTATAACTTAGAATTCCAAGGCGCACAGTACTCATCATCTAAACTACTGTTGAGAGTAAGAGGCTTCTTCAAATCCGGAGACATAGGGCATGAATTTAAATGAGGATTTATTATCTGAGGAGTCTTCTAAAAATAAGAATTGTATAATAACAATAAATTACAAGCAGCAGCCTCTACCTCTAAAATTACCCATCTAGTTGCACAAAAGCTCTAACTAGCTTTGCCTACTCCCTTTTAAGTAACTGGAAAAAATGCATTTAAAGAGTTTATTGTGAGAAAAATAAGATAATCTGTACTTTGCGAAGCAAATAAAATAAGCTGCATTCTGGGAGAAAAATAATTCTCATCTGCTCCTCTTCTGCATAGCTACACATACAGGAATTCCTTTCCCTAACCATCTGGAAAAAGTGATATATGGGTCTGAGATTATTAACTAGTCTATAACAAATGAAAACAGGTAACAACTGCACAGGTTCTAATGCTTGTCTGATAGACCTGACAGTTCGCACTTAGCAGAGTGATTCAACTGACACTACCAAGTGAGCTTAAAAACTAGGCTGTCACACAATGTAGAGAGAAGTTTTAATCATTAAAGATCTGTATAGAACGAGCATTTGTAACCAGTCTGCCCTATTCAAAATTGCCTGACTGGCAGCACTTGGCTTATGTTCACAGTAATAAAATACCTTTTTATTGTGCTGCATCATGTTTTATTAACGCACTATACAAAATGTTTGCAACGTTTGTCCATATCTATTATGATTCAGTATATGCTATGCTAGAATACATTGTACAGTGGCAGTGTTAGCTTATAGTAATGTCTCCATTTGAAAAGTGGGGAGGAATGGAAGTTGTTGCAAAATGTCATTTCCCTTTGAATAGCATATACTTATAAAAAGGAAATATTTCTTCTAAAAAAGAGTTTTTGTATCTTGAATTTGAGTTTTTAAAAAGGTAAAAAACCTGTTATATGCACCTTCAATGTGTCTTTATTTGTTGTTCTCATTTTTTCCTTAAAATGAGTGTGAGAAAATTTGGGTGCATCTTAAATTCAAGGGCATTTTATATTAGAAGGAATATGGTAATCAATTGGTACCATGTTGTTTATCATGGTAAATAAACATTACCATAAAATGTTTTGGCTTTGTTTTACCAACATGTGGCTTTCATGGAAATTTTTTTTATTAATTTAAATTGAAGTCTTTTGGTGAAGTTAACAAATGATCCCATGGCTAATTTGGAGATTTGGCTATTTTTAAATGGTAGCTGCAATTTTGCATTAGAGAATGGCCTGTAATTTAAGGCTGGAGATTTTTATTAGGTATTAGTTTCAGTAGTAGTAGTAGTAGTAGTATTTTACTTTCAAATATAATCTAATATTATTGTAAAAGGAAATGCCTTTGGAAGCCAGTGCTCTGATCCAGCAATAATTAATAGCATATCCCTGATCTCCAGAACTAGTACAAATCCATACTGAATTAGGGCCCAGCAGAGCATAAAATGCCTAACTACTTATTTGAGTTATGAGTTATGTTCCCAGAGACTTCCATTAGGATTATACCATATACTACCAAGTACTGAACCTATGAGACAGGGATTGGGTCCCTTTAGAGGTGAAGAATACAGGTCCTATGGTACTGGAAGAAGCCACCTCTGATTCTCCTCCCACTCATAAATATATTCACTCTATTGAAGATAATACTTAGAATCATAGGGCATTTATACACATACTTTTTTGTCCCGTGACACACTGGAGATCCGCTGCTTAGGAGCAGACTTGATTAATCGCATCTGCTCTGCAGGTGAGCTGATGAGCACTCCAGTGCACCACGTGCAGTTGTATAACTGGCAAAATGTGCATCAGCATGCAGCTTTTGAATTAAAGCACCTTCTATGTGTTTTAGTTCAAAAGCACACCACTGCCATTTTCTCAGCATTGATGTGTATTTCACCACTTACACAACCGCAAGCATTGCAGCACCGAGTACTTTTCAAAGCACCCTGTGCTGTGGCACTTGCATATGTAAAAATGCCCATAAAAAATTCAGGGACCTTAGGAGGTCATCTGGTCCAACCCCTGCTCAAAGCAGCACCAGCCCCAACTATATCGTCCCAGCCACAGCTTTATCCTATCCATGAAACATTTTTAAAAATGTCATTATGTCCAACCTTCCCCTTGTCTGTTGTATTCTAATTTCTCTCTCCTTCGTACAGTCTGCTTTCCATACATCCTTTCACAGCAGCTAATAAAGTAAGCTTCAGCTCACAAAAGCTTTTCATATATGTGTTAGTCTTGGGTTAGTCTATAACAGAGGCAGGCAATTATTTTGGAGGGCTGCTTACCCAGTTTTGGCAAGCTGTTGAGGGCCACATGGATAGCCCCACCCCTTGACAGATGCCCCGCCCCCTGGTCACCATTTTGGGACCAGTGTCCCAGGGTGCAGCTGCCAGGAGACTGTAGAGCCAGACTCGGTTGCACCAGCAGGGAGAGCAGGGAGCTGGCTCAGCTCCATAGAGCCCCTGCTGGCCGGGACCCTGTACCCCTGCCACCCTGCTCTAGGCCCTGCTGGCGCTGGCCCTGGGACACCGGTGTGAGCCCTGTGCTCTCACTTCTGCTCACTCCCAGTGCCCCCCCCAGCTCTGTGGTACAGGGGGGGCAGTGCACAGCCCCGACCCCCTGCTTGACAGCAGGGAGGGAGCTGGTGTGGAGCATGGGAAAAAGCGGTCCCTCGACTGCCCCAGGGCTGGCACTCCCTGCTGCAGCTGCTCTCAGCCCTCACAGGGCTGTTCTGGGCAGGCATGGGCAGCCCCAGGCAGGCTACAAGTGGCTACAGCACAGGGTGTCAGCCACGGGATGGGCGAGGGGCCACTTTGCCCTGTGCTCAGTACCAGTTTGTAACCTGCCCCTGCTGCCAGCCTGGGCCCTGGGCTCACCTGTCCGGGCTGCACATGGCAGCAGCAGCTGTAGCCCCCACACTTGCCACACTGGGCAGTGTTTGCTGCTACTGCCCACCCACAGCTTATGTACTGGGTAGCCCAGAGGCACTGGTGGGATCCTCACTGCAGCCTACCACGATGCGAGCTCTGGGTGAGCAGCAGCACCAAACACAGTCCAGCGCAGCAAGTGTGGGGACTGCAGCTGCTGCCACCATGGCACAGCCCTGATGGGCAAGCCCGGAGCAAGTGTGGAGCCCAGGCTGGCAGCAGAGGTGGGTTAGGAGCTGGTTCTAAGTGCAGGGGAAAAGCAGACCTGTGCCTACCCCATGACCAGCACCCTGCACTGTAGCCACTCGCAGACTGCCTGGGGGCTGCCTGTGCCTGCTCAAGACAGCCCCACATAGGCTGCAAGTGGCTACAGCAGGAAGCACGAGCCACAGGTTGAGCGAGGGGCTGCTTTTCCCTGCACTCCACATCAGCTCCTTCCCTGCTCTTCCTCCCCATCTTACCTAAGCTTCCCATGCTGGGGCAGCCACATGGCCCCAGGCCAGAAGCCCCAGCAGGGGCTTCTGGCTGTGGTGGCAGAACTGGGCAAGCCCTGCTGTTGCAGGAGCCTGCCAGGGCTTCCCCTGGGTCCTACTGCCCCTGGTTCCTGTCATTTTTTGAAGGAACCAAGGACAGATGAATTTTAATTTTCAAAATGTTTTTAGGGGCCCCACAGGCTGGATAGAATGGCCTCACAGGCCAGATCTGGCCCACAAGCCTTATTTTGCCCACCCCTGGTCTATAAGGTGCACATATACCCTGCCTTCTCCTTGACTTCAGACTAACATAGCTAACTACATCTTATTATTTCCAGCAGAACTCCCTAACAGATTAACCTATGCTTAGATCATATAGCTCAGTGTTCTCTAGTGGTTGAACCACCTGGTGATTTCTGATCCTGAATAACCATCGTGTTAACGTAGTGAGTAAATCAGACAGCAGAGACTCATGTATTAAGAGCCAGAAGTCCCCAATCCTAGCCTTGCAGCATTGCCATATTATGTCCTATTTTCTCACTGCTCTCCCTTGGAGCCTGTCCCCTAAGTGGCATTTCATGCTAGTCTTGTAGAGATTTCAGAGTTAGTCATGATGTATGCTGCTGGGACACTAAACCAGCAGGCATTCATGCAGATTCCCTGCAGAAATATTCTTTATTAGTGTAGAGCAGTGGTTCTCAATCTTTTTTTCATTCACAGACCCCTTTGGAAATTTCAGATGAAGGTGTGGGCCCCTTTGAATTGTAAGTGTGGATAGTCACATGCTTTTGAATGATCATAAGCATGATAATAGTTGCAGACCCCTAAGACATATCCTGCAGAGCCCCAGGGGTCTGTGGACCACAGATTGAAAACCACTGGTGTATAGGGTCTCATTTTGAACTTGTGCTCTGTGGGGGGATTCCAACCCTAAGACAAGAGTTCAGTACCATAGTGATTTGGCTGTATGTTAACAACATTAGGATGAGTAGGAGGGGTTCTATTTGGAAGGATGGTATTTGCACAGGGCTTTCTATGCATGTGGATGCTTTATGAGTTTATGACTCACAATTTGCACTCAAACTGAACCAGCATTAAATTTGGTGAAATGCTGCACAAGCCTATATTTGGAGCATTCATCCAATTTTACTGCGTGGTAACCTTTTTAAACCACATTCATAAGAGGATATATAATATTATAGTATTCATTTATAAATTTAATATAAAGACTGCAGATTGAAGTATTTTTTTCACTCTTAAAAAGCAAATGTCATGTCTCTTAGCAAAAGAGACTTTTTTTTTCTCTGTCTGAAGTCTGTTGCTTTTTTTTAAAAAAGCACCTTCTAAGTTTAGTTGCATTGACGGTTAGATACAGCTAAAAAAAGGCATAAGAGTTGTCATGAAAATTCCTTCATTTTTCAATGTATGAAGAAAGAAATGCTTTTTTGAATAGATAACTTCCCTTTAACATCTCTAATAGCACACAATAGAATAGCTTATTCCAGTGAACACAGTATATTCAATCCTGCAAATGTATTTATCCAAATATGTGATTACCCCATTTTCCAATTTTTCCCCCAAATTGCATGAACATACTATATAGTGAGATTAATGCAAAGTGTCACATTGCAAGAAATATGTGTCTTGGTGTAGAATGTCTTCTAAGAGAATCTTCTCCTTGAAGGAGTATATAGTCAATAATAAATCAACATGCTTCAGGGTTACTTGAAGCAGCTGCAGTTTCATCACAGAAAATAAGATCTTTTTATTTAAATGAAATAGCTGATTTAAAGGAAAAATGTAAAACTTGAAATGACAGTTAAGTCATCCCATTCCCAAGGGAAATTTAGATGTACCTGGATGTTAAGAGTTCTAATACTGTTATTTTTTATCCTCAAAACCATTGCAACTGAAGGGTACTTTGGGAAGCCAAAATTAAGTGTCAGATCCTACTACTGTATTTATCCTAAAGATTTTTGTTGAAATCCTGACTCTATTGAAGTGGAGGGTAAAACTACTAGGATTTCATTCTAGAACACGGATCAGCAGCCTACAGCCCACTGAACCACTGGATCCACCCCTGGAGTGGGGGGCTTCTTCATGTCACCATAGAGAGCTTTGTCCATGTCATGCCATAGTTGTACAGCAGGGAGAAGCTGTGCCCAGGCCCTTGCACCGTCCTGCCTCAGACCCAAGCTGGGTCATTATGGCCTGCTGCTCTAAGCTAGGGACAGACATTCAAAAAGCCTGAGCCTGAATTGGTTCAACTTTACAGGTTAGTCTAGCCTGGCTAGGCAAAATAATTTTGTAACTGTACTGACATCCTCTCTGGACTGAAAAAAATGCCAGCACATGCCTGCAGTGGCTCAGGCTAGAAGTCAGATGGGTTTCTAGAGCAGCCCTCCCTCCCTTCCACAGGGCTGAGCTGAGGGGGCCAGGCCCCTGCAAGACGCTGTGATTAGGGAGCCCCTTCCCCCCCCATGATAACAGAGCATTTATCAGCTCTGTTATCAGCATTTAGCATCCCATCAGAAAACAAAGCCTTGCTCATTAGTTCAGGCTCTTCTTAAACAGCTTTTTCCAAAGGAAGGAATGCAGGGACATTACCAGCTGAGCTGTTGGTTACCTCCAAAAAACCCTAAGTGGACACTGTCCTATCTGCTTTACACAGCATTAGCTAGCATACCACATGCTGGCTACAGTTCATGCTGTGGGAGAAAGGAGGAAGGGATCCCTAATTAAGCAGCAGCAAATGGTGAGAGAGTGGGAAGCACAGGGAAGCCAGCATACACTGATGTGCCTGCAGGTCTCTACTGGAGCTGCAGCCAGGGAGCAGAGGGGAGGGGCCAGCTCTGCTGTACAGCAGAGAGTCTAACCCAGCCCAGAGAGCATGCCAGGATGCTGAGGAAGTAATATTTAATGTAAACCAAAAGGGGTCTGGAACAGACATTGTATAAATCGGTTAGACCCAAATCAGTTAAGTCTGATACTACGTTCAACTAGGTTTATCTCAGACCAATTTCAGCCATTTGCAAACTGGTTTATGTGCACTGAATGCCTGTTCTGTTACAGGTTTAAACCACTTTCTGATCACTTAAACCAGTTTATGTGTAATATCTATCCCTAGCCGTAGGGGACTACAACAGCTGTCTTGAGATTGTGCAGTTTATTTTCATAAAGACACTAGCACTCAGTAGCCAAGTGGTTGTGTTCCTGGTTTGGAGGTGAATGGAGGGTCATGCAGAACTGGTGCAGAAGTCTTATTTCACTGATTCTGAAGCCAATAGTAGGTTTCTGTGGTCCTAACTAGCTCAAATGCTAAATGTCCTCAGCACAAAATTTAAGCTCAATGTTAGACTGATAATTAAACCAGATGCATCATTTCATTAGGCCGCTTACTATTAATATATCTTTACCAAATGGTAAGCACCATTTCACCTACCAGTGCTACCCAACTCCAGTGTCCCATTTAAAATGCCTTAAATATGTCTTAGGCTACACTCAAAAAATAGAAAAAAGTGCTGTTGAAAGTTACAAGTTGCTTACTATTGTTCCTTAGCATTGCAAACATTCAGTTAAATTTATGGACAGTTCATAAATGTAAGTGGCTTCTGAATAGCTGCTCATATTTGCATAGAAGTATTCATTCTGTTCATAAAAAATACCAAAGTTTTTAAAGATTTATCTCTGCCATAAAAAGATGCTACATTACAAAGGATTATGATTGGTGCAATGAACCTAAAATATCCTCCTGCCTCTTCCTAGTTGATAAATCATTCCAGCCAATTCTTCAACTAACATTTGCTTGGTTAATCAAACACATGTAATCAAACAAGAGTAAACTCACAATACAAATGTAACATGATAAGGAGCAGAAGAGCATTTCTAAATTACTGTGAAATTTACCCATTCTACCAGGCTGAGCAAGCATTTGTTTTTCTTCAGACTTGTGTGTCTGCATCAGTGTCTGTTTCTTGGAACATAAATTCAAATTTGGTTTCAGAGAGCAGCTGAGAATAACATTCAGGGTATAATGTATAATCCCTTGATGGGTCAGATTGGAAAGTCACAGATCAATTTTTTTTTTCAATGTATGCTCTCCATTTGCCCCTCATATTTGTGTTAGAGTTTGGAAAATTAGGATAGCACAGAGGGGGTGGAAAAAACTGAAGAAACTTTAAAAAAACCAAAAACTCATCCCTGAGTTTTTCCATCATGCATCAACTTCAGCCTGCAGTACTTTTATCTTTCTGTTTGCATGGAACTCAAGCACTAACCACAGAAGCGAAAAATATTATGATTATTTCCATAAGCAGTGGGGTCCTTTTTCACAGCAAACAGAGATTATAAAAAAAACCCTTAACATACTGATTCCCACCAGAAGTAATCCCTGAAGGAAGAAAGGGCTTTCAAAAATCTCTGTCACATCAATTTTGCACTAAGGCAAACGCAAGTAGACAAGTAAGGAATTTTCAAATGAAGTTTTATTTGGTTGACCCTGATGGAGTTTCTGTATGACACCGAAAAAATGTGTTCAGGCTTGCAATGTCCTATAAAGTTTAAATCAAATGATGCTAAAATTGGTTTGCTTCTCAGATACCTAGATCAAACTTTCTAAGCCTGGCTTGGGCTGCAAGCAGAATTGCCACAATTCTGTCCAATTGATTCTGATTTCCTGTTCAACTAGAAGTGAGGTATATAGGAAATCTCCTGCAAAGTCAGTTCTCATGAGATTTCCAGAAAAGTTTTGTTGTTGCCAAAGGTGTAAAGTGCTCAGTGAAATGAACTGCAAGTTAAGAAGTAAGAGGATATTTGAATCTCTTTGCACACAGAATCTCCACTCTGCTGCGATTCTCAGTGGGGGTTCCTTACTTCGTTATGTGAATGTCCCTACCCAGGTTGTAGTTGAGCATTGAGCTATCAGATGGTAATGGCAATTAATCAATCTCACCCTTGCCTGCACTGAAAAACTGATTTTTAAATCAATGTCAAGGAGTGGAAAGCTCAGGGTTAATCATTTGACATTCTACTTAAGAATTGCAATAACGGCAATTTGTATGAAACCGGGATCGGCTACAGTACTCTGACTCCCTGCTACATCTATGTGTGTTCATTGCAAAGGTTTTCTGGAGCTTAAAATCATTTAGCACACACCACTACTATGTGTTTAGCAGCAGTCAAAAAAGTCAAAAGTGTGTGAGAGCAGCTCATTATCAAATTAGGCCTTCTGTGAAACCAGCCACATGATGGGATGTTTAATCCCCAAATTATTCTACTCAAAATGTGCTTGGCAGTTATGGAAGAATGTCCTAATTCTTAAGGTTTCTTTCAACATAGCTACTGTTGGTTCACTGTGAACTTGATATTTCATTCTTTTTTTCATAAAAAAGAATAAGAGGCTTGTTTGTAATGTATCACTTCCGCCAAATTGGCCCCATTGGACACACATAATGGATTTAGGAAAATAAGACACACTAGCATCACCCTCCTATGCTGTAATTTATGCATTGGCAGCATTGAAGAAAATGCTTTCCATAGCTCTCTCTTGACTGCCAATTATGAGCCAGATTCTGCAGCTCTCCTTCATGTCAAATCCCATGTACTTTTGCAAGGAGGCTCTAATTTCATGCAATTTGCCTGTGTGTTGCTGGCCATCACTCCATTTCATCCTGAAAAGGCTAGGTGAGGTTACTTTCTGACCAGAGATTGCCCTTTTTCCTCTCCAGCTTGCTTGTGTGGTTTCCGTTCAGCTAAGCTGTATTAGCTCTTACTAAAAAGCAGTTTTGTGGGGTTTTTCTAACCTGCTTCTGGTTACTTCAACTGAGATTTTTAAAGCCACTACAAAAATTGGGCCCCCAGCTTAACGAGGTTACTTTAAAAAGCTCAGCCTTAACTAATCATTATTCCTAATACTATAGATGGTGTCTTTTCCAGTGCTTTGCTAATGAGAGCATTATCATCTAGTGGTTCATGAAACAGGTGTTGTGAGATTCTCACAGGAACAGAGATGGTCAGGTCTTAAGTGGTTTAAACTGTGTATTTATTGATTTACTCTAGCTGAGGATTGGGTCCAGAATGGCAATTAATATTTCCCAGAACAAAGATAAAGACTGAGACTCACCATTATCATAACACATGCCATAGCTATGTGCTCGGAGGAGATGTCATCCAAATACTGGAAAAGCTTTGTTGGTTTTAACTCTTTAATCTGCTATTCTGTGAAAAAGGCCTTAAGCAAACAAGCACCATCTCCTTCCTTTCTTTTTATCGTGCATGATGTGTAAAATATTTTGGGTCATAACATGACAGAATTTTTAGTTATAAACTTCAGGAGGACTTTTTACTTGAAATTTAGCATGCCTTAGTGTTACAATTAGGCTTGAGATCATCTGATGCACACTATTACACTTGTTTTCATACAAATAATGTATTGACTCTTGCTTCAGTTGTATTACAAAAACAAAATGTTAAATTTTATCCCAAAAGCTATTAGAAGGCATTCAGAGGAGAGGTACTGCCTTTTTAATAAGATCAACAGTGTTAAAAGATTTTATGCCTTTAAGTAATAAACAGTTTATGTCCATTTGAAATGGCTGGCATCAAGTCCAAATTATCACTGATAGCTCCAGATTAATCTTAAAATTACACAGGTACTGAATTACCAAAGATAATTCAGCCAGATGCTTTTAGGAGATACATATCTAATAAAAAGCAGATGTTTGTTTTGGATTTGTCCTGTGTTTCATGTTTTCTCACATTCCCACTGTTTGAGCAATATAAGATGATTGATTATATATTCCTTAACCAATACTAAACCTCAAATATACATCTCAGAGTAAAGCATCACTGTCTACATGTGTGTCTGCGGAGTAAAGTGTTACTGTCTGCATGTGCAATGCTATTAGTTTGCAGTTAATGCCACCATAAGATAGTTCTGTCAGGGACAGTACTATCTTATAGCAGAATAATTAACTGCAATTAAATGCATGTGTGGATGCTGACCACAGGCTTAAATTGTGCCCATTTAGTCCAGCCAGCAAGGGCCCAGGGTCCTGCATGCCACCTAGCCTTATGACTCCAGACTTTCAGCACCCTTGTACCCCAGTCAGCCCCTCCGCTGCCTGCCGCTGCCACCTGGAGCCTAGGGCTGACCCTCTGTACCCATGGGCCTGGCATAAACTGCTCTGCCCTGGCTCAGATTGCTGCTGTCCAGGGCACACATGTAGATGCTGAACCTGGGAGTAGTTTACTCTGACTCAAACTGTCCCAAAGTTTATTGTTTCTAATTAATTGCACATGTAGAGATGTACCACATGGGCACGTCTACATGTGAACTTAATGTGCAGCAATAAACTCAGGCACATATAGCACCAGAGTTTATTGCTCCCAGGACCACGTATACACGTACACATTGAGCTGGGTCAGAGCAGCCTTGGCTGGCAAGGGGCCGGGGGTCAGCCTGCCAGCCCAGGGCTGCTCCAGCCCGACTCAACGTGCTGTGGAAGGGCTGGCTGGGCCATGAGGTTGCTTCAGCGTGAGGTTAGCCCCTGCACCGAAGAACCTTTGTGCACCAGCCAGCCCAGTCAGCATCTACACGTGTTGCTCTGAAGTAAAATATTCCGCCATAGGGTAGCACTTGTGTTTACAAGTACTAACCTATGGTGGAGTTAATTAGTTTACTCCGTCCTAATAGCACTGCCTGTGTAGACACTAAGACATTTACTATGAAGCTAATTAGGAAACTCCATAGTAAATGTCTCGTGTAGATGCACTCTATTAAAACCAAAATAAAGCCACGGCAGCTTATCACTGGAGGCAAACACTTTAGATTCTCTCCCACATTGCAAAATCAGAAACTAATACAATGCAGTACATGTGTTAAAAATAAATAAATAAAAATCTCAGAGCAGAAAAGAAACAACATCAAACATCTTGATGTACCAATAAGTGAAACAAGGCAAAATAAGCATAGACTTGTCTCAAAAGTGAAAATGCAGGATGAGGAACAATGGGGAAACATATTCAGCAGTTTGACAATTTACATGTACTGATCAAATACTATTAGTCACTGGCTTTCCTTCAGACTCGTTACTTGGTTTTACAAGCTAATCTGGTTATGTTATGGCTCTTGATAGAAGAGACCAGATAGACATTGGCAAGTGTCTAACTATACAGACTCAGAGCAACAAGTGCATGCTGTATCCTTTGACCCCCTTGTTATATGGTCTGTTGTTGTAAATACTTATACGTGCTGTAATGACAGATGGAAGCGTACACATGCAGAGTGAGGACAAACAGACTGCCTCCGACTCAAGTGATTTGGTTTCTTCTTGCAAACACGAAATGCAAAATGTCTGAAGAGAGATTACGCTGAAATCTCGGGTTGTAAAAACTAAAATCCATTGTTGATGATACTAGGAACAGCTGGTGGTTTCCACCAGCTACTCCCAAGTGGCCAGCAGTCACAAATTGTGACTAGCCTTGTCTTCAAACATCTCAGGGCAACCAAAATGCGACAGGATGACAGATAGTCCTCTCAATAGATACTGACAAACAAATTAGTGCAAAGATGCTTTTCATAGCATACCAGATGTGTTGAGTTCTATCATATGGAACAAGCAATGAAAAACTGTCTACATCCCATCTGTGCTTTTTTAGTAATCACTGATGCACTAGTTGTGGAATATAAGGCACAGTAAACATTTGGTCTGTGTTTTATGTCTGAAATAAATGGACAATCCCAGGTCTTGGCCTCATCATCAATGTCTAAAGCTTTTATATTTGCAAGAATACCATACATACTAGAGAGATACATACAGGAGGTAGAGAATTGTCCAGTGGCTGTGATTAATTGAAAAATTATGCAAATACCAAAGAAAGGTTTATGTAAATCAGTACAGACTACAAAAATGTGCTTTGCTTCCGATCACATGCAGGACTTCAATCCTGTTATTAAAAAGCTTTAATTTAAAGAATTGCTATTTGGATTTACATCATTTCCTCTCTCAGGCTTATCTATCCTCAGACTGTTAACCTAGATTTAATTTAGAAAGGTTACAACTGCAGCTGCATGAACAGCATTATAATGGAAACAATGAAAGTGAAGACTAGGTGATTAAAGGGCGCAGGGCAGTATAGCATAAGCATTTTTAGTTTGGTTGTAAATGAAACTAATATCACTTGGGAAAAATACGCTTTTTGCTGGGCATTCAAAACAAAAGGCCATGTTCATTGGCATTTGGGGGGAAGGGCAGGAGTATAACATCAACAGAATTGCTCCACAGTTAAATGGTGGAAGTATAACGGATGAACCTAGGTTTTGTGCTGGCCCTCTCCATAGGGATGAATGTCACCCCTAGGAAGTATTATATATATTATAAAAATGTTACCTGCTCTCAAGGGAAATAGTTCATCACTTTTTAAATATTTAAACCAAAACGCATAGGAAGGTATTTCCAACATCTTCCAGTTTGCACTTGGGTCTGAGACTTGGATCCTGAGGTCCTGGTTGATCTTTGTGCCAGCCTGGCATATAGAGAATGAGAGGAAAGAAAGGATCTTCTGTGCTCGGCCCTAACTTGTGCCCCAACCACAGTGTCTCCTGGGAACATCATGACAGCTGGGAAAGAGCTGGGAACATCCTGGCTGCTCTTGCTGCCTCTCCAAACCCTCTGTCCAGGTAGCTCCAGTGGTGAAAGGCACAGCTGCATGGCTGATTTGCAGCAGCTTTGGAGCATTCATAGAACATGAAGCAATGTTTTTCACCTCATTGGCTACGTTGCCACTGATCTTTGGTCTCCTTTTACCTATCCCTGTCCTGCTCCATGCAGTCTCTCAACTGCCCAAGACGCATCTTCTTTCCCTATGTGTTTGTTAGCCTTCCTTTGTCTCTACTTTCCTCTCTGCCACTCCGAGTCCATACACATTGCAAATATTCTCTACAAGGCTTTATTCTTTTCCTTTTTTGGACAGCATTGGTTAGACGATTATTAATCCACCTTCTGTTCATAAAATAGCTACAACTGGAGTAATAAAGTAAAAAATATGATTCCCACATAATATAGTATAATCTCTCCCTTTTCTTTATTCCTTGCTGATAGTGTACCTCTCAGCGCAAACACTGTTAGCATACTGAAACCAGATGCACAAAATATGTAAAAATGTTTGTATTTTCTCTCTCTCTCTCTTTATACATAGATATTTTATCTTTGCCATTTAATTTTCCCTGCTTTTCATTTTGATTCCTCTTTTAGAAGGAAAAGAACTTGTCATAATCCATCTCGGATTTTATTCTTCACCGTATAAAAATGTTGCTTGAAGGCCAGTTTCTACTTGGCATTAAGAGACTGAAGATCAGCCTAAATCAGAGTTTTATAAACCTCTTATATCAAAATCCCCTCAGTTGTAAATGTGCTGTCTCAATAATTAGATAAATACACTAGACCACTTGTTAGCAGAATAACACAGAAACTAATTACATTATTCTATGACTGCATGTGCTGTGAAGATTCTTCATCAAATAAGATGCCTGCAGTACCCATCACTTTCTGTCATTATTGTAAACAACTGTAGATGTAAAATAATTTATAACAGCAGCACTATTAAAAGTAAAAAAAAAAACACTTTAACAAGGCAAACCTAGGAAGATGCAAACCTAAGCCATTGTAAGTATTTTGCATTGGCAGGTAAAGGCTTTTAAAATTCTCATTTGATCGTTTACAAAAGCCTCTGACTTAATTGTGAAATGTTTTCTCTTGTGCTTAAATTTCATGCCACAGATTATTAAAAATTGCATTTACAGTATTTATTTTACTTATCTACCCAGTCCAGGCTGCGCTTAACTCAGAGATTTTGTGAATTATTAAATTTTAAAAGCAATTTGTGTTGGATTTTATACTCCAGCTCTGTCTGTAGGGACCTGCACCTCCACTCCTAGACCTGGAGCTGTAGTGCTTTGATTCATCTTTAATCTAAAGACTTTTAAAAATGTTCCAAGATGTAAGACATAATGGCAATCTCCAGTGTAACGCTTAACTAACTGCTTGTTAGTTTTAACATTTAGAAGCATATGATGAAAAAGAACAAACTAGTTTCAATAGGTTATCTGAGCCATAACGCTGCACAACATAATTCACTCAGTCAGATAACAAGAACTATTTTGAAACATAATGAGAAACTAATAAAGGTCACTGTGCCTACAAACACATATACATCACTATTAATTTAACAGTACCAATGCCAAATGCATGCATTTCAAATATGAGTTGGAGCTTCCTTAACTGAAACCTGTTAGAGTTGGATGAAGTAAATATATATAGTCACGTGTATAAATCTTATGCATTTATATTAGTGATGTACCTTTAAATTCAGGATCCAAACTTACCCAGACTTTGCGAATGCATCCACCTATGCAGGCATATGTGGTTTGTGGTGCC
The DNA here is from genome assembly GCA_030014935.1 of Caiman crocodilus. Taxonomy (NCBI): domain Eukaryota; kingdom Metazoa; phylum Chordata; order Crocodylia; family Alligatoridae; genus Caiman; species Caiman crocodilus. Next base: position 244,667,222 of record JAGPOW010000261.1, read on the forward strand.
GCAAACTTCTTTGTGGCACCAGAAACTACACGTGTTGCACATTAAACCATGCATAACACTGCTAATTTGCCGTGTGGGGGCCAAATTTGCTACCAGGATTTCCCAGTAACAAAAAAAAAACAAAAAAGCATGCACCTGGGCAAATGCAGAGCACCTTGGGCTACCTACTCCTTCTTCTCTGCGCTGCAGAGTCCCCACGCTGAGACACCTTGTGCTCCAGCCAGCCGAGAAATGGCCCAGGGCTGCCTTTTCCCCCTTCAGTGCATGTTGTGGAGCCTCTGCACTGAGTCATCCTGCACCCCAGCCAGCCAGGGCTGCTCCCCATGCCCCAAGTGCCGCTCCCTGGCTGGCTGGGGTGCAGGATACCTCAGCACAGGGGCTGCCCGTCCACTATTGAGGCATCCTCTGCCTCAGCCAGCCCTGCCCTGCAGCACATGGACCCTGGCTGGGAGCCAGGAGGAGATGGGCATGGGCAGTTTGCCCACAGCAGGACAATGTGCCCTGCAACAAAGGGCATGTGCAGAAGCGTGCATTGCAACACAAAGTAGCAGCACACATTTGTGCCACTACTATTTGTGCCACTGCAAGCACACACCCCTGCTTGTCTGGATACAGCCGGTATGTTTGGTCCCAGATAAGTCCAAAATTCGAACAAGATTTGGATCCAGCCTTTAAAGTACAAACTAATGCATAGCCAAGACTTTCCTGGGTGAGTTAGGAAGGCTGTGGTGTTTCTATTTTGGGGCATCCTAAAAGGTGCACTATTAAAAATCTTGTTTTTCAGGTTAAGCCACCTTTTTAAAAACCAGCTCCCTGAATGTGTGTCAAGTGAGGAATCCCAAAATTGTGGCAACCAAATTAAGGGGGTTTTGTGGAAATCTTGGCCTATAACTGCCTATGGAACAAAACCAGCAACAGATCTTGAATTGTGTTTACATAAACACTCATTTTCTTTTTGCTAAAAACATTGGATTTCTAAAGTGTGTTTGTTTGTCTCAATCATTTTGCCAAGAATCATGCCATTGAGAGAGCTGAATCATCCCACTTCCCAAAGGTGTCCAGGTGCAGGAACAGAAAGAGGCAACAAGTAGTATGCAACAAAAGCACTGGATCAAAAAAAAAAACAAATCCCTTAAAGGGGTCAGGAAAAAAATAAACTAAAGCTCTATATTTAACTACTATTGCAAATACCCAGTAAAATGCTGAGTCCAGTGTGCGTTCCATACTCTCAGAGCTACCATATTATAAGGTAAAAGTATTTTATCTTAAAGAAGCTCTGGCAAGGTTGGTAGACTCAATGTTTGACCTACTTCTTTTCTGCTGATTCCAAGATCAATATAATTATTTACCTTGGGTCCCCTGTTTTTGGGGTCAGAGGGCTTTCATACTCATTTTTCTTTCTATACACACCCCAGCAGTTTTCCTTAGTGACCTAAACTAACTAGTTATTATGTAAGCATAAGGAAAGGAAGACAGATAATGAGACTTTTCAGTTTGAAGCTTCAAAATAGTTTTGAGTTTTAAAAGTAGTGAGATTTTCACTTTATTAATAATAGCTTGACCTTAGAAAAGAAAATATACCAAATCTTTTATTCTCAGGAAATCCTCTACTTCACAAGGGCTCTGTGCCCAGTTTTGGTGAGAGAGTAGAACTCAGTCACTGCAAATCAAAAATATTATTTAGGTTAACCACAATTATTGATCTGGGTGCAAGACTTATTATATAAAATTATATGTCCTTTATTAGGCAGGAGGTCAGGCTTAGAGGATCCTAATGGTACCTTGTGTCCTTAAAATATTTGAACCCCTGATTTTTCCCCTACTACTTGCTCCATTTATACCTCCCTCACTTTAAGGGCCAGATCTTCAGCTGCAGTCCTTCTGGATGAGGAGGAATGACTTGCACTTGCTTCAGAGACTGTCATGTCATTCATATGTACGTGGATACACAAACATGCATGCGCACATGCATATACAAGCGCACACACAATTATAGCCGTCATTTGTATATACATTCCAAGCATATCTACTAGTCAACAGATGATTTGTCATGTCACAAAGAAATAACTTGTTGGGTGATGGGAGCTAGATTATGATAGAGATTTTCAGAACTGTACAAGGGAGTCCATGCGTCTGTCTTCCATTCAGATTAGTAAAAGATGTGTGGCTAAATCCCTTGCACTGTGAACATGTCACAGATTTTTACCAGCTGTCCTGTGTGACATACTTGTATTGCAAGAACCAGAATATGAATCTTGCCATTGACAATGGTGTACGTTGAAAGGACAAATCTACTCACAGAGCTATAGATAGTATCAGTCAGATAAAAATGTTAGAGAAAAGACCCTGTCAGCTCAATGATCAATTTAAAAGTTACAAAATGAATTCCCATGCCCGTAGAAGGGTGTGCTGCACTTATCAGGATGTAAATAGTATTTCCTTATGATTATAGCCCATATCATTATTATGAATTTATTACAGATTATCTTAAGATACTTTTGATTATAGGCACTTGGGCTCATTGATTGGTATTTCGGACAGTATAGTTACAGTACTGTATTGTTGGAGGCTTCTTGAGGCTACCACAATGTGAATATGAAATAATAGTAAGAGAGTGTATAGCATGAGTTGCTCGCCAGGTTGTCAGCTTTATAAATAAGAGGTAGAGCCACGTTGAATTATGTCAGTTCAGGGATATTGTTTCCTTAAATATTGTTACACTATTGCCCAAGGATAGTACATTGGCACTGTGACATTACTCTTAGAACTTCACTCTTAAAAGCCAGGCTGACAGATAGTAAAAACATCTTTGTTCTTCATGATGCATCTGCAGATAAACAGTATGGTATCTCAGTGCTGTCAGATGAATCCATGTCTGCTCTTATCATCCATGTAACCAAATACTGTAAGTTAGTAATCAGTATAAGAAGTTCAGTCAGTGATGTACTGAAATTGTCAGCTTTCTTATACGAGATCTTTTGCTGATTAATAATATTGTAATTTAGTGAATATTGGAGTGATGTGGTAGCTGTGAGGTCCAGGAATTAGGAAAGAGGTAAGGCTTTTTTGGGGTCATTACTTTTATTGGGCCAACAGCATGGTTGGGATAAAGTTAAACAAGCTCTCAAATGCGAGGCATTCCTCATCAGGTCACTGATGAGAACCTGATGAAGAATGCTTTGTATTCAGAAGCTTGTCTAACTTTATCCCCATTATGGGCCCAATAAAAGATCATCCACAAAAATCCCTGCCTCTAACATAATTTAGTTCATGCACTTAAAAAAAATAGTTACAACACGAGAGAGTCATAACCTCCATTTACAAAGTAGGTACAGTATGGCTTATGATCATGAAGTCTCTCTTACATTTTCCTACTTCCTGCCTCTAACTTGACTTGGAGAGAGAACTTTTGAGGGATCAAGGGATAGGGGCATTTCAGCGCTCACTTGATCCTTAGACTCTTCAGCATGGTGTTTGCTGAGAAAGAAAGTGTTCTTCCCTTATGTTACCAATGTGTAGCGCCTAGCTTATGGGCACAGCCTTCTGAAGGTAAAGCAGTCACGTTAGTTTTTCATATAGCGTGTTTGTGTTTTACTGTGGGCTGCCTTGCTTTTACTAGGATTTTGCCTTGTATTAGTTACCACGTGTTTGCTAGCATGAAATAAGAGCAATGTTTTACCCAGTAGAGGCACTATTTGCGACTGATAACAGCAGTAGCAATCCATGTAAAGTAGGGCTGTGCGAAGCTTCGGTCACTGATTCGATTTGGCGGGGATTTGGCCTGATTCAGCAGGCAAACTTCTGAATCTCAATCAAATCAGGAGACCCTTTCATCTCTCCAAATCAAGTCGGAAGCCTCTGAATCAGTTCAGAGAGATTCGATGATTTGGCCATAGACACAGCTTTAAATGTTTTTCTACATACCTCAAGGTACCGGGCGGCTTATAAATACTGAGATAGTGGGGCAGATGGAGTGATGGAGTGTCCTGCAGGAGCGCAGGAGGGGAGGTCTCCAACGTGCTTGGTGGCAGACCCAGAACTGAAACGAAAACACTTCTGGTCCACTTCCTGGTCCACCGTGAAGCACGCAGGGGGTCCCTCCATGCTCCTGTAGGATGCTCCATCCACCCACCATAGCAGCATTCATGAGACGCACTTGGTACCTTGAGGTATATAGAAAAAAAATGTATAGCTGTTTATATGGCCGAATCACTGCTTCTCCAAATCAGAATCGAATCTTCAGATTCAGATTCATCCAAATCAAATCAGAACAGTGATCCAAATCAACGAATTGATCACTATCCCCTGAATCGGGCTGAATCCGAATTGAATATCGCCTGCTTTGCACACCCCAAATGTCAAGTATGATGGATTTGCATTGTGATAATTTAGCCTGTCAGGGCACCTATACATGTGTTAGACATGTGCTCTGACACATACTAATTAGCATGCATTGGAGCAGATCGGTGTTAGCACTCTCAAGCAGCCTCGGCATCCCATGTATTCAGCTTCCCCCCATTTCAAAATGGTAGTGGTGGTGCTTTAACTAAAGATCATTACCTCTAAATACATGAGACACTGTGGGCTCTTAGGAGCCACTCTAATTAAAGCTCCCCGCCCCCCCCCCCCACACACACACACACATACCCAGAAGAATGTATAAAGACACCCACCAATTTATTTCACATAGGATACAAAACAACCTCTGATGCCAGTGACTTACTTGAGACTTACCTAGGGTAGTTTTAGACTGGTGACTTAGTGATAAAGGGTCATATCCAAACAGTTCTCACAGGTGGCTAAATAGAACTTAGCCAAAACTTAGCTCACAAGAAACAATCCCAACTCTTCCCTCTCTAGTGGACACTAAACCTCTTGGCTGTGTAGCATCGTTAGGTTTCTCCATCTTGACTGGAAAATATCCTGAGGGATCTCACTTAGGCGTACGTGCATGCCTGATCAAGTATCTAGCTGCCTAACTCCACTGTGATCCAGATTAGTGCTAGGAAGTATCTAAAATCTGCCTAAGTCTCCCATCTGCTGAGTGTTCACAGAGCATACCTAATGCCTGAGTAACACCAGAAGCATTGAACTGGTACGAAACACTTGAAACACTGGCGGCAGGAGTGGTGCCATCTACCTTTTTCCCAGTAACCTAGTGGCTGGAGCACATGCCCAGGAAATGAGAGAACTCATTACTAAGCTGTCATCCTGAGGAAAGTCAAGTACATATTTCCAGTTAGGGAGAATGCATAACTTCAACAAAAGGGCTGGAAGGGGCCGCTACACAGATCCATCCACTTAGGTGTTAAACACTCTCACAGGAAGTGGGAGATTTGGATTTGAGTCCCCTCAGACTGAGGAGAGCCTAAAATTGAGGTCTTCTACCACCTATGCAGGTGCTCACTGCCACCAAATAGTTGATAATGAACAGGAAATGCTACACTTAGCAGCGAATCCAGTGCTGCTGATGGCTTGAAGTTGATGAAAGAAGTCCCAATGTACGGCCCTGAGTCAAATACTGTCATTCACAGGGGTGGTAGGATTTCAGACATGCCCTTTTGCCTACCATTTCCCACCGACTTTCCAGAGGTGCCTCCTTGTTCGATGTATACCTTATTTTTAGGCATTGCAAACACTACATGGAGGTATCTACAGGGAAGGTTTGAATGTAACCTGAAGCAAAAAAATCTGTATCTCCTCACCAATTTCCTAGCATAAGACCTGAATTATACCTCCTAGAGTATTCATAAGCAGTTGTTTGGACAAAACAGTGTACAAAAAAATTAAGACAATTTTTTTTTAACTAAAATTTACCAGCTTTCTACATCTGAATTCTTTTTTTAATCTTACTTTTGATTTATAGTAGCATTCTTGGAAACTGAGTTGCTGTTCCAAGAATCTCTTCTTCTTCCTACTCATTTTATAGCCAATTCTAGAACAGAACTCTTAGCATATCTACTGGAAGAAGAACATGAGGATCCATGTCAAAGGAATAGTTCCAGTAACCTTAATTCTCAAGTTCCGGTAACCTTAATTCTTGCTGGGTGACAGAAGGCACAGTAGAGTTTTTTCCAGACAGTAGAGTTTTTTCCAGACAGAATCCAAGATATCAGACATTTATATTCAGTCATCTAAACAGGAACCTGAAAAATACATTTTGCCTTGGTGACCACTTATGCAGCACAGGTGGTAAACAGTCAAAACAGCTTGTTTGAATAAGCTGAAATACATTGGACTAGTATGTTTGAAGAGTTTCTACTGACAAATACATTTGGTAACATCAGTCTGTTCACAGAAAATTTACAAACAGGAAAAAAGGTTGAAACTACTGAATTATCAGCTACAAAATAATATTCCCAGTTTATGAATAGTTTGATAAGCTACAGAGTTTGTTCTGTGTATGTTAATGAGATAAATCTCAACTCTACAAGTTGTTTTACCCATATAGATGTGTTTTCCAGATCAATGTCACAGAATTGAGTTCTCTCTTTGTGAGCAGAGGAACAGTTCTTTTTTTGTATATGTTGTTCATAATAAGTTAGTTGGATGACTGAATTCAGATTGCAGCATTTGAATAATGTTACTTAGACCTGTGCAACAAGCAGTAGGATTGCTTACATTTAAATCATCAGAATGAGACAAAACTGTACATATAAACTTTTATAGAGACTAAAAGCAGAACAGTCTGAAAAGATTCCTGATGAAGCCCCTCCTGCCTATCTACTTTTGGAGACCAACTTCCAACTTTTCTTCCCTTTTGACAAATGTGAAGCAAATCCATCCACTGCATCTTAGCCAAGGCCAAAGTGTTTCAATTTTCCTGTAGTGTTGAATGTCCTGAAGTATCAAATGCCTTGGAAAGGTTAATAAATATAGTTCCATTGACTTGGTCTTTACCTATGTCACTAAAGATATGACCCCATAACTCTCAGTAGATTGGAATGGTTGAAAACCTAAATTTAAACTAGTAAGCTGCACAACAAAACAACCCAGTATATGCATTTCAGTCCTTGTTCTAAGGAATTTAAACAATATTATAATAGTTTTGCTTAACAAAATTATTATAGTTATAATCATCCCGTATATTGCGGTAGCAGCAAGAGGCATCAATCAGGTTGCAGTCTCATGCTGTTAAGTGCTGTACAACTATAATGTACATGACACCACGCTTCAAACAGCTTACAATCTATTGATGTAATTCTGACCAAGAGCCCTTTAAACCATCCTAATTGTGTAAAGTGAACATTTCTGACCATTTTAACAGAAGGTTTGTATGAGTTAGACCTTTCGTTGGTATAAGCAGTGTAACATCGCTGACTTCCAGGACACGTCTACACGAGACACTTACTGCACAGTCATTTAGTACTTGTACAAACAAGTACTTGTATAAACTTGTATACACAAGTACTAAATGACTGTGCAGTAGCATTACCAAACAGCTTTGTCATGATGCTGCCTGCTCAGTAGCTCATTACTACTGCGCAGCAGTGTTGCATCACGCTTCCTGCCACGTAAGGTTATTTTGCATTAGTAATGAGCTACTACACAGTCAGTATCTCATGTAGACACAACCCCAGAGAGTTACTCTGACTTACAGAATAGAACTGTGAGTGACAAGGTAACATCACTGACTTCCTGCCAAGGATTTAACCCTACGTCTAATGTACAACACCCTGCATCAGTTAAAATGTTCTGATCATCATTGCAGGTAGAAGTTTTTACTGAAAAGTTCCTTTCTTTTAACTGGTGAGATGATGAAGGGGAGAAGTCAAATTTAGTGGCAGTTCAAAATATCTTCCACATATAAGAATCTGACATATTTTAATCAATATACTTGGAAGCCAAACCATGCCTTAGTGAATACAATCGTTAAATGTGTAATTACAGTAATGATTGATGCTTTACGTGGATTAGCACAAGTCTTTTATTGGCAACAGCAGGGAAGACCAGGGTTACTGTTAAATGTTTGTTATTGTTTTACTTGTGCTAATGGTTCAGTCTTATAATTTAGAGGCCAGAATATAAACAGAAAATTGACTGCACGTGCAAGTAGCTGGACTGCAATACAGGCATCAAGAATCTGCTGTATTCCCAACAGCTTGCATATACTAAATGTATGGAAGAGTTCAAGGAAATTCTGAGCACTTGTGATCATTTAAAAATTCCATTTTTAAATTGGAAGCAGAAATATTACCTTTTAGCTCCCAGATGAGTTCAGACATGTATAATTATGTTCCATTCCTCTGTATTCCTCCTCCTGTTTAAGAACATAATTTTCTTTACTTGGAGGTAAGATAAGGTACCAGTTGTTGCCTTCGGATTGAGAGCTCATTAACTACTCCTCATAATCCAGGTTTTGAATCTGTGCAGTTCACACAACTGCTGCTTCGGTGGGAAAGCATTTTTCTCAGTTAATCTACCAACAAAGAAGGTGACTTGCCAGAGAAAAATGTTACAAAATATACATAAGTAATAAACTATGCATTTGCTAGGGAAGGATTACTCTACTCACCAGTTTTTCCTGTGCTGGCAAGAAAGATTCTTTAGATATATTTTCCACATCTCTTGCTGAGATCAAAATAGAAGTGGTGTGAATGTGTATGTGTAGATATATAAATATATATATATATATATACTCCTTTCTCACTAGTGCTGCGCCACCTATTAGTTGAACTAATGGAGCCTCCAGTGAAGGAAAGTCTAGAATTAGGCGGTTCATCGCCATTAACTATGAAGAGCCAAAAAGATTCATGTTATTAATGATGGATTATTTTTCAAAGGAGTGGGAGAGGAAGAAAAGCATACTAATTTCCCTTCAACTTTTCCTTTTTTTCTCTATGACTAGAAATGACCCAGCTCTATGGTTCTGAATCTACCAAACTTCACAATTTATTTTTCACTTCTTAATTCTGAGTAGAAATCAGGTTGCAAATGTTACAATTCCACGAGCAGTTTTATTCTTACATTATTATATTCATCATAATATTGCAGAATTAGGAAGTCTAAAGAGTCTTATTAAATTGATTAGGTCTTTAACTAATGTAAGTCAGCCACTCCATTGATCTCCACTGCTATGCCTGGGCCAGTCCATTGACTTCAGTGGAGTTATGCAGATTCACATCAGCTGAAGATCTGACCGATGTGATTGGACTTACTCAGAGCAAACTAAACTTCTATAACAAACTGGACTTCAAGGGGAAATAATTTCTAATTGACTCTTACTGTTTTGGCCGCATCTCCTAGCTATACTTTATAGCTGGATCTCTGAATCAAGAATTTCCAAAAAGAATCTCAGAGATGCAAGGGAAATATGCACACAGTGAGACACATGCTGTCTAGCTGTCACATTTCCCTAGCATCAATTCATGAACCAGACGTGCTGTACTCTGGAGGGACCTTCTCACATAGGCATGAGACTCCAGTTCCCTTGCAGTTGTTCCTGTGCCGAATCCACTCACTCCTGCTGCAAGTGCACGAGAACCTGGAAATGAGGCAGAGTAACTCCCCCAAAGTGGCCCTGAGCATGGACCTGAGGTAGAGAACGTGATAATAGTGCTGAGAGGGTCCAAGCTGCCTGTACATACATTGCCTCAAGTATGTACACTGTAGAACAAATGGGTGAGGCTGGCTTTACAGCCGGCACTCCCAAATGCAGAGCAGTGGTGGTGTAGACATGCCCCGAATGAAAGTGCAGATTCTGGAACTGAGGATGTAAGGCAACCCAATCAAGAGACCTCAATACTGCTCTTCTTGCAGGCATCTCCAGCATGCCAATGAGCAGAAAAGAAAGACAATAAAAACTAAATGGGGCTTTCCTGCTAAGCTAATCACTTCTGTTTGAGGATGGAGGACTATGCCAGCTGCAAATCAATGTGTTAAATCAACTTGGTGCTTGTGTGAGTACTGTCACCGTGGCAGCTGCTAACAAGGGAATAAAGAAAGCTGTTATTGGATAGTTAGTAGACTTTTTAAGTGCTAGTTTAAAATAACATATTTAATTTAATGCAAAGTTATAAATGTAATTGAGCTTTATGGACATTACAGCAGGGGAGCCAAGAATGGGATTCCTCTTCCTTCCGCTCAGAGCCATTTAAATCTTATATATTATCCTTATCAAACTGTTTCTGCAGTAATAAAGAGCAACTTTTCTTTGGGATTTCCTTTATAATTTGTTCTACTGGGGCACCTGCCCTTCTGCCTGCTTGTGAAGGAGCAAACATTAGCTATAAGAATCATAATAATATGAAGGCATTATAATAATACAGAATTAGGGTTGGAAGGGACCTCAAGAGGTCATCTAGTCCAACCTCCTGCTCAAAGCAGAACCAGCCCCAAGTGGATCAGCCAAAGCTTTGTCTAGCTGGGTCTTGAAAACCTCCAAAGATGGAGCTTTCACCACCTCCTTGGGTAACTTGTTCCAGTGTTTTACTACCATCCTGGTGAGAATTTTTTTCTTAATATCTAATCTTAAACTTCCCTTTCTGCAACTCAAGATTGTTGCTCTTTGTTCTATCATCTGCCACCACTGAGAACAGTCTAGCTCATCCTCTTTCAAACCCCCTACCCGCTTTCAGGTAGTTGAAGGCTGCTATTAAATCCCCTTTCAGTTTCCTCATAAGTCCTGTCCTCCACCCCTCAGCACTTTTGGTGCCCTCCACTAGACTCTTTTCAATTTGTCCACCTCCCTTCTGTAGTTGGGAGCCCAAAACTGAGCACAGGACTCCAGATGTGGCTTCACCAGTGCTGAATAGAGGGGAATAATCACTTCCCTTGACCTGCTGGCAACACATCTACCAATGCAGCCCACTATGCCATTAGCCTTCTTGGCAACAAGGGCACACAGCTGGCTCATATTTAGCTTATTGTCCACTGTAACCCCCATGATCCTTTTCTGCAGAGCTGCCGCCCAGCCAGTCAGCCCCAGGGTGCACCAGTTCCATCCTCCAACTCCAAATGCACTTTGGTCTTCCTCACTTTATCCCTGCATGCCTGAGCAACCAGTGGTGATGCGTAGGAGGTGCACACGGGTGCATGTGCACCCCCTGAGAGTGCTAGTGCACCCCCTGTCAGGCCACACTGTTTAGGCGACAGACAAGGGGGCAGGCAGGAGCACCAGTGCCACCCCTGTGAGCACTGGCTGGAGAGCAGGGCTGCCAGCAAAAGCAGCTGTGCCACTTCCAGAAGTGGCTGGGGGACTTTCGGAAGCAGTGAAGCCGCTCTTTGGTGAGTGAAATTGGCTGTGGGGGACCCCATTCAGCACAATCAGCCATGGGGGGGACTCCTCCTGGTCACTGACTGGTCATGTGTCCCCCCGACTCAAGAAGCAACAGTCACCCAGGCAAGCAGTGCTCTTATACTCTTCCCTATTTATTTGTCTAAGTTTCCACTTCTTATAAGCTTCTTTTCTGTGACATAGTTTAGAAGAGTTCCCTGCTAAGCCAAGCTTGTCTTCTGCCATACTTACTAGACTTCCTGCACATCAGGATGGTTTGTTCCTGTACTCAGTAGGTGTTGTTTCAAGTACAGCCAGTTCTCCTGAACTCCTCTCCTTCTCAGACCTGACTTCCCTGGGGATCCTGCCCAAGTGAATCAAAGTCTGCTCTTCTGAAGTCCAGTAAGAACTCTAGAAATTAAGTGAGCCATCAAACTCATTCAAAATTTGCACTCCTATGGATGGTGAGGATCCACCTGAAAGGTTCACTTTCTCTGAGCAAGTGGGCATGTTGAGGACCTGCCACATTATACATGCTACCATATGCCATGCAAGTAGAACATCATAATAATGATAATAATACCACTAATGATGATGATGATGATGATGATATTGATGATTCCTGGCACTTTATGCAATATTTAACATGATCAAATCTCTGAACAGTACTATTTCATTAACATACCACTGTGAGTTAAATATTTATGTCTCATTTTCTCTTTTTACATGACAGGAAAATAAGACATGGAAGCAAAGTGACTTTCTAAAGATTTTATAGGGAATAATTGGCAGAAACAAAACTAAAACTAGGAACGTCCATCCTAGGCATATGCTCATTGCCCTAAATTGAAAAAAAAATCATGAAAAATAGGCATTATTTTCAAGACAATGACACTGAACTCAAAAAGTATCTGTTCAGAAGTTAATTTTGGATTTTTCTTTTTTTTTTTTTTTTACTACAAACATTCTAAAACATGAGATACTTCTAGCCCTACATAACTGCCTTCCATAACTCACTTTGGAGAGCTTTCTTCTGAAGTATGATAACATGGTTTCAAGAGCAGTGGTAGAGCATTGAGCTGCATAGCACCAAATAATACCTACCATATTTTTTTCACATACCACATATACTCAAATAAAACATGCACGCAGTTTTTGAAAGGCAGATTGTAGAAACAGTTTTTCCAGAATCATGGCTAACAAGCCACTGGCCCATGTTACTACTTTGGTGCAATTCATGTGTTAATCACACCATAAATAGTAACAGTACTACACCTTCTGGTAGTTTATGGTGCCATAAAGTGGCAAACCAACTACAAAGATATTCCACAAAATATATGGAACATTTTTGTGGTTCGTTTATAGGGCACCATAAATTGAACTTGTAGCTCCCATGCCAATGACAATCAGCTGCTTCTCATCTTAAGCAGGGGAATGGGGGTCAGCATCAGGACCAGGACAGTTCCAGATTGGCAGCCCACAGCAGTGGTCAGGTGGCCAGATGCCCAGTTCACCACTGTGAATGGTTGTTGACCCTAGACAGGATGATTTAATGAGCCTGTCCTTTTCCAAATTTCTACCTAACCTTCAGGAATTGTGCTCCAGAAAGACTAAGCATTCCCTTAGGAGCTTACCCATAATGTTTAAGCTTGCATCACTGGGGTTGCAGTTAGAGATACCATTTTAATTCAGAGCACTTCACTTTTGCAGTACTTTCCAACTCCCATCAGGCTAACTAGTAAGAACTTTAGATCTGTGCAGTTCAAACTCAGGTCACTGTTGCATGGGAAGCTATAGCTCTCAGATCAGCCTAACTTTCTCATCAGTCAAACCATAAACCATATGAAACAATTTATATCAAATGCATATGCCCAGGTAGTGGAGTTCCTGCACTTTAATTATATCAAGCACTACCATATTCAAAGTACTAACTCTAGCAGGCAGTACTTCTGGGAATGCCATAAAAATGCCAGTAGAGCAGCAATGGCACAGAAAATAAGCTGCCTCATCTTTGGAGAATTATTGGACTGTACTAATATTCAAGGGTACATTGTCAGCACAGTGCAGAGCGACTTAGATGCATAGCCCCCATTATGACTATGGATGGGAGTCAGGTGTCAAACTGCCTGTGCCTCACTCTGAAAATGTAATCCTCTTTGTAAAGTCTGCACACTTTGCCTTTTCTTGCTGCTCACATTAAGTGGCAAGTTCACACCCACCTCAGAGTGGCATGACGGGTAAAAAAGGTATTGTTTGAAAAAACTTCTAACCCTCTAGAGCTGCGATATTCAAACAGCAAAAGAGAACATAAAACTTCCGAAGTGCACACAGCCCAGGATAAAAGCCAAGGTAAAAATTAAGAATTAACTCCATCCCTGCCATAAACTTACAATGCTGTATTGGCTATACAAATTCATTGAAGTCAGTTTACCAGCAGAGGATCAAGTCAGTAACATCAACATTACAGTAGTCCAGCAAAGTCCAGTCCTCTTATGATACCTGCAGATCTCACCAAATTTACACTTCATGTGCATCCTTTAATATTCCATCCTTTAAATGAGGCCACAAACAGAATGAGCAGCAGGAGATTGTCTCATGGTATAAACTGGAGGTCATGACAGGATTAGGGTGAAAAATGCATTATTTCAAAAGTACAAGGTGCAGCCATGTATTCCTAGACCATAGTAGATATGGGATTAACATAAGAGCTTTTAATCAATGAATCACTGCCTATACCTTTCAGCTGCAATGCATTCGTTATGTTACAAGCATACCGAGTCAGGTCTTGCATGAGAAACATGCAGCTCACATGGGAATGGAATGGCAAGTGCAGTGGTCTGACAATGTTTCCTTTAAGTGGTTTTGAAAATGTCACCCATTTAAGGAGTTAAAAAAAATATTTGCCTTCTCATTAGGAGTAACCAGTGCCTCTGCCCCCTCCATATGCATCTCTTCTTTTCCTTATGTCCTTAGACCAACACCTAAACCCCTGCTCTCTTCTTTTCTCACATTTATCTAGAGAGTCTTTTGTTGTTTTCCTCATTAACTCTTTTCTATCATTATTAAAATATTAGCAGTGTAAACTAGATAAGCATAAAAGGAGAGTTGGTCCCAACTTTAATAAGCAAAGAGTCTAACTGAGACGCAGACGGTGTAGTTCATGCAGACAGATATGGGAATCCATGACTAAAGTATTATGACTACCTCTGGTGGAACATCTTGGTGGTGATGTTGCCCCTGCTTGATTGGAGCAATGTCTGGTTGAATTGCTTAAGGTATGAGCTAGTTGGCTTTGTCACTCAGCATGCTGTTAACTTACCTGGAGCACTGTGTGGAGATGCCTACACAGCTTCTGATTTACAAATCAGCTCTCTCAGAGCAACACAGCATGCTTTAGTGAGCCACCCTGGGACACGGTAGGTTTACCTTACCAAAATCGTCAGGCTATAGGATAATCTGTTGTTGGGATGAATGTCTCTCAGATTTCTTGCATGGAATAACCACATCTTCATTGAGCCTGAGGCAAAAACAAAAACATTACTGTATACCCTGAAGGTTAAGCCACTCAAAACAGGAGAGGCTTGCATTACAGTCCCCACTCCAGTGAGTATGCCATAGCCATTAGGCCATGGAGTCATGTTCATGTTTACTTACTTTCTGTAGCCAAATAAATATTTAATTATTGTATGAAAAATGGAATGGGTTCAATAGATGATATTGGAAACACCCACACACACATACGTATACCCACTCCAATTTCCGTTACATTCTGGTGGGTAGGACAGTCTTCTGGGAGATGCAGATTATGGTTCAAATACCTTCAGATAGTGAGTAGACTTGAAAAGAGAGCCTTGCTAAGTATTGTAACCCCTGAAATATTTGATAAAAAGGAGGCAACGTGATCATCTCTCACTCTTCTAGGCATATTTTTTGTTGAGACCCTGAACCATTAGTTGTGCTCTGAGAATCCTCCTAGATCAAACCTCACTGGCAAGGTGGGCAGAGGAATTCATAGTTTGTTGAGGGCATAGGCTTGAGATAGGCATGGATCAGCAACACTGTCAGGGATAAGGTGCTTCTGGGTATGAACTTGAGGCAGTTATGGAAAGTTAATGTTGCAACACAGACACAGCAGAACTCTAGACACTTCCAGAGTAAGGCACCTGCTGAGTAAGGGTTTGAAGGATCTAAATTTTACACTTAAGTGTCCAAAATAAGAGTTAAGTGCCAAAATCCTCCGTAGTTCACTGTGGCTTTAGCCATAGGTGTTTAAGAGTTTGTCTATACCACCACCCCTCAGACCACTGCCAGGAAGCACACCATAATTATTCATTCCCATTCTGCACACAGCAAATCAAGAAAATGAAGGAAACAAAAGAAGTGATTTTCCTGCTCTATTCAGAACTGGTGAGGCCTCGCCTGAAGTACTGTATCCAGTTTATGGACCCTTACTTCAAGAAATATATGTGCAAATAGGAGAGTCCAGCAGAGAGCAACAAAAAATATCAGAGGCTTGGGAAGTTTTATTTATGAGGAAAGGTTGAATGAACTAGGATTATTTAGTCATGGAGAAGAAAAGACTACGGGCAAATTTGATTTCAATGTTATATATTCAAAGGGTTGAGCTAGGCCTGCCCTCTATATTTACAGATGAAAGGCTATGAGCAATGGCCTCAAGGTGCAGCAGAGGAAATGTAGATTGGAGGTAAGGAAAAACTTTCTATGAAGGTGTTTAAGCATGGGAACAAGCTAAGCAGATACTGTCGAGTGTCCACCCTTGGCAGTTTTTAAAAGCAGGTTAGACAAACACTTGTCTGCAATGTTTTAGGTAGAGATAATCCTGCCATGAGCATGGGTGTTGGACTAGATAACCTCTGGAGGTCCCTTCCAATTTACTAATCTATGATTTAGGCACCTGCCTTAGGAAATATCTGAGTATGTGCCAATGAGCATGGCTGAGCCTGAGGGCATAAGGGTGGGTGTGGGGCTCCTTTCCAGAACCAGGCACACATAGATGAGAGGAAGTAGCCAGGCTAGGGGATGAGGGAGGAGGATGGGTTTCTTCATGGTAGTATTTCTGTGAATGGCACAGAGGTGGCTCAGGGCTTATGGATTCTATTAGGTGGCAAGACCTCTACAAGTTAGGCACTTCAGTGTAATAATAGGGATTGATCCTGAACAGAGATTAATTTGGGCAAATCACTGTGTGTGTAGGCACCATATTGTGGGAGGCTTTAGGGCTTGATAACACACAGGTTATGTGCAGACATTACACTTAGACCAACCTACCCCTAGTTAGATCGATCTAAGTGCCAAACTGTACATACATTCAGGGAGTTTAGAACGGGTAAAAATGGCCGGTCCAATCTAACTTTGTTCACCTGAGGAAATGAACTAAGTAGATCAGACTAACCCATGCCCAATCTAAATGAGCACGTGTGCACGTTTGAAGAGTAACCACAGAACTGGGGAAACCCAGCTGCTTGCCCTAGCTCGGTGCCTGCACTTTTCCTACCCAAGCTATTTTTAGCCCTTTGCCTACCCACCCCGACACTTCCCCTTCCCCATGCCCCATCCCAGACTCACCAACCCCACCATGGACCGACTAGTTCCTCCCGATCCTTTCCACCACTCCCCTCACCCTGATTTACATAGATCGAATTCCTGATGTGGCTCCCAGCACTGGCAAAAATGTGCATAAGCGGGACTCAGTGTATGATCACATGGCTTACTTTAAGCCATGCAGTCATAGATTGAGTCCTGGGACCATGTGTACATACCCACTGTACTGCAGTTAGTTTCACTCAAAGTATGATTTCGAAGCCATTTGCATTCATTTGGTTAATAAGTGTGCGTGAGCACTCATATTTCAGTTTAAGCCAAGCTTATTTCGTGATCAGATTGGCTTAATTAGTTTAGTTCAATTATTTCAATCTGAAATAATCGCTCACCAGCCAAAATAAAACTCTCCACAAAGGGATTTGTGCCTATTCAACAAAACCTGTTTGATTAATCTAATTCAAGTGTATACGGTGACAAGGCAAGGTGGATAAGAGATACTGAGGTAAGCCTCATCCACCCTAAGAGCATTGAAAATAGTTATTTCCGGTAACTAAATTGTTTGGTGATTCTCCTTCTTTCAATATACAGATGCCCTTCACTAACACTGGTTGTTATTCAACTGGCATGCTGTCAAATAATATTAAGTGGTGCTAATTTTGTGGTTTTATTATGTGCTTAATAAAGCTGCTGGCCCTTTTTATACTGTTTATTGCATGGCTATGACTCACAGATTTTAACAGTGATAGCTTTTTGGCAATTTTTTTCTCATGTCTTCTGTCTGCTTCTGAAAAGGGTCAGCTTCCAAAAGGAAAAGAAAAAAAGAGAGCTTTGTCATAGCTTATTCCCAAACCACATAAAATGCAAAATGAAAATATTTTTAAATGAATTCTCAAATAATATTAGAGGCTTGCAAAAACATGTTATTTGTAAACTGCCATCTTACAGCCAGAACCAGATCACTTAGAAAATACATAATGCTGTTCAATCCACTTGCAGACTGAGGTGCACATAAACTGATAATAACTCAAGGTATTTTATCTCAGTGTCTCCTCAGGCTAGGCATCAGAAGAGAAGAACACTCTTGAAACAAAATTAAATAGTTTTAGATCTAATTTTACTAGGCTGAACTAGATTTCAGATTGATTTCTGTAGAATCTAATAGAGGACAATGCACATGCATTGCCTCTCTTATAGAAAATCCATCTACCACGCTGTGCTTTTTACTTACTTTGCTGTTTACTGGACGTAATAAGAAACTAATATTTCACAATGCAATGTGTTTCATTCTGTAAATGGCCTTTCATTTTAAAACAGCTTGGAGTGGGCTGTTACGGAGCATTGAAGAATAGCCATAAAGATTTGTCTATTCAAATGCCTATTTACATTCATATGGTGAAGCAGATGCTTAAGTCCACCTTCTGCATTTGGTGAAATGATAAGAGCTGCAGGACAAGCCATCATAATAAAAAATAAGATCTTGAATGCTGCATACTTAACGGTTTTCTTATTGTGGTTGGTTTTTGATTTGGCTAGTGTGATCAAATTGCTGGCTAAGGGCCCATAATGGAATGGGCCTAATCAGTATATCATAGCCCAGCTGGAGTTGCTGTGTACTTCTAGTCATATCTGCACATGCCATTGTCCAATCTTACAGACTTTGTTGTTGTATCTTTCTGTGTCCTAAGACACAAAGCTATGGTTCTCTTCGAACACATGGGGAAGTAGACACTAGTCTTTGACCTTATGCTAATACTGATGCCAGTTGTGTCTATTGTCATGTAGGCAGCTGGGGCAAATCCTTCAGCTGCAGTAGAAGACATAAATGTTTGTTTGTGCCTTGATTTTGATGTTGTCTGGCCTCTAGGCAGAACCATGCTGGTCAATCTGATAACCGGGGAGCGCAGCAGTGCTCCCTCTATTCTCTAGCCACATTTGTTATATCAGTGTCCAGGAGGGTTTGGCAGAAATAACTTTCTGGTAGGTCTCTACAACCTGATTTCTTTCAAACAGAGGAGAATCTCTCAGTGCTCCGTTAAGCCAGCTAGATCACGCTCAAAGTACCCAACAAAAATCTGGCTCCTGTTCAATAGGAAACATCATTTTGCATAGCTTACCCAACAACTTTCAGATGGTAACAACTTTGGGTTGAGAGTGCTGTAAAAACTTTGTTCCATTATCAGTCCCATAAGGCATCTGATGTTGCACTTTCCTGGTTCTTCCAGTATTATAATATAACAAACTATTGCTGTTGGCTAGCTAAACTGCAGTGATATTCTGGTGGTCTTTGTCATAGACCATTTAGTTAAGTGATGCGCAATGATAAAACAAAACAAGGGTTCCTGCCCCAGAGAACTAAATGTATAAATAAGAAGAGCAACAAACATTTTTGCACTGATGTGTGCACTAGGCCAAGGTGGAAGTCCAGCTGAGGCAGAGGGGTGGGTCCATCTGAGTGGTGATGCATACTGAGCAACTTGCAGCCCTGTGTCTTAGGAAACCTTCATGGCTCTGGCAGTTTTTCTTCTGACTTGAAAGGAAACCTAAGGCAGTCAAAAACCTTCCCCCTGAAATGCTGAATATCAAAATGTTCCATTGCTTTGACTTCCCTTTGATTACCAGATGAGACAAAATGTGTTCTGATGTTTTATGTCTTCATTTCATATCCCTGCTGAAGCAGAGAACAAAAAACCCAGCACCCTGATGAATTCTTTTCTCCTAAAAAGTTATGTTCCTAATGCAGAACGTTCCCTTGTCTCCTGGAAATAACTGGTGGAAAATGTCCTGGGCAAAGGATTCATCCCTGAGCAAGGAATTTCTCTGCTACCTCCCAGAAACTTGTCCCTAGAGTTACCACATCACATGATCAGACGTTAGAAATCAGTGCAAGTGCGCTAGATTTAAAAATCAGTTATTAAAAGCAGGTCTCCAAGAAATTTATACGCAGAGCCCAGAGTTGCGGCTCTGGCCAATCAGCTCATAATGCATCAGAGAGCAGGTGGGGCAAACTGTACTCATCCAGCCTAGGAGCTTTTCTTTTTCCATTGAGCTGCTTCATCAGCGCAGGGCGGGGAGTTGTTCTAGTTGTGTTGGCTGACACGGGCCCCAGGAGGTTGTTCTGTAAGTCAAAGAGCACTTGGGAATGTGGATCTTCTGTCCACACCTTCTTATCTCAGTCTTAGATTTCAAACGGTTGCAAGGGGAAGTGAAAGGAACGGCCGCAAGGAGCTAGATTCAGGATCTGATTCAGAGACTTCCTGCAGAAATTAATTATACAGGTTATCTGTACAGGGTAGGCCAGACTTCTCTATGCCAAGCCATCCTTATGGGCATAATCCTCTGCATTTAGACAATTGAAACTATGTATTCTCATTCTAGCTGCTAAGTACTGGAAAATATTAGAGGGGAGTTGCATTGTGCCAGAAGTATCTACATGTTGTATTTATGTGTCACATAAATATGCCGATGCCTCCAGCAGCTGTAGGAGCCCCTGTAAACCCAACTGGATATCCAAGGGTGGCAGCTTTCCCCTTTTCTCCCCAACTTACTGCTTTCCTCTAGGTTTCTGATCATGAATGCTCCAGTGGGAATTCTCCTTTTGTGTTTCCATTTGCACAGGTGGGTGCAGTACACCAGGAACAAACAGTCCTGGTTTGCAGAGAGCTGGGGTATTGCTAACTGGTTCCACTGCATATACCTGTGCAGGGACCGACCTCTAGTTAAAGCACATCTAATTATGCAATGCCCCAGGAACTGTTGTGAAGTCAGGCTATGGAATATAGGAAGAATTGGTATCGCGTGGCTGTTACTGTTGTTACATGGGTATTGCTTGTATGGGTATTGCTTGCAGTTTCATCAGTGTTTGTGGTACATTTTAGATTTCCTAGTTTTATGCAGTCAGAGAAGGCATCTGAGAATTTGGCTTCATGATAGTAGGCATTTCCTTTTATATTTCCTAATTACAACAAATAGTGATTTCATCAAGAACTCTGAAGTCTATGAAATGTTTGCCTGGAACCCAAATTTGCACTCTCACTCCCATCTGTGTGTGTGCAGATGTAACACTGCAAAAGGCAATCGGTTTCTTTCACAGTTGCAGCAAAATCCCAACGTTTCTTTCTTCCTACTAAGTTGACCATGCTCTCCAACAACCGTCTGGTTGCCTCCATTAGCCTGTATGAGCTTTTTTACAGTGAACCTTGAGGTTATTGTTAGTATTGTTATTAATGGGTAGTACACAGTAACATCCCACACAGGAACTAGGGACACACACTACCAGGAACTGTGCAAACGAAGAATACAAAACTAGTCTCTGCTTTAGGTAGCTTTGAATTTTAGACTTAGTTCACAACAGGTGAATAATCAGATGAATAGAAGGGAGGAGAGGGTAACAGTAGAGACAGTGAGTGCATACAGTTGTAGTCCTAGTTGTTACCAAAGCAGTTCCCAGCTTTGACAGCTTTGGATGCATGTTATTTGAGGCATTCCAGCAAAGGCAAGTTTGAGGAGGGACTTAAGAGGGCAACGTAGTTAGCTTCATACTTGAACTGTCTTCAGAATGAGGCCAACTGAGCAATTTCTTAATATGGCAATCTGGGGGTATAGCCTGGCATCGCACACAGAAGAACTCACAACTTGACAGCTGGCTTCCAAATTCAGAAGTAAGAGTGGTGACTTATGACAGGTATTAAATCCTACCTGGAAAACAGAATGAAGTTACTGTTTAAACCAGGTGATAGCTTTGTGCTGATTGTGCAAATCATAATTTCAAATACTGGGCACTTCTCCTAGTAAATACTGTAGGTTTTAAGGTATTGCTATTTCTCCTGCAAATTTCCTTTAATATAAAGCATTATCTCTTTCTGTCAATCACTGTCACCTCATCCAAGCCTGAGCTGACTGAACACATTAGGAAGAAGGTAAAGAATCATCACTTGATGTGCGTTTCTTTCTTTTCTCCACAGAAATAAATCAAGGTAAACATGCATGTAGCAATGTGAATATTTGATTTGCTACATATTCTAGTTAAGACCCAAAAGTATTAGCCTTTTTCAGAGGGTTGTGCCGCTGAATTCCCTTTATTGTGTCAAGGTTGACCCATCCCCAGTAATCTCACACTAAGTGTGAACCAGATGCATTATAAAGGAAGAGTTTATAACGCCCATATTATGTTTTTTAAAAGAATCCCATTTAAGAAATCTCTGACATGCAAAGTAGCTTATGGTAATCAATTAAAATATGAGAATGGAACTAATTCAGTAAAACGTCACTAATGCTGATCTGGCAAACTACCGGTAGCCATCTGTCTAATCCTTGTTGTGTATTCAGAAGTCACATTTTAAAACACAATTATTAATAGCACTCATTAACCACCAAGCAAAAGAGCACACCACAAGCTTCAGAGATTAGCTCCCAAATACTGCTTATGAAGGTTTGGAGGAGAATCTACCTCATTTCCAGTCCTTTGTTTTTGCTGGGCAAGGATAAATCTCTGTGTATAGGTGCAAGATGTTTTCTGATGTTATGAGCCCCTGTGGCTCCTCCTGACTTCATCCCATGGGGCAAGGGGGAGGAATATGTAGATCTGCAAATCAAGCAATATTGGATGATGCTATAGAAATATGTTGGAGCATTCAGAGCATGATACCAAATTTTGGCACAGCTGGTATGATGGCATCACATAGAAAACAGAAAATGTGATCCTTTGTCATTGTGTGTCGTCTGGAGCAGTTCCAAAGAGAGAATATGTACTCATCAGAAGTAGGTGAAACTCTAAAAGCACAATCTTGCTTCATATGATATGTCTTTGCTAGTATCTACGTTAGCACCTTTACCCTAACACTTCGCAACAGGGCTAAGAAGGTTGTGCAATCTAATACAAAACAGCAGCCTTTGTGTGAACCTCTGAGTTATCTAACCTTTCTCAGAGCAGATTTAGACAATGCAGTAACACAGCTAGGACAGAAATGAAATGTGTGAGGAGGAAAGAGACAGGCAATAAATGATGGACCTGAGCGTGTTTGAAGCATTTGATCTTGGACTCATTGTCAAAAGTCTTATAAAACATCTTATAAGCATATGAAAAAAGAATTATTTAAAAATATTATAATGTGCTATTCAAAGATGGATTTTTTTTAATTAGTTGCCCAAAAATGCATGTAGATTGAGCATACAGATTGAAACTGCATACATTTTAGCTGCACATAACTGCATATGGCTACACACAGGACATTTTACTGGCTCAAAACAAGACATGTATTTATAAATTATAGTTCGAGAAACTACTCTCAGCAAGATCCACTAAACAGAAGCCGCACTGCAAAAGGGTAGAATCTTGTAGAAATCCAGCAGCCCTACACACAGGAATCTGATTAAATGTTTGAATTAAATAATTTTCTTGTTCAAACAAGCAAAAGATATGTTGGTTCATAGCTTTTGGTTTGTTTTAGCATTTAGAAGGATACTGTCAAAACAATCTTTGTTATTTTTTCTTAAAATTAATGCTGCTGTTGGAAAATATAATGCTGAAAAACATAACATTGAAGTATGTTTCCTTCCCAAAATAGATTTTTCCCCTATCTTGTATTCACACAGGCTTTATTGAGAGGAAAGATGATTTTGTGGTTAAGGTCCTGGACTATAATTCAAGATATTTGGCAAGTCAGTTCTATAGTTATGGTACCAGACTTCCTGAGAAAAGTCATTTCACTTCTGTTCTTTGGTTTCCTCTCTCTCCATTTCTCTTTCTGTCTAAAGTGTAAATCTTTTGAGGCAAGGGCCATCTCTCATTGTTGCTGTACAGCCTTTGTTATAAGGGTTTTCTGTTCTCACTTGGGAATGTGTAGGTACTTCTGTAATACAAGTAATAGCAGCTAATTTTAAAGCCTGTTCTGAATGTTGAGTTGTTGGTGTTGAGTTCAATTTTTGTTCTTTGGAGAAGGGTGTTTTAAAGTTTTCTCTGTTCCTTCAAAACAAAAGAATTACAGCAGTTTTACAGAGAAACAGGGAATAAAAATGGTAGGTCTAATTCTGGGCTTGCTGTTTTCATGTTTCCCTTTGAAAAAGGAGAAGCAACTCAGAAAGATAGGAAGCTTTAATGGTGTTTCTCTGGGGAGCCCCAATGCTTTTTCATATCAGCCAGTCTCCTTTATTCTTATTCATCAGACTCCTTCAAACTGGCAGAGATAAGACTAATTGTGATGGACATTAAAATATATGGGAATGTAAAGTGCGAATACACAATTCCCCTAATCTTGTTTAGAAATACTAAACAAGAATAACAGTGAATTTAATTATTGACAATAAACCTAAATTAGTGTGATATAGCATATATATGCTAATAGCTAATAACTTTCAAGAGCTGGAAGTGCATGATCATACCTTTAGATATATATTTAAACAGATGATTTCCCTGTAAACACTTTCATTTAATTATCCTGCCATCCATCTTCTCTTGCGAAGACTCAATGATTTGTCTATGTTTGGTGCACTCCACAATCCTTCTCTCTTTACATCATTTATTCAAAAGACCTCCGACCTTGTATCTTTCAGACACAAGCTACATTTCCCAATGGCCTTAAAATTCAAAATTATAAGCTTGATCATCTTTCTTGAGCAACAGTCTCATAAATTGGGGCCAAGTTATATTTGTGAATTAACAAATCCTTCTGTTCTGATCCCATTACAGCTTTCAAAAGGTGTACTATCACAAACCATTGCAGTGACTCCTGTTTTCTCATCCATAGAGTGAATAAATGAGATCTTTGAAAAATTAGTAATAGACACTTAAGATGTCAAAGAGGTTCGTTTAAATAATGTGGAAAAAAAAAAGTTTTTCTGGAGTTTTAGTTCAGGTTACAAATCAGAACCATGGCTCCAAATAAATGTTTTGGCAAGGAGCATGTCATAGAATGTCATCTTATCTGATCATAATACATTATAAAACTGCATGGATTGGTTATATGGTCACCCGCAGGCATCGAACCAAAGATAAAAGGGCATAAAAGATGCGTGCAGTGACAAACTGAGATAAAGGAATAAGACTGTAAGAGTATGAAGCAAATGTTTTCAGTGCAGGTGGGATATGCTTTAAACCAAATTCTGCCAGTGCTTGACTGCATACACACATTCAGTTACTGCTCTCCCAGCAGAAATTGCAAGTGGACAGATGTTCAGGATTTTTCTCCCAGAGCAAAAATGGCTGCTCCAGAAGAAAAATAACTCAGGAACAACCAGGGTTAAATCACTCCTAGGACAGTTTCTCTTGAGAGCGTGAATGGCTGTCCATGTTCTCTTCTGAAAGAAGACGCAGCACAGTTCTCCAATATCCCAGGGTGCTTTGCTCCCCCCTTTCCCACTCCCCCCACAAGGGAGACAGTGGGCGTGTCTACATGTGATGCTACGTCACCACGGCAACGTGCTACAGTGACATAGTGCCAGCAGGCAGAAACCATGACATTGCAGCTACGTTGCTGTAGCAACATGCTTCCTCAGTATAGTGCATTGCTATGGCAATGTAGCGTCTAAAAATAACTATGTGCCTCACTTCCAAAAGGAAGTACTAAAGATGGCACAGTAACAACCTCACCACAAGGCACATGTAGACATGCCCAGTGTCTCACTCATAGATTTCATAGATTCCATAGACATTCGGGCTGGAAGGGACCTTGGAAGATCTTCGAGTCCAGCCCCCTGCCCCAGGGGCAGGAAGTCAGCTGGGGTCATAGGAGCCCAGGAAGATTGTAACAGGGGGCCTCCTTGGGGCTGATCTCTGTGGCTCACCCACCTGTTCTTGGGCCAATCACCCGCCTTTCTCTCCTGCCACACCTTGGTTTTAATTCATTCATTTATAGGTGTCACTCAAGCGGGAGGCTGCCCATTTTAGTGCCCTGATGCCAGGGGGCGCTCTCTGCGGCTCCTATCCTCCCCAATACCTCAGCCCAAGCCTCACAGATGTCATCTTCGTGTTTACCTAGTCACCGGCCCCCACGCTGGGCCCCAGAATCATCCTAACAGGACCCCTCTATGATCCCTTCAATCAGGCGGCCTCTCTGCCTTCATCCGGGCTACCTAGCCCACCAAAGCCATTTCCCCTCTCGGGTGGGGTCCCCCCGGGACCTTCGGCTACTAGCCCTTGCCCACCTCCAAGCCAGTCGGGACCCCAGGCCCCTGGATCTTGGGCATCCCTCGCGGTGGGCCCCCGGCCCTTTTGACCCTCCTGGTCCTGGTCCCAGCATGGGCCAGTCGAGGGTACTCTCTCATCAGGTCAGGTCTCTAGCCCCTCACATAAATGGGGTTACCCACCCAGTCGGGGGGGCAAAGGGTTAAGGCGCCCCGACCCACCTTTCACCGGGGTAGTAACTGGCCTAGCATTTCCTGGGGGCTCCTGCACCACTGAGAGCCCCTCCAGGCCACCCAGTCCTGGCAGGGTGCAGTTTTAGGTCATGCCCAGGACCAGGAGCCTCCTTACAACCCCCTGCAGCTTCCCCTTGCCTCCGGGTTGTTCTCAACAGCCTTCCAGCCAGGCAATGTTGCTGCCTCACCTGCAGCAGCCAAACTAGCCTGTTTATATAGGCAGCCCTTACCTCCAAAATGCCTGCCCTCATCAGGCACCTGGTGGCTGCCAACTCCAGGCCCTTAAAGTGGCAGGCACACACCGTGCCCTGCCACAAAGATAAACATCCAAATTTCTCTTAAAGGCATTCAAAGTAGGTGCTTGAACCACCTCTGGCTACAGTCTTTTACAGACCTCGGGGGCTCAGACTGTAAAGAAGTTCTTCCTTACGTCCAACCTGACATGGTCCTGGAGGAGTTTGTGACCATTTGAACTTGTCATCCCTTGGGGCGCTCTGGTGAACAGACATTCCCCCAAATCCTGGTGATCACCCCTGATAAACTTATAGGCAGCCACAAGATCACCCCTGAGCCTGCACTTTTCCAGGCTGAAGAGTCCCATGGCTCTCAGCCTCTCATCATAAGGTCTATTTTCCTGCCCTATGATCATGGGCATGGCTCTCCTCTGGACTGTCTCAAGCTTCTCCATGTCACTTTTGAATTGTGGAGCCCAAAACTGGATACAGTACTCCAGCCTCGGCCTCACCCAGGCCACGTACGATGGGACAGTGATGTCCTGGGATTTGCTTGAGAAGCATCTATGGATGCAAGCCAGCATTTTGCTTACTTTACTAGCTGCAGCATCACACTGATGGCTCAGGTCTGTTGCTGGACTCTACTGCTCTAGCCAAACACAAATATAACACACCTCCTTCACAAACCTCATATTTGTAAAGCAGGGAAGCCGGGCAGACTGAGGGAGTCTACAGAGAGTGCTGAGATATATGCATAGCTACACAGCATCAGCACTGCAAGCTGTCTGCTCTCCTGGGGCTCAGCATTCAAATGTCTGTTTAGATGTCTCTGAGTAAGTTTTTCTACCAAGAGGTAGTTTTTCTACCTAGATGAATTCTACCAGATTTTTTGAACATGTGTATACAGCTTTGTTTTAGTCAGGTTGGTCCTAAACAATAACAGTTCTGCTGAATTCGGTCCTACAGGGGTATGTTTTATAATGAGCAGTAGTTTTATACCAAAGGCTACCACAATGATGGAGATCATATTTGGCAATTTCAGTACAAAAGCTCTGGTTCAGAGTCCACTGAAATCAGTAAGAATCTTTTCTTTATTGCCACCAGACTTTGGATCAGATCCAAATAGCTCAAGCCCTTGCCACGTAACCTGAAGAAGTTATTAATTTAGGTAAGCAACAGGCCACAGGCTACTAATGTAGCTACTTACTTACAAGAAAAAGGGAAAGATAATGCAGCCAGTGCAGACAGTTAGAAAACTGTCACTACATGTGATGTACACATTATCCAAAGTAGTAGTTTTACCTAACTGCTAGTCTTTTTAGCTAAAGCTTGTGAGCTTCGCTCTCTTGGTTCATTACATCACTTGGTTCACATCAAAACCTTCATGAAATTACAATTCAGACAACACATTTCATTCTTTGGTTGTATCTTAGCTGGGCTAAAAGGTTCATGGACTGAAAATTCATACATGGAGGCGCTGTTTGTCTCCTCCTACTGCATTTTACCCAAGACAAAATAGTCATTTTTACATGTTCTTTCTCATAATTGAGTTCAGCTGTGCTGGAAGCAAGCATCTATAACCAGTTTATGGTGGAATCTGGTCATGCCATCTAATATGAGATAAACCTAGGAAAACCAAGGCTAGAAAGCTAACAGAACTGCTATTGGAAAATGGTTTAAAAAAATACGGTGTACATCAGTATCCTGTCTGGAGTGGTAACTAAGGAATCCCGACTAACATTATTACCCCCACGCTTCCAGGATTTTTTTCTGTGAGTAAAATACAAATCTAAGAAATAATTTCTCACAAAAGACAAATTCACATTCAAAACTGTTCTTATCCCTCACTTAAAAAAAGTCATTCTTTATTTGGTTTTTCATTGAATTTGATCAAAGTATAAGCCTGACCCCAGCATCTATATAGCAACAATGCTTTAGGCTAGCTGAAACCCACAAAACATTTGCAATTAAATTTTTATTGCAAAAGTATTTCTTTAAATATAGGATCTTTAGTTATCTTTTAACTGATTACTTTAACAGAATCAAAACTTGTCACCCTCAAAAGGCTACATAAAGCTGTCCATGTGTAAACACAGGCTTAGGAATATAAATACATATTTTGTCAAATGTCTGACTTTGTGACTTATTTATAGTCATAAAATAAGAGGGTCCTTGTACACGTGAGAAAATTTGCCCTTTTACAGGTTTAATTGCCCTTTTAACAATTTAATTGTGTAACAGTGTACACATTCAGCATCATGTTACAATTAAATTTCATAGCAGTGTATATATATTCAGGGGTGTATTTTGATCTAAATGACTTTTTCATGTGGCGCACTAAAACACATCCCATGTATTTTAGCTTGCTACATAACAAAATACAGCGATACTCTTCACATGTACAAGGGCCCTATCTGGAGAAAGCAGTGGTGCATGGGGCACTGAAAGCCTGGGTGTGCCTAGGGCAATCTCAGGCTTGGTGGGCTTCCAGTGCCCTGTGCATTGTTCCCACTTCCTTCTCCAGTTGCCAACACATCCAGCCACCCTCCTGTCTTCCTGGGCCATCCAGCCCATTCCCAGGTGGTCCCAGGTGTTGGGAAGATATCAGAGATGGTAAACGGGGCTTTGGAAGCATGCCCAGGCTTCAGGTATCCCATACAACATTGGATCTGGCAGCTGCTGCCTGTGAGCTGGGGTTGCACATGCACACCTGGCAGCCCCAGGGAGGCACCACCACTGGAGAAGGAAGCTTCAGGGGCCCCCACAGCTCAGGGGCTGTAAGTGAGCAGGCTCTGCCGAGGGGAAAAAAAAAAGTGGCAAAGGGCCTGATTTGTTTTTTTCCCCCAGAACCAGCCTGCATCGCCTGCAGCTGGGTAGCAAGCTTGCCTGCAGGTTGCGCAGACCTTGAGCTGGGGGGGATTTTGGTGCTTCCCTCTGTGGTGGCAGTACCCCGCAGGCAACACCCACCAGATGGCACCCCTCCCAGGCACTCCCAAGGGATGCCGCCACCACAAAGGGAAGCACCGGGGCCCTCCACAGCTCAGGGCCCACTGACAGCTCAAAAGCAGGCATGGCAAGGTGGGCAGGTCAGGGGGGAGGATTGGGCCCCTCACTGCTTTTTTTTTCCTCTGGTGGAGCCTGCCTAAGGGGGCCCTGGTGCTTCATTCTAGCTGTGACATGCCTGCATATCTGTTTGAAATGTCTCAGGATCTATAATAATTACATGCATAGTCTGTCTGTCTGGAGCACTCTGATTGGTTGTTTCAGTGAGCATTGTGATTGTATAATTGTGATTGTGCAATTGTTTCAGTAAGCATTGTGATTCAGTATGTATCAGCTTCGAAGACAACCAATCAGAGTACTAGAATAAGCCTATTATTATTATAGATGCTTCAAATGTATAATTGGTTATCAGGTAGACAAGGTTATTTGGGTAAATTCAATATCTTTCATTAAACCAACTAAAACAGTTGGAAAAATTCTGCTTTGCAAGCTTTTGGGGACAAATACCCTTCTTCAGGCTGAGGAAGCATCTCTATTTGGTTATCATTAATACTTTAAATTATACAAACCTTCAGTGTAACTTTATCATATTTCTACCAATAAACATTTTTTTTCCCATAAGTAAACATGACACCAGACTTTCAGCTGTTGAAGTCAGTATAGCAACACTGATTTTATTGAATCTGCTTCACCGTCATCAGTTAACACATATCCCAGTGTTGTGCTGTCATGGAAGAAACAGAACTCTGACCAGTTGTGCCAAAGAGCATCTATTATAGATAAACTACCTCCAAGATAAACCAAAACTGTTAAAAAAATGAATTGTATTGGTATAAATGGGGCAGTGAGGATAAGCCTGCTTCTAGAAAGCGTTGGATGTATATTCGGACATCAAGAATATCCTGACCCATGACAGGGAGGACGAAAAAAAAAACCTCAAAACCACAATTTTAGGAAGAATTGTAACTCTTCCTGCTTCTGGATATAAGCCAGTCTCTAAGTCAGAATTTTTCCTTGGGTGTAGTTAGCCATAATGTAGCCTACCAGTGGCTTCACTGGTGCATGTCCAGATTTGGTCATACAAGTGCAAGTGAGAGTGAGTATGTGGAATATCTTCAGGAGCATCCCTGCTGGGACATACTTAGGACACAATATGAATTCTTACTGAATCTGCCCATTAAAAACACATTGACTTTCCTAGACTTTGGATCAGGCCCTTACTTCTCACCATTTGCCAAGCCAAGGATGTGCGGCCTGTTGCCTCTCGGTTGGCTAATAGGGCTGCACGAAGCTTCAGTCCCTGATTCGATTTGGCAGAGATTCAGCCCAATTCAGTGGCCAAATCCCTGAATCCAAATTGAATCAGAGGACCCTTTAATCTCCCTGAATCGATTTGGAGAAATCGGGCAGGTTTGGCAATTCAGACATAGATACAGCTCTAAATGTTTTTTTCTACATACCTCTAGGTAGCAGGGGCTCTGAACGCTGCGCTGCTGGGGCAGATGCAGCGTCCTACAGAAGCACGGGGGGGGGATGGGGGGCTCTCCAGCATGGGCAGCAGCAGACCTGGAAGTGGACCAGAAGCACTTCCGGTCCACTTCCTGGTCCACCGGGGGCCCCACGAGGGGGCCAACCTGGTGCCTCTTGGGTTGGGGTGGGGGCAGCCGATCACTGATCCAAGAGGGCACAGTGGGGGAGGGAGGGCCCAGACCCAGATCCAGAAGTGGACCATAAGTATTTCTGGTCCACTTCTACTTTTGCTGCCAAGCATGCTGGGGAGCCTCCCGTGCTCCTGTGGGATACTCCATGCGCCCCAGCACTGTAGCGACCACAAGCCACGTCTGCTACCTCAAGGTATGTAGAAAAAAACTTTTAAAGCTGTGCCTGTGTCTGAATCATTGATTTCCTGAATCAGCTTCAAATCTTCAGATTCTGCCAAATTGAATCAGGGACAGTGATCTGAGTCGATTCAGGCTGAATCTGAATCCAAATCGAATAGGGCTTGTTTCACACAGCCCTATTGGCTAATTAGTGTTACACAGATGCTTCATGAGGACATGGTGGGCAAACCTGGGAGAGGTGCACGCCTGGTACTATGCATGTCCCAGCAGTAAGAAATATATCACAGTACCATGAAGCCTCATAGAAGTGTGATAAAAATCTGAGCAACTATTACAAAAATGGAAACCAATTAAACTTGCCTCTCCCCAGGGAAAAAGTGTGAAGAAGTCTTGGTTGACCTAAATTTTGTCAATTAATGATTTTATATGCCCTTTTTCTCTTCTTTTGTTCCAGAAAAAGTAAGCATATTGTCAACCTTCATCGCACCCTTCAAGTATTTAAGTCCTGGTGCAAGCAATATGGAAGACGAAGACAACTTAAGTAAGTATCTCTTCACAATTAGTAACCTGTGCACTGAGGGTAATTCTAGGAGCAAGGTAATTTGGGAACTACCATTGTCCGCTTAATCTTTTAGGTCACTGCACCATAGGTGACACATAAAGGGGAAACAGCGGCAGGGGGACACATGCCCCCACTGACAGGGCCACTGCCACCACCACCAACAGCACCTCTGTGGGTGCTCACCAGCTCTGCCCCCATTGCTGGCACTGCCAGCGGCACCCGCGGGAGCTTGCCAGTTCCAGCCCGGCCGCCAACACCAGGATGCACCAGTAGGGGGACTCGGGAGGCACCAGTCACCCATGCACTGCACAATTGTTAGTGCACAGAACGGCAGAAAGTATAACACATTCACATTTCCAGTGAGCAAGGGGTTAACCTAAATTTAACTGGCACTTGGAGAGTGGCTGTTAACTGGGTGCTGTGAAGACCAGGGAAATCATTCCCATAAGAAGGCAGTACTCAATACTAGGGTCAGGAGACAGAAAAGTTTCTTTGTCT
This sequence comes from Caiman crocodilus, assembly GCA_030014935.1. NCBI lineage: Eukaryota > Metazoa > Chordata > Crocodylia > Alligatoridae > Caiman > Caiman crocodilus. The sequence continues at coordinate 244,699,487 of JAGPOW010000261.1, forward strand.
TCTGTTGTGCTTTAGTTAACTTATTTTGCTTCCTTTCTATATGCTTGATCCTGAAAGGATAAAACAGGTTGATGGCCTTTTTTCTGCCCTCAACCCCATTTTACATTCCCGTCATTTCCCAATGGGAGGGTTGCTGGGGTGAGTTTGAAGCACTGTCCTCTCCTTTTCCCTTGGCTAATACTGTCTGCAGAGGAAAACAATCCACATCCAGTTGAACAGAGATGTAGTTAAGACGTTGGTAACAGGATTCTTAAATGGTAATTCTGACATGGACCATGCCGATGATTGTTTAGCTGGAAGAATGTCAGGAGCTGCTATGTTTGAAGGAAAAATGAGATCATTAAAATGTCAGTAAGGCCAGGCAAAATCACATGTGGTTAGAATGGAATAGCCTTCACCCATACTTTGCATTTGACATCAAACAGCGATTACTACATGGCATCCAGCTTTCTCGTTGTGACTTATTTTGAGGCATTTTAGACAGAGAGGAAAGCTTTCCAAACCAAATGAACACCTCTTGCGTTTTAGTATCACCGACCAGATGTGTTCCTTTCCCAGCCAGAAACAATGGAAACTTCCTCTCTTATAACCAGTAGGCAGAGAAAATGGATCCTTCTCCCTGGTGTTGCTAATCTGCCTTGATTTCAACAGGAGATGGCACTGATGGGGATAGTTATTGATAGAATGTAGCATTTTATTTCACATTGCTGGTATCACAGCATTTATTGGGTGTGCTGCACTATTGCTAGTGCCTTGACTGACAGGTTTTTCATATACTAATGAATGCCAAAAAGCCTTGAAAAGCCTTTAACTGCTGGTCCCAAGGATACTACGTTTTCACAAAGCTATGAAAAGTGCACATAGAAAACATAGTATGCACGTAATGAGTTTGTGTGGGCACCTCCTGTATAATGTTTCCCAAGTGTGTCGCTTTGTTATTTTTAGGTAAATGTAGTACAGTTGTACATACTAGCCATTAAATCACTGTTTTCTTATTGCTGCAGCAGTGCCTTGATCTCTATTATGTTTTCACTGGCTGTAAGAAAAATAGTATAGCCAATGTAGGTGTGTTTTCTGAAAGAAAAACACTAAATTTTAGCATTTTTGAGGCATTGCACATCAGTCCTCCACTGGTTCAGCTATGCTACAGCATCAATAACAATTATGTTGGCATTAATTACTTTTTTTATTTGCTGCTAGTAAAAAAAAGGTCACATACCCCCCCATGAAAAAAGGCATAAAAATGATGTAGGCCCAGATCCCCAGAGCTATTAAGGCACCTGATTTGTGTAAGAGCCTAACTCCCACTCATTTCAGTGAATCTCAGTATAACCCTTGACTTAGGTCTTACCCTGCTTAACTTCTGAGCATGTGCCTTGGGAGAGAAATTCACAATGACCCTTCTAGGCACCTAGAAGCCCTAGACAGTCAATGGAGAGTCTTTGAAGATCCTGATGTGTGATTTAGGTTTAGGTGTCTCAGGTCTGTGTATGAAGAATGACAATTAATAATTCAAAAAGCCCAGCTGCTTTCTGGGCCTCCAAAAGCAAATTCAGAAAGCCTGGAGGCACTGAAAGTCATCCAATAGGATACACTAAGGACATGTCTGAACTCCCACACTTCTCAAGAGCTTAGGCACCTGACTTAGGCTGTCCATTAGGACCTTACCATTCATTTACTGGAAACAGAATCCATCACCCTCCTGTCCTATAACCGGCAGGCCACAGAGGCAGGCTCATTCATGCATTTTCTGTTAGGAAGTCATTAACTAAAAACTAAGCTTGTCAACAGATACAGGTACACAGACCTTTCCCCTCCCATGGGACTGCAGCAGTCAGTGGACTACCCCACCCTCACTTGCTTGATCTCCTGGCCCCATGAGTTGTCCTCATTTCTGTACTATGGCCTGCCTTCAACAGGAAGAATGGAGGTCCCTCACATAGCCTATTTAATAGAGTGGTAGTTAGCGCACTCACTTGAGAAGTGGGAAATGTGAGTAAGGGTAAGTGGTGGGAGAATACTCCAACCACTATCTGCCCATTATTGGGCAGGTAACCAGGACCATCCCAAATGAGCAGCAGCATCCTGCCAGTGAATCCCAGGAACATGTGAATCATAACAGAAATTAGGCAGGAATTAGGTGCAATGGAGAACTTAGATGCTCCTGCTGAATTCCAAAAGCCATGGACTAGATGCCTAGGGGGCTAAAGCCATTTTGAGTCACTTTTTGGAATTTAAGTGATTAATTCCATGTAAGTGCTACTTACACGCCTAAGAAGTTGCTTTGAATCCCATTCCAAAGGCCTGAATTTGTTTGAGGATTTGAACCTCAGTGACTGAATAGGAAGTTGTGGGTTGTGACAGTGCTTTCCCTAAATGGCTGGGGAGGATGCATTAGAGAGAAAGAAATCTCATAAGTTCATAGATAGACACATGGTTTTTTGGTTCAGGACCTGAAATAACCTAGTGGCCAGAAAAAATATCTTAAAACTAATTTCAATCTTGAGTGGACTGAGAGCCAATCCCCAAAGAGCTCATCCTAAACTTTAAATAAAAATCGCAGTCCCCAACTGTAAGAGTGTTCCTACCACATACAGTAACATATAGAGATACAGAGTCTGTGACTTTACCTCTAATCACTTAATCAGCATTATGTTTTTGCAATGGAATAGGAACTATCTTATTGGATTTTTATCAAAAGGATGCCCTGGACAGCACCAGCAACAATATCTCATCCTATAAGGACCTGTTAGACTGTGATATGCATACTTCTTGATGATAGTAGAGGTGCTACGATTCTGATCAAGCAAAACACTGTAGCACACACATACCTATGAATGCCGCAGCCAAGAGGTCTCTCTATTTTTAGATGCCCAACTTGACATTCCACAGTGGGGACTGGTTTAAAAATACACTGAACCCCCAGCCTTTAATTATCAGGGCCATATTTAATTCAATAAATTAGGGTATCTCAAGCTTCCAAATATGAAGGAACTAACATCACTTGCCCCTTTTCAAAACAACACCTCTCGTGCTCAAAGCTAAATGTGTATGTAGGTCCCAACTCAGGAAGCACTTAAGCATGTACTTGAATCCCACTGTACTCAGGATAGACTTTAGGTACATATTTAATTTATGAATGTGCTTAAGTGCTAGCCTAACATGCTTGCTTTCCTGAATCAGAGCCCAAGTACTGTACTGATCAGAGCCTAAGCTAATATAAATAAATTCCATAATTGGAATTGGAACTACACTAGCAATGCATGCATTTTGTACTTACTGCAGACACTGTAGGACTAAGCTACAGTTTATCCTTTGGCAATGGCAAAGGTAACAATAGTCCCCTTTCCTTCTCAGTCAGTTAGTCAACATTTTCATAAACCTGTAATAAGGAACTGAGATCTTTTCCCCCCTTGGGGCTCCATTTTTTCCCCACTAAGGTTATATAGCCCCCTCCCACACTGAAATGTCAATATAAAAAATGACCTGATTATAGTTTAAAGACATATTGCTTTATGTCTTTAAAGGGGACTATTGTTACCTTTGCCATTGCCAAAGGAAATTAGCTAAAACTAGCAAACTGAAATCAGCAGCTTTCAGTTAAGGAAAAAGCAGGTTCAGTTGAATAGAGAAAATAATAAACATTTTAAGAATGTTTTTACCTGTAGATGCAGCTATTCTGTAGTGTATTATTCCAATAATAATAATAATCTTTTGCATGAGTTATAGCAATATGTCTTTAAACTATCTAAGCCTTGACAGTTAACCAGAAGGATTTCATTATCTATAAGGAGAGTATCATTGTTTTCTCTTAAGCATAATCAGGTCATTTTTTATATTGACATTTCAGTGTGGGAGGGGGCTATACCTATTAGTATTTTTTAACTTTAGTGGGGAAAAAATGGAGCCCCAAGGGGGGAAAAAAATCTCAGTTCCTTATTATAGGTTTATGAAAATGTTGACGAACTGACTAAGAAAGTTGTTCTACGTGGCTGTTAGTATTGTATCTGATGCTGGATACCGGTCCCCTGAGTTTGACACTCTCCCCCACACCTCCCCCCGCACTTTCCTAAAAGCAATGGCTATTGCTTTTGGCATGAAATTTCTCTTTTCCAAGTACATCAGAAATGATGGAAGTGAATTCTTTTAACCTCTGTGGTCATTACAGTGCAGATGGACAGCATGTAACAGTCTGCATGAGGAGGTCAAGCAGAGGCCAGATATTAAAATTCAGGTAGCAGAAAATTAAAAGGAAAGCCAATCTTCACTGTTAAAATGCATTGGTAACCATCTTATATTCCCTAAATATTTCTAAAGACAATATTGCCTTGTAGCCCTCTCATACGCTTATGCCTTATTCCTTTATCATCAGGAATTTGATAGAATACATATGTTGTGAAGACCATTTCCAGCCCTATTTATTTGTTTCGATTTGTTTTTAACAATGTTTGGTAAAATGAAGATACCACCCACTTTATCCCCCAGAAAGTTTAGACTGCTTGGCAGCAGAATAACCTTCAACAGGAACAATATTATCTCTTCAAATGTAGCGTGGAGTATCGGATGGCTAGTTCTTCAGAGCCCTTATGACCCAGAGACATAGGCAGTGTCATTATTAGTGATGCATTATAGTTCTGAAAAGCTCTTGATGATGCAGACTCTCCAGGTTAACTCTACTGTGCATAATGATCAAAAAGGAGAAAGACATGAACAGGGAGATAGAGAGATGGGGTGGGGGGAGCATGTAAATAAATATGTTTGCTAACTGCTCTCTGGTTTACTATTCAATTATTGTACTGAAAATAAGGGATAAAGGCCTTTGCTTGCTTGAGAAAAGGAATAATCAGTAAAGTTATCAGAGGGATCTCACAATGCAAAATTAGATTTTTTTTTCTGTCTTACAGAATACAATAGAAATTATTGCCAAAAAGCTGTACTATTTTTTGGTTCTCCAATTTAAAAAAAAATACTACAGTTTGATTATTATCCAGACCTTTCGACTCAGGAGCACTATATTTGATGATAATTTTTTTTTCAAATACAGATAATGTGTTTTGGAGATTCAAGAGCAAAGGCATTATGAGAGATAACAAGGATGAAAATGATCCACAGTTTTGCATTTTTCCCCATGTACGACCTCCGACTTACCCCTTTCCTTTTAGTGCTCTTCATTTCTAAAATTGCTTGTGATAGTTCTATTATGGCTGCTTACACTATTTATCTAATGTAGTTTGGTGTCATTTGCCTGCTTTGTCTGATTTTCACAATAGAAGTACATGTGCCACTATTAGAGATGTAATCTTATGTCTGCTACACAGAGATCTCATAAAAACCACATTTCAAAGATCTCCTATTTCAAAGATATCTGAAAGTATAAAGTAATTTAGTTTTATCCAACTATTGTTGGATGCCGTGCAAGTCCATCAGACACACAGTCTTTCTTAGCAGCTTTGCTGTTTTGTAGGCTATAAAAAAACAGTCTGATTGAATTTAGTCTGCCACTAATTCATATGACATGTATGGCAGATTCTCCTCTTATTGAAAACAATGGGGAATTCAGCTATTTCCTAGGTGTCAGGATCAGGCCTTATGTGTGATATAAGATTTCTCCTGACCAAGACAGTCTGGACTGTTTTGTGTTAGTGTAACACCAGTGCTAACCTCTGAGGTAAACAGGCAATGTCTGTACTAAACAGAGCCTTTGTGGATGCATCTACATAAGACATTTACTGAGGATCTGACTAATTAGCTCTGCAGTAAAGCGTCAGCATCTACATGTGTGGTGCTATTAGGCCAGAGTAAACTAATTAACCGTAGGATAGTACTGCTCGACACAAGTACTATCCTACTGCTGAGTTATTTACTCTGTCACAACGCCCATGTAGACACTTGCCAGGGCTGGTTGGGCCATGAGAGCGCTACACCGATGGGCTGCCTGCCAGCTAGCCCTGCACTGTAGCACCCTCATGCCCCAGCAGTCCCTCTGCAGCACGTTGAGCCAGGTTGACCCCTGGGGCCCCTGCCAGTTCAACTTGCTCTGCCCCAGGAGCTGCTCTGCCCCAGCTCAACGTGCCGTGGTCCCTGATACAGGTGTAAATGCTGCACCAAGGAACAATAAACTGTGGTGCAAACTATAATGGGGTTTATTGTGTTGCATTAATATTTATATGTAGACTTGCCCAGTTAGTATAATTGACATCTGTCCCATAATTTACACCTGTCTCATACTGCCTCCTCTGCATTGGCTTAGCTACACCAGTGCAAAAAATAGCTAGAGTAGACAGTGCCATAGGCAAAACTTCCAGGGCAAGCAGGAAACGCTTATTTTCTGGTGCTTACATTTTCAGTTAATCATTGCATTCATGAAGGTGAAGGACTAAGGACACACTTTCTCTGTTCGCAGATCCGTGGAGCTGAGATTATGAAACAAAACACAGATGGAAAAAGACAATATGAATTATAAATACAAATAACCCCCTGAGTTTTCCTATTCAGTGGTGCATAATCAATACAAATTCTTTTCAAACCTGAAAATAGTGTGAAACAAGAGTTATCTTTCTTTTCATGCCTTCTGACTCAATATCATTATGTACGATAATTGGGTCTGTAAAAACCTATTAGGTAAAGAGAGAGAAGAGGTGTGAAATAAAGAACCAACCCTACTTCAGAAGAAGGGTGTCTGAGGCGAAACATTTCACAGCTTTAAAAAAGCAGCCATCTTCAGAGAACATTTCAGTTGTAGGAAGGTGGGCCATCCAAATGGAAAACAACCACTAGTTAAGTAAAGCAGAATTAGGGCTTCATTCTTCCCTTCTCTCTCCTCCTCTCCCCGCACTTCAGAGGTTCCATGGGAGGGTCTGTGAATCCTTAAAAAAGAGGCCTGGGTGATGGCTTATTTGACTTGACCTTTTAAATGGCTCTTTTCCAGTGAGGCTGCTCTTGCTGCTATTACATTGTATATGGCTGAACGTTATATGGCAAAAGTTCTCTTTTTCTAAGTTTTTTTTTCCTTTTTGGGTTTTAGAAATAAAAACAAGCTAATCACTAGGGCCGATGTAGCAATACATTGCTACTCAGCAAGGCATTTAACTACACTTGCCAAGTTAAGCATGTAACTTTAGCAAGACTTAGGGCCTTGAAATGTATCTTGTGTGAAGTATTTCAAACAAGGGCCTAAGGCCTCAGTACTGCAGTACTGTTGTGTGTGTATGGACCTTTCACAACCACACAAAGGCTCATTGCCTTAAATGGTGCTTTATAAGGCATCATGAAGCAGACTTCAGGATTAGGATCCTACTTTGAGATAAGAGAGTTACCGGATATTTAATAATAGTGCAACATATGTAATTGACCCCTTTCTCCTTGGAATACGAAGCAAATAATTCAGCACACTGGGAATCTGAATGTGTTACATAACTAAAGTTAGATTCCCCCATAACCTTTTGAGGATTATATGTACCTATAAGGTGTGTTCTTGTGATGAGGGTGGTATAAAGGCACATGACTGCAGAAGCAAGCCGTTAGTACCTGCATAATCATATGATCTTACCAGTTAGAGCATATGGGAGGCCTTTGAGGTGTCAAGAACCTGGGGGAGGAGGCAGGGAGTAATCCAGGACTGCAAAAGTACCCAGCCCCTTTGCAGATATCTGGCACTCTGTACAAGGAGATGTGGCCCATGTCCAATGAGCTGCTTAAATTGGAATATAGGCAAATACATCTACAAGTACTGGACATTGTGTTGGACATTGGACTAGCTACTGCACAGCTTTAGGATTGCTGAAATGAAGCCACTTTAGCCCCAGATATGGTCCTATACCAGGAAGACCATAACTGGAGCAAAGACTCTGGCCCAGTGAATTTTAACTTATGAATGGATAAAAGATAAAGATAAAAATAAAATTGCTTATTAGAAATATCAGCAATACCTTGAGTTGTGGAGTGAGAAAGCAACCTGATGTTTTTTGGTTTTGGTTTTTGTTGATGATTTCAATTACCTAGGCATGGAGCAGAAGTTAGATGAATTTCCACTCTCAGTTACATGTGTGCTGTACAGCCCTGAATTCAATGCTGTTTCAAGTATATAAACCAGGGGAGGGCAAAATTCAACCTACGGGCCAGATCCAGCCCATTAACTGATTAGATGTGGCCCTCGGGGCACTCTCCAGTTCACTGGATTCAGCCCATGGCTGCCCCCACGGCTCTTCACATGGGGCTGAGCCTGCCAGCACTGTGCTCCTGACCTCAGTCCTAGCCAGCATGCACAGCTTCGGGCACGGCTGCTCTCAATGCAGCTGCAGTCACCCGGGTGCTGCTCAGCTCCCCTCACCTCCAGCAGCAGCTCGTCCTCCTGCTCCTGTCCATGCCACGCCATTCTGGGCAGGGAGGAAGCTTCAGCCAGGCGGCTCCTGCCCAAGCTCACAGGGCTCCAGGTCCCAGCTGCCCTCCACCCACTCCACCAGTCCAGTGCAATGAGCAGTCACCTCCCGTCACAGAGGCACGCAGGCAGTGGATCACGTCCCAGAGGCAGTGAAGGCCCCAGCCATGTGCTGTCACCACTCTGTGACACCCCCACCGCAATCCCCTGGTCTCACCCGCCCGTCCTGCTCCCAAACACCGCTCCACACCTGCCCACAGCCCCATCCCACATAGGGAGTTTTGGTGAGCTGTTGCATGGGGGGTGCTGACCCTATGTGTGACAACTCATTGGAACTTCCAGTGTGGCTTCCAAGCACAAATAATTGTCCACCCTGCTAACCAAGAGTATAACTTAGTGTGGGTGTGGATGAGCAGGACCCAATCCCCAAGCACCCATTTAGAGGCAATGTCAAAATGGCAGCTCCCAAGGGAGTCTGTGATGGTGCAGCAGCCCCACTCTACAGCTATAGCAGCAACAACCAGATGCAGGCACCCCCTTTGTACTTCTTCCGCAACAGGTTTAGTCCGGGGCTCCACATTCCCTGCCCTGGAAAAGGTTTGGTCCAGGGCACAGAAGTTACTAGTTATGCGTCTGAGTGATGCGTCTATGAGCAAGACCATGAGAAAGCATCACTCCCCATATCTCCCACCCTTCCCCAACAGTTCCTGATTCTAGTTACCTTTTCCCATTGCTTTCCTTTAACACAGTTCAGCCTTCACTTCAGTAGGTCCTGCATTTATATGGCACTGGCTTCTCATAGCCTATTTGAGACTTCTTTACTAATTTTCATTAATACTTACTGTTGTAGCAGTAACTAAAAGTACCTGCACTTGCACTTGACAGAAGAGCCTCACCCATTGAACAGGAATCTGAGCCCCACAGTATAGACTAGAAGAGATTAAAGCTTAACTGCTTGAAAAGCTTGTTTGATCATCTCTTAGACTGGGTTTATGATGTTAGTAATACAAGGGCCTCTGTTGTGACTACAGCCGGTCAATTTATTCATTGAAAATAAATTATTCAATGAATTTCCCATTTTTCTGTTCGTGAGTCATTTGTGAATCACTTTTGATTTCAAATAATGCATTTTCTGTTCATAAACATTTGCCTACATGGATTTGGCCTCAGGGATCCTTGCAAACTATTCGTTTTTACTATTAATTATCCTTTGGGAGTGTGATGCAACATTTATGTTTTCTATTTAGATGACTGGAACATTTCAGCAGCAAAATTTGAGGTGGATCAAGTTGATCTTATTAAAGAATATGGGCCCAAGAGGCTTGTATAAGGGATTTTTTTGACAAATAATCATTCATGACATACTGGGGATTCAACAGTAATATAACAAATAAACCAGAAGTCATCCAAGTAGTTGAGAACTAATAACCTGACTCCATGAATAACAGCTGAGGGAACATAACACTTTTATTCATGAAATATCTGTGAATCTCTCTTTTTTTTCTTGCTTTTCTATGAACCCTTGGATTAGCAAGAGATATCTTAATGGCAACAGAAATAATATGGGTTGTTCTGTTTGTTTATCAACAGGTACCAGCAGTGCAGAAGTAAAAGAAAACCGAAATGTTGGCAACCTGGAGGATCATCCCATAGCCTCCAGTGAGAGATCAAGAGTGGGTACATCGAGCAGTAAGAGGAAAAGGCCCTTGGAGGAAGGCAACAATGGCCATTTCTGCAAACTACAACTCATCTGGAAGAAAGTCTCATGGTCAGTGACACCAAAGAATGCCCTGGTCCAGCTACATGAACTTAAACCAGGGTTGCAATATAAAATGGTTTCCCAGACAGGACCCGTGCATGCTCCAGTCTTTGCTGTTGCTGTAGAAGTAAATGGACTTACATTTGAAGGCACAGGACCCACAAAAAAGAAAGCCAAAATGCGGGCTGCAGAACTAGCTCTGAAGTCTTTTGTTCAGTTCCCAAATGCATGTCAAGCTCACTTTGCCATGGGGAACTGCATTAACCCATCCACAGACTTTACATCTGACCAGGCAGACTTTCCAGATACTCTGTTCAAGGAGTTTGAACCACCTACACACAGCGAGGACTTCTCGGTCTATAACCCCGTTAATAATGAATTGCTTTCCACTGCTTATCGACACGGGAGGTTGCTCTGCCACACGTTGGACTTAATGGGCCACACTAAGCAAAACAAGCACAAGATGGCATCCAAAGCTGAGAGCGAAAAGAACCCAGTGGTGTTGCTAAATGAGCTGCGATCGGGACTGAGGTACGTCTGCCTTTCGGAGACTGTGGAGAAGCAGCATATCAAGAGTTTTGTGATGGCAGTGAGAGTGGATGGGAGAACATTTGAAGGCTCAGGACGTAGCAAGAAGCTGGCAAAGGGCCAAGCAGCGCAGGCTGCACTCCAGGCCCTCTTTAACATTCGGCTGCCCAGTCACATTCCCAGCAGGAGTAAATGTAACCATTTGCCACAGGTGAGAGCTCTCAGGTAGCTGCCACTCAGATGAAGGAATTCTTAAGATGAATGTGATTGTTATTGTTCTAGCTGTAATTGGTGAATGATCAGGCCTCTTTCCTCAAATTATAGTAAGTACAATATTTCAGCAAAGCCCTTTCTTCACAGGAAAAACCCGAGGCCCACACAAAGGTCTTTGTGTGTACTTACCTTAAAATCATTAGAAGCAATGTGCAGGATGATCCATAAGAATTATGGACGAGTGTAAAGAAAATAGAAGGCATGTCAGCATTTCAGTTGTCTAGAAATAATTGTAACAATGACACACGTAATGCAGGCAGGTACTTTGGGTAATGATGAAACTTTCTCACAAGACTGAAACCAGAAGGAGGTATCTTCTTGGTTCTTTTCCTATAAAGTTACATTTTGCTGAGGAAAGTACCATTCCACAGAGGTTTTTCTTTTTCTCAAAGCCTGATTTCCACACGATGCTATTGGTGATTTTTCCCTCCGGTGTGTTTTACAAATGAGCAATGAAAAGGCTATGAACTGTTTTGGTGTGAGTGCATACACTCACTTACATATACACAAAATACATATCAGAGATGTATACCCTCTGGATCAGTGATCAGTGGAGGCCAGCAAGGCACTAACTTCTCAGGCTTGTATGATTTGTCTGGATTCAAAGGAAACAATGATTTTGAAACACTGGGAAGCCCAGTTGAGATTGAGTTTGTGCCAATATGCTTGCTAGAATCTAGAAGTACTAGATTCTGTTACTTGCCTTCACTAATACTATATGATTAGTGTATGCAAGGAAGTCTTCAATGGAAGTGCTGTGGCCTAGAAGATATTATGCAAGACTGAGAGTCAAGGAACCTGAGGTTTTTTCCTCATTTGAAGGAATGAATTCTGGTTTGCAATGGAGTCCTAGGCAAGTGGTATAATTCTAGTTTCCCTGGCTAGGGACAGACATTACACATAAACCGGTTTAAGTGATCAGAAACTGGTTTAACTCTTCAACAGAACAGATGTTCAGTGCACATAAACCAGTTTGAAAATGGCCTTAAATGGTTTGAGACAAACCTGGTTGAATATAGTATCAGATTTAACTAATTTAGGTCAAACCAGAATATAAAATGTCTGTCCCAGACCCCTTACTGGTTTAAGATAAACCAGATGCCTCCAGCATCCCAACATGCTCTTTGGGCTGGGTGGGGCTCCCTGTTCCACAACAGGGCTGGCCTCTCCCCTCTACTCCCTGGCTGCAGCTCCGGCAGAGACTGAAGACATAGCAGGTTCTGCCTGGCTTTCCCCCACTCTCGCTCCTCACTGCTTAAGCAGGAATCCCCCCCTTCCCTCCTTCTCTTCCATCACCCACAGCATGGACCCCAGCCTCATGGACCCTAGCATGTGGTATGTTTCATTAGCTAGTGTCTGTGTATGTCTGTGTGTGTCTCTCTCTCTCCAGTTTCACTGAGACAGGCAAACAGAACAGTGACCACTTAAGGCTATTTGGAGCTAATCAACAGGTCAACCAGAAAGCTGTTTAAGAGTTCGAACTAATGGAGAGAGCCTATTGTTTTGCTGATCAGGTGATAATCACTGTTATCAGCCCCCTGCTGGCCTGCTTGCCTGTCAGTTCACTGCTGGCAATATGAAGAAGCAGGGAGAGGGAGATTGAAAAGCTGTGTATCATTACCAGATGCTTGCACTGCACACAAACCCTCTCCTTGTCTCAGAGTGCTAGCCAGAAGCTGGGGTCTGGCAACATTCCTGCCCCTTGAGCAGTCAGCAGGGAAAAGCCTGGGACGATGCAGCCAGACCTCCCTAATCAGAGGTCCTGTCAAGGCCTGGCCACGCCCCCCTTAGCTGAGCACTTTGAAAGGGAAGGGAGGGCTGCTTGATTCTCAAGGAAAAGGACATCCTACAATCCACATACCACTTTGCCAATATCTCCTCTTAATTTGTATCAGCACACTGCACTCCTTTTGAATGCGAGGAGTTGTAACTTTATTTGAGCTTTAAAAATAATAATAATCTTGTTAATATTAATGGTTACACCTGCCTGGTGCTTCAAATACTTTCCAGAGTGTTCAGCAAATATCTTTTCTTTAATCCTCACTGAACTCCTGAAGTGTACATAAATTATTAAGAAAAATATACAAAAAAGTGGAAGTATCAGTGTTGGAACAAAGTTACAGCTGTGGTAATCCAGGAACTATAAGAAACAAGAATTTCTGCAGATGAAATCTTCTGTAAAATCAGCTGTATAGTTGAAAGGTATATAGACTAGCTTTTAGATACCAAGTACCCTTCCTCAGATCTGTAAATATTAAATTATTAAAAGTATTAAAGTATTAGAAAATGACTTCCACAATGTCTATGTGACCACAGTAGTCTCACCATTTAGTTTGTTGTGCAGGGATTCCTCAGAGCAGGTGTGATGTTACAGGTACAATAAGTGTGATGACCTAACTCTGTTCCTATTTTAAGTTACTGAAACTTACAATTTTTCATATGTAAAACAACTCTTCCATACAGCTTCCTGAACTAATTACCTTTGATAAAATATATATTAATATTTACTTTTCTAAGACAGAAATCCAGGGTCTGACCCATATTTATTCAATACTGTTACCTTTATGAAATACATGCCAGGAAAGGATGAAGTATAATGCATGGCACTTTTGTGCTAATAAGTATAAGCTACTTCAGCAGCCACAATGAACTTAGCTAAACAGTCAATCGGCCTCTACCATGGCCTAACAGCCCTACGAATAGGAAGAATTTGATTTGTCTTATTCTATACTAGCCAGTATCATTTTCAGGGAAAGTAATTGCCATGTAGTATTCCTTGACCATTGGCACCATCATCATATCCCAGCAGGACTGCACATATTGCATGCCCATAAGCAACATACATATTCTTCAGTGTATATCACTCTCTGGTGGGTTTTTTATCTTTCAACAAACACCCTCCTCATATGTCATATTGTTCCTGGTCTTCTGGAAGTTAAAATAACAACTGAAAGGTGTTGGTGACCTCTTTCTGTCAGTCTTTTCTGTTGAGTGATTATAGGTTGCCCAACCAATAGATTTTTATGACAGCACTCAGTACTTCCATTAAAATATTTTTTCCTTGTTCCCACTAACCAATAGATATAGCATGAATGACTGGTGCTTCCCGAGACTGGGGGGGGCACCATGATGGCAAGGGGGCATCGTCCACAGCCGCTGGCATGGGTGTCAGCTGCGGTGAGTGGCAAGCAGGGACCGCCTGCAGTTAACTTGGTAGTGTCGGGGAGGTGGGGGGTGGGAAGCAAGTGGGGATTACCCGCTGCCACTGCCAGCCGTGTCAGCAGCAAGGGGGGGCGGGGGGGGCAGCAACTGCCCAGAGAAGCTGGAGGTGGCTTCAGCGGTGGCCAATCTCGGGGGAGGGGGGCCACATGCTCCCCCTACGTGTTATCTATAGGTATAGCAGCAACACGAACCCAAGCACTGAAGGGCTCATGCATATCCCACTGAATTCAACATGTGTCTTTACATTGACTTCATTTGGGCTTTGGATCAGGCTTTAAATCCACAGGTCCCTTCAACTGTCAGAAGGAATTATGAATTATTTCTTCAATTTACTTCCTTTGTTTCCTTCTCTTCTCTGCCCAGCTGGCTATTGTGTTAACTGAAGTGATGGCAACTGCATTGGCTGCTGGTAGGAAGAATGCCATTCACATTAGACTGCATTCAAAAGCAGCTGTCTCATGAGCTGTTTAGATAAGTACATTCTTTCTGCTTGCAATGCCTGTTGCTCAACTCTGTCTTCAAGCATCTTGGGCCCATATCCTTTAATAAGATCAACTTGATCCACCTCAAAGTTTGCTGCTGAAGAGCAAGGAGAGAGAACCCTAAAACCCCAGTGCAACCAAGAACTTTTTTATGTCCTATTTATTTATTTATTTTTATAAGGATATAAAATAACTGTCGTTGATATTAGGTATGGGCAAACCAGCCTAGATATAATAAGAGTTAATCCTGATAACCACCAATATCTCGTGCTTTTTTGAGACCTTCAAAAATACATTCACCTCACAATATGAATTTGACCGCCTTTGCAGTCCTGTTCTCATCGAAGAAGGAAATGATTTGCAGGAAGTGCCAACGATCTCATGGGAATCTGCACTTTTAATGCTGCCGCCCTAAGGGGTTTGGAACCTTCTGACAACGGTTAAGGTTCTGACAATCTGAGCTGGTCGGAGCCCAGGGGAAATGAATCTGAGATACTTTTGAATTTGGCACCTCATAAATAAAAACTACTCCCACACATCTAATATCCTTCATCCTGTCATGGGCAGCTGCCATCCAAGAGCTATCCTGAACAAACAGGCAAAGGATCTTTGTTGTACAATGTAAAAATGATCCCTTACAGCAGTGCTTCTCAAAGAGGTGGTCCGTGGACCAGTGCCGGTCAGCAAGCTACCAGTCGCCAGTCCCCAGCGAGTTGCCAGGAAAGAAAGAAATATATTTTCAGAAGCATAACATTGATATGTCATAGCGCCACAGTTCATACATTCCAACACTCCAGGTGATGTCATGTCGTGTGAGGTGAGGAAAGAGTAAGAAACAGGCAGTCGCGCATTTGTGTAGTGCTGTTACACGTGGTTGCTGCCATCGGCTGAACTGGGCACTGATCCCTGGCCCACTGGAAAAAAACTTGTAGGTCTGCCACATCAGATAGTTTGAGAAGCACTACCTTGCAGTACTGTTCTCCAAGATGTCTTCTAATCTCTACTACACAAACACCATCCTCACTCAAGCCTGATACGAAGAGGTGCACATCAACACCACTGGAGTTGTAGGGCATTGATGTCAAATCCTAATGTTCTTGATCAGCCCTTTTCAGCACAGCAAATAAACGCAAGAATAAAGAAATCAAAATAGATTAAATCCTCTGAAGTGGCCATTGTCTAACTGGACCTTCTACCTATTACCTAGTGCTCAATCCTACCCATTACCTAGATACTGAAAATCCCCTATGAAATAGAGTTAGTGCTCTGAAGCATTTTGCACTATCCTAAAACAAAATAGCGTCCCTCTCAATTTCTTCTTTGTACTTACTCCATATTGTAGATAGGTTGTCTGAATATTTTTTACCTTCTCAGGATGTAAATAGAATCTCAAGCCATGATAATTGCAAACATTTCAAAGCAATACAGTTGAAATGATTAAACAAACCCTCAATGGCGGCTTAAATATTGGTTGTTAACTTGGTCCAGTGCTAACAGTGATCGCTCCACTTAGCAGCATGGAAATAAGAGGAATTAATTATATGAGTCTCTATGGGACATGTTATTCACAGGGTTCTTCTACACAAGACATTTTACTAAGCTAATGTGCAGTAAAGCATCATTGTCTACATGTGCACATCAATTACTGCACATTAAATTAGTCTAATGTGCTGTTTACTAATACATACAGGCACTAAAAAACAGGGAATTAATTAATGCACTGAAGTGCACAGATAGACCCTGATCAGGAACAATTTGCTCCCAGTTAGCCCAGGCAATAGGGGCCACAACTGCTGCCTGGCTAAGCTCTGCCCTTCATGAGGTGTGGGAGAGCTGTCCCAGCTCCAGGGCAGCCAGGGCCTGCCTGATCTCCACATGTCTGGGAGGGAGCTGCCCTAGAGTCTAGACAGTACCCCCACCCCCTAGAGACCAGGCCTGACCCTGGTGCCCTCTGCCAACCTAGGGCTGGCACATGGGGGATCCTGGAGCTCCCCCTGGCACTGCAAGGGAGTAGGGCAGGACAGGAGCAGCCCTGTCACAGGCCAGCTGGCCACTGTGAGTGTAACAATTTTATCACAGGCCAACTGGGCTGTTTGATTCAGTTTCAAATCAAGGAGGCAAAGTTGGGAGTGAAATAAAAGCAAATTTATTACAGCTGACACACACACAACAGTTAACAGAAAGATAAATGCAATAAGCAGATAATGCAGTATTAAAGAGCTAATAGTAAATAATAACAACAGATAGTAACAACAGATAGATAGATCACCTGGTGCACATGCTTTTTATACCTAGTTTTATGTTAAACTGTTGGCCTCAGAGCCACTCGCAATGTTGCCCTATAGCTGTTACCCTATGGGATTGAAAGGTGTTAAAAAAATATTATAAAAGGTTACTACCCAGACTTGGTTTTATCTAATAAGCACATTATAATGCAGCACCTTTAGGTTTGAAATTGATGTTGCTCCGCCTAAATTCCAACCCCTTTTAGGTTTCATATGAATATGCTTTCTTGGGATGTGCTTTCCTGGAATGTGTTGGGTGTGCCAGGCAGTTGGATCCAGTTTTTATCACTAAGGCTGAACCCTGAGCAAAAACCATTAGGTCTCTTAATCTTACAGCTACAGCTTTGCCTATGGGGCCCAGTCAGGTCCACGAACAGTTCATTTATCATTTTGGTTAAACTTATGACAGACAAGTTACATTTGCAGTTTACAAACTTACAAGCTTATATTAACTAATATTACCTGTTTAGGCAAAATAC